>OZ025295.1:248505530-249125530 GCA_964019185.1 Maratus speculifer | reverse complement strand
GTCCAAAAAAAATAGTTCCGGATAATCGAGGTATTGATATTAAATATTCTTTGTCCTATTCTTACATCTATGTACATACAAAATTTCAAGTCTCTATCTCAATTTGTTCGGGAGATAGAGCGTTTACAGACACACAGACAGACAGACGGCAATTTTTTTCTAAAAATATGTTTTTCGAAATCTTCACAAGCCGTCAAAAATTTTTTGTTTGATTTTTAAAACGATTGCAAGACTTACCCTATGCTACGTATGATGAGTAAGTAAAATTTAAAAAAGGCTCGAATAATGTTGAACTTATATCATTTGGCAGGCCCACAACAATTAGAATCCGACTTATAAGGTAGCGAGCAAAGAAATAACAAGGAACCGAAATGCCTAAGGACCGAAATGGCAAGGAACCAAAGTTGCTGGGGACCGAAATGGCCACGGACCGAAATTTCTCGTTACCGAAATGTCTTGGGATCGAATTGTCTCGGGTCCGAATTGTCTTTGGACCGATTTGTCTCGGGACCGATTTGTCTCGGGACCGAAATGTTCAGGGACCGAAATGTCTCGGGACCGAAATGGTGGGACCGAAATGTCGTGTATCCGTCAAACGTATAGCATAAAACTTCATTTTCTGTAAAATTTTATTATTTGTTTGATGCAGCTTTAACAATAGAATACCGTACTCGATTTCTTTTCAATTTTTTATAAGACCAGCTCTTAAACACACATCTTCAAATATATATACATTTTTTTAATAAAAAAATCTCTGGAAATATAAGAATTAAAATACTTTTACAAATAATGCCACAATTTTTTTCAGAATTGTAATTGTTTTTCATTTAAAAAGAATCGTTCGTTAAGAATTTTTTGTAGTAAAGTATATTTTCAGTATACTATGTTTTACTTTGATCTTTATTTCAAGAAAAAAAAGTTTTTTTTTTTTTTTTTTTTTTTTTTTTTTTCCAAATGTCTTGCATTAATTTTTTTAATTGTATATCATTGAAGATTATTTTTTTAAATGTGCGTAAATAAAGTTTTAAGTTCTTTTTTTCTTTTTTTTTTCGTTGATTATATCTTAAATAATTTCATGCAAAAAAGAAAAAAAAATACGCATCTGTAAAGGGAAAAATATATCATATGTTTTTTTTTCTTTTTAACGAAAAAAAAGTATGAAAAATTTCTTTTAAGCTTTTTTTGTTATTTGAAAGAAAATGTTTCCATTATATAAATCCTTTATTAGGATAAGAAGAATAAATTATTACTTTTTTATTATTATAATTCTTTAAAAATGTATGATATAACTATTTTTATCGGAATATTTTTCTAAGGATATTGTTAACAGATATTAGTAAGAAATACTAAATATATCTTATCGAAAAATTGTTCTTTAAGGTTAAACAATTTCCGTTTTAAAACAATAATGCTGTTACAATTGAAGTAAGAATTTTCCTATCAATCACTATAAAATATTTTGTATACATCAACATAAAATTAAAAAAAAGCACAGGGCGTGTTAAAGCTGTAAAATAGCTTTTACCAGTTCGAACCGCATGTTGTGCTTTGTTTTGATTTTACAGTTATTTATACAAAGTTTTATTTAAAATTTGTGTGATTATAGTAGAAATTAAAAATATAAATAAGTATAAAATGTTAGCGTAAAATTAATGTGGATTCAAAAATTTCTCAAAAATTTAATTCGAAGAGGCTTTGATTTCTATGGATGAAACAAAAATACTTTTTTTTTCAAAAACTTCGCTTTTGTCTCCCTTAAAACGCTTAAAACTTCTCAACGAGATATAAAAATGACTAAAGGTAAAATATGTGCATACAAATATAAGTACAGCAAATTACGCAAAATTTGCGTATACCGATATTCCATTGAATAAATAGATATGTTATGCGCTAACACATTTTTTTGTAAGTGTCTTACACCAATCTCTATTCAAACATATTACATATTATAACACATTCTATAAGATATATAGTTCTAACTTTGTAACATATATACACACTGTTACTGCAAGAAAGTTTTTTCTTTAATTTCATTAAGTAAATTAATTTACATTTTGATGTAATTTAAGCTGATATAAAGGATCTAATATTACTATAAAGTAACACCACTTATGTCAGCTAAATAATTCCATTAAATGAAGACATCAAGGCTACTACAAACTTTATGGATTAATGTACCCTTTTTTACAGTTATACATTACTTCATAATATTTCTTACTACTAACATTCTTCAATTTGTGCACTTTAAACCATAAAACAATTTAATTTTAATCCTGCATCAAAAAATAATTTTAAAAAACTTGATTATGATACAATTTACACGTTTAAAATAACTACGATAATTTAGAACTTTTCTTTTTTATTTAAGTAAAGCAAAAAGAAATTTTATTATTGTTTATGTTAGTTACATTTATATAATATAAAACTATGTTTACTCAAACAAATGTTAGTTGATTTGAGCTTTTATTGTTAAGCGAAGTAAGGTCTGCTAATTTCTTTAGAGAATCGCGCAACTGCTTCAATTTGAGATAAACAAATTTCATTTGAATTAAAAGTTATAAAATCTCGTAAAATCTCTAAGGCGTTTTTATAGCTAACATAATCTAATGATATAAGAATAGGTAGTGATATATTTGTAATTTAATTTAAAATTATTTATAAAATAGCTGTAAGTTAAACAAGTTAATTACTTGAAAATATTCTAATAAATACATTAAAATAATAGTCCAACAGTATGATTGTACCAATCGGGTCATTGAAAACAGAGGATATATGAGGCCACCGATCAATTTAGTAGGCATACCTAATGAAACTAAAATGCCAGTAAACTTTGAAAGGTACCAGAAGGTGTGGCAACTGCTTCCGATTTAGCGTAATTTGAGTTTTGTTTAAGTTTTGTAAAGGTGATATTATAATTATAATAAAACTTTTATCATAAGTCTGTTAACACTAGAACAGCCGGATTTTAGACATACCTAAAACCGCCGTTTGGTGTCAATTTGACCCCCATGAGAAATTCAAGCCATATTAAAATAAATATATTTTTTAAATGATAGATGAGGTTTAAATTGAAAAATATAAAAGTTTTTAAAGGTTTTATAACTTCTTCTTTTTTATTTATTTAGTTTTTAGAGATCGTTTATCCCAATTTTTACATTCTTTTGAAATGACAGTATATAAATGACAATGTATAATTCAAAATATTTTACTACATAATAGTACACAAATACAATAGATTTAATATATATATATATATATATATATAATATTACACAATAAAATTTATAAGAAAAGAAACAAAAAATAAAAATACAAATAATAGAAATTAGCGCACATCATGTTTCAAAGAGAGAAAATAAAGAACATAATTCCTGAATAAGCATATAAATGTGTTCTAAAGTTATTTAGACATTAGCACAAGTAATACAATATACGTGCTTGATGGTGACATCAACAAACTTACCACAAATTGGTTTCTGACATCCCTCACAGCTTGCAGAAGTTTTATTTCGTCCCTTGCAATGTTGAAAAGCACATTTTTTTCGCTTCAGGGTCTGTGATCGATCAATTGAGGGGCATCTGTTGCGCAACGTGCTACTTCTCAATTCTTCCATAAGGGCAAGAATAAATTCCCGATGTGAAATTGAGGTTTTTGAGCATTCCTTGAAAATTATCCAAGCATTTAGTGGAGCAATATCAAAGACGTTATAAAAGACGTGAAGAGGCCATCTGCGAGTTCCACATCTGGCAGAATATTTTCGTGGCATCTGATCTGCTACATCTACACCACATTTAGTTTTATTCAAGTAAACAACAGTGCTCGGCTTCTTCTTTGCACTACTTTCTGCAAAGAAATTCGTGTGCATAGTGCTCAGAATCACGACATTCTTTTTTCTTGCAAATGTATGTCTTGAGTATTTTATTTCCATTTTTCAGTGCAGAAAATGAGTATCGTGGTGAAAATATGTCGCGGGCAATAGGAGGTTATTCTTTCTTGTTTAGACGCATCGTCCCAACGATTGTGGTTTTCTTTGCCGAAAGTTCATCGGCAAGCTTTCAAAAAAGCTTTCGAAAATATTGTCAGTAGTGACATTGAGACCGGCGTTTAGATATGGTTGTAGTAATTTCAGCACTACACTTTCTCCAAGTTGTAAATCAGTTGACCGCTCTTCATCCGTACCTAAAAAAGGACATTTAACACATATTTCGAATTTACATCAGTTGCTAGCCAGAACTTGATGCCGAATTTGTCCGGTTTATTTGCCATGTATTGGATGAATCTGCACCTTGACTTACAAAGTAACAACTGTTCATCAACGGTTATTTCTTCACTAGGATTATAACTTAAATAAGAATTTTCAATCAGCTTCTTCCAAGTTTCTGAAGCGAGAGCAAATTTGTCCGTGGCCAAGCGTTCCAATCGAATCTCTTTGCGCATTGTCTCTTTGAACACAGGTGCTCCCCAACTTTTATTCCATAAGTCATCTGCACAAAGCTTTGAATGACCTATTGCCCCACGGGCGTATAAGAGGGCGAAAAAAACATAGCGTTCTACCAGAGTAACATACCAGTTGCTGTCATCTCCTAGCTGACGTCGTGCTTCAGCAACTGTGCATGTTTGAATGTGTTTCATCATTTTTTCAGTCACCATCAAATGCCAGGCTGAAGCTAGATTAGCCCAAATGTTGCGACGAGCATAAGGTGTTGGTCCACTAGCAATTTTTATAATATTTCGAGCTAGTGTGCGACCTGTAGTAAAAGTAGGGGTGCTAAGGTTCATCGGAATCCAAAGAATACCGCTGGATGACGTGTACTTTTCGTTACTGCTGACAACAGAAAGATTAGCTATTTTATTACCTCTTTTTGCTCACGTCCACGTGAGGTTCCTGATCCTCGAGAAACAGGAGAAATCACATTGGTAATATATTCTTCAGCATCACTGTCACTGCTTTCAGATGACGACGCATTCTGTAAATTCACATTATCTATGCGAAAATCTTCATCATTACTGTCATCACCACTCATATCTGAATCTAACTGCTCCAAGAGCGCAAGGCACTCCTGTGTACTCAATCCTCTCTGCATTTTTTATGAAGGAAAAAGTCTACACTTTTGTTGAAATCGAAATCTTTGAGAAAAACACTGCTGTATAAAATGGTTTCAAATTTCGTTTTCGGCCGTAGCTCTAGAAGAATGATTTTCCCTCCAAAAATTCTGTAGTACGCCAGCGTTGCTAGGATGCGTGCGCATTTCAGAAAAGAGTCAGCCTGCTTAGAACAACGCCCCCCCCCCTAATTGAAGGCACGCGCGAAATGGAAAGAAGACTACCCTCAACCCCCCCCCCCTCCGCGTCGCTATGCGTCATCGAAACAAAGTAAAACTGGAATTTACTTTTCACTTTTTTATCATCGCGATAAGAAATGTGTGTTCCCCCATGCTCAGTAATCAAAACCGAGATATGGTGAATTCAAAAACAGACTTTGTCTTGAAAATTTATTATTTTTCTTATGGGGGTCAAAATGACACCTGTTGGCTGTTTTAGGTATTTCTTTGAATATTTTTTTTAATAATTAATGTAGAAAGATAAAACATTGTCACAGTACGCTTAATATAATTTTAGTAAAAGTAAAAAAATATAAGCTGCGGTGTTCGCTTACATCTTGAAATAAAGTATTGGAAATTGAAAAAAAATGCGAAATGACACCAACGGCGCTTCTAGTGTTAAACGAGATTTTGTTTTTGTAAACAACAAAGTAAAACAACTCTAACAAAGTAAATTTTATTACCGTAATGTAATTTTTATACATACATCACTACTGTTAGAGCAACATCTTTCAATGTTAAAATAGCAAATAAAGCCTTTGTACACAAATGTTTAAAGATAGAAGACCAAAGATTATAAATGCACAAATAAAGTATCAGAAGGTAGTAAACAGCTATTTTGAATCTATTATCGAGATTCTTCATCAGTGCAACACTCAGCGAGCTAAAAAATAGCAAAACTGAGCAAAGAGACAGAGAGACGCAGGCTTATATACCCGCTATGGGAACAATCCCGCCTACAGAAAAGCAACCAATGAGAAGAAAGTAGCCAAAACAACTGGGTGGACAAGTAGCGACATCTATCGGAGAACAAGCAAAACGAAAACTAAAAAGCGAGTGAAAAAAAGTATTAAATTAAAGATTTCCAAATACTTAAAAAATAAGGAATACTGGATAAGTCATTGACTAAGGAGTGAGAATTTTTTATGATGTGGTAAGCTTCCCAAAAATCAAGATCAAGAATGGAAGGACATTTATGGATGATGGTGGAAGAAAAGTTAAACTTATGTTGTGAAGACCAACAATGTTGAGCAATAAAGGAACGTTTAAGATCTTGATTTTTGACATACCTTTTATGTTAAATTAAACGAAATCTAAGAGAACGTGTAGTCTGACCAATATAAGAAAGACCACATTGGCAATAAATTTGGTAAATACCCCAGTTATCTAAGCGATCAATGGGGTGCTTAAGATTTGAAAAAGCAATTTTGTTAACAGGAGAAAAAATAACATTGAAATCGAACCTTTTTAAAATTTTAGCAACTTGCTGATTGATTTTGGGGAAAAAAGGCCACAAGGCCACACAATGGTTCCTTTTGATATTAAATCATTATTTACTAATGTTCCTGTCGAAGGTGCTTTAGATTTCCTCAAGAAAAGGCTCTGTGAATTTCATTTTTCCTTTTTCGAAATCGAGGAGCTCATTCATCTAACTCGTGCTTGCTTATCTCAAAATACTTTTGTATTTAACGGGAATTTCTTTCGCATGATTGACGGTTTGGCTATGGGTAATCCTCTTAGTCCGACTTTATGCGATTTGTACATGCATTATTTTGAAATAAAATTGTTTGAAGTCTTAAAATTTCCGTTCTATGTTCGTTACGTAGATGATATCTATGATTTAGTTGAAATGAATTCAGATATAAATCATATTCTCTCTGTCATGAATTCTATTCATTCTTGCATTCAATTTACTTTTGAAACTGAATCGAACAATTGCCTTTCATTTCTGGATGTCCTTGTTATTCGCAATGAAGATAATTTTCAGACTACTGTCTTTCGCAAACCATTTGCGGTCAGTCTTCCACCTCACAGATATTCTTCTCATCCTCCTAACCAGAAAGTTTCGGCTTTTAAAACTTTTGTTTTCCGGGCTTCCAATATTTGTTCAATTCCTCAGTTACTCAATGATGAACTTAATTATCTAAAAACAATTGCTGTTGATTGTGGTTATTCCCCTAATATTATAGGTTCAATTCATAGAAAATTGACAAAATCCACCCAATCTGAAAGAAAAAAACTTTAATTCGAACTCCAATGCTTTAATTGTTTTGCCTTTTTTCCCCAAATCAGCCAGCAAGTTGCTAATTTTTTTTTTAAAATTCGATTTCAATGTTTTTTTTTCTCCTGTTAATAAAATTGCTTTTTTCAAATCTTAAGCACCCCATTGATCGCTTAGAATACTGGGGTATTTACCAAATTTCTTGCCAAATGGTCTTTCTTAGATTGGTCAGACTAAACGTGCTCTTAGATTTCGTTTAATGGAACATAAAAGGTATGTCAAAAATCAAGAGCTTAAACGTTCCTCTATTGCTCAACATTGTTGGTCTTCATAACATAAGTTTAACTTTTCTTCAGCCACCATCATCCATAAATGTCCTTCCATTCTTGATCTTGATTTTTGGGAAGCTTACAACATCATAAAAAATTCTCACTCTTGGAAATCTTTAATTTGATACTTTTTTTTTCCACAAACCTTTTAGATTTTGTTTTGCTTGTTCTCCGATAGATGTCGCTACTTGTCCACTCATTTGTTTTGGCTACTTTCTTCTCATTGGTCTCTTTTCTTTAGGCGGGATTGTTCCCATAGCGAGTATACAGGGTGAGTCATAAATATCGAAACAATAGGCTATCTCCTTAAATATTGCTTTTAGACCCATACTTCCAGTTGCAAAAATTCATAAAAAAATGTGAAATTTTTGATAAGATAAATTGCGACTCCATGGGGAGTCTAGTTGAAAAGTTACGAAAATTAAATTTTTATACGGCCCCCGTAGGACAAAAATTCCAATTATGAAAACTTTTCTTAATTAGTCCTAAATAAAACACAAAAAGTTGTATCTTCATATCTCCAAAATTCGCAAAGTTATAGCCGTTTAAAAAATTCATCAGGTTTTAAGGGATTAGACACAAATTGAAATGCGCGAAATTCGAAAAATAATGTTACTTTAATAGTTCTAGGAAACGCGTAAAAAGTCTATTTTTTGAGTTAGAATTTTGATTTTTTTCTTTACTGTGATGGTTAGCCTTATAATTAACTAAGAAAATTACATCTTAAATTTCTCATACAATTTATAAAAGTTTCATGTGGTTAGTACCGGTTTAAATGGGACAATCAAAAATCGTTATAACTCGTAACATTATTTATCGGATTTCAATTTCTTTAAATTTAATTAAAGATGATAATCTGATTGTAGTTTTGTTCCAAGGTTTTTTTTATATTAATTTTAAAACTATTAAACTTTTTTTTAAAAAATCATATTTTCAAAATCAAACATTTTTTCAAAAGTATACATTTTTTCAAATTTGCCGAAACAAAACTAATGTAGAAAAATGAAAAATGACGTGTTTCAAGTTCTTTTTTCCTTTAAAAATTTTTAATATTTAATAACTTAAAGACAAGAAATATAGAGGAAAAAATCATTATGCAGAAAAACGAAGTGTATTGTTTAAATGTCCGTCAGTTATTTAAAAATATGCTTTTTCTAAGATGCAGATTAAGTCTTTTTTTTTTCTTTTTAAATTTAGCTCTGACAACTTCAGGCTTTATGCCGTCCTCCACAGGATGTTCAAAAATCTGTAATCTGGGCCCAGGTAGAGCCAGGACCGAGATGTTATTTTTTTCTGAAGACTCGCCAGGCCGGGCCTAGCTGATTCCTTCAACTTAGGTTCACACTAGATAAAATTTTCAAACCCGGTCTCGACAAAATCCGTATTAAAATCACAAAAAAAAAAAAAAGAAAAAGAAAAAAAGAGAAAAAACTTTAAAATTCATTTTTCTTAAATAGATCATCCAAAGGCTAAAAAAATTAAATGCAATAATACCAGTGAAAAAAAATCTGCCTATGATGGAATTCTGTCTTAAACGGAAAATATGTTGATCCGCGCAAAATAAATACAATAGTACTGAGAAAAAAATAAGCTTCAATTACATCTTCTAGGGAGGGCATCTGTCTATAACGTATTTTTTTCTTTCCTATGTGATTCCGTCTTAAAAAGTTTTACTGTATAACATTTTTCAAAGTCTCCAACGCATTGGATATGGATTAACGATATTAAAATATAAGTGAAACATTTACATATAAATAGAGATTCATTGATAAAATAAATATATTACAGCCTTTGGCGCTTCTTTTATAATAAAAAGTATAAATATAAAAAACGAAAAGCTATAAAAGAATTTTTTAGTCAGAACTCCTCCATATGAAACAATTTTTTCCCACGCCGAAGTAAAAAACTATGTAGAAATTTGCGACTGAACCGGGCTTATGACTTAAACTATTTTCCAGACCGGTTCGAGTTATGATGCTGACATTTGTTTCAGGCTACGCCGAACTTTTTCCCCTATGGGTCAGTTTGGGACCTGTCCTAGATATTTTGACCCAGACAGACGTCTGGTATACAAATTTAACATAAAAACTATACGCTGTTATTTTATGTCCAAAGAAAAAGCGCTATCTTAAACCGATTTTTATTAAATTGCAATTTGTGAATGTTCCCTAACTAGCGTTGAAATTGAGTGAAGAAAACACCGTTTAGACCCAGGGAAAAATGGTGTAAGTCAGGAATTTTTGAGGATTTTGAGATTTAATATCTCTGGGGTTTTTAGATACGGTGATGAAATTTGTTTTGTTCAATTTAGGAATGAATAAAGAAAAATTTCCTCATTGGGAATTTTTCCCTACGGGGGCCATATAAAAACTTAATTTTCGTATTTTTTCAATTAGACTCCCCATGGAGTTGCAACTTATCTTATCAGAAATTTCACCTTTTTTTAGGAATTTTTGCATTTGGAAGTATGGGTCTAGGGGCAATATTTGAGGAGATAGACTATTGTTTCGATATTAATGACTCACCCTGTATAAGCCTGCGTCTCTCTGTCTCTTTGCTCAGTTTTGCTATTTTTTAGCTCGCTGAGTGTTGCCCTCATGAAGAATCTCGATAGTAGATTCGAAA
This sequence comes from Maratus speculifer, assembly GCA_964019185.1. Classification (NCBI taxonomy): domain Eukaryota; kingdom Metazoa; phylum Arthropoda; class Arachnida; order Araneae; family Salticidae; genus Maratus; species Maratus speculifer. The sequence continues at coordinate 249,115,252 of OZ025295.1, read as the reverse complement.
TAGCTATTTGCTACCTTCTCATACTTTATTTGTGCATTTATAATCGTTGGTTTTCTATCTTTAAAAATCTTTCAATGTATCTTGTCATATTTTATTTTTTCGCAATTCTTATTTTTCAATTACTTCAGAAGCACTATTACGAGTTGTAAATAATCAAAAAATTTAATTAAAAAAAATTACAACAACCCTGTGGAAAATTAATTTTTCAAAGACTAAAATTTAAGAATTATATGCAAATTCTGAATCAGGTAATAAATGTTTATTTAAATCAATAGATTTAACCTTAGACTGTTTCCTCTTTCGTGTTCTTCACACGTTTTATAATAGGTGAACACTATAATCAGACTTTGTTTTTGTTTTTTTGCTTTAAAAGACGACTTTAAATTACGACATCTTTTTTGGATCGGTTTTTTCCATATATGATAATTTATTTCGCCCAATTTTTAACTTGTTTACATTCTTCTTTATTAACAAAGACATTTTCATTTAATATTCAAATAAAAACTCTTTTATATGTAAGGAATTAAAAAAATGCGGACATTCGAATACAAAAGTTTTGAGTGTTGCCCATTGATTTAATAAATATCAGTAAAAACATCATTTTTAGTATTACAAAAAACCGGATTGTATATAACTAATATAACCAATTATTATATAATTTATTAAATATTAAATATATAACTTCATTATCTAGCAATACAACATTGAATGTAAGCTCATCTTATCCGTATAAGGTCAGAGGACCAAACTTACTTAAACAATTCACCTTAAAATGCATTAAAATTTATAACATTTTAAAAAATTTTTATTAAATATGCAGTTAAATATATATATATATTTCTTTTAATCTAATTTTAGTTGAAAATTGATATGGAGTGAGTTCACCATTTAAATGATTTTAACATCAAAAATGTTGAAAAATTAACCTATTTTCTTAAAAAGAAATTGAAGTTGTTGATATCTTAAAGTACATATTATATCTGTCTATGCTTGTCTGTGAAGTAGGTTTCTTTCACAACAAAATTTGTGTTATAAAAATTGGCAGAACATAATATAAATGTTTTTTATTTATTTATTTTGAAATACATACACATATATTGCACTTCTGTTAAACAACGGGAAATCATTGTTTCTGACATTCTATTAAATTAATAAAATATTCCTGTCAAACTCATGTGAATTTAAAAAAAGATTTTATGAAGTATATTTTTGAAAAAACGTTCATTAAACATAGAAATTTCATCATATTGCTGCAGATATATGAATATTTTTATTCTGAAATTTTAAACTTTTCGAAAAACATATTACATTAAAATTTTCTATGTAACGGAAACAGCAGATGCTTGCTTTTGTTACTTAATTATGGACTAATTAGCCTTTCTAATTTTCTTTGTATTGTGAGTGATTGTTGAATTAAGTGCAGTTCTTCTTATGTTCTTGATTAAGAGAAAAGACTGTTAATTAAAGAAGTGGTAACGTAAATAACTATTTCTCTTGAAATTTTATTTGACACTGAAAATACACTGAAATATATGGAAAATATTCTCTGCTTTTTGTATTCATAAAGAAATTGAAAATAAACGTATTATAAAACTTAAAATTGTAAAAAATAAGTACTAAAAATTCATTTTCAGATTCTTATCTTTTATATTCTAAAAACTTTCAGAAGACGGATGTCTTCTGAAAGTTTTTGAGTAAAAGTAATTAATATTTCTTTACTATAACTGCAGGATGTAAGATATTTATGGAAATAATTACATAATATCACGCCATCGAGAGTTCTTGGGAACTATTTATGCCTTTTACACCGTAAAAAAAGTCTCTAAATTTTTTAGTAATTGCAAGGATCACTAAAGTTTTTTTAGTAGATCGACCCTTTCATTTTACACTGTAAAACATGAACTATTTCACAAAATGGATATTAATTACATTTTATAAGCTTTCACCAATATGTACAAGAAGATTGTATCTTCACCTTTTTAAAACATATGGGAAAATTGTTGTTGCTCTCAGTAGAGAATTGGGAAATCTGAAGTATATCTGAATTGTTGTTATTGGTTTAACTCCGCAACTTATCTGATTCGTTTCCTGACTGGACCAATTTTAATGTCCAAAAATGAAATTCTTCTGCTTTTTTATTTTATTCGTTTTCTGATTGGACCAAGTTTAATGTCCAAAAATGTTGTCGCGATGATAAAAAAAGTATTAAAAACTACAAAAAAAAAAATAATAACTCAAAAACAAATTTAAATACAGGTTTCAAACAAGTTGCATTAAGTATTTTTTTTCTTTATAAGACTTTGTAAAAATTAAAAATATACGTTGTTTAGAATTTTTAAAATTTGCGGTACCGAAAATTGTTAAACTGAAATTTCATTTAAGATTTGTTTATGATTGGTCCATGAATATTAATGTGTCTCTAAAAGTCCAGGTGTATTAATATGACTCTTTTATTATCTAAGCTACGTTTTGATCATCATAAAAATAATGTTATTATTATTATTATTATTATTATTATTATTATTATTATTATTATTATTATTATTATTATTATTATTATTATTATTATTATTATTATTACTAAATGCAGTTTAAATAACTGTATAAATCTATAATTACAGTCTTTAAAAATATTATTTTCCAAATAATCGTTGTAATTACATTTTTTTAGTTTATTTATATTAAAATTATTTTAGTGTGCATTATCCCGTAAGAAACGGACGTGTCAAAATTAAACATCTGTAAACGCGCTGAATTTTTTTTTTTTTTTTTTTTTTTTTTTTTTTTTTTTAGTTCTTCACTGCACGATTTCTTTTTTTCTTTATTATATGAAAAAAAAAATATTTAGAATCCATATATGGATTTAATAATGGGAAACATAGTAATAAATAAATAAATTTCAAATTACCAGCTAATTTGATATTTTATTTCATGTTTTCTCAATGCACACATAGAGTTTTATAATATTGTAATACTCCATATTGCAATTAATTGGGATCAAAGTAATTACATTTTTCTGCATAGCACTCTGCAACTTTCTTTATATTGATATTTTTAAGTATGCAGTAATAAAAATAAATGTAAATTTTGACTTAATATAGCTTGATCTTTTCTTTTATTTATTTATTTATTTAATTAATTTATTTTGTTTGGTTCCAAAGAACAAATTCTGTTTTTTCCCCTTAAATAAAGTCATTTGATATAGACAAAAAATAGTTTAATTTATTTTTTGGATTGTTTTTAATCAGTTATATCGATCATGTTGTCCAAATTCAAGTTACACAATGAGAATTATAATTTTTCAGGTATACTCCAGATGTGACACAAGGTGCAGTGAAGGGTTAATCCCAAGAGCTATTTTTTGCTCTATTTTACGGACCGGGCACATAGCACTAACTTCTGGTGGTCAGGCTTCGCTATTTTTGATCTTTCGTGTGTGCGCTTTGATGTATAAATTGCACTTTCAGTGCACTGAATCTGAACTTCAAGAGAGAAATCGAACTCGAAATCAGTTGACAGCTTTACGACTGAAGATAGGGGAGATAAACTTTACTTTCCTATGTTAATCCGATACGATTCTCATTCCAAAAATCATTGAAAGAAGTTTCAAAACTAGCAACTTTTGTTCCGTTCGGAAATAAAGATAGATTTATTGCTCTTTTAGTGTAAATGCAAGAAGTGCTGTTTGCCCGCAGTCAGGCTCTCAGCACAAGCGTATTTTGCTCCATTTGAACTGAATTCGATGAAATTCTTTGTATTTTTCCCTTTAACGGTTTATTCACAATAGAAAAAGTGGATATTACAATGGTTCAGGAGAAAACGGTATCAACACTATTTGAGAGAAAGATTCCCTGTCCTGCAGTTGAAGTGAAGTTTTCTTTCCTTCTCATGGAAAAGTCATTATAGATAAAACACGCCACCTGCGAACATAAATTAAGCCGATTTCTGGCCGCAAGTAGTGGTTATGTCTGCCCACACCTTAATAATCAACAAAGAATAGACATTCCTTCATCCGTCGCTTCTCGACCTTCACTTTGAAACGTAAGAAACGTCCCAAACAAATCTATCCGTTTTATTTTTCAAAGAAAAAATGTGCTTGGTGTAGATTTCATCGCAGCTCGTAGCTTACGCGCTTTATGAGACGCTAAAATAAAATTACAAATTTACATTTCATTTTCTCTATTTCTCATAATTCTAATTATTTTACCGGTGAAAGTATTTGTTTTTTATCTTTGGGGAAATTAAAACTTGGGTAGCATAAATCACGTAGATTTAATTATAACTGAAATTAAATTTCCCTGGGTTAAAATTAACATTTAACATTTAATATTGTGCAACAAATAATTCATTAAAGAGAGTGCATTAAAATAATGAAATGTAAAAAGGAGTTTTAGCTGAGACATCTTAGTTATTTTTGTATTTGAATATTATTTAAACGCAAATATTTATTTTGATTAGATTCAGAAATTTTATTTATATTTAATAATACATCTCACATTCCGAAACACTCAATACAATTAATTCCTCATTGAATAAAATGATAAAATAATAATAGAAATTAAATTAATATTTACCGAATGTAAAGATATACTTCTTTTCAAATTTAGTATTTTTCACAATTTAATTAAAAGGCTTTTGCATTTAATAATATATGTGTAATTACAACATTGAAAAATATAGCTCATTCAAATAATGAAAACATTTATTTATAATAAATTCGTATTTTATTGTATTCTTTGATTCTACTCATTCTACTCTTTAATGTTTTACTAAACTAACTAACTAAATAAATAAAATGAAGTAATATTAAGTAAATACAAAAATAATAAGAAGAAAACTTAAATCCATGATTGTTTTGATTAAATTTACTCGAAATAAATTTATTGAATTTTATAGAGAATTAATTTATTCTTTAGGTTGCTATATCTTCATAAGACCTTCACTTTTTTTTTATAAAAAAGGTGTTTTTATTTGTTTTTTTAATAAAATATTTTTTTAAGGTTTATTTTTACAGATAAACATTTATGTTAATTACAAGCAAATGTAAAAAAAAAAAAAAAAAAAAAAAAAAAAAATTAAATTAGTGATGAGAGCAACAGAATGTTTCTCACATACAGTCTAATTAATTTCCTTTATGATAGAAATTTTTTGACGTACATTCCGTTTTCTCGATGTTGAAATGACAAATGTTTGATTTTAAACATATACATGGTTTTAAAAAGTTTTTAAAGGATTAGAATTTCGCTGATTATCGATTATAAAATATATTCTTCGTGAAACATACAACTACATAATACGTAAAGTAATTTATTTTCCTTTCCAAATTTAAAATCATGTACTTGTAAAGTGGAATTTAAAAATATATTTCAAAAATTAATTTTTTTAGTCATTTCATTGAATTAATCATTAAATTGATGAGTCTTATGTGAAATTCGTCAACTGATGAACACATTGGTTAAAATTCTATTGGTTAAAATTATTAATAACATTTTTATTTGAATCAATATACAGCACTAAAAACAACAATAATAGCATTTTAGGTAAATGATGATACATCGAGGTAAACATTTGGTAATAATCAATTATTCTTTTCGGCCTAATACGCCACGGTTGTTTTAACTTATTTTCAAAGAGTCGTGTTAAATAATATAATTATAGAAGTTTCACATTACAATCGTTAAACTCAGAGGATTTTTTATTATGTACTGACGACGATTCGTCGATAGAATTGTCAATATACAGGTATATTAATTTATTGTAATAAATTTAATGAGCTGAAATCTGCATACAAAAATGAGGAAATAAATAATTTTTACTTTTGTAAGCAGGCATAAGAGAGTTTTTAAAGCTGACAGGAGTAACATTCGATTAGGTTTGCGATTAATTGGCGTAACGAACGGAGTTCAGCATGGAAAATATAGCGTGGGCTCCCACGTGCATATGAATGTAGATTTTTCCACTGATATATTGATCTACATCTTCTAAATATTTTTTCTAACGAGATATTCGTTCCAAAAACAAGATTTTTGACATGTCTGATGATCAATTTATGATAACCACATCAACCACATTTGTTTATATATGTTTATATTAGTTTGCCATGGGTTGCAAAGAAATACTGAGGATATTGATTATAATTACAATCATGGAAATTAATTAGATTCATACAAACTGTCTTTAAATTATTCTATGATTTGTACTAATACAATAACGATAACATATACAAAGAAGTGCTATATCTTTTTAATCATGGCATCTATGTATGAAAATTAAACCGATAATAAATCTTTTTAACATTAAACTAATATAACGGCATAAACTCATATACGGCTCATATGTCAGTGTTTCAACAACAAAGCTTTATGCTGAAATTCCGGTTTAAGAAGTGCAAAATATTTAGCAATGGAAATTTTCTTTTAAGCTCAGCATGAAGAAATATGCTGAAAAATCTGAATTTAAATAAAATAATAATCTAGACACTTAATTTTGAAAAATTGATATTAAACATTCTTTGACTTTTCAAATTTAAAATTCTTTGCATGATAGTTTTAAATCTTTCGAATGGAAAATACAAAAAAAGTATGTTTATTCATCAGATATGAATTGAAGTATAAGGTTCTAATGGACTGTAGGACATTTTCCCTGAAAATATAAATACGCTTATTACTCATTTTCCTAGAAGATAAGCTGAAAGAAGATAACATAATTTTCGAAATTATATTTCCTTCTATTTTATTAAAGAAAATGTTTCTGCTTAAAAATTTTATTTCAAATCGAACAAGATAAAATTGACCAAAATCTGAAAGCATCTGTAATCTCCGAGTACGTTAAAATGTTAAAAGTTATTTTAAATATATTGCTTTTTTAAGTTTATACTTAATACGCAATGTATTAATACTTTTGAAATTATTAATACTTTTGAAAATCTAGGAATTTTTTTGCGAGCTTAAAAATTTTTTTAATAAAATGTCATGAAGTATCTCCGTTTATTCAAAGCTGAAATAATTTTTCAGTACTTTTTATCAAAAAGGATTTTTTTTTAATTTGGTTTGAAATAAAGTTGTATAAATTAATTCCATTTTTAACTGAGTGAACTAATGCATATTGTATTTTTTTTATTGATTTAAATGATAAAGCAAGAATACTCTACGAAAAGTATTAGTATATTTTAATTAAAAATTTCATTCTTTGATATTATTTTATCCAATATTTAGAGAATAAACCTAAACTTAAAAGCATGGAGATGAATTTAAACGTAAAAAAGGAGTATTCTTTTTTTATTTTTTTCAATGGTTATTGTTTTTTTTTTCTTAGTTGATTTTAAATATATTTATAGTATATAGTCTTAGAGAATAAAACAATCACGCCCCACGAACGATCACCCCCACGAAGTCTATGTTTGCATGATGTATTTAAAATTTGTTTAGCAAGCAGATAAAAATTAAAACCAACCCATTTTTATTTTTAAGAGCAAAACACAGTTTTGACAAGATATTTTAAACCTTCGGTTCAAACTATGTCTAAAAACGAAATTTAGACCAATTCGAAATTTAGATTTTGTAATGACAATTTACATTTCCATATTCTTGTTAACATCTCCTGAAATTATAATCCAGATTATACTTTTTTATGTTTATAGATCTAAATTTTTTTTTTAAAAACAAATAAATACATTGAGTTTTTAAATAAAAAAAATATGGTAATGAATTATGAATTATGAGTTGTGAAATAAATATTCGAAAAAAAATATGATCTGCAACCCATACTATTTTTTAAAATTTATATATTTTTTTTGCCCTTCTTTAAGCAAATCCAGACTTTCAAAACTTTATTCCAAGTTGTTTTCAAGTTATGCTTAAAAAACTTCAAAATGCTGGTTTCAGAGGCCGTCTGTGATGTTCAGAAAAGCATAACTATTATTATTATTATTATTATTACTATTTATTCATGTTACTATATATTTGTGCTGGGATTACAGTCCCTTGCTTAAAATCGGCTTAGATAGCAAGTCTTTGTTATTATGTAAACAAAGTGTAAAATTACTTTTGTATATCATTATTATGTTATGTTAACGTGAGTCTTTTCTGCGTTCATAGGCTATGTGCATTATCAAAAATCTCATTGAATTAATGACAAGGTGATTGTAAGAGAATTCTGATAAAAATTGTTTCTGTACAGTATATATATACATATATATATATATATTTGGAAGAGAGGGGGAGATTTTTGCTTTCTCATTTTTTCATGTGTCCAAATTTGTCCAGATTTTTCTCCCTCTCTTTATATAAAAGTTCTGTCACGTAAACAGATTTTCTTTATTCGGCGTGATAATATTTTTCTTATTTAGATAAATTTTGGTATTTTAAATTCTTTGGAGAAAGTTGCTCCAAGTATTGCTTTTTAAGTTTCATTTTGTGGACCAGTTTGTGATTGTATACATGTTTACGTTTGATTTATATTTAATTTTAACATGGATCATACGGATCCTGGAATCTTAAGATGAATTAATTCTTCGGTATCAGTGTTTTCTTAACGAAAATCTTCAGAATTAAAACGACAAACATTCGCGTGTTCAACTTAGATTTATTTTTCTATAAAAACTGTACTAGAATTTCTAGAGGAAAATAACAGTACCCGTACTAACACGTTTAATTTTTTTTTTAAATCGCGATTATCACAATAATACAAAATTTCATAGGATAAAGCTTATTTAATACTGTAAATTCAAAATTGCTTATTTCAACGCTTTCCCACAAAATGCAAGAACACGTGAAATATATATATATATATATATATATATATATATATATATTCCTTTTTAAATAGATGTTTATGCATTTGTGGCAAAATACCTATTTTAAATAAAAATAAGAAATGTGAAGTTACCATGATATCCATTTAAAGTAGATTTAATTTTTAAATCTTCAAATAAATCTGAATATAAAACCATACAAACATGTTTGAAAAAAAAAATCAGTTCCTCCTATTATTTCGTAAAAAAAAACTTCTTTTTTTTTTTTTCAGAAAATAAACAGTTTGGATTGGAGTACACCCTTAATAAATAACTTAATAATTTATTAGCATTTTAAAGTTTTGAGTCATAGGTGAAACAAAAACTTTCGGGCTGTTCGCACAAAAGTTTTCAACCTTGAACGTGGGGTGAATTTTGCTGGCCAGCACACATAAACAGGCACATACCCACATTCAAAGAGCAAAACTTTGTTATATATATATATAGATTTACATTTATGTTTCTAACTATATTTTTCGACGCGAAACGTTTCTAAGTATACAAACAGATATTACTATCGCACTGCACCTAAAAAGTATAATTTCTTATGATATGTTTTCTTTTTTTATATTATGTTAGTATGAAGCAAGATATTTCATAGAACAACGTAATGCTTCAGGATTTATGATACTATATAAATATATAAAACGCTGGCTATAAAACTTAAATACTACACACACATATATAAATGGATATAGATATTTAATCATGTAATCTTATAAGTAAAATAATAAAAAACAATAATAAGTGAAATTCTGGTTAAAGTGAATCAGGGTTTTAGATAGCAGTATTGCTTTGGTAGGAGATATTTCACAGGACAACGTAACTTTACATGATTTTCTAAACAATATAAAAATATAAATAGCTCAACAATATAAAAATTATTTAGATATACATTAATCGTGTAATGTCATAAGGAAAAAAACGAAAATATATGAAGTTCTAATGAAACTAAATAAAGATTTTATTCATCAGTGTTTTTTTTTCGTCAACCTTTGTAAAATAAAACCACGAAGCCAATTTTTTGAATGAATTTCCTCTTATTTAAATAAGCAAAGACTGCAATATTAAAGAAGCCAATTAATAAGTTTACCATGAAAATTCAGAAAGATTCCAAGTGTGTAAATATTTTACCAAAAACCCGTAATTACAGAAGAGCGAGTTTATGCGTCTTATTGTAAACCGCATAATTATGAGATAAGTTTTCTGAAGTCAAGTGGCGTTTTTCAAGTAAATCTGCATGGTAAATGAAGTTAGGAAATAATCTAAGATAAAACTTATTTTCCAGTAAACGATTCTTGTATCCTTAATTTACATACAAAAATATAAGTCCTTCTCAGAAATGAACCTAATAAATGTGAATATATATATTTTTTTCAGAAAATTCATTGATGTTGATTTTCGATTTTATATAGTTTTATAAAAAAGATATTTTTAAAGTAAAATAAAGTTAGTATACATGTTATAATGAAATAGATATACATATATAGGTATTTTGCTTTTATCAGTATAGATTTGCATTTAAATTTTATAATTTTTTCTACTTGGCAAAACGATTGTAAACATAGGAACAGTTATGTTATCAAACTACACTTTAGAAAAAATGACTTATCTGTTTTTTTTTTAATGTTAATCAATTTGTTACTTTTTAAAAGATATATCATAGAATAATGTTATTTTGCAGAATTCATAAAACAATATAAAAATACAAACGATAGCTCAACAACTTAAAAATTACATATGCGGTTTTTTTAAATCATGTAATCTTATAAGAAAAAAAGATTATATGTGCAGTTAGTTCTAATAAAATTGAGTTAGGGTTTAAGATACTGGTATTTTTCTGTATATTTTAGTAAAATATAGCCGGAGCGCATTTTTTAAATAAATTTCCACCTACTTAAATAAGCAAAGACTGCTATGTTACATAATCCAATAAAAAAATACTAAGAAAATTTTGAAAGATTTCAACTGTATAAATATTTCACCAACAAACCGTAATTACAGAAGAGCAAGTTTATGCTTCTTATAGTAAAGCGGAGATGTATGAAAAAAGTTTTATCAAGTCAAGTGGGGGCTTTCAAATAAAACTGCATGGTAAATGAACTAAGGAAATAATCTAAGATAAAACTTATTTTCCAGTAAGTGATTCTTCTGCTCTTAATTTACATACAAAAATAGAAGTTCTCGGAAATTAACTAAATAAATGTGATTTTTTCCCCCAAAAATCCGTTTATTTCTAAGTCGAGTTACTCTTTTATATATATATATATATATATATATTACAAAAAATATTTTTACTTAAAATAAACCTATTATATATGGAAGGATGACTAATATATATTTTTTTTTCAGCCGATATTTATAAAAATTATGTGCTTTTATATGCTAATAATTTTTAAACTACGATACTTTGTTTAAATACTTCTGATAAAAATATTTCATAGAAGTAATGAAATTTATCAAGTCATAATTATGAATCTGATGAGATATTTGGTATTTACTTTGATATGTACTATGTACCAATTTCTTTATATAAAAAAAATCATAGTATTACTTAAAGTCATTAAAATATTCATTTGTTGGTCAGTTTTCATAATAAAATACATAGTGATTAAAATACGAAAAAACATGTTAATGTCTGTTTAAACAAATAAATTCTACTGCGCTTAAAAATTTATTTGTAAATAATTACAAATTAATAAATTAAACTTAATTTACATAAAAAAAGATTTTTTTCTCAGAATCGTTTAATAATTTACTTTTTTTGCTATGTTGAGATTTTTTTTTAATGATGATGTTAAGCAAATTGTTGCTTTGGTAAAAGATATTCCATAGAACAATGTAACTTTTCAGAACTTCTAAAACAATATAAAGTTGTAAAACAGTACACATATATATACATGTATATATATATATATATATATATATATATATATATATATATATATATATATATATATATATATATATATATATATATATATATATATATATATACGTAAATTTAATCATGGTATAATATATAAGTTGATAAAAATAAATATGTGGATCCCCAAAAAACAGAATCAGGGTTTTAGATAGCAGCATTTTTCCGTAAAACTTCGTAAAATAAAATCACGAAGCACATTTTTTGAATGAATTTACTCTTGCATAAATAACTAAAGACGGAAATGTTACATAATCCAATAAAAAAGTTTTCCATGAAAATTCTGAAAGATTTCAAGTGTATAAATTCACCAACAACCCATAATTACAGAAGAGCAGTTGATAAGTTACATGATAAATGAACTAAGGAAGTAATCTAAGATAAAATGTATTTTCCAGTAAGCGATTCTTCTGGGCTTAATTTACATACAAAAATAGAAGTTCTCAGAAATGAACTTTATAAATGTGATTTTTTTATTTTCAGAAAATGCATTTATTCCTAAGTTCAGGTTTTCTTTTAGATTTTTTTTTTTTTCTACAAAAAGATCTTTTTAAGTAAAATAAACTTATTATATTTGGTAGAATTACTAATATATATTTTTAGCCGAGATTTTAAAAAAATATGTGCTTTGATATGTACTATGTATTAGTTTCTTCATTAAAAAAATCATAGTATTACTTAAAGTAGTAGTATTATTTATTATAGAAGTATAATTTATTATTTAAATCATTTAAATATTCTTTTATTGGTTAGTTTTCATAATAATATCCATAGGGATTAAAATACGAAAAAACATGTTAATTAAATGCATGTTAATTAAACAAAAATTATATTGTAAATAATTAAAGATTAATAAATCAAACTTAATATACATAAAGAAAAATATAATTTTCTCAGAATCGTAATAAAAAAAAGAAATTTCTATAAGAAAATATGTTTTTTCAATTGTTGAGATTTTTTTTATGATGATGTTACGCAATTTGTTACTTTGGTAAAAAAAATTTCATAGAACAATGTAACTTTTCAGGATTTCTGAAACAATATAATGTTATAAAACAAAATATATGTATATATATATATATACGTTCATTTAATCCTGTGATCTTAAAAGTAAAAAAAAAGTGAAATACTAAAAAAACTGAATCAGGGTTTTAGATAGCAACATTTTTTGTGTATAACTTGATAAAACAAAACCTCGAAACAGTTTTTTAATGAAATTCGTCCTACATAAATAAACAAAAATAGAAACATTACATAATCCAATAAATATTTTGACCATTAAAACTCTAAAAGATTTCAAGTGTATAAATATTTCACTCAAAACCCGTAATTACATCAGAACGAATTTCTGCTTCTTATCGTAAATAGAAGTAGCAAATTTACCTTATAGGTAAATTTGCTAAAGTCAAGTGAAGTTTTCAAGTAAAACTGCATGGTACATGAACTCAGGAAGTAATCAAAGATAAAATTTATTCTCCAGTAAAAGATGCTTCTGCGCTTAATTTACACGCAATAATATTTCTTTTTTCTCAGAAATAAATTTAAAGAATGTAAATTGTATTTTTCAGAAAAAAATACATTTAATCGAATTTTTGAAGTTTTCTTTTATATTGCTTTATAAATATGATACATACTTTTTATGTAGAATAAATTTATTAAATATGGTAGTATAACTATTATATAAGTTTTTGTTGGTTTTTATAAAAACGTGTGCTGTTTACTCCAATACCTTTTATCAGAATAGATTTTCATTAAAATTTTCTAATTCTTTTCTACTTGGCAAAACGATTGTCAACATACGGACAGTTATTTTCTCAAACAGCACTTTAGAAAGAATTATTTGTCTTTTTTATGTTAATCAATTTTTACTTTTTAAAAAGTCATATAATACAATAATGCAACTTTGCAGAATTCTTAAAACAACATAAAAATATAAAACGAAAGCTCAACAACTTAAAAATTACGGATGCATTTTTTAATCATGTAGTTTTATAAGTAAAAAAATATGCATACGTAAAGTTCTAAAAAATTGAATTAGGGTTTTAGATAGCAGTATTTTTCTGTATATTTTAGTAAAATTGAATCCATGAAGCGCATTTTTTGAATAAATTTCCTGCTACTTAAATAAGCAATGGCTGCAATGTTACATAATCCAATAAATAAGTTTACCATGAAAATTTAAAAAGATTTCAAGTGTATACATATTTCACCAAAAACCCGTAATTACAGAAGAGCGAATTTCTGCTACTTATCATAAACCGTAGATTTATGATATAAGATTTCTGAAGTCAAGTGGAGTTTTTCAAGTAAAACTGCATGGTAAATGAACTCAAGAAGTAATTAAAAAATCCAATAAACGATCCTTGTACGCTTAATTTACATACAAAAATAGAAGTTCTTCTCAGAAATAAACTTAATAAATGTGAATTTTGTTTAAGAAAATACATTTATGTTGAGTTTTCTATTATACCGTATAAAAAATATTCTTTTTAAAGTAAAATTATATTAGTACATATGTTACGATGAATTATGTATACATACATATGTATTTTGCTTTTATGAGTATAGATTTTCATTTAAATTTTCTAATTCTTTTCTACTTGGCAAAACGATTGTAAACATACGAACAGTTATGTTAGCAAACTGCACTTTAGAAAAAATATTTGTCTGTTCTTTTTTTTTTTATGTTAAACATTTCTTTTTAAAATATATCATAGAATAATGCAACTTTACAAGACTCATAAAATAATATAAAAATGTAAAACGATAGCTCAACAACAAGAAAATTACATTTGTATTTTCTACCCTCTCACTGATAAGCCCGTCTATAGAGGTTCCCTAAGCTCCAGGTTTCGCTGCAATGCGTGCAATAATTAAAATGATATAACTCAGTTGATTTAATGGATTTTTAATACATTGTGCAATGATTAACACACTCAAGGATAACATTCATATTCGTAAATAAGATTTTTCTATAATTTTGAAGGAATCTTACTTTTTTAGCAATTAAAACAAAATGCTGAGAAAACAACATTACAATTTTGCCCTTTTGCAAGACTGTCAGAGGGTTAATCATTTAATCTTATAAGTAAAAAAAAATGTGTGTAAGTGAAGTTATAATAAAATTGAATTAGAGTTTTAGATAGCAGTATTTTTCGGTATATTTTAGTAAAATGAAACCATAGAAGGCATTCTTTGAATAAATTTCCTCCTACTTAAATATGCAAAAACTGTAACGTTACATAATCCATTAAATGAGTTTACCATGAAAATGCAGAAAGATTTCAAGTGTATAAATATTTCACCAACATCGCGTGATTACAGAAGAGCGGTTTTCTGCTTCTTACCGTAAAACGGAGATGTACGAGATAAGTTTTCTCAAGTCAAGTGGAGTTTTGAAGTAAAACTGCATGGTAAATGACTTAAGGCAGTAATCTAAGATAAAATTTATTTTCCAGCAAGCGATTCTTCTATGCTTAAGTTACATACCAAATTAGAAGTTCCCAGAAATGAATACAATAAATGTGAATATTTTTTCAGGAAATACATTTATTTCTAAGCTGAGGTTCTCTTTTATATTTTTTACAGAAAAAGTTCTTTTTAAATAAAATATATTTATTTCATATAGTTGGATGACTAATATATATACATATATATTTAGTCGGTATTCATAAGAACTATGTGTTTTTTATACTAATAATTTTTAAACGATGATATTTTGTTCAAATACAGACATGACTTCTAATAAAAATATTTCATAGAAGAAATGATATTTGTTAATCATAATTATGAATCAGATGAGATATTTGGTATCAAGTTTGATATGTATAATGTGTCCGTTTCTTTATTTTTTTCATAGTATTACTTAAAGTCATTTAAATATTCTTTTATTGGTCAGCTTTTATAATAAAATGCATAGTGATTCAAATACAAAAAACTATGATAATGTATGGTTAAACAAAAAAAAAAAAAAAAAAAAAAAAAAAAAAAAAAAAAATACAGTACTTAAAAATTACATTGTAAATAATTACAGATTAATAAATCAAACTTAATTTACATAGAAAAAAGATTTTTTTCGCAGAGTTGTAATTACGATATTTGAAATTTCTTTAAGAAAACACGTTTTTTACAATGTTGAGTTTTTTTATAATTACATTAAGCAACTTGTTACTTTGGTAAAAGATATTTCATAGATCAACGTAACTTTCAGGATTTTAAAACAATATAAGTTTATAATAAATTATACATGTATATATATATATATATATATATATATATATATATATATATATATATATATATATATATATATATATATATATATATATATATATATATATATATATATATATATATATATATATATATTCTTACATTTAATCACGTAGTCTTATAAGTAAAACATAATAATAAAAATAAAAGTAAAATCTATGTTAAGTCCTAACAAAACTGAATCAGAGTTTCAGATTGCAGAATTTCGCCGCATAGCTTGGTAAAATAAAATCACGAAGCGAAATTTTTTAATGAATTTCCTCCCACATAAATAAGCAAAGAAGGAAATGTTACATAATCCAATAAATAGGTTTACCATGAAAATTCTGAAAATTTTCAAGTGTATAAATATTTCACTCAAAACCCGTAATTACAGAAGAACGAATTTCTGCTTCTTCTCGTAAAACGGATTTTTACGAGATAGGGTTTCTAAAGTCAAGTGGAGTTTTTCACTGGTAAATGAACTCAGGAAGTAATCGATGATAAAATTTATTTTATAGTAAACGATTCTTCTGCGCTTAATTTACATACAAAATTAGAAGTTCTCAGAAAAGAGCTTAATATATGTGATTTTTTTTTCAGAAAATGCATAGGTTTTTAGACAGCAATATTTTTTCGTATATTTCGATAAAATAAAACCACGTTTCACATTTTTTGAATGAATTTCTATCTACTAAAACAAGCAAAGACTGCAATGTTACGTAATCCAATAAGTTTACCATGAAAATGCAGAAAGATTTCAAGTTTATAAATATTTTACCAGAAATCCGTAATTATAGAAGAGTGATTTTCTGCTTCTTATCGTAAAGTGAAGATGTATGAGATAAGTTTTCTAATGGAGTGGAGTTTTCAAGTAAAACTGCATGGTAAATGAACTAAGAAAGTAATCTGGGATAAAATTTATTTTCCAGTAAACAATACTTGTGCGCTTAATTTGCATACAAAAAATAGAACTTCTTCCAAGGAATGAGCTAATTAAACGTGGTTTTTTTTTCAAATAATATATATATATTCCGATGTTGAGGTTCTCTTTTATATTGTTTTGCAAAAAACAATCTTTGCTAGTAAAATAAACATATTTTATACACGGCACGTTTGATAGAACATAAATTTGCAGGATTTATAAAACAATACGAAAATATTAAACGGTAGTTCAACAGTATAAAAATTATATTGTTACGAATTTTGTATATTTCTAAATATTTCCCTTTATTATGGTAAAATTGCTGTGTAATTCATGCAAAATCCTTTGAACAACGATTGCAGGAACTGCGATGCTTTGCGGGAAAACAACCTTGTAAGTTCTCGTATTTTACATTATGTGAATGGGAATATCGTCAAGGAATGTGTTTATCACATAGTTGGTATTGGTTTTGGCAATTCATTTTCGACGCTAAATTTGGCGATATATCGCCAGATATGTCGCCAAGCTCGCAACATTTTGGTGACATTGGAAGTTATCCCCTATAACTGTAAATTGAACTATTCTGTGAAGCTATGAGAAGCATCGAGAAGCATCTCTTCGAAGTCTATAAATAGGAAGCTTCCTTTGGATCACCGGTTCAGCTTTCTTCCAGGCATCCTGATGTGAAAAGTGAAGTGTGCTGTGAAGTCATTAAGTACTGAGACTTGGGTCTCTGCATTGTATACGCGGTATTGAGTTTAATAGTTCTGAGAGGAAATTTGCTGTTCTTTGATTTCATTGGAAGAATGTCTGATTTTATTTGATAAATTGCTGAATTTTTGTGTTTTACTAAAGATAACTGTGTTTTCGTCGATGTGTTTATTGTAAATCAACACATTTTCTTTTTAACTGTATGGTATCAATCTTAAAAGAACTTCGAACACACAACACTATGTATATATATATATATATATATATTCTTTAATCTTATAATTAAAAACCGAAAAGCTTAACCACCGGCTGAGAGTTTCTGCTCTCAAAGTCAAAAGACGAGAAGTTCTGGAATGACTCCAGTCATGCCCATCAGCCTAATCGATTGTTGTTTCCCGTGGTTTTCTTGGAATCTTGGATTTCCTAGTATAAATACTGTTTAGGTTCTCTCAGGAACAACTCCACGGAGGATATTCTTCCTTTGGGCCTATATACCTAGTGTTGATAATTGGCTCTCATAAAAAAAACCCAAACCAAACTATGAACCAGAACGCTTTGAACTGAATTAGAGTTTTAGATAGCAGCATATTTCTGTACAAGTTGGTAGAAAAAAAACACGAAGGGTATCTTTTGAATAAATTTCCTCTTATTTTGTGGCATCAATCTGAAAATAAGCCCGAACACACAACAATTTTTGATGTCAGATGACTGGGGATTAAGGTCAATTACAAGAGTTATGGAGGAGGAATTCAGAATCTTATTCCAAAAATTGGAGAAGATGAATAATAACATGCACATGAATCAAGAAAAATTAAAGAAGGAAAATAAGAGGATGAGCGTAAGAATTGGGGGGATGAAAAAAAAGATTAATAATAGCTTAAAACCTTCGCGAGATTCAAAAAGAAATGAAAAGTGACATGGCAGCAAGCTTTGGAGAGTTGAAAGATGAAATAAAATAAATAAAGGATATAATAGAGGATAAAATTATGATAATAAATGGGAGAATCGATAGCATGAAGAACAAATTAGAACAGCAAATTGAAGAGTTCCACGAAAAAGTTCAAGATGTTCCAAAGTAGTGGAAGAAAGTATAGCGAGCGTTAAGAAGACTTGGAAAGCTTTAAGAAACAAACGATGGGCCCAGACACTTGCCTCGAAATATACAATAATCTATCGATGCTTCCTCAGCCTCGATTAAAATTTTGCGTATGATGGAAAATCACTGTGGCACGTATACTAGACTGAATATGCGGTTGTTGGAGATGCCAATGGATGGGATTCCCAGACAAAAGCTTTCCAAATGGCTGCTTCGCTACAATCCGATGTTACCGACGTACTGCAGACTTTATCTTAAAAAAAGCTGTGGCATTTTTAAATGCTCGTCAATGCCTTAGAAATGCGCTTTGAAGAAAAGTGTATAAAATAATACAGCAAGCTCCAGTTAAAAATTCGCCAGCAAGAATCTACAGAATCACTTTAAGAACTTGCGACAGATATTGAGAAACATTCCCATCGAGCTTTTCCTGACTGACCGACTGACATAGGGAAAATCTTGCTTTACATCACGACAGCGTGCGTGATCCCGAGATCCAGAAAGTGCTCCGAATCGCATATCTCAAAGAATTCAAAGGGACTTTATGCATTAAAATAGCAAATAAAGCCTTTGTGCACAAATGTTTAAAGACAGAAAACCAACGATTATAATTGCACAAATAAAGAATGAGATAGTAGCATCAAATAGCTATTTCGAATCTGCTATCGAGATTCTTCATCAGTGCAAAACTCAGCGAGCTAAAAAATAGCAAAACTGAGCAAAGAGACAGAGAGACGTAGGCTTATATAACCGCTGTAGGAACAATCCCGCCTAAAGAAAAGCAACCAATGAGAAGAAAGCAGCTAAAACAACTGAGAGGACAAGTAGCGACATCTATTGGAGAACAAGGAAAACAAAAACTAAAAAGCAAGTGGAAAAAAAGTATTAAATTACATATTTCCAAATACTTGGAAAATAAGGAGTACTAGATAAGTCATTGACTAAGGAGTGAGAATTTTTTATGATGTGATAAGCTTCCCAAAAATCAAGATCAAGATTGGAAGGACATTTATGGATGATGGTGGCTGAATAAAAGTTAAACTTAAGTTGTGAAGACCAACAATGTTGAGCAATAGAGGAACGTTTAAACTCTTGATTTTTGACATACCTTTTATGTTCCATTAAACGAAATCTGAGAGCACGTTTAGTCTGACCAATATAAGAAATACCACATTGGCAAGAAATTTGGTAAATACCCCAGTTATCTAAGTGATCAATGGGGTGCTTAAGATTTGAAAAAGCAATTTTAGTAACAGGAGAAAAAATAACATTGAAATCGAACATTTTTTTATTTTTATTTTTATTTTATTTTATTTATTTTTTTTATTTTTATTTTTATTTTATTTTATTTTATTTATTTTTTTTATTTTTTTTTAGTTTATGCCTTGAAATTCGAGAAGGCCCTGCAAGCTACGCACAGAGATCGGCATTTTGTGAGAGCAGCCAATATTCCGGAATATTCCCCATACAGATGAATCCTTTAATGTAAAATAAATTTGACAGACTGGCTTCAAAATATGGCCATAGTACCTAGTTCATATTGCAGAGTGCGTTGATTGAACATAATGTAAATTAGTAAGACGATAGTTTTATGTATAGAAGTTTATGTGTTTATTTATTTTGCTTATTATTATTATTTTTTTTTTATATTTGTTTACTGCAATTTTAACTATATTTCATTTCTTTGAATAATTGTTTATTTTGGTTAGTTAATTCATTTGCTCTGGATTAATTGAACTATGAATTCTGTTTACTTTATTTTTTGTTTCTAGTTTTAAACTGTATAGAATTTGTAAATAGTGGAATTACTCCTAATCAAGGATTGTACTGCCTGGATCCTGCAGTCCTAAAAAGAGGGGCAATGTTACGAATTTTGTATATTTGTAAATATATTACTTTTATTATGGTAAAATTGGAGTAATAATTCATGGCAAATGCTTTGAACATCCATTGTAGGACCTCGAATGCTTTGCGGAAAAACAACCTTGCAGGTTATTGTGTTTTACAATATGTCAAAGGGAATATCGCCGAGGAATGTGTTTATCGCCAAGTTGGATACGGTTTTGGGAACTTATTTTCTTATTTATCTTATTTATTTATATTTCTTATTTAATTTGGCAATATATCGCCAAATATGTCACCATGTTAGCGTTTTCTTTTTCAGCACAAATAGTATCTTTTGCTTCAAGAATCTAAAAATTCGAAATCATGACTAGTTCACGGAAAATTTTGTTTAGATTAGCCACTTAGTTTTATAAATAAATACACTTTTACGTAGTCAGTGTTTCGGTTCTAATTTTTAGGTAAAGAATGGGTCTCATAATTGTTAAGTTAAAACACACACACATATATATAAATATATATATATATATATATATATATATATCTTTCCATTAAAAATCTTTCCATTGTTTTTACAATATACAAAAGAAAAAAAAATGCGCGCCTGAAAAGTTTTTGTATGCATCTTATTGTTAATATTCTACATTTTATTTAGATTTTTAATTCATGAAAGAAAACTTTTAGAAAAATGTCTTACAATAATTATTTCTTTAATTGTCGATATCTGAAGATTGTTTTTTTTTTTAATATGGATAATATAAGATACATAGGTATATGCATATACATATATATTATCAAAATGATTTGATGCAAAAAAAAGAAAAAAGAAAATGAGGAAAGAAGAAAAATAACCTTCGGTTTTTTTATGCAGAAATGACATCAGATGTGTTTTTTTCTGTTTCAAACGGAAAAAAATCAGCTTTTTTTCTGCTATTTTATATAATGCAGTTTCCATCTTTTTTTTTTTTTTCAAATGTTAAAAAAAAATACATTGAGATCATTTTCTTTATCTAAGATAATTTATATTTTAATTTTTTTAACTGCTTTAGGGACAACAAATATCATTAAGAAATGCCAAAAATCCTAATTGAAAAGTCATGCAAACTAAATAAATGAAGTTAATTAATGAAGTTAGATAAATTAGTTCATTATTTACATTTGTAAGTATTTAAAATAATGTTTTAAAATTATAACTTATATATGCCGCATTTAAAAGATGATTGTAGAAAAACATACTTTCTTAAATTCTAAAATTTATTTTAGATATCCTCAAAATATCCTGATATCGGTGTTGATTGAGGATAGGACTCGCATAAAGCAACTGTCCCTTCAAAGAATTCTAAAAGCCTGCAAAATTTTAACGATCTACTACAATCCTGACAATTGAAAGGACTGATATTCGTGTTTCCAATTTACGAGATTTTGGCCTTTTGAGTCCATTCCATAGATTTGATTAGGCTGGGAAAATGTGACACAACTTCCACTAATTGAAATGTTTAGTGGCGAAATGATTTCATAAGGAGGAACAAATCATGGAATCATTTCGGTGGCATTTATATATATATATTATAAAGAGTTTCCGCATCACACTTAAGCTACAGAACGAATAGTCAAAACAGTCACGGAAGCATTTTCTGTTGTCTGTGCACAATAGAGCTGGAGACGATTTTATAAGAAATCGCATGGAATCACTAAAGCTCATATCAATTTTCAACACCAAACATGATTACCACCCACTGTAATTTTGACTAAATGCTAAATTAATGAGACCCAATAAATACTAAAATGAGGTTAAATAGGAAACTAAAGTTTTAATCCTGTAAGTAAGTAAATGTCGTCACACTAGGGAACAGCAAGAAGTGTAAGTCACCGATTCTGACGAAAGTGATATTGTTGGAAAGCTCTCATCAAGAGCAGCAAAAAATTCAATGGAACTACCCGTCGCAAATGAGTCGTTATCGAGATATCTGACAATTTATGTTACGTAACTAGTGCATACTTAATGAGGGACCGCAAAAAAAATTAGCCTCGATTTTAACTAAAGTGGTATCGTTGAAAAGATATCATCGTGAGGATGAAAAAATTCAAAGGTATCACCGTTCGGGAATGAGACGTTTTCGAGATATCCGCCAATTTTTGTCACATTGCTAATGCACACTGCTGGGAAACTGCATTAAGTGACATAAATTGTCGGATATCTCGAAAACGGCTCATTTCAGATGGTTAGTTCCATTGAGTTTTTTACATCTCACAATAATATCTTTGCAACGACACTATTTTCATCAAAATCAAGAAAACAATTTTGCGATCTCCCATTAAATGTGCACTAGAGCAGTAGGCACCAGCTACGTGAAATAAATTTTCGGATATCTTAAAAACGGCTCATTTCCGACGGGTAGTTCTATTGAGTTTTTTCTCCTTCATGATGATATCTTTTTGCCTATATCACATTCGTTAAAATCTAGACTAAATTTTTTTGCGTCCCCCGATTAATTATGCACTAGTTAAGTGACATAAATTGTCGGATATCTCGATAACGGTTTATTTGTGACGGGTAGTTCTATAGAGTTTTTTACTGCGCTCGATGAGATCTTTCCAACAATACCACTTTCGTCAAAATCGGTGACATACATTTCTTGCAGTTCCCTAGTCAGTGTAATAAATATTAAAATCTACTGAAATGTATGTTTCCCTTTACAAAGATGACTTTTTTACCTTAGAAAAGTTCAAATACTTAAATTTGAATCATGTTGCGGCAAATTTAAAGTGTGAAATAAATAATTTTAATTGTTTTTCTGTTAATCTTTATATAATGAAGCACCTTTTACACATAGGTAAGTTTTAATTAGGTTTTAATCATTTTATGTTAAAAACCAACAAACCAAAATTACGTTTTTTATTTTTTTATTTTTTCAGAATCCAACCACGTTGCGGGAATATTAAATTTGAAAATTACTTTTAACCATATTCTCTTTAATCGCCACCCAATAGAACATCTTTTCCGTATAGGTATGTTTTGAAATTTTGAAAAAAAAATTGATCCACTTTATAATATACAGTGGGGGATCGGTTATCCATAGAGTTGCAAAGAGTGGGTTTATTCCCGGGTTTATTTCCAATAGACCAGGTTTATTCCCAGGTTTATTCCCAAAAAACCGAATTATTCCAAAAAATCCCGGGTTTTTTTTCCAGGTTTATTCCTAAAAACCCGGTTTATTCCCGGCTTTAAACCAGCTTTTTTCAAACCTTTCCAACGCTAGTTATCCAAGTGTTCGGTTCAGAACAGATCGGTTAACAAACACTTTTGAGAGAAATTAATATGTTTGGTTAATGAATAGGGGGAACTGGGGTACATTGATACTTGGGACACATTGATACACCCCCTGTACTGGACACAGGGTCATTACAGGAAGTTTCACAACAGCTCCAAAAGGTAATACTAGTGAAATTAACAACATACAGAAAGTTTTGGAATGATTCAATAGTTTGGTGAAATGGGATGGGTGATTAATTGTTTTTGTAGGTCAAAAGTAAATTTGAGTTGTAAAATTGAAATGTTATTATACAACTGTTCCCGTATTTTCAACCGGAAAGAATACCCTCCCTGGCAAGTAACGCTAATCTTTATCAGTTCCTCATTCTTTATTGTTAGATAAATTATAATGTGTTGGATTGCGACTCATTTTATTTAAAATGGCTGCATGGGGCACAATGATACAGTCTTTGTCGGGGCACATTGATACAACCTAAATCCTTTTCTAGTTCATTTTTTCATTAACTTTTATTTTTATTTTTACCATACACTCCTTTATTCAACCATTTTTCGTCAAAAAGTTCTACTATTAGTTTTTATTGAAGTGAAATAGCTCTAATTTCTTTATATTAGAACATTTCATAGTATTTTTGCAAACAGAAGACGTACAAACTTACACAATATCTAGTGCTAGTAGAATTAACAAAACAAATGAACGGCAGCCTGGCAAATCTAAATTTTATATCGATTCTCCAGACAAAAAAAGTATTATCGACATGAGAAATGTTAAGTAAGATAAACATGCTGCAGAACAGTACATGATAATTAGATTATAAACATAATTTTCAACATAATTATCCTTTATTTTCTGTTTGTAAACCGATTTATAAACAAAAAACCTGGTAATTCTTTCACTTTTCCTAAGAAAGAAGAGAATTCTGGGGTTAAAGTGCCAGATATTACAAAGTTACAACAGCCAACAAACAGACAAGGAACAGCCAGAATATATGGTCAGTATACATTTCATTTTGATGTTTTAATATCGCTTACAAATAAATTGTGTGCGATTTTAATGTCTATAAATATACATAAAATGGTTTGCTAATTATTTTTCTGTGAAAAATATGCATTGGTGTTACTTTCGGTTAACATACATCTCACAAAACGAAATCAATACATAACTATGTTGTGCTTAATATTTACTGAACTGTATTTTATTGCATATGTATTCGATTGTGAATTTTTTTAACACTGGTCCAACTTATAGCCTAATTAGTTTATGGGCTGCCGGGGGTTTAGACCATACATTTTAGTTCCTACAAATTAAAAATATTAATTTTTATATTTTGTGTTTCTTTTTACGAAAATAATTCTAACAGCAAATTTATTATTAATTTACATTTAAATTGCAATTTTTTTTATAGAAATTAAGTTTTTATATTGAATCCGCCTGACTGCCTTGCAAAAGGGCAAAATTTTAATGTTTTTTTCTCCTCCATGCATTTTAAATATTAATAAAAGAGGGATTTTCTGTTATGAAGTAATTTTTTTGTAACGTATATGCTTATGAGCCTTCAAAATATCAATCATAACTTAATTTCTTAAAACTGGATTTTATTTGTAGAATTACATTAATTTAAATAAAGCTTCAACTGCAGCAAAACCAACAACCTAGTGAACGGATATATCCGGTGGCGGCATTGGGGAGGTTAACCCATTCTTGACGGGAGCATTTTACGAAATTTTCAAGTGTTTTATTACTGACCTTTAAAAACAGAAATTTGCGCCATAAATAGTCATAAAAATGCTCTGATTAAATAAGTTAAATTTTACAATAAAATTTTACTAGTGAGGATAAACTAGGACTGTTAAGCGTTTTTGCGGCACGTGCCTTCGTCCCCAACGGATTAATAACAGGTTTTCGACTTCACTTGATCTTGATCTGGCCCTGAAATACATACGATCTTTTAGAGAAATAAAGAATTTTGGAAGGTTAACTGATGTAATCTGATGAAGTGAGTGAATGTAATTCTAAAAGTTATAACAAAGGGAATGTAGTTTTTTTAAGATA
This sequence comes from Maratus speculifer, assembly GCA_964019185.1. Taxonomy (NCBI): domain Eukaryota; kingdom Metazoa; phylum Arthropoda; class Arachnida; order Araneae; family Salticidae; genus Maratus; species Maratus speculifer. Next base: position 249,089,389 of record OZ025295.1, on the reverse strand, counting down.
CGTCACACTCGGTTAAAGACATCAAAATACGATATGAAAATATTAAGTAACGTCGTATAGTAACGCTATTATAAAGTGAATATTTATATTATGCATTATAAATTGTCCTGAGGTAATAACGCTAGAGTGGATAATAACACCAAGTGCTATTGTAAAGCGCAATTGCGCAGAAATCCGGGAAATTACACCTAAGAGTTCTTCGCAGAAGGGCTGTAAATCATCTGAATAACAAAGAAGCACAAAAATTTAATTTGTTTCATTCGTAGATCTTATTACTGGAAGAAGCACGTAAATGACAATGGCCGATCTAAGATTTCCGAGGTCAGTTCTTTAATCTGAAAATTATATATTTATAAGGAAATCATTTGCTTATTACATAAATTTGTAATGTATTTCATTTATTTTCAAAAATCTATGGACGATATTGGGTGTTTCACGAGGCAGTTAATAGTTTAAAATGTACTGAACATTGCGTATACCGGGGTAATAACGTCATCCACTACAGTAATTACTGATGTCGATCCTTTATCAGTGATGAAACTACATCAGAAGAGGGTTTATTTTATATGTTATGCACAAGAGATCATTATTGCCATTGTTGAAACCGTAAAGGATAAATAAAAATTCGTATATCCTAAGTACTGCTGTTTTTTTCATATTTGTCAATTTCTAATTTTGTTTATTTCTTTAGAATTGGACAATTTACATACCATTATCTCATCATGTTTTATTGTTCAATTAGCGTTAATATCAAATTTTTAAAAAAGTGAAATTATCAGGAATTATCAATTTCTTCATAAATATGAATAGCGAAATTAAGCTTTCTTGATTCAATATTTATCAAGAATTGACCAATAACAGCATTGATGAAGAAATCCCGGCATTATATTACATAAATAAATAGCTTCTAAAATATTCTTTCTTGTATCCGTAGTCAATAAGTTTCTTATCAAATCCTATATTTCATTGAAAAAAATCTGTAAAAATTGATAAAAGCTTAACATGGCGTTGTTACCCCATAATACCTTACAATATGTAGCTGATGAGGACGAATTAAATGAACTCCAATATAAATCAATACAAAATCTTCAGACGATTAACGCACAATTTGGTTAGTGAACATTGTTTTGAAACGGATTAAAATTGTTAACTGAAACCCCGTGGAATAAATATTCCCGTTCGTTTCTAATTTATTTACTTTTTTAAATGATTTGCCGAGTGTAATTCCTGTATATTAAAGAAAGATTGAGCAAAAGAAATTGTTTTATAAGAATGTTGGTTTTTTAAACATATTTTTCATCGTTTATGTATTAATTTAAAAAAATGTTCTGCAGTTTCAGAAATGGTCGACATTATTTCATTTCAGTTTATAATTAACGATATATCTAAGAAGATTTTCGCGGTATTTCATTTTTATCCGTGAAAAAAAAATCTATTTATGCCAAAAATATTTTTTGAAAAAAAAAAACCTTAAATATTACAATAAATATACAATAAAAATGGGATTTTTATTAAGATAAAAATCCCAATATTTTGATTTGTGGAACATAATTGAAGAATGTTTTTGCTATTCAATTTTGTAAGTTCAAGAGGAAATGAACGTGCGTTATTTTTTTTATTTAAATATATAAATCTTAAAAAAAGTTCCTTAAATACATCATATATATATATATACCGGGTGTCCCAAAAATGACTGATGGATTTTAAAATTCAATAACTTGCAAACGGTGACAGCTATTTAAAAAAATTTTGCAGGAGGGTTATGTATAATGTAAGGAGTTTTTTTACCGTATTTTTTTATTTTAGTTCGCCTCTCAAACAATAGGTGGCGCTAACGGCGATTGAAGGCCAGGTGTATATATATCAGTGTTGGGTATGAACGCGCTCACTGAACGAAAACTCACGAGTTTCGCTCACTATTTGTGAACTTTGAACAGAACTTCGCTCACTATTTTATAAACGAGTTTGAACTGAACGGAAACTCAAAAAATAGACGAGTTTGAACGAAATTTACGTTCAATTTTTTCATAATTTATTTACAATTTTTCCAGATTTTAGTACACTTTTCCCCTTTTTCAAATGCCATTTAGAGGCCTACACGTGCCTCAGGACGAGTTAAGTCTGGATATCACTTCTCTGGGTAATATCCTAGTCTTACTTCTTCTGCAGACTCGGGTCGTGCCGAACCGGACCTGGTCTGTATACAATTTCGCCGAAAATAGATATATACAGTAAACGCTCTGTACAAGGTTGACTGTGTAAGGCGGAAATATTTCTAAATCGGAAAGATTTTAAAGAAATCGGAAAGATTTTAAAAGAAAGCATAAACATCGCAGCCTACGGCACTTCTGAATAAATGGAGATTATAAACAGACTAAGTTAAGTTTTTTTGACCAGAACTCTTCCGTAAGGGTAAATACCAATGTCCTGTAGAAATGTACTCGGGGTCGGGCCGGGTTCGGTGCGAAATTTCACCCTTTTTTCGGGCCGGGTCAAGCCCGGGCCTTGTTTTTAGCTATTCTATCGGGCCGGGTCTGGCCTTGTTTTTAGCTATTATAACGGGCCGGGTCGAGCCTTGATTTTAGCTATTATATCGGGCCGCTAAATTTTCTCTACGAGCCGGGCTGGGCTCGGGCCGAAAATTTTATTTTAATATCGGGAGGGACATTTTTTTTTATGGATCGGGCCTGGAAATTTCCGTCCGTGCATACCTCTATCTTACATATCAAATAATCAAATGATTAGTTCACAAAATTTTGTAAATTTGGACAATAATATCCAAACATAAAAAAATGAACTTTTTATTGAACTTCGTTCACTTTCACAAATGAGTTTGATTTGAGCGAGTTCGTTTGAAAATTTTTGAATTTGAACGTGAACTTAAATCCCTTTTCAGAAATTGAACGTGAGTTTGAGTTAGTTCGTTTATTTTGTGAACGCGCCCCATACTGATATATATATATATATGTACATATATATATATTATATATATATATATATACATATATATATATGTATATATATATATATATATACAGGGTGTTTCGCTACCAGACCGACAAACTTTGAGGGATGATAGTAGACATGAAAACAAACATTATTAAATAGGGAACCATGGGGCGCAAGCGCCTTCTGTAGGAGCTAGCGGCCATTAAAGTTTGAGGTCCAAAATTTCAAACGATGATAAAAAACGGAAAAAAGGGTCGATTCGTTTGCGGTTTTCACTAAAACATTCTTTATATCACGTTTTTCTTAGAAAAAAATTTCAAAGGTTATGCTCAAAAATTGTCGATAGAGGGCGCTTTAGACTTTAGAGTAACGAATAGTTACTTTTTACAGCTATTTTGTGTATGGGGTTGAAATTATTCTAAAGTTTAGACTTTAACTTAAATTTTAAGCCCAAAATCGGAAACATTGGGATCGGGTAACTAGCAAAAATTAAACTGTGAACCGAGGGGGAAATTTTAAACGCTCATAAATATTGGACAAACAAATCGATTTTGTTGCAGTTTGCGTGTAAGTCATTAACTTGGTAATTATTTTATTCAAAATGATGTACAGTTTTAGTGCCCTCATTTTTTGATAGAGGGCGCTTCCGACACATCTCTGATATTCCAAAGGCATTACTCCTGGGTGTTTTACTACCAGACCATTATACTTCCAGGAAGTGTTAGGGATACAAATATGACTTGGAATCGCATAGAAATGTAACGTTGGAAATGCATTTTTTGCAAGTTACGGTTAAAGGCAGCAGAGAAAAAAGTAACAGAAACAGAGAGACACGTTAGTGCGAGAAGAGCGACCCGTTAATGTCACAGAAACCAGTTTATTTAAAGGTTTTACTAGAAAAGCTGTTTGAAATTACGACCAGAAGTAGTCCGGCAAGTTTGAAAGCGACGGTAGATGGCGCTAAACGGTAATGCGCCTGCGCAAAGATCACTTTGAAGGGATCATTCGTGAGCCGGTTCCAAAGGTAGCAGAATGAAGTATTTGAACGATGAACAGCACGATAGGGCTCCTCCACATTTTACAATGACGTTTACCGACAGTTCAAAGTAACATATGGACAGTGGTGGATAGGTCGTGGTAGCCCGGTTCATTGGCCTGACGGATCGCCGGATCTATCATGTATGGACTTCTTTTGCTGGGGTCAAATAGAAAATTGGGTGTATGAGACTCCCGTACCATCAGTTGACGACCTCGCAGCTGGTATTTCTGTAGCTGCCAGAAAACTATCAGAGATGCCAGGAAACTTTCAAAGCGTGAAGAATTCCACGTGACGCCGCTGTCAAGCATACCGGACTACTTCTGGTTGTAATTTTGAACACCTTTTCTCGTAAACCCTTTAAATAAACTGTTTTCTGTCACATTAACGTGTCGTACTTTCTCTGCTGTTTCTGTTACTTTTTTCTCTGCTTCCTTTAACCGTAACTTGCAAAAAATGCATTTCCAACGTTACATTCCTATGTGATTCCAAGTCGTCTTTGTATCCCTAACACTTCCTGGAAGTATGATGATCTGGTAGTAAAACACGCAGGAGTAATGCCACTGAAATGTCAGAGATGTGTCGGAAGCGCCCTCTATCAAAATATGAGGGCACCAAATTGCACATCATTTTGAATAAAATAATTACCAAGGGAATGACTTACAAGTAAACTGCAACAAAATCGATTTGGTTGTCCAATATTTATGAGCGTTTAAAATTTACCCCTCTGTTCACAGTTTAATTTTCGCTGGTTACCTAATCCCAATGTTTCCGATTTTGGGCTTAAAATGTAAGTTAAAGTGTAAACTTTAGAATAATTTCAACCCCATACACAAAATAGCGGTAAAAAGTAACTGTTCGTTACTCTAAAGTCTAAAGCGCCCTCTATCGACAATTTTTGAACATAATCTTTGAAATTTTTTTCTAAGAAAAGCGTGATATAAAAAATATTGGATATAAAAAATGTTTTAGTGAAAACCGCAAACGAATCGACCCTTTTTTCCGTTTTTTATCATTGTTTGAAATTTTGGACCTCAAACTTTTATGGCCGCTAGGTCCTACAGAAGACGTTTGCGCCCCATGGTTCCCCATTTAATAATGTTTGTTTTCATGTCTACTATCATCCCTCAAAGTTTGTCGGTCTGGTAGCGAAACACCCTGTTGTGCATTATATTTGTTTAAAAGAAAGAAAAAGAAGAAGAACCCCGAAATCTTCATTAAGCTTTTTCATTTTTCTCTTCGATATCGTTTTCAAAAATCTATCAATAACTATGCTTCAATCGATTGTAAAAGGATTTAGATGGATAACAATGTAAAAAAGCCCCTAATCTACATAAACAATTTTACCAAAAAAATTTTTTTTTGGAATGAATAAAGAAACAAGGATTGCTCAAACAATTATTCAATTTACTTTTGTTATACATGAAGGATGTTTACAGATTCCAAGGATAGTTTTTAATTATTTGGAAAATAGTTACTGTCCTCGTTAGAAAATTGGGAAATCTGAATCTTTTTATGATATCTAATCTATATCTTAATTTTCTTATTTGTTGAATTCCGCAACTTATTTTATTTTATTCGTTTTCTTATTGGTCCAAGTTCAATATCGAAAGCGGAATACTTCTGTTTTTTTATTTTATTCGTTTTCTGATTGGTCCAAGTTCAATGTCGAAAATGAAATACTTCTGTTTTTTTTTTTTTTTTTTTTTTTTTATTATTTTAGTCGTTTTCTGATTGGTTCATGCTTAATGGCGAGAAATTATATACTTATGTTGCACAGTGGCAAAAAAAGTATAAAAACTACAAAAAAATATAACTTTCTTAAAAACAAATCGGGACACAGCTATCAAACAAATTGCATTTAAAAGAACATTTTTTTCTCTATAAATCGGTGTAAAAATTGAAAATGTGTGATGTTTAGAAGTTTAATTATTTGCAGTACCGAAAATGTAAAATTAAAATTTCATTTAAATTTGTAGATGCTAGGTGCAGGAATATTAATTTTTAATCTATGGCGTACCTAATGCAAAAATCTTTTATTACATAAACCAAAATTGATCACCATAAAAATGAAGTTTATGATTATTATTATAATTTTAATACAGAACTTATTTATAAGTCTAAAATTTTAGACTTTGAAAATATGATTTTCCAAATAGTCATTGTAGTTTGTTTAATTACATTTTTTTTTTCAGAAAAAAAATTACATTTGAGCATTTTAGTAATAATTTGGGCTTCACTTGATCTTTATCTGGCCCTGCAATATATATATATATATATATATATATATATATATATATATATATATATATATATGACAGTTTAGAGAAGTATGGGGTTTTTTTTTTTACAAAGGGCATGTTGTTTTTTTAATATGTCATGACACGGATAAAGACACAAAAGTACGATCTTACCTTATTTGTTAATGGCGTATAGTAATACTTTTACCAAGCGAATATTTATGATATGCTTTATATTTTATCTATTTTATGAATTAATTGAATTTTCATAGAAATCAACACAAAATTTTCGAAGGCTTAACGAACAATTCTGTTAATGAAGACAGTTTGGAAACGGATTTAGTTCGTTAAGGGGTACGGTGGATGTTATTATTATTTATTTTTTTTTGTTGTTGTTGTTCCTGATAGCTATATGAAAGTTTGTGCTTCTATCCATTTCACCAAAAGCATGTAGAACATCTTAAAAAAATTCCAATCTAATTAAAAATTTTAATTAAAAATGACTAACGAAATTTTAAAATGTTCCTCGTGTTTTAATTTTTGACATGTGTTCTTTCTTTTGCATTTTTATTACTTAAAACTGCATTATAAACAGATTTCTGTAAGATTTTTTTATTCTCTTGAATAATTAATATTTTACAGACTTTTTCTAAATTTCATATCGATTTTCATCAAAATTTTGCCTTTTAATAAGTAAAAAATCAAATTTCACTGAACTTTCTTAATGTAGACGAATTTTAAACACCTTACACAATTTATTTCTAAACAATATCAGAATATTTCCTTATCAATTTCATAAATATTGATAAAAAATTACTTCGCAAAAAGCATTTCAAAAATCTTTAGAAAGCTTAAAAATTAATTTTCAGAAAAACAGATTTAAAGTACATAAATACACTTACCTTTATTATTTGCTTCTTAAAACCTTTATAAATGATATTTAATCTTTTTTTGCTACGATTTTTCTCAAAAGAAGATCCACTGTTCCCTCAACCGAACATCCACAGCATAACCATTTCCATTAATTTATAGATTTATTTATTTATTTAAAAAATGAATTGTAACTCTTGATCATTATTCTTCAACTACACAATTCGTTTACATGGAAGAATGATGGAGCTACAGAAATTGTCTTATAAGCATTTTTAAACGCGTTTCCAACCTTCTATATATTAACAAATGAAAATGTTTTCCAGTTTCAGAAGTGGTCGTCAGTATTTGATTTGTGATTAACGATATGGCTAAGGAATTTTTTCTCGGTCTTTTCTTTTTATACGTGAAAAAAAAATTATGCAAGAAAGATTTTTGCGAAGAAAATACACGAAATAACTTTTTTATTACTAAAAAAATCTAATATACTATTTTTAGGCATATAATTGAAAAGTATTCTTTGATAGTTTTTGTCATTTTAAGAGCAGATGAGTGGGAGTTTTTTTTTTATTTAAAAATATAAATCATCATTAAGGACAAAAGCTCCTAAAATACAGCATTTATGTATAAACCCAACATGCATATATATATATATATATATATATATATATATATATATATATATATATATATATATATATATATATATATACATTCTGCTCCATTCTATTTGTTTTAGAAATAAAAAGATTGAAAGCTTCATTAAGCTTTTTCATTTTTTTTCTATGTTGTTTTCAAGAGTCTATCACTGACTAACCTTCAATCGATTGTAAAAGGATTTATATGGCTTACTATACAGAAAGCCTTTAATCTACGTAAACAATATTACTATAAAAAATCCAAAATGAATAAAAAAACAAAAATTGCCTAAACAATAATTAAATCTATTTTTAATGTCCATATAAGATGGTTACAGATACCGAAGTTAGCTTTTTTTAGAAAAGAATTTTAATTTGAACATTTTATCAATAAAATTTTAAATATGAATTCAAATGTCAGTAAATAATTATGAATATATTTTATTTACAGTTATTATTTATTTAAAAATATGATTATTGTTGGAAAAATATACTTAAAATATACAATTTATAAACTGACAATACCTGTACTTATATTTAAACAAGTAAGTAAAATCATGCGTTAAGCATAGATTACAAAGCACTTTCCAACATTTCATGAAATCTTTAACAAATCTTCGTTATTCATGAAAATAAGGGTATACAGCCAAACATGCCCAATTATGTATTCCAGTACTTTTGAACAGCCCTGTATTCCATCTGTCAGTTGATGTAATTGGAAAATTTAGTTTAGCAAGAAAATGCCTAGTAGATTGAAATTTCTTTTTGAACAATTTATACTAATAGATGAACTATTCTTGAATACTTTTGTTCAGCCCTGTAGATTACCTTGTACCTTTGTTTATTGTAAACTAAAACACTTTTAAAACAACTGAAATCACATTCTCAGAAATTATCATTCATAGACGTCCATGTTCCCAATTATTTGCGTGGCCCTGTATATCATTTTATCTATATTCTGCAAACATTTATCAGGAAATTGAATACAGTTCAGCGTAAAAATGCATAACTTATTTAAGAACCACTTTTAAGTAATTTACGCTCATATTGAGGAACGTCGGCGAACTCTTTGGTGCAGCCCTGTACATCAGCTATAACATTTATACATGGAATATAATGTGCATATATTTATTGAAACTTAAACTCGCATAACATAGCTTAAAATGTATTTCATCCATCGAATAGTCATCATCCATAATATACAGTACTTTAGAAAGAATATACTATTTGAAATCTTTTGTATGGTTCTTTAAATGCTATGTACTTCATATTACGCAAAACAGTATCGTACAATTTATATTAAGCTCCAGTGATATATATCAATTTTATTATACGTGAAACAGTTTAATATATTTAAAATATGTTGCACACAATTGCCCCCTTTAAAATTATCCAATGAAACTCTTTTGTGCAGCCCTGTAAATGAATAATAGCTTTATTTTCACTGCATACATTAAAAAATGCATATTGTTACGAATTTTGTAAATAGTTAGTGTTTGTAATGTAAAATAATGTAAATAATTTTATTAAGCTCCATTCCTTTACTAATAATTAGTTTTTGTTACATTGTCTCTGTTATCAAGCAAACTTGTCCATTATTTTCAGTGTATGGCTACGGCAGATTGGCGAAATAATAAAGATATCGCCAAGTTGGCGACAAATTTGGAGATTGTTGGCGATGGTAACCCTTCCCTCTCAATGGTAACCCCCCTTTAGATATACTGATACATTGAAAGTTGTTCCGTGGTTTTCCGGATTTTTCTAGAAGGTTGTGGAAATTTCCACCGCATGCGGCGAGACTATATATAGGAGAGCCGGATGCGAGCTGTGGTGGTTATTATTTACCAGTCAGTCATTGAGTGAACAAGGCGTTTGTAAAGCAAGTTTGCTTGAGTTTCATTTATGTTGTTTTGAATGTTATTAAGTGTTGAGACGTTGTATAAAGAGTCTCTGGGATCTAAAGCTGTACCTGTACGATAGATTGGAGCAGTTATTTTTGAATATCTAGTAATATTTGTGAGTTTCGAAGACTCTGTTGTTCTGAAGATCTGTAAATAAATTATTTTCTACTTTTCTGACAAGAGTTTGAAGTTGTCTAACCATAAGATCGAAAGAACCCTATATACGCTGGAACATTTGGTGTCAGGAGTCGGGATCTTATGGCAAAAACAAGAACAATGGATGGACAACTGAAAGAACTGTTAGATGCTATCAATGGCATAAAGACAGAAATGAATAAAGGCAAAAAAGAGTTGGCGGAAAAAATAAATAAAGGCCAAGAAGAGTTGGCGGAAAAAATGGACAAAGGCCAAGAAGAGTTGGCGGATGAAATGAATAAAGGCCAAGAAGAAATGAAGAAATCTTTTGAAGAAAAGTTCTCGTCGGTAGAAAGAATAATAGGTTCGGTAGAAGAGAAAATACAGGAAGTAGAAGAGAAAATTCAGAATGAAATAAGTAACGTTGAAGAGAAAATAGTTGACGTAGATGTAAAGTTAAATAAAAGAGTAGAAGATCTTGAGAAGAAGCTTTCAGCGTCCAGTAGTAATTATGAAGAATTTATGAATCAGCCTGCTTCTCCCGTGCACATCAAGCTGTCGACAAACGACGGAAAGAGTTCCTGGCAAGTTTACAAGACCCAGTTCACCATTGTAGCCGAACCGAACAAATGGAGTGACGAGGTGAAAGCTTGTCAACTGGCAGCGTCTTTGAGAGGAGAAGCCGCCGACGTGCTGCAAACATTGCCCGATATGACGCAACTCAATTTTGAGACTCTAAGATGTGCACTTGAAATGAGATTCGGGGAAAAATTCTTGAAAGATTATACGAGAATACAAATGAAGAGCCGCCATCAAAAATCGAGTGAAACGCTGCAAGAGTTTGCCTCAGAAATTGAACGGCTTGCAAATTTAGCATTCATAGACTGCCCAACGAATATACGGGAAATGCTCTCACTGCAGTACTTTGTTGACAGAATAAAAGATCCCGAATTGCAGAGAGCGGTACGAATGGCAGATGTACAGGATTTAAAGGCCGCATGACTATATGCCTTAAAGTTGGAAGCAGCTACACAAGCCAGCCGAAGAGATCGTCATTCAGTCCGAGGGGCAACGGTGAACAAAAGCTCAGACACTGAGATCGACTTCTTGAAAGAAATTAGGAAAGTAAATCAAGAACTTGAAGCCTTAAAATATGGAAGAACAAGCTCAAGGAGACAGAATCTTACGTGCTGGGGATGCGGTGATACAAGACATCTCCGAAGAAATTGCCCCAAAATCCACGAACGTGAGATAAATTAAAACAGTCAGCAGGGAAACTAAATTTTGGCCATCTCGCGGGGTGGAGGTTGCCAAAGAATGAAAAGCCCCACCTAAAGATCCTACAGATATCAAAATATGAGCGGCGGTGAAAACGAATTATATGTGATAGGCTTTATTAACGGAATTCAGTGCCGTATGATTGCCGATACAGGAGCCAATGTTACAATAATAAGAGAAGATTTGGCTCGAAAATTGAAATCTAAACTCATCTGGACTCCACCATGCGTTACCCTGCAAACTGTGACGGGCGACAAGATAGGCATATATGGAAAGGCCAATTTAACCATCAACTTTGGAGGAAAGAAATATTATCATACGGCATATGTGGCTGACATAACAGATCCTTGTCTAATCGGGCTAGATTTTCTGAAGATGTTTGGCTTCAGACTTGATTTCAAAAACAACAAAATGCTCTCAAACTTTGAAGAAATATGTCTTTTTGGATTAAATAACGAAATTGAATGTAAACAAGCAGTAATAGCCAAAGAAGACATCAATCTAGATCCAAGAACAGAATTTTTAGTTCCAGCTGTAATTAAAAATGAAACTAATTACCGATTTGGCCATATAGATTATCCAGAAGACAATAGTACACAAGCAGGAGTATTGGTGGCTTCTTCTGTGGTAGACCTGTCGAAAAAGACCATTCCAGTCAGAATAGCTAAAATCAGTGATAAGACGAGGACTATCAAGAAAGAAGAGGTGATAGCGTCATGTGCTCCTGTGACGTGCATAAGTCAAAATTCCAGTCACTCTGAGAAATCTTCAGATAATTTAGTCAAGGATTTGTTACAAAATACAGACTTAGATCCAAAACAGATGGAAGCTGCGGAAAATTTAATTAGAGAATTCCAAAGTTTATTTTCCCAAACATCTGAAGACTTTGGACGAACTAAAATGGCACAACACCGAATTGACACTGGAGATCACTCACCTATTAAACAACACCCTAGACGATTACCTTTTGCCAAGCAAGAAGAGGTGCAAAATTTAATTAGGGACATGGAAGAAAATGACGTCATCGAACCATCGACAAGTCCATGGGCGTCTCCCATTGTGTTAGTAAGAAAGAAGGATGATTCTACAAGATTTTGTGTAGACTACCGCCGACTGAATGACGTCACTAAAAAGGATAGTTACCCTCTACCAAGGATCGACGACACTCTCGACACACTTGCGGGCAACACTTGGTTCTCGACTCTGGATCTGAAGAGTGGTTACTGGCAGGTAGAGATCCATCCCGACGACCGCGAAAAGACTGCCTTCACAACGGGACAAGGGTTATGGCAATTCAAAGTAATGCCTTTTGGTCTATGTAATGCACCTGCAACTTTTGAATGCCTTATGGAAACGGTTCTTCGGGGGCTGTCATATGAAGCATGTCTTGTTTATTTAGATGATATCATAATCATAGGAAAATCTTTTGATGAACATCTCAACAACCTCAGGCGGGTGCTACAAAAATTGAAGGAAGCTAATTTGAAGTTAAGCCCTTCGAAGTGCAGCTTATTTCGTAATGAAGTCGCCTACCTTAAACACATCATTTTGGCGGAAGGAGTTAGGACTGATCCGGAGAAGATATCGGCCATGAAAAATTGGAATCGTCCAGCAGATGTTCACCAGCTTCGAAGTTTTCTAGGATTTTGCACCTATTACAGGAAATTCGTCAAAGGCTTCTCGATGATTGCAAGACCACTTCATAAATTAACAGAAGCCAATCAAAAATTTATGTGGACACAGGAATGTGACGCTGCTTTCGAAAAGCTTAAGGAGGCCTTAACATCCACTCCGATTCTGTCATATCCTGAAATCGATAAACAGTTTATACTTGATACGGATGCAAGTAACGAAAGCATTGGCGCTGTGCTGTCCCAGGAAATCGACGGTCAGGAGCGTGTTATCGCCTATTTCAGCAAGTGCTTATCAAAGGCAGAGTGAAACTACTGCGTCACAAGAAAAGAGCTTCTTGCTGTAGTGAAAGCCATAGACCATTTTCATCACTATCTTTACGGTCGAAAATTCCTGATCCGAACTGATCATGCTTCTCTAACTTGGCTATTGAATTTTAAGAACCCTGAAGGCCAGATAGCCAGGTGGATACAAAAGCTTCAAGAGTACGATATGGTGACACGCCATCGAAAAGGCTCATCACATGGAAATGCAGATGCTCTCTCAAAAAGACCCTGCTCAGAGAATTGTAGATACTGCGACCGGGTTGAGAAGAAATTTAATGCCAAAGGTCCTATAATAAGACAAGTTACAACTGGGTCTACATCATCGCAAGATCCGTGGAGTGTCGAGAGCCTGCGTAAAGATCAACTTGCTGATCCTGAAATTAAGCCAATTCTAGAGCTGAAAGGGGAGTCCAACAGGAAGCCCAGCTGGCAAGACATGGCCCATTACCATCCTACGACTAAACGTTATTGGGCTCTCTGGGATTCCCTACATTTGAAGAACGGTATTTTGTACCGAAAATGGGAGTCTGACGATGGAAAGACATGTAGATGGCAACTACTACTCCCTAAGTCGAGAATTTCTATGGTCCTTCAAGAACTGCATGGTAGTCCCACAGGAGGTCATTTTGGTATAATGAAGACCATGCAGAAGGTTCGAGAGCGTTTCTACTGGAATAATGTTCGTAGTGACGTGGAGAAGTGGTGTCGAACTTGTGACACCTGTGTAGCACGTAAAGGTCCAAAGATGCGCACCCGTGGACGATTGCAGCGTTATAAATAAGGAGCTCCTTTCGAACGAATTGCTCTAGACATCTTGGGTCCTCTTCCTAGAACATCTGATATCAATAAGTACAGCCTCGTTGTCATAAACTACTTCACTAAGTGGCCTGAAGCCTACGCCATTCCTAATCAAGAGGCGGTAACCGTAGCAGACATACTGATTCAACACTGGGTTTCCAGATACGGAGTTCCTCTTCAAATCCATTCCAATCAAGGAAGAAACTTTGATTCGGCTGTGTTCAAGGAAATGTGTGAACTACTCGGCATGGACAAAACTCGAACAACACCTCTACATCCTCAATCGGACGGCATGGTGGAGAGGTTCAATCGTGCCATCTTAAATAGCCCCTCCCTCCTTGTGTCTAAAGATCAACAGGACTGAGACAAGAAATTGCCTCTTTTCCTGCTTGCCTACAGGAGTGCCACTCATGAGGCCCTTTCTCAAATGCTCTTTGGTCGTGATCTTCGTCTGCCTGCGGATCTTTTGTTTGGCCGTCCTCCTGACGCTCCTTTGTTGCCTGAAGAATACGTGGATGAACTCCAGGCACGGATTGAGGAGATTCATTGTCTAGCGAGGAACCGAATCGGACTGGCATCAGAAAAGATGAAGACACGGTACGACATAAAGGCAACTGGACATGAGTTCAACGAAGGTGACAAAGTTTGGTTGTGGAATCCCATACGTCGTAAGGGACTGTCGCCAAAACTACAAAGAAACTGGGACCGTCCTTACACAGTCGTCAACAGGCTGAATGACGTCGTCGTACGCATACGAAAATCGCCACACACCAAGCCCAAGGTCGTACATTATAATCAGCTAGCCCCTTATTTTGGCCAAAGTGAATAGAAATTCAAAACTGGAATTTCAGACCATGGTCATGAAAGTCACTTTTTGTAAATATGTAAATAGTAATTAGTTCTTATTTATGTAAATTTTATTATTAATGTTATTAATTATTTATTTATTTATTTGTTTATTTATTTAAAGTGTTTTCCTCTAACTCAAGGATTGCACTGCCCGGGACGTGCAGTCTTTGAGGAGGGGGTAGTGTTACGAATTTTGTAAATAGTTAGTGTTTGTACTGTAAAATAATGTAAATAATCTTATTAAGCTCCATTCCTTTACTAATAATTAGTTTTTGTTACATTGTCTCTGTTATCAAGCAAACTTGTCCATTATTTTCAGTGTATGTCTACGGCAGATTGGCGAAATAATAAAGATATCGCCAAGTTGGCGTCACTTTAGGCGACTAATTTTGGTCGCCAAATTTGGCGATATATCGCTAAGTTGGCGACAAACTTGGCGATTGTTGGCGATGGTAACCCTTCCCTCTCAATGGTAACCCCCTTTAGATATACTGATACATTGAATGTTGTTCCGTGGTTTTCCGGATTTTTCTAGAAGGTTGTAGAAATTTCTACCGCATGCGGCGAGACTATATATAGGACTGCCGGATGCGAGCTGTGGTGGTTATTATTTACCAGTCAGTCATTGAGTGAACAAGGCGTTTGTAAAGCAAGTTTGCTTGAGTTTCATTTATGTTGTTTTGAATGTTATTAAGTGTTGAGACGTTGTATAAAGAGTCTCTGGGATCTAAAGCTGTACCTGTACGATAGATTGGAGCAGTTATTTTTGAATATCTAGTAATATTTGTGAGTTTCGAAGACTCTGTTGTTCTGAAGATCTGTAAATAAATTATTTTCTACTTTTCTGACAAGAGTTTGAAGTTGTTTAACCATAAGATCGAAAGAACCCTATATACGCTGGAACAATATTTTAGGGCACTTTGCGAATTTGAGTATGTTTAACAGGGTGTAACACCTTTAAAATTCATTTGAACGATTTTTTCTCATAGGCCGTAATGTAGCGAAAATATTTTGACTATCCCAGTAAACAAACTAATCATGCTAGAAACTTGATTTGCTATAGGGTTCGCTCTAGGGAATGCACAAATAAAGTATAAAAATTTCATAGCAATCCGAGTATATTTACGGGAGTATATTTACCGAGTATATTTCTAGACGGACAGAGAGAGAGAAAGACAGACGGCCAGACAAACCGAATGCATAAGCACTTTTCAACTTTGTTGGAAAGTGCTAGAAAAAGAAAGGAAAAGAAAAGAAAAATAATTAAAAAAATCATAAAGCATTTCTCTTTTTAGATTTGTGATGTTTTCTAAATTCAGTCAATGATTAAGCTTTAATCTGATATAAAAGGATTTTAAGTATTATAATATAGTATAAACTTTGAACCTTTCTATTTGTTTTAGAAAATAGAAAAAAGAAAGTTTTAAAAGTTTTTTTTTATTTTATTTTTTATTCTATACTGTTTTCAATAGTCTTGAGTTTGAGTGAACAAAGCTCTGAGGTCTATAGCTACAATGGCTGTTACCTCAAATGATCCAGAATGCACAGAAACAAATACAAAACACTTTATTATTACAGGAAATACAGTACATACATTTTAATACACATCACAGGGACAACACAGACACCCATGCCGCTAGCCGGACTCGAACCATGGTCCAGCGGTGTGGGAGGAGCTGACGCTGCCAACCATGCCACTGGGTCGGCATTCAATAGTCTTTCATTTTCTAAGCTTCAATCGGCTGTAAAAATGTTTTTATGGATTATAATGTAGAATGACCCTAATCTACGTAAACAATTTTACTAAAAAAAATAGCAAAATGAATACAAAAACAAAAATAACCAAAAAAATTTCAATCTATTTTAAATTGTCAATGAAGGATGTATATAAATATTGAGGGCAGTTATTTCATTTTGTATCAAGTGTTTTTTTATCAATAATGTTGTAAATACGAATTCAGATATCAGAGATGAATTAGCAAAATTGTGCAACATTTGCATTTATTATGTATTTAAAACGTAAATTATTGTTGCAAATATCCATAAATACAAAATTTATAAATAGACCAAACACGTACCAACATTTAAAAAGAAAAGAAAAGAAAATAATAAGAATGAGAATAAGAAATTTTTGCTAAGCATTTCCGTTTTTTCATCTGCGATGTTTTCTAAATCTATTCATTGATAAAGCTTCAATTTGTTGTAAAATGATTAAATATATTACAAATGTAGAATGCACTCTGCTTCATTCTATTTGTTTTTGAAATAAAATAATAATAATAAAAAAAGAATGCTTAAATGAGCTTTTTCATTTTTTTTCTATGTTCTTTTCAAGAATCTATCACCAACTAAGCTTCAATTGGTTGTGAAAGGACTTAGACGGATTACAATATAAAATACCCCTAATCTACGTAAACAATTTTATTAAAAAACAATTCCCCCCGAAATGAATAAATAATCAAAATCTCCACAAACAATAACTCAAGCTACTTTTATAGTCCTAGAATAATGTTTACAGTTTTTTTTTTTTTTTTTTTTTTTTTTTTCAGAAACGAATTTTAATTTGGACATTTCATCAACAAAATTTTAAATACAAATTGAGATATGAGGAGTGCAATTATATTTCATTTGCAGCACCATTTATAAACATACCAAACAAGTACAAATATAAAAGAAAAGAAACAAATAACAAAATGAAGTTTTTATTAAGAATTTTCCTTTTTTCATCTGTTTTGTTTTCTAAATTCACTCATTGTTTAAGCTTCAATTTGTAGTAAAAAGATTATATGTATTGCAATATAGAATGCACTCTGCTCTATTCTATTTGTTGTTGTTTTTTAAAAGAAAGCTTCATTAAGCTTTTTCATTTGTTTTATGTTGTCTTAAAAAGTCTGTCACTGATTAAGCTTCAATCTGTAGTAAAAAGTGTATACGTATTACAACATACAATGCACTTTATTTTATTCTATTTGTTTTAGAAAAAAAGAAAGCTTCATTAAGCTTTTTCATTTTTTTATTTTGTGTTGTCTTCAAGAATCTATCACTGACTAAATTTCAATTTGTAGTAAAAAGAGTATATATGTTACAGGCCAAACCCGATTTTAGGCCAAACTAGTTTATCCTAACGCCCATCGGATAGACTAGTTTTTCCTAGGCCAAACTGGTCTATCCTAACGCCCATCGGATAAACTAGTTTTTCCTAGGCCAAACCGGTCTATCCTAACGCCCATCGGATAGACTAGTTTTTCCTAGGCAAAACTAGTTTATCCTAAGGCCCGTAGGACAATCTAGTTTTTCCTAGGCCAAACTAGTTTGGCCTAACTCTTATAGGATAAACTAGTTTAGCCTGCTGTTTATTGGTCTGAACTAGTTTCTCCTAGGCTGATCTAGTTTATCCTAGGCCAATTCAATTTGGCGTGAATTTATTGAATTCAATGGCGCCACAGCGCCAACATTCTAGTTTGTCCTAGGCTGATCTAGTTTATCCTAGGCCAATTTAATTTTACGTGTTTTTAGCTCGCAGGCGTCAAAGCCTGAGAAATAATGAGCTCGCAGGTTCTGTATGTATGAATGTACGTATGTACGTACGTATGTACGTGCGTATGTACGTAACGTGATAACTCGTGATAGAAATATCCGATTTGCTTCAAATTTTGGATGTACGTTCATTGATATAAGGTACTTTTCTGATTAATTTTGGGAATTCATTGGATAAGAATAAAGGGAAGCGAAAGGAAGACTAATCCCCCACAGTTAATTTAGAGAAATGGATTTTTGATACAGAATTATCAGTTTTTATTTAAAATTTTAGTTATAAGATCATTCTGACTAGGCACCTCCATGATTAGTTGTGGATGTTTATTGTTTAAGTGTAAAAAAAGGTGCAATGTTGGTTACCCCCCTCACCCCATAATTTAGATAAATGGTTTTTGACGCAGAATTTACGGATATGCTTCACATTTGTATATAGTGAATAGTTTTGGGTGTTTAATGGATAAGTATGAAGGGAAAATGAACGATTACCCTCTTGCATAGAAAAAACTAGTTTATCCTATGGGCATTTAGATAAACAAGTTTGATGTAGAAAAAACTAATTTATCCAATTGGCATAAGGATAAAATAGTTTGGCCGAGGCTAATCTAATTTAGCTCGAAAACGGATTTGGCCAGTAAAAAACATATCTTTCACTAGAAAAAATATAAATGTGTGTCAAGAGTCATTGCTTATAACACCAATACAGAAATTTAACATGTTCACCTTAGAGACATGATGCATTGGACATGGTGTTTACTTATTCAAGCAAATTATTATTATTTACTTTAATGTTATTTACTTTAATGTTATTTACTTTTGTACAGGCAGAGCTCTGTCTGTACAAAAATCAGTGAAAAAAGTCTCAGTCCGGCTCGATCTGGCCCTAGTTAATTTCTGCAAAAAAATTCAGGTTTTACTTCACATACAATTAAGATTCCTTTAAAAAATACTGCTTATATACTTATTGGATAAATTTACACTGTATTTTTAAATTATGTTGTGTTCACAGAATGGAAAATACACAATGTATTAATGATTATCTAGATTCTTAGAGTTTCAATATTCAAATACGGATTCATGAAATAATCAATGCAGTTTAGAACAAAAGAAAAAAATCTGAGAGTTATAAATATCATAACTTTTGAATCCGTTCAGTAAAAAGTAGATTTATGTATATAATTTTCTGTCATTCCTTAAGGCTTTTCTCAAATCCTAAAGAGCTACATCCTAACACATTTTTGAACTACTTCCTTTTCGGAAATGCATAAGGTTAACAGATTCAGATAATATATAATCTAATGGCGTAAACCATTTTTTCATAAAAGCGATGTATCTTTGAGAAAATAATAAAGCTACGTTTTGAATCGAATTTCCGGTTACGACTTCACGAAAAAAAAAAAAAAAAAAATTGACGCCGTGACAAGAATAGCTTATATGTCGACAGGTAATTAATTTCTCAAAAATGGAAAATGCTGCTCGATTGCAAATTTTGTTCAGATTCATTCTGGCTCGAATATGCAATAATAATAATAATAATAATAATAATAATAATAATAATAAATGCAAGTCAGATCTCAGTTGGCACGAGTGTGCAGAAAAAAAAGCAAACACCATGTCCAATGCATCATGTCTCTAAGGTGAACATGTTAAATTTCTGTATTGGTGTTATAAGCAATGACTCTTGACACACATTTATACTTTTTCTAGTGAAAGATATGTTTTTTACTGGCCAGACCCGTTTTCGAGCTAAATTAGATTAGACTCGGCCAAACTATTTTATCCTTATGCCAATTAGATAAACAAGTTTTTACTATACCAAACTTGTTTACCTAAATCCCCATAGGATAAACTAGTTTTTTCTATGTAAGAGATGTAATTTTTCCCTCCATACTTAACCATGAATCCCCAAAACTATTCAGGAAATCGCCTTATCAGAAAGAACCTATATACAAATGTGAAGCAAATCCGTAAATTCTGCGTCAAAAACCATTTATCTAAATTATGAGGAGGGGTTAACCTACATTGCCCTTTTTTTTACAGTTAAACAATAAACATCCACAACTGATCATGGAGGCGCCTTGTCAGAATGATCCTATATCTAAAATTTTAAATGAAATCTGATAATTCTGCATCAAAAACCCATTTCTCTAAATTAACGGTTGGGACTAGCCTCCCGTTCGCTCCCCTTTATTCTTATCCAATGAATTCCCAAAATTAATCGGAAAAGTACCTTATATTAATGAACGTACATCAAAAATTTGAAGCAAATCGGATATTTCTATCACGAGTTATCACGTTACGTACATACGCACGTACATACGTACGTACATACGTACATTCATACATACAGAACCTGCGAGCTCATTATTTCTCAGGCTTTGACGCGTGCGAGCTAAAAACACGTAAAATTAAATTGGCCTAGGATAAACTAGATCAGCCTAGGACAAACTAGAATGTTGGCGCTGTGGCGCCATTGAATTCAATAAATTCACGCCAAATTGAATTGGCCTAGGATAAACTAGATCAGCCTAGGAGAAACTAGTTCAGACCAATAAACAGCAGGCTAAACTAGTTTGTCCTATAAGAGTTAGGCCAAACTAGTTTGGCCTAGGAAAAACTAAATTGTCCTATGGGCCTTAGGATAGATTAGTTTGGCCTAGGAAAAACTAGTTTATCCGATGGGCCTTAGGATAGACCGGTTTGGCCTAGGAAAAACTAGTTTATCCGATGGGCGTTAGGATAGACCGGTTTGGCCTAGGAAAAACTAGTCTATCCGATGGGCGTTAGGATAAACTAGTTTGGCCTAGGCCAATCTAGTTTGGCCTAAAATCGGGTTTGGCCTGTAACATATATATTGTATTATAGAATGCACTTTGCTCTATTCTATTTGTTTTTTTTTTAAAGAAAACTTCATTAAGCTTTTTCATTTTTTATTTTATGTTGTCTTCAAGCTTCAATCTGTAGTAAAAAGAGTATACGTATTACAATATAGAATGCAGTTTGTTTTATTCTATTTGTTTTAGAATAAAAGAAAGCTTCATTAAGTTTTTTCATTTTTTATTTTGTGTTGTCTTCAAAAGTCTATTACTGACTAAGCTTCAATCTGGAGTAAAAAGTGTATATGTACTACAATATAGAAAGCACTCTACTCTATAATTTTTGTTAAAAAAAAGCTTCATTAAGCTTTTTTATTTTTTATTTTGTGTTGTCTTCAAGAGTTTATCACTGACTAAGCTTCAATCTGTAGTAAAAAGTATATATGAATTACAATATCGAATGCATTCTGCTCCATTCTATTTGGTGTAGAGAAAAAAGAAAGCTTCATTGAGCTTTTTCATTTGTTATTTTTTGTTGTCTTCAAGCTTCCATCACAGACTAAGCTTAAATCGATTGCAAAATGATTTATGTGGATTAAAATATAGAAAACTCCTAAACTACGTAAACAATTTTAGTAAGAAAATAATTCCAAAATGAATAAAGAAACGAAAGTTACGAAAACAATAACTGAATAAATTTTTACTGTTCATAAAGGATGTTTTAATATTTTTTAATTATATTTTTTCTACAGATAGAAATTTAAGTTTGATCATTTTACCAATAATATTGTAAATACGAATTAAGATGTGAGAGATATATTAGTAAAATTCTATATCATTTGGAGTAATAATTTATTTGAAAATAAAAATTATTGTTGAATAAAAATTTCTGAAATAAACCATATATATAAAGACCAAATACCCGGTGTCCCAAAAATGACTGATGGAATTTAAAATTCAATAACTTGCAAACGGTGACAGCTATTTAAACATTTTTTTTTGCAGGAGGGTTATGTATAACATTAAGTTTATACGGTTACATTAAGTTTATATCAATTTATAACTGAACCTAAAGTATTATGATATGTCGTGCATTAGTTCTTGAGATAGAGAGTCTACAAAATTTATGTCACATACAGACAGACAGTCGTCATTTTTAAAAGCATGTTTCTTGGAATCTCTGGCCCCCTAAAATGTTTATATTCCTCGAAAACCAGAATTCGAAAATTCTCAAGATTTTTTTTCATTTCTTTACTTTCTTATTGTAATGATAAAAGAAAGATAAAAGAAGAAAGAATGATAAAAAATGATCATTCAACCAATAATTTCATCTATTTTTATTAAACAAGAAGGTTATTTTCAAATTCCCAGTCGAGTTTTTTTTCATAGAAAAAAAAAATAATATGGATATTTTTCTCAGTAATATTGTAAATGCAAATTCAGATATCGAATGTAGGTTAGTGAAAGGATAATTTTAAAAATCAATATTGGAAATGTTATATTGTTTATTTTTGAAACACGTGCTTTACGTAATTTTATAATGTTGACATTTTGGTTTAAATTGCTCGACAGGTGGCGCTGCTATGCTGCAATTTTCATGATTCTCTAAATAGCTTTATCTCAGGATTCGTGTATTCGTTCCTGAGATAGAGCTATTGCAATAACCATGAAAAATGCCATACAGTACATCATCTGTTGGGTGATTTACTCCTAACGAAACTAGAACCATATTATATCAAGTACTAACGGAATCTGAAACGAATTTTAATTTAAAAAAATATATTCAGGTAGTCCCTATTTAGATAGATGCAGATTTCTTTTTCCTGTAAATCGCACAACAAAAGACGCTGTTATGCTGCTTTTTTTTTTTTTTTTTTTTTTTTTTTTTTTTTTTTTTTTTTTTACAATTTACGCAACAGCTGTATCTCAGTAACTAATGCGCGTATTTATATCAAACTTCAAATTCAGTTTGTCCTTGACATAAATTGATGTGGTTAACATTTTGGTGTCAATAGCCTAACAGGTTGCGTTTCTATACTGAATTTTTCCGATTTCTGGAATAGCTCTAACTCAAGAACTAACACGCCAATTTTTCCATTAAACTTGAAACTGATGAATAGCTTGATAAATATTATTGCTGTTTATGTTTTGATATAAATTGTGCAGCAAGTGGTGTTTTTATGTTGCATTTTTTCCAACATCCACAATAGTCCTATTTCAAGAGCTCATGCACGGAATTTCATGCCTTTAGAATCCTCACGATAAGCATAGATTATCATTTAATTTTCGCCATGTGATTGTGATATTTAAAACATTGAAATTCATGAAATAGAGAAAAAATGTATTACTGCATGGGGCTACTTTCTATCTTTACAAGAAAAAAGTATTGGTTAAGTAAAACATTTCGAATTTTGGTTTTTGACGCATTTATACATTTTAGGGTTCAGAGATTCCATTTTTTTTCTGTGAGTCTGTGAAATTGCGTCTCTGCTTGTCCGTGTGTGGCATAAATTATGTGGGCAAAAAATAAATAAAATAAATAAATAAATAAAAATAAAATAAAATAAATGTATAAAAAGAACATTTTACATTCAGTAAATATTATTTCGATTTCGATTTTATTGTTTCGATTATTTCGAAATTATTTCGATTTTTCTTTCATCGTATAAGTCCATGAAATATTAATTATATAAATGGCCCCTTTAAATATTCCTTTTAAATATAAAAGTTCTAATCCTCATGAAATTATATACTTGCGTTTAAATAATTATCAAAAGTAAAAATAATTATATCTCTACAACCTCTTATGCATCTTTACTTTAATGCACTCTCTGTAATGAATTATTTTATTACACAGTAGTAGAAGTTAATTTTTAATTATTAGCGAAATTTCATTTTATTTACAATTAAATATAAGCAAACGTATTTCTCCAAGGTTTCGTTTTCTCAAAATACGAAAACAAATTTAATTTTAGCTGCTTGATAATTAAAATTAAAGAAACTAGCGAGAATAAAATGTTTATTTATCTTTCTGTAGTGACTATTCATAGGGGAATATATATTTTTAAAGTAAATAACAAATCTATAAGAATTTGTGCATATAAAATAAACAAGAATATATATAAAATAGTAATTTTCAAACTAGGAGATCACTAGACAAATCCACAACTTATTAAAAAATTCGTAACCTAGTACGAATTGATTAAATAATTAGTAACTCATTAGAAAAATGCATGTATATACACAATTCGTTTCAATGCCACAAGGACTATGCCCATTAATATAAGTTAGCATACTTAACTATGGAAGAATAAACGCTGATATTGTATTTTTCATTAATCGAAGATCAATCGACATCTACATGCAGTTACGTAAACATATTTTAACTCGATCAGACTGTAGACGCATTTCAGTTTTAAAAAAATCATAATAATATTTTATTTTATTTTAAAGGGAAAAGATATTTATTTCACTGTATGAATATTTATTTTCTTATAATTTAAACAAAACAAAACTATATTGAAGTAGGTTATTACAAGATATTAATTACATTATTAGGGTTTTCCAAAAATAATTTAAAATCATGTCCAAAAAAAATATTCCAATTTAAAAGAATACCAAATCGCCTTAACTTTATAACTTCAACATATTTAGTGATATAAATAATATATTTTATAGTAGAATATCTATACTCTATTTCATGATGTAAATTACATATTTTTCTAATGCCAAAAAATTGCTAACACACTGCGAAGCACAAACAGCCAAATTAAAAAAATAATCTAGATGATTAGCCAAATGGTTTCAAAGAGTTTACGGAATAAAACCACACCTTGCAAAAAATTAGACGGTTGTTGAGAAAACACTGATCGCCACCTCAATTTGGGAACATATCCTAAAGGCTAAATGCAAGGAGGCTCTAACAATTTGCCAGATGAGCTTCCTTCTCCCCATAATTAAGTCGTATGAAACGGCCCGCACAATGGCTCTTCCGGTATTAGTTGATCTGATTACAATTCACTTGCAAAGAAAAAAAAAGAAAGCAATATACGGAAAAATATCAAGACTCGGAAAAAAAGTTGGTATACACGGAATCTTTATACGACTGCGACAAGAAAATCAATGTTCGAAAACACAATTAGGTGAAAAAACAGAATCAGGATCAGGACACAACTACAAAGACATAATAATGTACACATAATTGTTCAAAATTTGAAAGAGTCGTAGGCTTTCGAAAAGGAAAAGAAAACAAAAACATGATCTGCACTACTAAGAAAGTGCCTTTCAAGCCGAACTACTGGCTATACTAAAGACGGTAACATTACAACTTTGCCCTTTTGCAAGACTGTCAAAGGGCAATGTAACAAAACTAATGGATATCTTACGTAATACAGTAAGAAGCTAAAAAAAAGGCATAAAAACACACGTGAGCATTAAAGAAAGCAAGTATAAAGTTAAATTTGCAAAACAAGCTGCCCATAATGAAACAAATGAAACCTGATATAAGTTTTCTATAATGCAAATATAAAATCTAAAATAGAATTTTTTTTTTCAAAAACTTTTGCGGGAATATTTATATGCTGTTAAAAATGACACCGTTTATGCGGAGAAACTTAAATTAATTTAAATAAAAATGCCTTTATCACTTTTATAACATTTTACATAGTTTATTTTTTTTATAAGTAATAAATGCTTATTTTTAAAACCAGACTTGTTCGAAATACACATCGATTGCGGTAGAAGTGCATGAGAATCACACTGACTCATATTAGCACTGTCTACATTATCTTTCAGAAAACATTTGCAATTTTTGAGTCGAGATTTGTGCTTCTTTTAAACTCTCAAAAACCCACTTTAAAACCCTATAATTATTTTTTGTTTTGTTTTGTTTTATATAAATTTTAGGTAGATTTCATATGAAATACTACCTGTTGCTGTCGCTCCAATGTTGGTATTTCTGAAAAGTTTTTGCAGATCTACGCAGATCATGACCACTAGACACCAAAACTACCATCAGTAAAAAAGTTTATATATATATATATATATATATATATATATAGATATTGATATAGATATATATATTCATAGCTGACTTTCTTCTAAACACGATAACTTGTATAGTTCTGCTCCAATCTCTTCCAAACTGATACATAAAATCAACGGGTATAAAATCTCGACTAAGTTTGTTAATGGGCAAAATCGATCCAAGACGTTGGAAATAGGGAGAGTGCTCAACGAGTTAAAATGGGCTCAAGGAGCGAAAAAAACAGGTTTTTTTAGGAGAAAAATGATTAAAAACTTTGTCAATTCTCAAGATATCGAATCCAATTAAATTTTGCATAAATGGTCTCAATATTATCTAAAACTTTTGCATTTACAAGTTTTTGATTAGGCTATTTATTACCGAT
The DNA here is from genome assembly GCA_964019185.1 of Maratus speculifer. Classification (NCBI taxonomy): domain Eukaryota; kingdom Metazoa; phylum Arthropoda; class Arachnida; order Araneae; family Salticidae; genus Maratus; species Maratus speculifer. The sequence goes on along the minus strand of OZ025295.1, from coordinate 249,062,979 downwards.
AAAAAAATTAAAACTTAAACAAAAAAAGGAGTGAAAAAAGAAAAAAAATCCATAACTTTGTTAATTCTTAAACTATCAAATCTAATTAAATTTATTTTACATCTTCTCAATAATATCTACAATTTTTATACAGACAAGATTTTCATAGATACCAATTCGTATAGCAAAAATAAATTAATCAATAATAGAAGTTGGAGAAAAAACCCTCAAATCCAAACTGCTTATGTTCTGACTCATTTTTTAATTTATTTTTTATTTTAAGCACATCCAAATGACACTTTGTCTTTTGTAGGAACTATATAATGTAACGCATTGTTTAGTTTATTGATAAAGACAGAATATATTTCAAAAAAGGCTGCAAATTTGGGTATTTTGAACAGAATTTCCCATCGTGATTGAAAATTTGAGGAAGTAATCCATTTTTGCTCTCAAACGCATCCAGTTTACAGGCCCTCTTATTTAGGAACTATATAATGTGACACATTGGTCAGTTTTTTGATAAAGACATACTATATTTCAAAAAATGCTGCCGAAATGGATATTTTGAACAATATCCCAAAGCGATCGCGATTGAAAATTGAGGTATTCAAAAGAATAGAAAATTCATTTTTAAATTCAGTTTTGATCTCAAACGTATCCACTTGACAGGTTCTCTTATTTGGGAGCTTTGTAATGTGCCGCATTAATCAGGTTTTTTTTTTTTTTTTTTTTTTTTTTTTTTTTTTTTTTTTTTTAAATAAAGTCTGAATATTTTTTAAAAAATACTGTCAAAGTGGGCACTTTGCACAAAATTTCCCGAACTGATCATGATTAAGAATTGAGGTTGTATTCAAATAACAAATTGGTTATTTCATAACTCATTTTTAAATTGAATTTTGCTCTCAAACGCATTCAGTTGGCAGTTTTTTTATTATTTAAGAGCTACATAATGTGCAGTATTAGTCGGTTATTTAATAAAGTCAGAATATATTTCAAAATATGTTGTCAAAATGGAATTTGAGCAGAAGTTTGCTTAAGATGATTCTGATAAAACCAGTTCTTGCAGAAAAATGAAATGAAATTTTTTTGAAAACAGGCCAAATAAAGTTGTCAAACTGGGTTTATATGTAATCAAATTTTAATTTTGTTGTTAAAATGAGCACACTCGATATCTACCACCGCCTATAGGCTAAACCGACAGGTTTTTTTTTTTTTTTAAATTATTATTATAAATTTACAGACTATGGCTACTATCTTTCTTGAAATATTTTGATAAAGAATTTACTTTAATTCAATATATACTGTACATAAACATAATTTTTTTTTAGAAATTAAGTGTTTCTACACGTGTAATTCGTTTTCCAATTGAATACAGTTATTTTTATTTTATTTTTATTTTTATTTTTTATTTTATTTATTTATTCCATTTTTGTACCTTTCATTATAAGAAGTAAAAAAAACTACTTATTGCAGCCGTCAGGAGGAAAGATGACAGAAAAGTTTGATATATTTTCGTCTGTCATTCGACATATTTTCATCTATCCCCCCTCTCCCCCCCGAAAAAAAAAAACGCCGAAACACCCTCCTTTCAAATTTTGATATATATCCATATATATAATAAAACTGAAATCACAAATATGAGAATAATGAAATAGGATAATAATAAATTAATTACTTAACGAACAGGATGAACAAAAATGCAGAGACCAAAAATGTATGAAGAACGTACAAACTCTTCAAGGGAGCTTCGTCGACTTTTGTGAGCATTGTGCTTAAAAAGACAAAATTAAGCATCTGATAACATATCTGGAGACCATGATTAGTTAAAATAACTGCATAAAAAAGAAATTAATTAATGAACAAGTAGAATGAAAAAGCAGAAACAAAATCCAAAATTTAAAACCTATCAGAAAAAACAAATTCAACCATTATAATATTAGTAATTATACTCTAGGAGAAAGCCTGATAATCAACGCAAGGCAAGCAAAAATGAGTCAGTAAAAAGAAAAAAAAAGTTATAACGACTATTAAGAAAAGGATATTTTCAAAGATTCAAATTTTAAAGACTTATAAATAAATTCTGTATTTAAATTAATAATGAAAATAAACATCATTTTTAGGATGATTATAACGTGTCATATTACGTACATCGTGAATTAAACATTAATATTTCTAGACCAATGATAAAAATAGTAGATTAAAAATAGACAACTTTAACTGTTTAAAATGTGCATTTTTATTTGATGGAGTTAACCAGGCTAAGTTATGAATGCCTCAAATTACATACGATATTGATTAAACAGTAATATTCGTAGACCCATCACAAACATATTTTGAATGAAATTTTAGCTTTACAATTTTTGAAACTGCAAATTTTTCAAATACAAAATTTAATTTTGTGTAACGTTGCGTAGAGAAAAAAAATGCACTTTTAAATAAAATTTGCTTGAAATCGTTATCACAATTTATTTTTAAATTATTATTATTATTTTAAAGTTTTTGTTACTCTTTTTGTCATCGTGACAACAAAAGTATTTAGTTTTTTGGGCATTAAACTTGGACCGATCATAAAAAGTAATAATAATAAAAAAAAAACAGACGTATTCCATTTCGGCACATTAAATTTGTCCAATCAGGCAACGAATAAATAAGCCGATTTTATTGCAGAATTCAACCAAGGAAAATATTCAGATACACTTTAGATTTCCCAATTCTCTACCGAGAACAACAACTATTTTTTTTTCAAATAGTTAATAGACCCTGTATTCTTATTTATGGTGCTGTCGTCTGTGAAGACTTAAGGAATGTAGACCAAAGAATTTAAGAATGATTTTAAGAACTCAATAAAAATGCCAAAAAAAACATATAAAAATGTCTATATCAAGGATTTATGGAAATATGGAACAATAAAAGTATATGCATTTTTTCCTGAGTTGTGTTTTTATATTTTACTGTAATTAGATGTTACTGAAATCAAGGTACAATATTAATCAAGATACAATATATATCAAGGTACACTGAGGGAAAGTAATAAAGGTGAAGCAATAAAGAATCACAGACAATGAAAATGGAAATGAAGAAAAAAAGGAACATGAATAATATTAAAAAATAAACTTGGTAAATAAAGTCATTTGGATAACTTAAAAAACGACCTTGCAGTACAGGAAATAATACTTAACGCATAAAAACACTTAGCTTATTACTTAGCCTTGAAGTTTTTCTTTTTTAGGTAATTCATGATTATTGCCTTTTATTTACAGATAATTAGAAGAAAAAAATGTGTAATAGCAAAATGTCTTTCGTAGTAATGTTCTTCAATGCTCTTGAATAAACCTCATTGGAAACAAAGAGTACAAGAAAAGCATTTGAACTTGGGTAACAATAATTACTGCTTATTGATTTTCATTACTTTAATTACCGAAATGTCCAAAGTGGTATATCTACATAAAAGGGGATGAAGAAATTTTGCTTTCATGTAATAATTTCTAGATTACATTTATTTGTTTCGTTTCTTAAGATAAATAGGAAAGAATAGATATCAAGATATAATTAAAAATAATTGTGTAGTTTCTTAATTTTTGTAGAAAGATTAATGCTCATTTACCTGTTATTATTTAGTAAGCAACATCTACAGTTCTTGATTAGTTTACCGAATATAAAATTTGGACTACACAATTAGGGTATGTACATTCTAGCTATTATTTTTATAGTTTTTAAAGAAAAATGCCGTAGGTGTAAAGGTACAGTGTGCGTCATAAATTCATGCAAACCTTAAAAATTCAATAGCAAAGAAATAATACTTAGAAAAAAATCCGTTTGCACGAATTTGATCAAAGGAACATTGCATTTATTTTTCATGAATAAAAAATGATTCCGTTACCAAAAGAAGGTCCTCACATTCCATAATGAGACGTTTAATGCAAATCAGATAAACATAAATAACCGATGGGACCAATCATAAAGATAGGACACTGTACATTTCCTATAAATTAAAATTATATGTTCAACATAACGCCAACGTGAAGCAATAGTCAAATTAGTCGAGTCATGGCGCATATTATATCTGATTGTAGTATTTCGGCATCGATGCAACCGACTCTCTGTCGAATGCCATTCTTCATTTCCATTAATGTGACTGTAAAGCCCCCACACACAGGGGGTTTCAAGTATTCCCACAACCTAAAATCTTCCGGGTTCAAGTTTGGAAAACGTGGGTTCTCAAACTTAAAACTTCAACTTATCACTCTGTCATCAGTGAAAGAACTTAACAGGAACATCTTCACTTCATGTGAAATGGTAATAGAGGCATCATACAGCATATAGGTGACGACAGTTAACACATGTCTTCTCTGAAATGCGGGCACAAAGACTTCCGGCAAAATTATAACATGTCTTTCTGCAGTGACTGCATACAATTTTTGCATCCGGATTTAGGACAAGGCTGTTGAAAAAAGAAAAGTCTAAAATGAAACATTCGGCAAATCTGTACCAAACAGTTTTTCGATTAATTTTGGGATCAGTTATTTATGCGTAGAAAAAAAAAAATCAAAGATATTTTGATCATATTAAGGCAAACGAGGATTTTTTCTGATTATTACCTCTTTCATTATGAATTTTTAGTGAGAACTAATTTCGCACTCTGTATATTGGAAGGCCATAAAACGTTGTGGGGTATATTTTGCTCCCCCCCTTTTTTTGTCATTTTACACAGGTCTGTGATTAAAAACAAAAAAATTAATTTTTTTTGTCTCTAATACAATAATAAAAAATAAATAGCACAATAAAATACTAATATATTATAAATTAAATCGCTTATATAAATTCACTAAGAAACGTATTTTTAATGTTTAAACTAAACCCACGTTATTAAATGTGAAACATTTTGTTTTCTTTTAAAAGAAAAAAAACTGGTCGGAAAAATAACATGACATTTTTTATTTAAGAAATATTAATTTCATTTTGATTTTATCTTGTCTTTATATTAACTGTAATACTAATTAAATAGATTGTCTCTGAATGTACATATAATATAATCATAAATTAAATTTCTATTCCTGATTAAAATAAATACACGCGATCAAAAAATATTTAAATTTAAAAAAAAATTAAGGTATCTCATCTGAAGCTACATCTCATATTTCATTTCATTAATGCATTTTCTAAACTGAATCATTATATTATGTAATGTTAAATGCTTTGTTTTAATTTTAGTTTGGGAAAATTTAACTGAAATACAATTAAATAGAAGTAAAATTCTTTCTCTTAAGTTTTGTTTTGTCAAATAAATAAAAAGAAAATGAAATTCATCTACGAAATAACTAAGATTAAGTGAACCAAGAGTTCGAGAATAAATGTTATTTATAATTGCGTTGTAACTAATCATAGAAATTATTTTTTTAAGAAAATGCTAATTCTATAAGAATCTGTGATTAAGATATAAACAAGAAATTAAGTTCAACAATAATTTTCATATAGTAAGATCACTGTAGAAACAAACAGTAGACTTTAGTTAATAATATTCGCTTATTAGAGAAATTACACTTGAAAAAAAAAAGATTATTGAAACATTTTTAATAGTACGCAAGTACATGCGCACATAAGTACTGTTTCAATGCCCACTGAAAAAAAAATATCTGCAATGTCATTAAACTATTTCTGGGAAACTGGGACTCCTAGAAATTTTCATGTAATGGTAACAGCCAAAATTCATCTAAGTAATTCTGTTACATGAATTTTTTGATTGTTACATAAAGAGTTCAAGAAATCCCAGTTTTCGGGAAAAATATTAGCAATTTTACAGATTTAATTTACAGTGCAGTGACGATGAGTACATAGTTTTCAAATTCAATTACACGAAGAGCAATCCCGAATTACAGGATTTTTAAAAATTATGTTTATCAGAGAGATAATGTCATGACACTTTTGGTTATTAAAAAATGCATGGTTCACATAAAAATATCATTTATTTTATGTTGTAAGACATGCTAATAATCTCTTATGATCTCTAGAATAATTTGTGTCAATCCGTAAGTAAGAAAGAGGACACCTGGATTGAAAAGCTTGCTCATTTGTTTTGAGGGCAAAATGTTTTTTTTCAGGAAAATTTTATCCAGCTTTCTTGAGCAGAGAACATTACTTGTCAAGTTTTCCATCCGACAAAGTGTTTTTTTTTTTTTTTTTCAAATCATTACGAATCTGAAGCATATTTTAGGAAATATGTTTTTTTTTTTGGAAGTTTCTGACCTCTAGAGAAAATGTTATTGATTTACTCTTGTTAAACATTGAAGAAAGAACACAGTGGTAATGAAAGGTTTTTATAAAAGGATTTTATAAAGGATTTTTATAAAATAACAACAATTTTTTACAGACCATATCAATAAACATGCAACTCGATTATGCGTATAAACTAAAATTGGAGTCAAACAAACCAGTTCAGGAAAAATAGAATGCATATATGTTTATTTCGCTTAAAGTAAAACACCAACCCTGAAATATATTAAAACCGGCCACAACTCTTCGCAAACATTCATGGCTTTCTTTTTAAATCCACTCATAGTCCAATGAAATCAATCCTTATTTTACTTAATCATCTTGTTTTGATTGACTGGTTTGAGCAATAAATGCATTCATATTATCAGCCTTTTTGACGGTAAAGTGCATTTCTAATATACTCTGAACTCTGTGGGTTTCTTTGGCTTCATTTTACATTCGATACGTATGTTGAGTTCTTGTGCGCCGTCACACTATTTGAATCCCCTGAAATTTCCAACCGTACCTATTTAAAATAAGTTTATTAAGAGGATATTACTCTGCTAATTGATATTTTGAAAAACTGATCTTTTTCTACTTGTTTATTATTATAATTTTATTTCGCCATTGTACGGAATATTTAAGGCAATTAGAGAACAAGGGAAAAGCTCTATTGTTTCTATGAATTCAAAATAATATGAAAAACATCGGAGACTTTTTTTTTACACTAATTACCAATAGTCTTGAATTCAGAGGAAATCGGCTCGTAGCATCAAATTGTCCTATTGGAAGGTCGGAGGTTTTATTCTTATTAAAGATCTGCAAGTGTTTAAGACGGATTGCTCAAATTAAACATTTCCTTTCACACCAATTAAAACTTGTGAACAACAGTTTAATATTCCTTCTCGAAATTTCATGATAGCATTGGGAGTTCTGTATATGGAAAAGTTCGTGTTTGATATTCTGTTTTTCAAATATCTCAGTGTATATGTCCAAAATTAATTAATTTTTTTACAATTATTTATGTTATTACAATTATTATATTTTTTTAATAATAATAATAATTATTATTATTTACAATTGTTAAATATTAAGAGAATTGTTTGTTTCAAATACTATTATAAAAATATTTCCTTTTATTTTCCTTTAGAATTTAAAGAAAGTATTTTAGACTTTGAATGCTATCACAAAATATCTGTGTAGAAATCCTTCAATTGAATTTTCTCCTTGACAATAACAGTCAGTGAATCAGAGTTTCTCCATTACAGTGCTGTGCATTTACGCTTTTTATTACATGACAGACTGTCCCGACAGAACGTGATTGAATTTATAAAACATAACTTTATTTTTCAAATGTGAAATAAGAATGAAAATTACGGAATTGTCTACTTGCAGGAGTGCAAGTGGCTTGATAACTTTCACTAAAAAGGAAAAAAAAAATATAGTATTCTTCTTTGAAAAGATTAAATAGAAGTAAGGTATTGTAGAGGTTGGGCAGGTTTGTTAAGTACATTAAATTTCCCAATTAAAATTATTTCACAAATAATCACAATTATTTATTTTTCAAATCTGTAAACCACTTGGGCAAACTCTATTGGTGTTTACTCGAATATTTTTTTAATGATGGAAAAAAAAAGAATTTTAGATCAAGCTCTAATCTACTTAATTGCGTATATGAATGCAATCCTCAGAGTATTAATCTGAGCTTTAAAACTGAATTATACATATAAATATAAAAACTTGGGCCGAGAGCTTGTAATGATCATTTATCATACTCCGTTCATAAAATCTGCACTGTAAAAAATTTTGGTCTCGAATCACGGTGGTTATACCGTCAACTTTGTGACACTTCCTTTTACCGTAATTTTACTGGACGGTATATATACCGTAAAATATTTAAAGTACATGTACCGTAATTTAACTGAACATAAATTTAAATATTTTTTAGTATATGTACCGTAAAATGTTTAAAGTATATGTACCGTAATTTAACTGGACGGTATATGCACCGTAAAATATTTAATGTATATGTACCGTAAAAAAATATTCTTACAGCATATATACCGTACATAAAATTTACAGCATAAATACCGTAAATTAAATGTAAGGTATATATACCGTAAAAATATTTATACACCATATATACCGTATTTTAAATATACAGTATATATACCGTAAATTAGATAAATGGTATGTGTACCGTAAATTAAACATACGGTATATGTACCGTTAATTAAGTATATGGTATATATACCGCAAAAATTATTTATGCTGTATATATACCGTAAATTAAATGTATGTTATATGTACCGTAAAGGCATTTGTAATTGGTATATATGCCGTAAATTAAATATACAGGGTGGTCATAAAAAAAACGTTACCGATATATGGAGCTCTAGCGGCCAGTCCGCTCAACCGATCGAGGTGAAATTTCAGGTATAGCTATTCAGAGGTATGAGCTCGAGATTCTGTGAAAGGCAACAAAATGGCGCTCACGGTTACGGTTATAGTTACAGAAACTCGAAAATTTCCAATGGCAACACCCATTTTTTTTATCGCAAAATGCTCAGCGCATGCGAAAACCCTAAAGAGCGTTGGAAGCGTACGTGTATCGCAAGAAACGGACACGTTATGCACGCACAAAAAACTGTTCTGCGAATCCTCTCCCCCATAGAAAAAACTCGATTGAGGCGCAAGGAGGAAATTTGCATATGACACAGAGTCAGTACACTAATCTCTGATTACAATACAGATCGGAGAAATTAAAACTTTTATTTTGATTACACATTTTCCACATGGGTGCCATCTCCATTAATTGCCTGTGATGACACCCATGTGGAAAATGTGTAATCAAAATAAAAGTTTTAGTTTCTCCGATCTGTATTGTAATCAGAGATTAGTTTACTGACTCTGTGTCATATGAAAATTTCCTCCTTGCACCCCAATCGAGTTTTTTTTATGGGGGGGGGGATTCGCAGAACGGTTTTTTGTGCGTGCATAATATGTCCGTTTCTTGCGATACACGTACGGTTCCAACGCTCTTTAGTATTTTCGCATGCGCTGAGCATTTTGCGATGAAAACAAATGGGTGTTGCCATTGGAAATTTTCGAGTTTCGTAACTATAACCGTAACCGTGAGCGCCATTTTGTTGTCGTTCACAGAATCTCGAGCTCATACCTCTGAATAGCTATATCTGAAATTTCATTTCGATCGGTTGAGCGGACTGGCCGCTAGAGCTCCGTATATCGGCAAAGTTTTTTTATGACCACCCTGTATGTTATACATAACGTAAAAATACAGGATGGCCCAAAAAACCTCCCACTTTTGACAGGATAAAAACCAAAAAGGATTGCAGAGAGAAACTTGTTTGTTCAAAAATATGCAATAAGTATGACAAAAGTTTAAAAAGGCTATCTCTTTCAAATTATATCTGGTAAGTATTCTCCATTGGAAATAATACACAGTTCAAGAAGATGTATGAAATCTACCCCCACTGATGTAACTCTTGTGGAATACCTGCTTATGATAGCACCTGCTTATGTAGATCTTATGTCTGAAGAGCAATTCAAGCAGAGGGCGTAGCTTTGACAAGATATATGTCTTGTGATAAGAGATTGCATCTGTTGTCTTGAAATGTATATTGCTTACAATGACCAACACTTACCAAACACCATATCTAAAACATAATCATTTTTAGATTCTTGTCATACCTATTGTATATTTTAAAACAAACAAGTTTCTATCCCTAATCTTTTTTGTTTTATATTATCCTGTCAAATGTGGGAAATTCTTATGGATAATTCTGTAATCAGAATCAGTGAATATACAGGAAGAGCCCAAAGGCTTACCTTTATAAAACTTACTATGTGGAAAAATATTATTCGATATACGTGTGGATACATTTAAAAATTTTTACAAAATTTTAAAAATCCACTTGGAGATTATCAATTTGCATAAAGATTCGTCTACTCATAATCGAAAATATCTTGTAATAAAATTCAATTACACTCTAACATCTGTAAAGTATATACTAAAATCTTTTTTTTTTTTTTCATAAATTTTTTGTATTTGTCTCGATAGATGTTTATTTGTTATAATGTGCAGTTGTTGAAGTAAAAAAAAATAGATAAAAAAATGTTTTGTGATCTAAAATGCAATTAAAAACAATGAAGAGCACATTTATTTATCTGCCAACTTCTGCAATTATTTATACTTATCTTATATCACTATTTTAAAACTGTTATTTTTGTCATATTCCATGTTTGAAAGTACAGCGAAAATTGTTATTTTAAAGTAGCAGTATAAAAAGGATATAGAAGTTAAGGATATAAAGTATGTCGCAGTTATGCAATTAGAGGATTAAAATTAATAAACAAACATATGTTATAACAAAAGATCTTATATTAGTATCTGGCGGTAAGAAAAAAATGCTAAAAACGATATTACTCCGCTGTGATCAATAATTTCGCAACTAACAGTAACACATTTATGTGTTTGTCTATTTATGAAAGGATACCTAAAGTAAATTTCTTTGCACTGGAAATTCAGATTAAAATTTTATCATAAATCTCCCAAATGAATTTTTCGAATCCATCTATATGTTTTGATATAAATATGATTTTATACGTTTAAAAAGATTTATGTTGTAAAAATATTACATAATTATTTTCCAAATAAGATTGACATTGAATTCAATTTGTAGCAATTTTTATAAAGGAAACTTACAGCATAAGAACAAATTTTGTTTTTATATACAGTGAAATTTTAATTTGCTTCAAAATTATTATTATTTTAAAAAAATAATGTTGTTTTCATAATAGAAGCAGCTTTAATAATCAAAGAATGGCAGTATAATATGCAATAATTTTAATTACTCAATGATAAAATAACATTCACATACGTGCATTAAATCATAAACTGATTTTCTTAAAATTACACTGCAAAAAATCTATCTTCAGTCTTACGTAATCCATTAGAAATTACATCGCACAAAGTTACATGATTAAATTAAAGAAATAAATATTAAAACATTCTTATGTTTAACTTAATATTTCAATGCCTGCATATTATATGAATTTAATACTAAAAGAGCAATAAAAAATTTATGAAACATGCATAAAGATTTCAAATAGTAAGTAATTTTACATAAGACAGAAAATGCCTCGTTAAATTAAAAAAAGCAAAAACTAATGTAAACAGTATGTATGCTGAAAATAGCGTTCATAATATTTATCGAATAAATAAATACAACTTTTTAAAAGCCACGATTTCCAAATGTTATTTTTTATTGTCTATAATATTTTTTGAATTTCTGTTGTTTACTTCTTACTTAGGCATGAGAATTTTCCGCGTTTTCCCCCATCAGTATAATCTTAGAGAAAATGTTATTTTACTCAATCGAAAAATGCTGCGATTTAACAGAACAATATTTTCTCTAATATTATACTGGTATGAAAAAACGCGGAACACTCTCATCCCTATTACTTCATCTTATTTCTTCTTTTTATTTCAAAATTATTCAAGAATGTATAAAAAGTTGATTTTGAGAATAGTGTTAAAATTCATCAATGCACACTAGTAAAATTAAATTTTTTATTACACCAATAAAAATCGTAAACAAATAAAAGATGCAAATTCAATCTATGTGTATACATATTTTACAATGGTTTTGTATTATATAAAATTATTTTATAATCAAAAACAAAAGATAAAGAACTTTTAAAGTGGAGAAAATTCATAACATGAGGATACAAAAACAAACTAATGCAATTAGAAACTATAATTCTAACTATGTTGTTACAATCTATGTAACAATAAAATAAAACAACAAAATGCACAATTGGAAATATTAATTTTACATCACGTGATACAAGTTTCCAACTGAATACACACACTGTATCAATGTCATAAAAAATCAAAACGAAAATAGCATAGCGGAGCATCTATGGGGAAAAAACGAATGCAAATTTAAATTATCTCTAGTTTTATTTTATAATAGATGTATGTCACATGAAGTTTTTTCATATTCAAAATAAAAAAGTGAAACAAATTTCAAGAAAATAGAACTTATAATACAGTTATTGACTTCAAACTAACCGAAATAGAATCTGTAGGAAATAGAATCTAAACCTTATTTAATATCCATGCATATTATATATATATATATATATATATATATATATATATTAATTTAAAACTAATACACAAAAAAAAAACTTTTGCAGTACACAGTTACTGACTATAAAGTAATGCAGATTCAAACTCTATTTTTAGCTTTATTAACTTCAACAAATAAAAACATGTTCAATCTTGTTTGACATTCATGCATATCGCATAAAATTTCAGAATAAGAGCAATGATACAAAATATTTGTGATTAATTCTACACAAAATACATACAAAATTACATCAAGAACGATAAGTGCTGCAGTTTTAAAATTAGATTCCATATAATATATGTGTGAGTTTTTGGAAATTAGCGAACATGAACTGTTAGCTATTTTAATATTTTTAACAAAAAAGTTTACAAATTATTTGTTTAATATATAGACATTGTTTATTCAAATTAGCCCATTATTTTGAAAAATTAATTAAAAAAGACATTTATTTTAAAATTTTATATCTCTGAGTATCACTGCCTGACATGTAACAATTATACTTTTAAATACAAAAATTATTTTTTCTTACTAATATACTTTTACATTCATTGTCTCTAACTTCTGTCTTTTAAAATGAAAACATGAAGTACTATTTATATGTTTCAATCAACTTTTTTTCAGTCCCATTCCATTCTTTTTTCAAAAAAGTTTGTCATTCAATTCAAAAATATTTCAAAGCATTCCCTCACTCATTATTAATTCATGTTTCAGCTAGATGTAAATAATTAACAAGTATAAATACTACATATGTATTCAGTACTTGTTTTAACCTAATTGTAAAATACTTCTAAACTATCTTGAAGATATTCTGCAGTATATAATAAAGAATTTAATAAGCATAAATGTTTAATAAATGAAAATATTCAGATATCCCCATTCTCTCATTCAAATTTGTAAAGTTAATTTACACATTAATAATATATCAATATGCAATTAATTTTTCCTAAAGAGATAACTTAAAAGTATATACTGTCTTAAACATCTTCTCTATGATTAAAAGTGTTTTGAACTAATAATGTTAAATTTATCATTCTCCCATTTTATCGCTCATTTCTCCCATACAAAATCTATGGAATATATATATATATTTTAGTATTAGGTGTGACGTCTGTTTTTTCTCTATTAAGCAGCTACTTAACATATTGCTGCAAAAAATCAGAAATTTCTGACATGATTATTTATTTCTTATGTCACTAATGTAAAAATCGCTAATTTTTGTATAAACCTCCATGTACAGTAAAATAAGTTTAAAAAAGGCACCAAATTGAATGTTAATATACAAATACAAAGCACAAACCAAATACAACCTGCAAATTGTTACAATCCATATTATCATATTCAAATATTCAAAATGAAATTGTATGGAGTGCAGTTTTAAAAATATGGTAAAAACAATAATGCTGTTATATAAAATAAACATATAATTATATATATAAATTTTATAAAATGAAAATTAATGTAAATGAAGTGGTACAGAACGGGTAAATTTTTATGTTAAATTTAAAGTCATTGCATACAATTTTAGTTGTGAAAAGAATCTTTGAGGGAAAAAAAGCCAATTAGCAAGAGTTTTGTTTTTAACAGTAACATACTACGGTATAATCTCAAAAATCCGGAATTCCTAAACCCAGCATCAAAATTGTAATTTCTCTCTTTTAATAATGCCAGCAAGATTGAGGAAATCAAATACTGGGGAGCTCAAAGATTAAGGAAGAGAAAAACAAAAAAAGGTTTTGAAAATTATTTGAAAAATCAAACTTGGTTACAGTTAAAAGCTGATTTAGAAACAAATACGTTTTACTGAAACATATATTCATAATCTGTATTTAATATAAGGAACTCCAGTTGCAAAATAATATAAAAGTAAAAAAAACCTACTACGATTTTTCAGAAATTAAAGGAGAAATGACTGCACTGTTTTTCGAATTTTTTTTAGTTTAAACTTCAAATAAAGTAAATTATTTTTTTCCCTTTCTCTCCCTTAATTATTTCTTCATTATAAATTAAATTGTGACTAAAAGTGCCATTAAAAATTTCGCTAGCAGTTGTAATCATTCTTCATAAATTTAGCTTTATATTGGTCCTAATGAAACTGGATTTTCGAAATTAAATTGCAAAAAATTTTCACTAATAAACAAAATCAAAATGTTGAAGCAAAAGTTTTAAGAAAACACAGTATTGTACAAATACAAGATTAAAACGGAGAATACTGAGATTTTTAATTAAAAAGTAAACGTCTGATAAGGACTTTATAATCATGTAAAAAAAAAAATAAATTAATAAACGCTACGAACCAAACTCATATCGGAAATAACAATATTATAAATTTACCAATGATTTTTTTTGCATCGAATTCTTATTAGAAATTAAACTGAAAATAGCACATCGATTATATAAAGCAGCTGATGTTAAGTAAAATCTATGGTTACAAATATATTAACTTTAAAATAAAAAATCTAAAAAATTTAAAAAATGAAGGACAACAGAATTTAATCAACCACCCTCTCTACCACCTCTCCAACAATTTACTTCTATAAACATTATCTTGCAGGTGTTCTACATAAGATTACTCATAAAGGAAATATAATTTGTTCTCATAATTCTCAGTAGCATGACTATAAGAGATTAATTTGAAACACTCAGAAAAAATGCATTAGAACAAAAAATATTTTATATCACGGCTAGATAAATCTGATAATTTCTACATGTTCTTTCAGCATGCTATGAAAATAATTAGATGATCAAACTGAAAAGGCACATACATAAAAGCTTGCTTCTTAAATTTATGTTGCTGCTTACTCTTTAAAGCTCAGAAAATTAAAATGTCTTTATATAGATTGTCCTAACCTATAAATGTTATACAGAAAACAATTATGAGTTACGATCATCAGTGAAGAATAATATTTCTTGAAATCTTTGAGCGAACACCACAAGTTTAGGATGGGTAGACATATATTTTCCACCTTTCTTTAACTGTACTTTTGATCCACTATGAGGATTTATTGCAAATACACATCTAAAAATTGAATATAAAAAGATACTCAATAAAGTGTACAAAAAAAAATACTCAATAAAAAAATATTATCAGAGAGAATCCTTAAAAAAATCTATTTGTCATCAGGAAAGATGAAATTATACATTTTTTAAAACCTGTATTTAAGAAACCTGAACTCAAAAAACACATTTTCCCTTTAAAATTAAGAACTTGGTAAAAAAAAAAAATACGACAAAATTTCTAAAACTTTTTCGAAAAAATTTCTGCATGCCTCGAAAAAATCTATTACATTTACTTAGCATAAATGAGTTTATAAATGTCTCTTCATATTAGCAAAAAATAAAAATATAACTTACAAAGCAATGTTTCTTTCTAATTAGTAAATTATTTTGTGTCATTTTATAAGGTTGCCGGTTTTTAAACATAAAAAAAGACCTTTTTTTGTTTGCCTGTTTTAACTACTTACAAAAAGCCAGATTTTTTTAAAAGTTGGTTTACTAATTAATGCGGCTAAATCGAACTAAATCTAAATCAATTAACTTTAAATACCCTCATAAATATTTTCTAATAAAAAAATTTTAAATTTCTATTAAATTTTGTCAAATAAATAAGTCTTTATAACTGACAGAAGGCAACTCTGGAGGCATTTTGTCTAGCAAAAAAATAATATTGAAAAGAATATACAGTCGGCTCTCGTTAATTCGAAATCGGATAATTTGAATCTTCACTTAATTTGAACTACACATGAAGTCCCAAAGTTTTCAGTGGCAGAATAACGTTAAAAACTTTCATTAATTCGAATTCATTTTTTCTTGACTTCGTTTAATTCGAACTAGCGATAATTCCGTTTTTTTATTTTACTTTTCTCTCGCAAGGATTTCTGATCATTTGAATAAATTTCCATCGATTTTTGCGAAAATCGTTCCGAACGACTATACATATTATCCAATGCATTTGATATCCACTTTCTTAGTGCTCCGTCTGTCCATCAATTACACCTCAAATTTTTCTTCCATTGTGCTTGTTTCAAATCATTTAATTAGTTTATGTATTTATACATTCTAATTTATTATTAAGTCATATCCTAATGATAAGAGACGAAATATATTTTAAAAACACTATAACATTAATTTCTTGTAACAGTACCATATTAAGCATGTTTTTATTTCATATTTTCCATAATTCAAACTTTGGATAATTCAAACATTTCTTGTGGTCCCGACAAGTTCGAATTCACGAGAGTCAACTTAATTTATATTCCAAACTACGGTGTTTAAAAATTCTATAACACATAACTTTACACATCCTATACATTTTATAGATTATATTTAATTAAGCAATGCAAAGTGTAGCACATCAAAATGTAAATTTAAAAAGCTTGTTGCTATGCATATCCATGCATATTCTATTTATAATTACGGTGATCTTACGGGTCAAGAAAAACCTGTAAAAAAAGGAAAAGTTAAGAAACTCAAAATTTAAGCAAAAAAGCCTAAGAAATGTTTAAATATTTGAAGCGGTCATAGAAATTTTTAAATACGAATATCCATCAAATTCCTGATTATCACTGTAAGTGAAGAAATTTTGAACTGATTATTCATCCAATCTAAAATTTTTATATAAAATTTATCTAAACTATATAACATTAGCATACAATGTAAAATAATTAATAATCTGGAATTAATGCAAGTTTGTACATTTTTAGTGTTCATTTAGATTAAAAATGTTCTTACGACGTGTTTTGCAACAATATAGAAGCCACATTTTTATCTTGAAAAGTCAGGCATATTTTGGGGAAAAGGTCGTGATAAACCTGGAAATTCTAGGGAAGTTTTTCACCAAAATTGTGTAGGAACCCAGACAATATTGCTTTTAATAGTAAGAAATGATGTTTTTACTATATGACTACATATGATTTTAAATGTTTATAAGAAATAAAATAAAACTTTTGTATATTAATAGCTGTTAAAATTAGTTAAATAATAAAACTTGCAATTAAGTAATCATTGTTTTTGTTGCTTTTATAAAGCACTACAATTCCTTTAAACAATTGGGGAGGGGGAAAGGTCAGTGTAAACCGAATAAAGCAATTGTAATGACCCTTATGAAATTCAGCTGATATGTTTGCAATTCTGACCTCAAATCACTAAAAACTCAATTTAGATTTATTCTAGCATTAATGTCTTGATTTTTGAGAAATTGGCTGTTATTAAATTCAATCAATTAAACATGAAGATAAACTAAGAAAAAACACTTTAAAATACTTAGTTTATAATTACAACACTTCATTTCATAAAAGCCATTTATGACCAAAAACGGTCAATTTTGTCCATAAAAATCGGTTAAAAAAAAAAAAAAAAACGCTAGAACTGCTTTTTTTATTGCTAGTGGCAACTCTGGTTCTACTAGTGTTTTTTCACGATTAATGCAGAAATATTTAGTATGTAATATATATATATATATACAGGGTGTTTCTAAATTCATGGTACAAACTTTAAGAGGTGATAGTACACATCAAGACAAACAATATTAAAAGGAAAACTAAGGGTGCCAAACGTCTTCCGAAGGAGATAGGCGCCAATAAAGTTTAGGGTCCAAAAATTCAAATGATTATAAAAAACAGAAAAATTGGTCGATTCGTTTGCGGTTTTCATTTAAGCTATTCTTTATGTTAGTATTGTCTTGAAAATAAATTATAAAGATAAATTTCAAAAAATTCTGATAGAGGCCGCTTTAGACTTTGGAGTAACGAACAACTATTTTTTACTATTATTTTTTGCATCTCATAAACTTTTTTAGAAGCTTAGACATAAACTTAAATTTTGCGACGAAAATCTGAATTGTTAGGAGTGGTTGAGTAAAGCAAAGTGAACTGTGTTCAGTGGGGATGGGGAGGTTCGAATTTCAAATGATTATAAAAAACGAAAAAATTAGTGGGTTTTTTCTAAAATGATTCTTTATGTCAATATTTCCTTGAAAATAAATTTTAAATATTCTTTTCAAAAAATTCCGTCAGAGGGCGCCTTGAACTTTAGAGAAACCAACAACTATTTTTAACCGTTATTTTTTGTATCTAATTGAATTCTTGTAAAAGTTCAAACTTAAATTTTGAGCTCAAAATCTGCATCGTTGTAAGTAATTAAGTAGCGGAAAATTGAATTGTGTTCGAGGGGTGGGGAGGGTAACTTTTCAACTCCTGAACACAGTTCAGTTTGCGCTTCTTAACCCCTCCCATCGATTTAGAATTTGAGCTCAAAATTTAAGTCCAAGCATTTGCAAGCATTTAATTAGATACAAAAAATAACGGTTAAAAATAATTGTTGGGTACTCTAAAGTTTAAGGCGCCCTCTGACGGAATTTTTTGAAGTTTATCTTTAAAATTTATTTTCAAGGAAATAGTGACATGAAGAATAGTTTTAGCGAAAACCAACCAATTTTTCCGTTTTTTTTTTTTTTTTTTTTTTTTTTTTTATAATCCTTTGAAATTTGAACCTCCCCACCCCCATTAAACACAGTTCATTTTGCGCTACTTAACCACTCCCAATGATTCAGATTTTCATTTCAAAATTTAAGTTTATGTCTAAGCTTCGAAAAAAAAAATATGAGATGCAAAAAATAACTGTAAAAAATAGTTGTTCGTTACTCCAAAGTCTAAAGCGCTTTCTATTGGCATTTTTTGAAATTTATCTTTATAATTTATTTTCAAGACAATACTGACATAAAGAATAGTTTTAGTGAAAACCGCAAACGAATCGACCAATTCTTCTGTTTTTTATAATTATTTGAATATTTGGATCCTAAACTTATCTCCTTCGGAAGACGTTTGGAACCCTTAGTTTCCTATTTAATATAGTTTGTCTTGATGTGTACTATCGCCACTTAAAGTTTGTACCATGAATTAAAAAACACCCTGTATATATATATATATATATTTATTTATTTACCATTGTGAAATATTTGAATGCGTCAGCATTATGATAATAATTGGCCAGACAGGACTTAATAAATACTTACCTTTGCATAAATTCCAATGTTATTTTTAATTCATCAGGATATCTGATGTTAAATAAAAAAAAACTGCAAATAAATTAGTTAAAGCCCCAGTTCTTGATAACTTCGAATTTACGATCGTTTTGTCAATTATCAACATATAAGTATCAGCAGTCAGCTGACCAGTGCCTGAAAAACAAAGGAGTTTGGTGATAATAATGCGTAAATAAGGATTATAATAACTAAAAGAAATATGAAAATTAGTTATACCTTTACATAATAAACTTAAAAGTAGCCAGATATATATGGAACTCTCAAAATATTGAATGCCAGCATTAACATCCGGTATTATTTAAAAATCCGTTCCTCTTTTAATTATTTCATTTATATAAGCTCAAAAATAAAACGATAAAAATAAAAACCTTTATTTAAAACTCTATAAGCTCTTTCTATGCAAGTATTTTTGTAACGATCGATTCTTTTTCTCTTACTTTTTTTTTTTTTTTTTTTTTTTTTTATGAAATAGTTTTTAGCTGTTGTCAGAAATTCACTCTTTTTTTAATTCCAATTTCATAAATTTATTATTGATTAAGTAAAATAAGAAAACAACGTACTGACTACTTATTATTTTACTTCGAGGCGTCTGATTTATTTGATTATTGTGCTTATTTTATATAAAAATGTGAATAATTTGATTAGATGAAGGAAATTACGTCATTGAAAATTATATAAGATTTAAATATTATTTTAAAATAAATTTTTTTATGCAAGATATAAGCTTGATTTTTAAACTTACTGTACTTAATGATTTGCAAGTATTAGCTTAAGAAAAGTTATTTAAAGCTTTTTTTTTTTGTTGTTGTTGTTTATTCATAAGAGAAAATAACTATAGAAGCTTTCTGAATTATTATTTCAACAATTTTATGTAATTTTAAACATTTACAAAATTAAAGGTTTTAATGAATGATTTAAAGAAAATCACTTGATTAATAGTCATGGTTTAATCACTGACTTAACCCATTTGATTAAAATCATTGACACGCTAGGTGATCATCAAGCTGATTTATAATCATAATATGAATAATTTTCACACAAAATTAAATTTCAATATATATTCATAATATCGTATGTTACATAAATTAAAATCTTAGTTATAAAACAAATTTTATGTTTTGAAAACACAATATTCAACAAAAATTGTCAATGATCAAATTTTGCCCTGATTTATAGATTTTGAAATCAATACCAACACAACTCTAAAAACTTTATAAATATTTATTAGTACCGTTACTGTTACTCGTAGTTCTTCAAAATTATAACCTTAAACAAAGCTACATACTGAATCATCCATTTTTAATAAAGAGCTTGGTTAAAATAAATAAATAAAAAACCCAGGTGACAGATAATTCAGAAGTGAAAAAAATCTCAATCTTGGCGTTCAAAGACTCATGCATTCCAAAACAAAAGAGCCACGCAGTACGTATTTTTTTTTTTTTTTTTTTTTATTATTCAGAGCTTCATAACATGAGCGTTTACGCTACTAGACTCAATTATCCCAATTAGTCCTTGTTTTATTTATTACTGCAATCTGACGTATATGCTTAATCCTATATTTAATTAAACCTGCCGTTATTGTTTTAATATAATGCAATCATCATTTTGCAGCATCAACAATTGCATCTTTCTGTTTAGGTGTTAAATTTTCAATTGAATGAAGTTTATTTTCAAAGAGATTTTGAAAGGACTGTTCTTCTGATAGGAGTAAAATGTGTAATTCTTCTGTAATTTTTTGAACTGCCACTGATGGAACAAGGCATTTTGTTTCTAACAAAAGTGTGAATAACGCAATCTCTTTTGTCGTATTCATTTTCAAAGTCAAATTATCTTGATCATCATTTTCATTTTCTACATAATTGTTAATTTCCGAACTTACATTTTGAAAACTATTATCAATATCAGTATTTTTTTTCTAATTTTTCTGACAGAAATGCAGAAGCAATAGATTTTGAATCATAGTTTTTATGACACCGTGAAACATGGGATTTAAAAGAAGATACATTTTTAAAAGATTGGAAACAAGATTTAAAGCAACATCTAACAGTGTGATTGTTTCTAATATGTTCTTTTAAATGAGATATTAAGAGGAGCGTAGAAATGTTTTCTTACACAGTGGTTTATTGCATTTCAAATTTAATAGGTCTTTATCTCTAATTACCTGATGCCTCAAATATGAGTGGTATCGTGACATATGCTGCCGAAATGCATAGTAATGTAAAATTTGCTTGACATTTGCGTACACCACATGGAAATTTAAAATTATGTATATTCCGATGAATACGCATATGCATCACATATTTATTTTGAAAATGTGTTTGAAATTTGCAATTCGTGCAATAAAACATTTTTAAATTAAAGGTATGCAAAAAATTTAAACAATTATATTCTTGATTATTCTAAAGTGCTGCGCATGCAAAATGAAATTATGTTAAGTGACTTTTCTCAAAATGTGTCGATGATTGAAGAAATTCCTGAGAGATACTTATTCAATTTTACATTATTTTCTTTCTTCATGCATTAGCTGTTTTATATATGAATCACCTACAAAAATATTTTCAAAAATTAGAAAATTACAAATTTTTATTCTTTCTACGCTTGAAAAAGTTCAGAATATAAACTCTCAGTTTTCACCTCTCTCCCAAATATTAAGTTTCCGTTTTTCCTATTTTGCGCTTTGTACCTAAACTAAATTTTAATAAGCTATATAGAATATTTGTGAATTTACATATGAAATACAGCGCTGCACAAAATAATTGAAGTACCTTTCCGGCTATCTACGGCATTTACTAAATCTGGTTTTTCATATACGTTTTATGCTTTCTAAAATGATTACTTGGGTATTTTATTTACCTTATTAAACTGTAAAGCATTTTGAAAGTATTGCATAATCTATACTCGATGCGTGATGTTTCTTTTTTCTCTACCATCTTGATTTTTTTTTCAGACGCATTGTAATGAACCTATGCAGTTTCAGGATAATTAGAAAATGATAGCCTGTTTGTCAGAACAGCCTTATTTCATCCAGTTTATTCAAATATGTCCAAGTTAGTGAATATTTACGCATACTTATAGGTTAAAAAATATTAGCAAGAATTTAAAATCTTTGTAAATGTTTATAAGAAAACTGTTATTGATAGGTATCATTACCGCGAATGAGTGGCCAAGGTTAGTGAGAATGGTAAGTTCCGATGTATTTACCGCTGATCAAATAATTTTGTTTCCTACAAATTTTTTTATTTAATAAAAAGTATCTCGTTTCTAATCACTACATATTTCACTTAATTTATTAAGTAAAGTTTATGTTTTGTAAAAATACTTATAAATTCTTAAAGTCGGTACTTCATTTCATTTGCAGATGAGGCAGATTCTTAATGTTTCCCCAACAATACATAGAGGAGGTAGGATGCAGAATGATTGTAATTTACTTTAGAAACAAAACACATAATATGATGAAAACCACTGTCATCAGGTTTCATCAATAGGTTTATTTATTTATTATTTCAGAGAGTCTAGTTTTTACCTACAGATTTCTATACATGTCACGTATAAAATTTGATTGAGGCGAAAAAAACTTTTATAGCTATTGAAATAGCACTTTCAGAAATATCACGTATAAACGATCATTTATCCAGTTTTTTCTGCGGCCATGTACACGATTTTATTTATATTCTAGAAATAGCTTTTACTGTATTAAGTAAAATTCAACTTAAAATTTCCAAACTTACTTAAAAATCATATTTAAGTAAGTCATGCTCATATTTATAAATGCTTAAAAAATCTTTTATCTAGCCCTGTATATGTTAGTTAGCATTTGTAAATGCTCATAATATATTTTTAAAAAATTGTTAAACTTAAAATTGCATATCATAGCTGAAAGAACGCTTCTAACAATTAGGATTAATATTAACATATTAAAATTACAGAATAATCCAGATATATATACGATAATTAAGGCATAGACGGACAGACAAACGAAATCAAAAAACAATTTCTTTAATATTGAAAAAAATGTTAAATATATAATTTCCAAATAGCTTAATTCTTTATAGGTTCATATGCAATAAGCCTAAAAATTTCAGGCTGATTGAGAAAGAAATTATTTTCCAAATAGCCTAAAATCTAGTTAATCGTTTTACAATAAACCTGAAAAATAACCAGCTGAGTGGAAAAGCGAAAAAACTTTTCTAATTAGTCGGGCTCTTTCCAAGGAACCGGATTTTTCAATTCTCCTACGACATAAATATATACACATACATGCAGAAAAATACTAGCGATAGTGTCTGCATCTTCTTTATCTTTTGAAATTTAAACAGGACAAATAATTATGTTGTAAAGATGCCCCCTCATTTTTTATTGTAAATGTTTATATGCTACCACTTTTTCAAGCATAGCTGAAATGCTTTATATGCATGAATATACAGTAGCTTCCCTCATAACCAGACTCCGTTTAACCAGTTCTCAACAGCTGGGAAAATATTTAAAAAAAATGTATTCCAGAAGTCTGGTGTCACAAAACGGAGAAAGAGATGATCAGTGTAAATAACAAACTATTTAGATGTAAAAAAAAATAACCAAAAATGCAAATTTTGAATGCACTAAAAATGATAACGATATCAAAAATTCCCCCCCCCCTCCCTCTAGAGATATCAAACGATATCAAATACTAGATCCTCCCCCCCCCCCCAAACTGATAACATTATACATGTACAGCCCCTATTTTTGAAGGAAACGCGTAAATTGTTTTAAACTTGTTAAATTGGATATTGGTTATTTCAATATTATTCCCTTTTTTTTTCGGGGGAGCGGGGGGAGGGGGGTGAGTTATAAGGCTTTTTGCTCAATCAGCTAAATCTCAGTCTCACTTAGGCCGGTTAGGTGGGAGGCTACTGTACATATAATAATAATAATAAATAAAAAAAGCGTTAATATACTACTGTATTTCGTAACTAAGTCATGCTTAAGCCAATATCTTTATTTGTAGGTAATATTTTTGTTTATTAAATATCCATTGCAGTCATTATTGTTATGAATTTCAAATTCCAATATTATAACTAATGAAATTTTGTAAATGACTTTTAGTATATAAATTAAAATATTTCTATTGATATTAAAAGAGAAAACTGCAATTTATTAATTTTTGCAAGAAAATAAAAATAATATAAATAAGTTTTATAAAACCAGATTAAGCTTGCTTAAAAAAATTTTAATGCAAAATAGTGGAACTGATAAATGTTATTTTCTGTTTTTGAGTAGATTTGATTAAGATTCTTAATAATAACCTAAATTATGAAAAATCAAGGAAAAAAATATAGAAAAGAAATAAAAGCTTTCAGTTGGTTATTATTTACGGAATCAAAAACTAAGAAGCGGATCACCAGCATATTTATCCTAGTTTTAAAATAACATATCGATACAAAAACTGATACTTTTAATTAAATGTATAATTTCTCTAGTTGCAGCCTAAAATAATAGGAGAGAGTGTGGTGGTGTGGGACACTTTCTACAAAAGTAAGAAAATCCACTTTGTTTGACACAAAACAAAAAATTCAATTTATAGAGTGCCAGGTGAAACGCTTTTTAATTTCCTTAAGCAATTCAGAAACATACATATGTAAAAGCTATTTTAAAATTAAAGAAATTGTAAGTTTTAAAATGTGTTCCATACCTTCCCCCCCCCCCCCAAGGAGGTATTGGGACAGTAATAAAATGAAGTTATAAAGGCACAAATTGTCCAGTGTCGGTTAAATATGCTATCAAACAAAGACTAACCACTCATTTCCCAGTCATGATTAGCTTCATGACTGGAATGAAAATTGAGGATTGTCAATCATAGACGACATTGAAAATTCATAAATTCAATTCATTTACATTTTGAAAGTTAATAAATATATTATTAATGTTCTAATTAATATATTATCCTCTAACATACTTGCATGTTAGCAATTTATATTCATCTTATTTTAAAAAAATAATTGTTACATGTTCCATTCTTCCCTTTATTGTCATGTCCCATTTCTCCGCCCTTATTTGTTTTGTGTTAAATTACTTTTAAAAACAACAAGTTGGAAATTGCACATGAAGCGCAGCAAATGAGGTGCATTCGTACTGCAAGTAAATCTAAATATATTCAGATCTTGCTGTTATAGGTTACAGGACTTCGGATATAGTATAATAGTCGAAATCTTTTGTGTGTTCCTGTATATACTATCTGGTTTCTATTATATAAGAAGTAGCTTGTATTAAACCGCAACAACGCATATTAACTTGATAAAATATGAAATAATTTAATATAATTAAAACACTCCCCAAACAATATTTCCCCGTAAACCACAAAGCAGTGGAATACTTTTGAGTAGCCCTGTAAATTAATAATAAACAACCTTTGTATCATAGATTATATAGGATGCATATTTTAGTATCTACTTCATACATTAATGTCAATTCTATTATATTCGAAAGAGTGTGACATCATTAAAATGTACTTGAAACTATTTTTTCCTATTGACCGCAATGCGATGAAATATTTTTAATTGTCCCTGTAATTAAATTATGCATCCGATTTTCATAAAATTTGAAATGAATCGAAGAAATTATGCAAAAATTATATATTTTAATTTTCAAACGATTTTGTTGGATAGTTTTTGCTCTGTTATATGCGGACAAACAGACAGACAAACAAACTGAACGACAACTATAAGTGCAATGCATTTACATAATTAGGGACCCACCTAAAAATGCTGCTTTTACGTTTAGTTTAAACTATGTTTAATATCCAGTATAACATTCCATTAACAGGGAAATAATTGCATTTATGCATAAACAAACAATTAATATATTGCTAGCATAATAAGTATCAGAAGCAAATTTACTTTAAATCCTTGAAATAATTTTTTTCTTCTTACAATTGTAAACTAATACGGATCAAATATTTTTTTGAACTGAAGATTAGGCTACCATTGCTTCATCTTGTGAGTGGTTGATGAAATGTTCAGACTGATACATGAAGGGAAGAAAAACCAACCGTCCCATTCCTCCCACTGTCCGACTAAACGAAAAACTTAAACAAAAATCAAATAAATGTATTGTGATTACGATCAACGTCAATTAATGGAGATAATTATAAATAATTTTACATTCTATTACTCATAAGATTTTTTAAAGTGTTATTAACATTCTAAGCAAGGTATACACAGAAGTATTTTTTAAATGATTAATTCACAACAATTCTTTTAAAATCGAATTGAACTATTCAAAATATAAAAACAATTGATTTTTAATTTTACCAGAAAAGTAAAATTGCAAATATTTCTTGCCTTTCTATAATGCTAATACATTTTTTGAAGGGCATTTACGATAGTATTCAATGTAATCTTATTAATATTTACTTTCGAATTATATATATATATATATATATATATGTATATATATATATATATATATATATATATTAATCGATATTTGGAAAATATTTGAATAGATTATAATAACTTTGATTTTAAAATTGTCTTTAAAGTCTCTTCATTTTTGTTAGTATGGCGCATATCTTTGATACAGAAACAAAAGAAACTTTAAATATATATTAGCTTAACTTAAGAATACGACATAAACAATACATCTACTGAAATTCTACAGAAAACAACAAAAAGAGACCTTTATTGTAAGATTTTAAGAATCTATAAAACACTAAAACAGCGAATAAAAAAGAAATCGTTAACATACTTTGAATTTGGTACAACATTCATTTACAGGCAGGCTTCCATTACTATCGTTGAAAATGTTGATTCTGAAGCACCTACTTGCCACATTCAATTAAATGTAGAGGCTGGTTGGTTGATTGACTTCTGCTATTTATGCTACAAATCGGGTTAACCGATTGCTTTAGTTTTAGATTGCGTTTAGATTCCTGCAGGTTAGCTTCGGGTTGAACTGATTTTTCAAATGTTGCTTCTGTGTATATGCTTTGAGATTAAACTGTATATGTGTTATAAAAGTAAAATAAAATATGAATATTTGTGTGTGTGTAGCGAAGAGAGCAGCACAAAACAGGGGTCATTCTGAGGACGATTTTTGTTTTAAATTTACAGAAAATTTTCTAAAACGTTCATTAAAAATAAAGGTTTTTTTTTTCATGATGCTAATTAGAGTAGATGGGGTTAAAAGTATGAATTTTAAATAAATTTTGATTTTTAACGAATACATTGGGTTAAACTTTGTGCAACGAGTGAATAAAATATTAGATTAGAGGCGTTAGATTACTATCTTGAACCAGAAATCTGTCAGTTTCGTGAGAAATTGCAATTTTTACAAAACATTGCTCAGCCTGTTTCTATCCCATTATTTGGGGTAAAAGTACACAAAATTTTGCCTCATTATAACGGGCTTTTGTTATATTTCAGATAAAACAAATGAGTTATGTAGAAACATTAGTAAATTTCCCTAATATTAATACTTTTACTGAAAATTACAAATTAAACAGTAAAAAAATTCAAAAATAAATAAATAAAATTAAAAAAGACCAGCGGCGTATGAGATCGCAAATAGGAGTTAATTTCTGTGACGAAAATTGTTACATAAATACTGTGAGCGCTGTCAGAGACCCCTTGATGGTAGAATGAATAAAACGATCAGTTGTCTTAAAAGATAGTGTTTCTGTATTAAACTTTACGTAAAAACTTGTTAAAATATCTCGATTCAGAAATCTCTAGTTATACTGCTAAGTTTCCAAACTAATAAAAAATTTCCCTAATATGAATATTTTAACAGAAAATTACAAGTTGTGAAAACGGAATATAGCAGTTTAGTAATAGTTTATCAGATATATAACAGAAGTTGAGGGTTTTAATACTTAAAAAGAGGTTTTAATACTTCAAATAGCGTATTATGAAACAAAAAAAAAATTTTTTAAATGCAGGTAGGCAAATTCATAACTTTTATGTTTAAGAAAAAAAAAATAAATGGAAAAAGTAAAAGGTAATTAACTAGCTTTTAATAGTTAAACAGCTATTACATTTTACATAATACTAATTTATATAAAAAAAAGCTTCCCACAACTTAATTGTGGAAAGCTTTGCATCTTGCTAAAAGAACAGGGCAAAGCACCGTTTCTTAAGCTTGTTCCGAGACAGAATGCGTAGCTTTCTCTTATTCTGCAGCATTTTGCTTCGGCCACGCACAAATTTAAACAAATGAGATCTAAGTAAACTAGGGGGTATTTAGAAGCTAAAGAGCATTCGTTCCCGATTAAATTTTTTAATTTGAGGTATTGGCAGCTAATCAAACACGTGAAAGTTTATTGATAATAGGTAAAAATTTAAATATTTAAACTTACATCTTTTTTTTTTCAATTGAGTGCTTATTTTTTCACAAGGTTTGAATACACTACACTTGAGACCGAATTGCCAAATAGCAGTCATGATTGAAGACATATTTCTTCACGCTGAATCAGCCAGTATGTATCCCCCCACTCACACACACACGCACATGAACATCTGCTCTGTGTTTTGTTTTTTCTTCCGCGGTACTTTTGAAATTGACGTTTTTAGGTGTGTTCGTAATTACGTAAATATGTAACACCTATAGTTGTCCTTCAGTCCGTCCGTCTTTACGTCCATCCGCATATAACAACACAAAAATTACCCAACCGAATTGTTTAAAATTTAAAATACATAATTATTACATAATTTTGTCAAATCATTTCAAATTTTATGAAATCAGATGGATAGATTAATTACAGGGACCATCAAAAGTATTCCGCTACATTATGGTCAATGAAAAAAAAAGTTTCAAATGTATTTTAATCGTTTGAAATTTAAAATATATAATTATTACATAATTTTGTCGAGTCATTTAAAATTTTATGAAAATCGGATGCATAGATCAATTACAGTGACAATAAAAAGTATTCCGTTACATTACGGTCAATGGGGGAAAAGTTTCAAATGCATTTTAATGGTGTTACACTCATTCGAATATAATAAAATTGATATACATTTATAAAGTACATATTATAATATACATTTCGTACAATATGGGATAGCAAAGAACTTCTGTTATTGATTTACAAGGTCACACAAAAGTATTCCATTACATAATGGTATAGGGAGGAAAACATTGTTTGGTGCGCGTTTAATTGTAGTTAACTACTTAACATTTTATGAGATTGATATACGTTGCTGAGGAATATTACAAGTTATTTCCAAGTTATAAAAGAAAGCAGATAGTATTTACAGGGACACACAAAAAATTTTGGTTACTATACTGTATCCGAAGGACTGTGTATTATTACATCAAGATCTAAATAATTTTAGGTGCGTCCGTAATTATGTAAATAGCTAGCACCTATATTCGTCGTTTAGTCTGTCAGCCCGTCTGTACGACCGTCCGTCTGATTGTCCGCATTTAACAAACCAAAAACTGACCAACCAAATCGCACAATATTTGAATTATATCGTGAAATATATAATTGAAATATAGAATTTTAGCGTAATTTTGTCGAGTTATTATAAAGTTTATGAAAATCGGATGTACAGTTTTATTAGAGGAACAGTCTAAAGTAATCCATTGCATTACGATCAACAGGAAATATAGTTTTAAGTACATTTTAATGATGTTAAATCCTTACGAATATAATAGAATTGACATGAACCTATGACGTATATATGTATTAAAATATACGTTCTGTACAATCTCTGATTCAAAGAATATTTATTATTAAAATACAGGGCCACAGGAAAGTATTCCACTACATAATGCTATACGGGGAAACATTATTTGGGGCGTGTTTTAATTATATTAAGCTATTTCACATTTTATGAATATGATATACGTTGCTGAGGGGTGTAATAGAAGTTACTTCCTTGCTTATTTACCGGAACACAGAAAATATTTCGAGCACTTTACTGGATGCGGAGTTCTGTCTACTATAACAGCAAGATCTCAATATTTTTAAAACTTCGTTATCGTACGAACGGACCTCATTTACTACGTTTTACGTACAATTTCCAAATTGTTTTTATAAGCAAAGCCAAGTTTTTTTTTTTTTTTTTTTTTTGGGGGGGGGGGCGAAAATCGCGTTTTTTTTAAAGATATTTTTATCGAATTTGCCTTTTTACTATTTTTTAACAAAGTTTGGTGTTATTGTCGTGATCCTATAGAGAAATTTGTTTTTTTTTTTTTTTTTTTAATTTGCGTTTTTCGCAATCTTTTTACGAAATTTATCTTTATCAAAAATCCTTTAACGAATTGCGTGTTTTTGTATGATACCTTGATGAAACTCGCGATTTTTGATGATTTTTTTGATGAAATTTGAATTTATTTGTCATTCTTCAAACATTGTTATTTTTTTTATCTCTTGACCAATTTTGCGTAATTTTCGCTATTATTTTCATTTACAGAAATCTGATTTATGGACAGATAATAGCTACAATGCAGAACAATATTAAAATTATTTTGTTATGGGTTGTTACTTATCACAAAAAATGACTTTTTGTGACTAATGAAAATTTATGAAAAATAATTTATGCAAAAGAGTGTCAATCTGATAAAGTAAAAAGAAAATTTCTTTGAACATAACTCAGTTTAATAATGAAATTTTTATTAATTTTAATTTATTAAATTTTTTGAATAGTTTGTTATTTTTTACGATATTTTCATCTAAATTTTGATTTTTAGATTTTACATTTGTGAGAGGGGGCGGTCTTTCAAATCTCGAAGATTTCAATATCTGGGAATACACGATGAGTTTTACCGTTTCTTGTGCTTTATATGTTTCAGCGATGCAACATATAAAGCACAAGCAAATTATAAAACGCATCGTGTTGCCCAGCTTGGAGTTTTAAAAAAATAAGCAGTACCATATTTTGGTGCTCCTCTTTATTTTACTTCATGAATAGACTCCACTTTGAAATTCCACCACGGAAATTGTTAACATTGTATTATTAGATTTTTTTGAGAGAATTTTTAATTTCAAATGATTTCTAGCTAGAAAATTTCATATTTGTCATACCTAAAAAAAATATAATTTTTAAACCTAAAATAAATTAATAAGACAAATATATAACATTAAAGAAGAACTTTATTAAGAACTAATGCAAGTTAAAAATGCAATAAAAATACATGCAGAATAGTTACTTTCACTTAAAAATAGTTAAAATGTTACATACTTCTTTGTCCCGCATGTCCGGTATGAGGATCCAACTGAATGAAACACAAAGAGCATACACAAAGATGAACAAACCCTTTTAACATATAAGAACATCGCTGGTATATTCAATGGTACATAATATTACAATTCCAATTACAAGACTTTCAATAAGTGATTAATTAAATTAGTTTAAAATCTTAGAGTTTCACTTCTATGAATGGTATAATTCTCCAATAAAAATTAAGGGTGGATTTGACATCATTCAGTATGATAGATTAAAAGTTCCCACTAGAAAGACGACATCTATTCAGGCCGTCGAGAACCGTGACGGGCCCAGGATCAGTCCCCCCCCCCCTTCCCTTACAAAGACACTCAAGACACATGAAAGGCTTGTGAATCTTTAATAAAGCCTCGTCTACTTTGTAGACTATTTGAGTCGTCTTTCATAAATTACATTATTTATTTTCCTGCAGTTAAAAATAATAATTATGTATTAATACTATTTAACAAAAGTAAATACAGTCCTTTCTTTTTTTATTGTTACATTACGGCATACATAAAAATTATAATATACAGTGTGTATTGCAAGAGTTGTGACCCTTTGAGATTTTTAGACCCCCAAAACAAGTTAACAGATTCACCCCCCCCCCCTCTTCTCAGACATGTGCGCATTTAGACAGCAACAGCAAGAGCATCACTTGAGAGAATGCCGTACACCGAGGCGAGGATACCATATTTTCCCTTACTGAAATATAATTATTTTAATACAATAATATTATTATAAATACCGCCTTTTTACTGAAAAACAATCTTTTTATGGTATAAATACCGTTTATAATTCAAATAGCACAGAAAGGGGTCATTTTATGGTATAAATACTGTTTATAATCGAAATAGCACAGAAACTGGTTTTTTTTAATGCCTAATATACCTCAGAAATACGGTACTCATACAGTAAAGAATGATAACAGTAGACGTACCGTAAAATTTAGGTACATCTATTGAAATGCTACGTAAAGTTTTAAAATGTCGTTTTCCTTACTGAAAAATAATTATTTTACGGTATAAATACCGAGTTTTTACTGAAAAATAAAAATTTTACTGCGTAAATACCGTTTTTAATCGAAACAGTACAAAAAACTGTTTTTTACGTTTAATATACCTTACAAATACGGTATTAATACCGTAAAGACTGAAAATGGTAGAAGTACCGTGAAATTTACGGTACATCTAATGGAATTTTACAAAAAATTTTTACAGTGTGGCACAATATTACTACAATTAATTAAGCAGTTTACGCACTCTCATATCAACTCAACTATGCTCGTGGACGTATGTGTCTACATTTAGAAACTTTAAATTACATTTAATATCTTTATATTGTATCCTGACGACGCTCATAGAAACGAATGAAACGTTGATAATTTTTAAGTGTGTTTTAAATATATTCTTTTTATAAGTGTACCATTTAGTAATATGTATTTATATTAGTACATATTTTTAGTTATTAGTTTATTTTTCAAATATTTCAGTGTATATGTCCAAAATTAATTAATCTTTGTAAAAATAATTTATGTAAAGAGAATTTTTTTGTTTCAGAAACTATTTTTAAATTATATCCTTTTATTCTCATTTAGAATTTAAGGAAAGTATTTTAGACTTTGAATGCTATCACAAAAGATCTGTATACAAATCCTTCAATTGAATTTTCTCCGTGACAATAGCAGTCAGTGAATCGGAGTTTCTCCATTCCAGTGCTGTGCATTTACGCTTTTTATTACATGACAGACTGTCCCGACAGAACGTGATTGAATT
This sequence comes from Maratus speculifer, assembly GCA_964019185.1. Taxonomy (NCBI): domain Eukaryota; kingdom Metazoa; phylum Arthropoda; class Arachnida; order Araneae; family Salticidae; genus Maratus; species Maratus speculifer. Next base: position 249,029,594 of record OZ025295.1, on the reverse strand, counting down.
TATAAAACATAATTTTATTTTTCAAATGTGAAATAAGAATGAAAACTACGGAATTGTCTACTTGCAGGAGTGCAAATGTCTAAATAACTTTCACTGAAAAGGAGAAAATTTAATATTCTTCTTTGAAAAGATTAAATAGAAGTAAGGTATTGTAGAGCTTGGGCAGGTTTGTTAAGTATATTAAATTGCTCTGTATAGTAATTATGCGTTATTTTGGAAATTTGTAAACCACGTGGGCAAAATTGTATTGATGTTTACTTCGATATTTTTTTAACTGATGAAAAAAGATGATTTCAGAACAAGCTATAATCTACTTAATTGAATATATGAATGTAATAGTTCAGTGTATTATTCATTAACTCTAAGTATTAAAACTGAATTATATTTATACATGTAAAATTATATCAATTTGAATTTTACTTGCACTGTTCCGAAATCGATTGCTTATTGATCGGACATATCAGTCTACTGCGCTGAGTAATTTATTGATTAAATATATTCCGTGAAGTGATCTTGCAGGTCCACTAGGAGCAACGATGTGTAATTTTGGTATTAATCCAATTGCATTAAAGGGTATTATTTTATAACGCAAATAAGAGAGCACATGTATTAAGGCTGCTCGTAACTGCTGTGCTTGACAAGCGTAAACAAATTTTGACGCATTTACAAATGCATATTTTTAACGGAAAGATATGAGATTGGAAGACGTCACTACGTAAGTATGTTAAAGATGTTTTGATCAATAGATTATCCATATAAGCATAAGTATTTTTTTAATCAAGTAACAGCTAGTTTTTCATTCTTCGTTGACTGTTTCGGAATCTGTCGAGAATTATTTATATAAACATGATCTGTTGAATCTGGAATCTGGTGTTTCGGAATCTGTAAAGAATTTCGGCTCAAAATGCCCAAATTTAACTTATTTTCTGAAAAATCTATTGAGTTTAAAATAAAACATGGAAATGAATGCAATTAGATAGTATCTGACGAACAAACCACATCTGCTAGATCCATGCATTTTCGCACAAAAGTATATATATGTGACTTTTTAAGAAGAAACTAGAATTATCTTCAATGGTTCCTTTTTTTTAAACACACAGCCGTGGCAAGCGAGGGAAAAACAACACAAATAAATAAATGTAGAAGATTAATTAAACTATTCATTGACTGCTGCAAGTTAGTTTATTAGACTGTTGTCATATAGAGTGGGAAATGCTCACTTTGCAAGCCGTCTTGAACCGAAACATTGAAAAGAATATTTCATCATTACTTCAGCAAGACGTCCTTTATGTACTCAATGAAGAAAAAGCAAAGAATCTCTCTCATTACCTTCATAATTCCTTCTTAAATCTTAAAACAAACTTCTAAAAAATTCTCTACTCTAACCATCATTTTCCCATGTAAACATAATTCATGTCCAGCGTCGAGATTTTCATTTCACTCAGAAGATAAATTTTATTTTAAAAATATTATTTAACTAATTTATAATCGATTTCAAAATTTCGAATACCCTGCAGACGATATTTTTACAGACGATTAATTTTAAGAGAAAAATGAAAAGAAATGAATTTATTGATATGCTCAAATATCAAATGTTGAAAGAGGGAAAATAAATAAATAAATAAATAAAAATAATAATTTTTTTGAAAGGTATGGTTTTGGAATAAATTTAATAAGACTTTCTTAAAAAGAGTTGATAAAAACATAGAAAAAAAATGAGTTTTATTTGGAATATTAAGAAATAAAGTTTAATTAAGAATATTTTTAATTTAGAGCCATCTTTTTTAATTTATGCATATTGGAATAAATGTTTTTTAAGGCGAATTAAGAATTTATATCGTTTCCATAAAAATTAATAGATTAGATCTAATAAAATGATTTTAATTTAATAAGTTGAACTAAATACGGTATATTGTTAAAAAGGAAATTGATATTGTATAAAGGCAAATTTTGGCGAGAAAAAATTTAAATTTGTAATATCTATCTATCTATCTATCTATCTATCTATCTATCTATCTATCTATCTATATATATATATATATATATATATATATATATACATATATGTATATATATGTTACAGGCCGAACCCGATTTTAAGACAAACTAGATTGGCCTAGGCCAAATCGGTCTATCCTAACGCCCGTCGGATAAACTAGTTTTTCCTAGGCCAAACCGGTCTATCCTAACCCACATCGGATAAACTAGTTTTTCCTACGCCACACCGGTTTATCCTAACGCCCATCGGATAAACTAGTTTTTCCTAGGCCAAACTAGTCTATCCTAAGGCCCATAGGACAAACTAGTTTTTCCTAGTCCAAACTAGTTTGGCCTAAATCTTATAGGATAGACTAGTTTAGCCTACTGTTTGTTGGGCTGAACTAGTTTATCCTAGGCCGATCTAGTTTATCCTAGGCCAATTCAATTTGGCGTGATTTTATTGAATTCTATGACCGCCTTAGCGCCAACATTCTAGTTTCTCCTAGGCTGATCTAGTTTATCCTAGGCCAATGTAAACTTACGTGTTTTTAGCTCACAGGCATTAAAGTCTGAGAAATAATGGGCTGGCAGGTTCTGTATGTATGTATGTACGCATGTACGCAAGCTTGTAGGTACGTATGTAGGTACGTACGTATCTACGTAATGCGATAATTCTTGATAGAAAGGTTCTCAGTCCGGATCGATCTCTTCCTACTCAATTTCTGCAAAATAATCAGATTTTACTTCACATACAAATAAGATTCCTTTAAAAAAATACTGCATACATATTTATTGGATAAATTTACAATGTATTTTTAAATAACGATGAGTTCGCAGAATGGAAAATACACAATGTATTATTGATTATTTAGATTCTTAGACCTTTCAATATTCAAATAGAGATTTATTAAATAATTAATGTAGTTCAGAACAAAAGCAAAAAGGAGAGTTATAAACATCATTACTATTGAATCTGTTTAGCAAAAAGTAGATTTGTGAATATATTTCTCTATCATTCCTTCTGGAGGTGCCTTGCCACGTGAAGGTCTCGTCATCTGATCAAAGTTCTAAATTACAAGACAAACTTGAGTAGACATTTGCAGTACAAAAAACAGGATGTAACGCGAAGCAACCGACAAAAAAAAGTATGCTCAAATTAGAATCAAATACTGCCGATATGATGACGAGCAAAGAGAAGTTATCAGGTTTATTGCCTCTACGTGGTCATTTGGCGGTCACTCACCCTGATACCAGGTATCTAACCCATTAAGCAGAGTTAACTCGGCAGGTAGTGGTCTGGTCATCAGTTAGAATAAAGAAAGGCTTTTTTTTCAAATTCAAAAGAGCTACATTCTAATGCATTCATGAACTAATTCATTTTTGGAAATGCGTAAGATTAATAGACATTCACAATCAGAAAATATGTAATCGAATGGCGTTAACCATTTTTTCATAAAAGCGATGCTTTTTTTTTTGAGAAAGTACTATTAAAGCTACGTTTTGAATCGAATCTCTGGTACGACTTGACATAGAAAGAGAAATTTGACGCTGTGACAAGAATAGCTTATATGTCGACAGGTAATTAATTTCTCAAAAATGTAAAACGATGTTCATTTCCAAATTATGTTCATCTCTGATCTGGCTCGAATATCCAAAAAATATTAATGATAATAATAATAATAATAATAATAATAATAATAATAAATATAATAATAATAATAATAATAATAATAATAATAAATATAATAATAATAATAATAATAATAATAATAATAATAATAATAATAATAATAATAATAATAAATATAATAATAATAATAATAATAATAATAATAATAATAATAATAATAATAATAATAATAATAATAATAATAAATGCAATCTAATCTCAGTGCTTTCAGAAAAAAATAAACAAACACCATGTCCCATGCATCATGTATCTAGGGTGGACATGTTAAATTTCTGTATTGATATTACAAGCAATGACTCTTGACACACATTTATACTTATTCTAGTGAAAAATATGTTTTTTACCGGCTAATCCTGATTTTGAGTCAAATTAGATTAGCCTGGGCCAAACTATTTTATCCTAACGCCAATTGGATAAACTATTTTTTCCTACGCCAAACATGTTTATCTAAATACCTAAAGGATGAACTAGTTTTTCCTTGGTATGAGGGCAATCCTTTATTTTCCCCTACATACTTAACCATTAAACCCCCAAAACTATTCAGAGAATCACCTTATGAGAAAGAACCTATATCCAAAATTTGAAGGAAATCCGTAAATTTTGCGCCAAAAACCATTTATCTAAATTATGGGGGGGGGGGTAGGTTACCTACATTGCCCTTTTTTTTACACTTAAATAATAAAGGTCCACAACTAATCACGGTATCCACAAATCAGAATGGTCCTATATCTAAAATTTTAAATGAAAACTGATAATTCTGCATGAAAAATCCATTTCTCTAAATTAATGGTGGCAGATTAAGCTCCCGTTCGCCCCCCCTTTTTATACAATGAATTGCCAAAACTAATCATAAAGGTACTTTTTGCTTTTAAAGCTAGTTTTTTCTACACCAAACTTGTTTATCTAAATGCCCATAGGATAAACTAGTTTTTTCTATGTAAGAGATGTAATTTTTCCCTTCATACTTAACCATTAAACCACCAAAACTATTCAGGGAATCGCATTATCAGAAAGAACCTATATACAAATGTGAAGCATATCCGTAAATTCTGCGTCAAAAACCATTTATCTAAATTATGGGGGGGGGGGGTAACCTACATTGCCCCTTTTTTACACTTAAACGATAAACATCCATAACTAATCATGGAGGCGCCTAGTCAGAATGATCCTATATCTAAAATTTTAAATGAAAACTAATAATTCTGCATCAAAAATCCATTTCTCTAAATTAACGGTGGGGGATTAGCCTCCCTTTCGCTTCCCTTTATTCTTATCCAATGAATTCCCAAAATTAATCAGAAAAGTACCTTATATCAATGAACGTACATCCAAAATTTGAAGCAAATCGGATATTTCTATCACGAGTTATCGTGTTACGTACATACGCACGTACATACGTACGTACATTCGTACATACATACGTACATTCATACATACAGAACCTGCGAGCCCATTATTTCTCAGGCTTTGACGCTTGCGAGATAAAAACACGTAAAATTAAATTGTCCTAGGATAAACTAGATCAGCCTAGGACAAACTAGAATGTTGGCGCTGTGGCGCCATTGAATTCAATAAAATCAGGCCAAATTGAATTGGCCTAGGATAAACTAGATCGGCCTAGGAGAAACTAGTTCAGACCAATAAACAGCAGGCTAAACTATTTTATCTTATAAGAGTTAGGCCAAACTAGTTTGGCCTAGGAAAAACTAGATTGTCTTACGAGCCTTAGGATAGACTAGTTTTGCCTAGGAAAAACTAGTTTATCCGATAGGCGTTAGGATAGACCAGTTTGGCCTAGGAAAAACTAGTTTATCCGATGGGCGTTAGGATAGACCGGTTTGGCCTAGGAAAAACTAGTCTATCCGATGGGCGTTAGGATAAACTAGTTTGGCCTAGGCCAATTTAGTTTGGCCTAAAATCGGGTTTGGCCTGTAACATATATATATATATAATTTTTCATAAAGTTTTTTTACTGATTTAACAGCACCTTTAAAGCCCTGTTTCCCAACCTTTTATTGGCCATGCTCTACTGAATCATCTTTAAGGGGTGTAGTTGTCCCTTGAACATTTTCTTAATTTAAGAATTTCAAATACGTTTTTGGTATAATATTGAAGGATTCTATGAAAGAAAATGATTATCCCAAGAAATTTCCATTTTTTCTGACAAAATTCGAAAAAAAACATCATTGTTATCAATATTATTTCAAAAAATGTAGTTTAATTGTAAAATGTGTCTGTTTGTACAATTTGAAACTTTTGAACTAATTCGTTTTTAAACTATTTGTAGAAGTGTAAAGTGAAATTTTAATTATCGGATTTGTCATAAGTTAAGCAATGTGAAAAATAAAATAAAATATACAAATACTCTTAAAATTATAGTAAAAACTGAAATTATTTTATATTTTTATCAAAAAATATATTTTACTGTATTCTAAATCCGATAATTAGCTTGAATAAACAGACCATAAAAAGCAACAACAAAAAAATTTTGTAATTACTCATGAAAAAATCACATAAATTAATGTACTTATGAATAGTGTATCTGTACACTGGACAAAAAAAGGTGAAATCGAAAAACTAGTTTTCTGTGAAGCTACAAAAATCTGTAGCTTTACAAAACAATTAACCATAATTATATTATAGATGCTAAATGCTTTGTTTGCAACGCGAAATCAAGTCACATAAAAAGTTCAGGGCACCTCCGTTTCCCAAAGCAATTCCTTGTAACCTTACAATTTTTTTCTTTACGGTGCAAACATGCACATGATATTATATTGTTGCAATTAAAAAAAAGTTCTATTAATCCCAGTTTATAAGAAAAATTGTTTTATTTTTACAGTCAAGGGAAAGGGAAGAAGTGAGAATTAAATTTCATCTCGTGAACACAGTGCAGTTTGCGATAATTAACCACTCCTAACGATTCAGATTTTCAGCTCCAAATTTATGTCTAAGCTTTTGAAAGCACTTAATGAGATACGAAAAATAATGGTAAAAAGCAGTTGTTCATTACTTCAAAGCATTCTATATTTAGTGTATCGGTATTTTTTTAAAATTTATCTTTAATATTTATTTTCATGAAAATAGCAACATAAAGAATAGACGAAACGAAAACCGCAAAGGAATCGACCAATTTTTCCGATTTTTATGATCCTTTGAAATTTCGGAAACCAGTCTTTAATGCTGCGTACTTTCTTCGGAAGATATTTGGGACCCTTAGTTTCCCATTCAGTATATATTGCCTTCATGTGTACTATCACCCCTTAAAGTTTTATCCAAGATTCTAGATTCACCCTATATAAATATATATATGAAGATTTAAATTTTATATATTGTTAATTATAAATGAAAAGTTACTTTAATAGCAACTATCTATTTAACCCATTAACGCCCAGCGTCCTCTTTTGAGGACGGTTACAAAAACAGCAAGAAAGCGGTTTTCCCACCAGTAAAGAAGAAGATAAATATATACCTTCTTTCACGAGACAGAATCCTGGACAAATTTAGGTAAAAGTTAATTTGATTTTAAAAGTGGTGGGAAATACAAAATTTAAATTTTAGCAAAGAAAATAATTCGAGCGTTAATGGGTTAAGCAATGCTGAAAAATAATTTCAAACAAAACTATTACAATGAAATGTGACATAATATCATATAAACTAATCAAAGAGTTTATTATTATTAAAATACAAAATTAGGTGGAAATATTTCATAGTTAAATTTTAATTAAGCGTAAGTTTCTATTCAAAATTTTATCATTTTTCATTTGAGTAAATGAAAATTAATATAACTTTTATTATTCATTATTCAATACACTAGCGCCGATTATCTATCGCTTCAAAATGCATAAAAATACTTTAAGAAAAGCAGAAACTTTTTGTATTACCTGTATGACCTATACATTATTCTAAGAAATAATTATTTTATTATTTACAGGAATTTCAATTCTCCGAGTCGCAAGAGAGTTCAATAAAATGTCCCGTTTCCCATAATGTTTGATATGGCATTGAGTCTTCGCCTCAGGAAATGAAAACAGTTGAAATATAATAGGATACATTTCTGAACTCTTTAACATGTGTCAAGTGTTAGGATAGATGCAAAGGATATTGAATAAAATATAAAAATTTTTTTTTTTAATAATGTCTGAAATTCTGAATTATTTTCAAATACTAATAAGTAACTTTTGAGTTCTAACATGTTGCTGTTACACTTATGAAATAAAAATAAAAATATAAAGGTTTTAATCAAAAATTTATTTTGGTATATATGAAAATGAATATAAAATTTATTATTCATTATTCAATAAGTTTACGACGCCTATCACTTGAAAATGCATAAAAAATGCTTTAATGTAACTTCCCCATTAAATATAATAATATAAATATTATAAAATGCCACAAAGACTGGTTTAAAATTGCTATACAAATATCTAAAATTTTATCGCTCTATATATCGAATTTTAAAATATCCACGCATTTAATAAAAATGTCTAAGATTAATTTTAAAATAATTCTAGAAATATTACAATTTATTAAAAGGGTGTCGTTTAGTGCCTCTTACAGGCGACATCGGGACTGAGGAGGATAAGCAGAAACTTTTTGAACTATTTTGATGACGGAAATTTTATTCTAAGAAAAAGTTCTTTGATAATGAAAACACTGTAAAAAAAATCTGTGAAGGTACTAAACATTTTCTAGGAAACTGGGATTCCAAGAACTTTTCATGTAACGATAACAGGAAAAATTCATGTAATCGATTCTGAAACTTGAATTTTTACTGTTACCGTTACAGGAAAAGTTCTTGGAACCCCAGTTTCCTAGAAAAGGTTTAGTACCTTTGCAGATTTTTTTTTACAGTGAAGGAATTTGAATTCTCCGAATCGCAAGCGAGCTAACAGAACTTTCCGTTTCCCGTAATGTTTGATATGACATTCAGTGTTTGCATCAGGAAATGCAAACAGTTGAAATATAGTGAGATAGAATTCTGAACTTTTCAATATTTGTCAAGTGTCCAGTTCGCATAATCTCAGATAAAGGCCCTGTCTTTACCTCTAAGGCTTTCGAAGCTTATTGTATCAAAGAAAATATTAAACACATTCCGATTACCGATTACCCGATTACACAGGTCTAACGGCCAAGTCGAGCGTCTAACTTCTGCCACAATATCTGTTCTGTCTAAATTATCTATATGTAATCCTAAAAAAATAGTATACACACGTAAGCGACGTCCAACAGGTGATGAATTCGAAATTTCAGATAAGTATTAGCACAATCCCTTTTGAATTGATTTAATGAGGGTCCCATGGGCACCAGTAATTGCGCAGAGTACATGAAGACGTGGACGGACAAAGTTTGACAAAGAAAAAAAAAGGAATTTCATCGATTGTGCACCGCACTATCCCGACTATGACACACCACTGAACTGACAACTAAAAAGATTTTCACTTAATTATTCCCGAAAATACGTAACTAAAAAGAAGACGAAAAGACATAAGAAAGATGAAGACGAAAAGACGTAAGATCAAAAGAAGAAAAAAAGACGTAAGGTAAAAAGAAGACGAAAAGACGTAAGGTAAAAGAGGATGAAAAGACCTAAGAAAAAAGAAGACGAAAAGACGTAAGAAAAAAAGACGACGAAAAGATGTGGGGAAACTGGAAGAAGAATCAGACGAAAAGAGAAAGAAAAAGAATACGAATTTTTTTAAACGAAATAATTTAGATTTTCATCATGATGAGTTCTCTTTTTTGATAAGATTTTGGATACTGCAGGGTTTTTTTCTTATCTTCTCAGGTGATCCAACTGCTGCTACCGCCAAATCGAGATGCATTAGGGTCGAATTTAACGTCAGGCTGGCCGTATGTGGGATAGAGGTCTGCACGGGCCGGGCCTCGGCCCGAAGCCCGAGCCCGGCCCGGCCCGCGGCCGGGCTTAGGCCGATTTTCAATAATGACATTCGGGCCGGGCCGGGCTCGGGCCTTACTTTTGAAGACTCGGGCCGGGCCTAGTCACTAATCCTTTCGGGCCGGGCCTAGTCACTAATCTTTTCGGGCCGGGCTGGGCTGGGCTCCGGTCTTAATTTTTTTGCTGGAGTATCGGGCCGGGCCTAACTTTTTTTTCCGTACGAAGCCGAGACTGATTCCATTCTTCCTAGTTTTCATGGACCAAAATAATCAGTTCCTATTGAATCTTCCTATATGAAAATCCTTTTCTCGACTTTTTATAAATCAGTAATATTTGGCTTTGTCCAAAAATTTCTGCAAAAAAAGCATATACCTTTAAGCCGTCATTATTCTACAATTAAACATTAGAATTTATTCCTTTTAAAGAATCGTAGATTACTAGGCGTTTTAAAATAGAATTAAACACACACACACACACACAAAAAACATGATTACGACGGGATTTTTTTTTTTTTTTTTAACTGAGAACTGAAAGTTTCTTTTAAAATGTTCATCCATGCAAAATGAATACAACAATACGGGAGAAAAAAATATATTAAACATTTACATCTGTTAAGAAGGGAATGTATTTTTTTTTTTTTTTTCGTTCCAAAGCGATTTGGTATTTGAAAATTTTACCATATACCGCTTTTTCGATTTTTTGTCTTCATTACAGGGAATATGGATTAATAATACTAGTGATAACTGAAACATGTACATACAACAAACAAAAATTCATTTAAAAGCATAAATATCGCAGCCTACGGCACTTCTACATAAATGGAGATTATAAACATGGGAAAAAAAAAGACTAATATATTTTTTTTTTTGATCAGAACTCTTCCATAAGATTAAAGATCAATGTTCTGTAGAAATTCACTTGAGCCGGGCCGGGTTCGGGCCGAAATTTAAAATTTTTTCCGGACCGGGCCGAGCTCGGGCCGAAATTTTAACTTTCGGGCAGGGCCGGGTCGGACCATTATTTTTTTCGTTCGGGCCGGGCCGGGCTCGGGCCGAATTTTTAACTTTCGGGCCGGGACGGGTCGGGCCAATATTTCTTTCGTTCGGGCCGGGCCCGGGCCTGGAAATTTCGGCCCGTGCAGACCTCTAATGTGGGAGCGACCTTCTTACCCCTACAGCACGGCTGCTATATGTCCCATTTCCAAAGTCCGACGCTAAAGACAAGGTCCTACATCACGGCTGATATATATCCCACCGAACTAGATGAAAGCCGTAACTAAGGACTGACACTTTAGGACTGAAGTGAAAGCAGCGTGAGTAGAACAATGGTTGCCGTTTTGGAGCGAACGACGCGGAATGTTGAATTCAGATATAATGAAATGTCGAACTACGATGTTTGAAATGTCTATAATTTATTTGTAAACAGACTTATGTAAATAATATTCTTTTTGTAAATATTTAATAGTAATTAATAGTAATAGAAGTTCTAAAATTTTAACGGTGTAAGAATCGACTTTATGTCTCGCAGTTTACTTAAGATTTCTACAAATATGAAGATTTATAATGTATATATTGTTGATTAAAAATGGAAAATTACTTTAATAGGAACTATATATGCAACAAATACTAAAAAATAATTTCAAAATAAATATTACAATGAGATGGGATTTAATATCATATAAACGCAGCAAAGATTTTATTATCATTAAAATACAATATATATATGTGACATTTTAAAGTTGGGACAATTTAAGCAGTCATTGATATAAATTTTTTGCGCTTCACCTTTCAAATATTGCGCAATAGAATTAAATTTCCATTCTAAATTTTTCTGTTCCCTATCACATGTTTTATCAAAATAAGTTAACCAAGACAAAATGTTCATTCCAGAACTCGGGTCAAACGGTACGATTTTGGATCTTCCATAATTTTTTTATTCTTACTCATTAGAATAAATGAAGCACTTCTATTTTCTTTATTAAATCCTAATCGTAAAATCATTCGCAATAAATTTCAAAGTTAATGATTTCTATCAATTACATATTTTTTCAAAATTATTATATTTAGCTGCTAACTTTAACCAGAAATTTTAACTAATAAAACAGAAATTGTAAATATCATAGATATACCTTAAATTGGGATCAACTTTTAATTCTATTATTTTATAGATCATAAACATATTCAAAAATTTTAATTATAGGTAATTTCTTACTTAAAATCACAAAATTTACTGAAAAAATTAATCATATTTATCAGTCAAAATTCTAGCAACAGCCTTGCACAGTTCCATTTCTTACTGAATTTAAATAAATTATAAAGAATCCGGGAACCAAAGCTCACTGTCACTAGAAATTCTAACAAATAAAGAAAAAAAACATAAATGTTAACTTAGTTTTCTATCTCAAATGTCTAGTAACAGGAACATCATCATAAAAATACTGCATTCAGAGAATAGTTCGTGATAACAAACAAATATCAATAAATTAGAAAATGTACTTTTTTAAAAAAAATAACTTGAGCTTCTAAATTCTTTTATACTTCATTATTATTACGAACTTATCTTTAAGCGTGCATAAAAATATCATAATAATCTTAATATGCAACGGTAATTGTCTAAGAATATCATACTCTTCAATTTAATCCTTAAGAACAAAAATGTTTAAATCTCCAACACATAATAATGATAATAATAATACTCATAAATAGGCAAGTAAATAAATTTCACAGACAAATAATCAAATAAATAAACCTGACAAACAGAAAATAATTAATTTAAATAAATACATAAAAAGTATACAAATAATAATATTCAAAACACTACGAAAAAAAAATCTCACCGAAATCCTATGGGTCTCAACTATCTCGAAAAAATATTTTTCTGTTCACCAATTAACAAAAAATGGTCTTGTAATTATTATTATTTTTTTCTTCTTTTTCATCATAAGAGGACTACTTTTTATCGACCAAAGCACTTTACAGGAACAATTCTTCTGTTTTTGTCACTCCAGAAATCATGAGACTATGGCAGTTTTTGTTTAAGAACACATCCAATAATGACGGGCAAATTATTCAGCGGTCCACAGTTTTTATTATCACTTCGTCCCATAGCCAAAACCAAAAAAGGCAGCGCAGGCATAAAACATCCTGTCGACTCTAGAAAAGACTGTGACATTTTAAAGTTGGGAGCCAAAAACATCATCGCCAGGGTCCCCGTTCTTTGCACAGAAGTCATGGCCAGCGAGGAAAAAAAATAAAAAATAAATAAATGTAGAATATCCAATAAATCACTCATTGGTGGCTGTAAGTTTATTTATTCAACTGTAGTCATTATAGAGGGAAAAACTCCTTTTTGCAAACGATCTTTTACCGAAATGTCCAAAAAATATTCCACCATTTACTTCAACCAGCCATACTCATCGACGAAAGAACTCCAGAATCTCTCCCCTTCTCATCTCGAGACTTCCACCTTTTAAAACTAAAAAGAAAATTCTAGAACTTTCCGTAATCTCAAACCATCATCCTTTTATGTAAACAGAATTCTTGTCCAGATACGAGGCTATTTTACACAGACGATAAATTTATTTAAAAAAAAGATATTATTTAACCAATTTATAATCGACTCATAATTTCTTAGGCAGACGATTTTTATCAATGATTAATTTTAAGAGAAAAAGAAAAGAAATGAATTTATTAATGCACACATCAAAGGTTGACGGCGGAAAAATAAATAAATAGATAAAATAAAATAATGATATTTTTTGAAAGGTATGGTTTTGGAATAAATTTAATAAGATTTTCTTAAAAAGGGTTGATAAAAACATAGAAGAAATCAGTTTTATTTGGAATATTAAGGAATAAAGTTTTAATTAAGAATATTTTTAATTTAGAGCCATCTTTTTAAATTTACGCATACTGGAATAATGTTTTTTAAGGCAAATTAAGAATTTATATCGTCTGCATACAGATTAACAGATTAGATCTAGAAATAAGATTTTAATTTAATAATTTGAAGTAAGTACGGAACATTATTATAAGAAAATTAAGATAGTATAAAGCTTAGTTTTGGCGAAAAATTTTTAAATTTGTAATATATATATATATATATATATATATATATATATATATATATATATATATATATATATATATATATATATATATATATATATATATATATATATGTGGAAATATTTTATAGATTAGTTTCAGTTAAACGAAGTTGTTATTCAAAAACTTATTCTTGAGTATAGGAAAATCAATATAAACTTTATTATTCATTATTCAATTTATTAGTTAATCATTATATTCATTATTCAGTTACCGTAATTTCGGGTGTATAAGCCGCGGATCAAACAATTCTTTTTGGACCCAGAAAACTTATTTAGTGATTGAAGACAAATATTTATGGCGATCTAGCTAGTTATATTTGTCTCTTAAAAAATTCTGGGTCGAAAAAGAATTGTTTGATCTGCGGCTTATACACCCGAAATTACGGTAATCATTATTCGAACACCACTTATTTATCGCTTCAAAATGTATAAAACTATTCAGAAATAATTCTTTTATTATGTAAAGGAATTTCAATTCTCCGAATCGTAAGAGAGTTCAATAAAATGTCTCTTTTCCCGTAGTGTTTGATATGGCGTTGAGTCTTCGCATCAGGAAATGAAAACAGTTGAAATATAATAAGATACATTTCTGAACACTTCAACATGCGTCAAGTATCAAGATAGATACCAAGGATATTGAATAAAATATAAAAGAACTTTTTTTAATAATGTCTGAAAGTCTGAATTATTTTCCGATATTAATAAGTAACTTTTGAGTTTTAACATGTTGCTGTTACACTTATGAAATAAAAATATAAATATAAAGGTTTTAATCAAAAATTTATTCTGGTAGAAATGAAAATGAATATAAATTTTATTATCCATTATTCAATAAATTAAGGACGCCTTGTAGCTTCAAAATGTATGAATATGCTTTAATATAACTTCCTTATTCCTGAGATAAATATAATGAGGTTCCACAAAAACTGATTTAAAATTGCTATACAACATATCCGATGTTTTATCGCTCTATATATCGATTTTAATGATATCCACGCATTTAATAAGAAGGTCTAGAAGTAATTTTAGTACTTCTAGAAATGTTACAATTAATTTAAAGCTGTTGTTTAGTGTCTCTAACACGCAACATGTGGACTGAGGAGGATAAGCAGAAACTTTTTGAACAATTTTCATGACGGAAATTTTATTCTAAGAAATAATTCTTTTATTATGAAAAGGAATTTGAATTCTACGAATCGCAAGCGAGCTAACAAAATTTTCCGTTTCAATTTTAGCATGTTGTTATCACACATATGGAATAAGTACAGAAATATAAAGGTAATAAATAGTAAATACAGATATAAAAATTTAATCTTTAGTAAATGAAAATGAGTATAAATTTTATTATTCGTTATTTAATATATATAAAGATGCTTTTTACTTCAAAATGCATAAAAATACCTTAAGATAAGCAGAAAAGTTTTGCTCTATTTTTGAGCAAAAATTTTATTCTATGTAATTATAACTTTATATATATATATATATATCTAAAGGAATTTCAATTCTCCGAATCGCAAACGAGTTCAATAAAATTTTCCGTTTCTTGTAGTATTTGATATGACATTCAGTCTCCGCATCAGGAAATGAAAATAGTTCAAGTATAATGAGATACATTTTTGAACTCTTCAATATTTGTCAAGTGTCAGTGTAAGTGATGCCAAAATCACTAAAAAAAATATAAAATATCTTTTTTTTTATGATATATGTTTGAACTTCTGAACAATTTTTAGAAAATAAATAACTTTTCAATTTTAAGATGTTTTTACACATATGAAATAGATATCGAAGTAGTTCGAGTTTTTTTAAATTAACAATCGAATTTTTTTAATACTTTAAAAAAGAATATTGAAATTTATATATATATATATATATATATATTTTATGTCGAACATTGCTTGAATCTTTTACATATAATTTGATACTAGAATTGAGTAACAATACATATTATATTTATGGAAAAATAAAATGTGTATAATGTGTATAAATAAAATCGTGTTAGTTTGGAAATAATTAAATGATATTTTCGTTGATTAAAGCAGTATTGAAAAAAAAAACATAAAATAACAAATTTAAATAAAATGGGACTTTATATCATATAAACTCAGCAACGATTTTATCATTATTACAATACTGAAAATATGTAGAAATATTTTATAGCTAATTTCAATTAACCATAAGATCTTATTCAAAAAATTATTCTGGAGTAAATGAAAACGAATAAAAATTTTATTACTCATTATTCAATACATTAAAGACGCCAGTGGATAAAAATACTTTAAGAAAAGCAGAAACGTTTTGCATTATCTTCAAGACGAAAATATTATTCTAAGAAATATTTTTTTATTATTTAAAGGAATTTCAATTTCACCGAATTGCAAGTGTTTTCAATGGAATTTCCCTTTTCCTGTAATGTTTGATACGGCATTGAGTCTTAGCACCAAGAAATGAAAACAGTTGAAAGATAATAAGATACAATTCTGAACTTTGCAATGTGTGTCAAGTGTCAGTTTAAGCGATGACAAGAATATTAAGTAAAATATAAAACATCTTTTTTTTTTCGAATAATAGATGTCTGAACTATTTTTAGATAATAAGTATATTTTCAGTTTTAACATGCTGTTAATGAAATAAATATATAAATATAAAGGTTTGTTTTTAGGTTATTTAAAAGATAATAATAAATTTTATAATTTTATTTTATTTATGTTGAACTTTGCTTATATCTTTTTAATATAATTTGGAAATGGTACTTTATATCATATAAACTCAACAAAGATTTTTTATTATTAAAATGCAGAAAATATGTGAAAATATTTTATAGATAATTTCAATGCAAATTAAAATCTTATTCAAAAGTTTATTCTAATAAGAGTTAATAAAAATTTTATTATTCATTATTCAATATATTAACCTTGCTTACAGATTGCTTCACAATACATAAAATTGCTTTAAGAAAAATAGAAACGTTTTGCACTATCTTTATAGCGAAAATATTATTCTAGGAAATAGTTCTTTTATTATTTAAAGGAATTTCAATTCTCTGAATCGCAAGCGAGTTCAATAAAATTTCCCGTTTCCCGTAATGCTTTGAGTCTTCGCATCAGGAAATGATAACAGTTGAAATATAATAAGATACAATGCTGAACTCTTCAATATGTGTCAAGTGTCAGTGTAAGCGATGCCGAAAATCATTGAATAAAATATAAAAGATCTTTTTTTTTTAATAGTAGATGCCTGAACATCTAAACTATTTTCAAGTAACTTTTTAATCTTAACATGTTGTTATTACACATATGAAATAATTATAGAAATATAAAGTTTTATTTTTGGATTATTTAAAAAATAAAAATGGTATTTACAAATTTATTTTATTCATGTCGATCTTTTCTTGCATTTTTTACATGGAATTTGATATTAGAAGTTGGTTATAAATGTAAATCTGTGTGTGTAATATTAAAGATTTTTCGTCTTAATTCTAAATTGATTATTCCCAAATTCTGATAATATCTAACTTTTCTCCTGTCTTTTTATAATATCTTAGCATATTTATTACATTCCATACTTTTCATCGATGATTCCTTTATTTTAGTGTAATCTAAAAACCTTAATCTGATAAAGCAACGCTTTCCAATATCCCATTTTTTAATTCCTTAATTTACTAATTCATATCTTTTTTTATATACGTTCAAAAAATCATTCGATTACCCGCAATTCCCTGCTACAGATGCTGGAGCTGGATTGCATCTCTATTATTCTGATCAACTGATAGAACTTATTTCTTCTTTCCCTTATTTAAATTTCAGGTGGGATATAGACGCGTTTTATAATAAATTAATTGTAAAAATAAAACGTTAGAGTAATGTCCTATGTTCTTATGCATGTTGAGATATAACGCGATTATATTGATTGGAGATTCAGATTTTTACATTTTTTCGTTTGTTAAATCAAACTTTGTCACCTGGTGGTTAATTTATTTTTTTCAATAGGCGAGTTTCTAATGCGTTAATAACATAAATCTGTTTTTTTTTTAGCCATAATGTTACGGCACAACGAATTTTAAATTGATCTTTGGATTGTTTACTATGCTGTAAAAGACGAATAAAAGTGTTAAAAAAAGATATCGTTAGTATATGAATTAGGTGGAAAATTTCTAAGAAAAATCATTCTTTACCATGACACCGTTTGCTACACGACTGCGGATATGATACTGCGATTGTATGTTCCTTGTTATATTCTGGTCATATTGATTATATTCTGGGTACAGAAGGTAACTGTCACCAGTGCATTTTTCATTGTCTTGCAAGTCTTCTAGAAAAATATGCATTAATTTTCTTAAACATTATCAGTTATTGTACTTCTATTAAAAAGGTCATACAAGAAATTTCGGGTGTATTTAATATTTGGAACAACGGCAAAAAAAATTTACAGTCTGACATTTTGTACTGTCTCAATGAATGGTGTTGCTTTTCGAAAACTTTCTAGTTTATAATTACGCTCTTTTGCTGAGTAAAAAAAATTATTAGTTACAAAAATTTTATTAGTGGCCACAAATGATTTAATCATACCACAAATGTAATTTATCAGACTTTATGAAGACACTTAAAATAACGTATTAATGAATATTTCCATCGAGATTGTGTAAGAAACTTAGATAATTAATTATTCTAAATTCAAAAATAAATCTTTTACGATTAATATAAGCTGAAATTTCCAGAATGAGTCTGATTCGGATATCTATTATTCTTTCAAGACAATGGAAAAGAACATTCTATTCTAAGAGAAAAATGAAAACCTTAACCACATTAGAGTAAATCACTAATATAAAAAATAAATCACTAATTTACAAGACAAATGTATGGTGCAAATGACATTATACTCGTAACCAGTCCCTTGTAATAATATTTCCTATTATTTGTAACTTATCAATTTCTAGAGCTTTCTCAGTTTACGTTAATTTCAAAATTAAAAAGCCACTGTAATATTTATGCTTGAACAACATTTCAACTGTCAATTACGTTGCTCCTTGTAAGAGTGTACTTATTATTGTTAATAAGAGAAATCCCAGTGTTTGACTGATTATATGTAATACTTAAATGATTCAATAAAAAAACTTATTATGGACAACGATAATAGTATTGCTAAATATCGAAAACAGTATGCAATGTATTATGTTCTTCATAATTTATTTAATGTATTGTTTGATATTATTGTTTAACAATAGTAATAAAGCATTGCTATTTATATATTTTTCACGACTATCTATTTGGGCAGTTGCAATATCTAAATCACAGTGCCAGCGGTTCAAAAATGTACTTCAAATTAGATAATTGTGATTTATAACAACCTTAATAAATACGCTTACATTTATACTAGTATTATTTTCAAAGGACAATAATTAAGTAAAACTTAAGTTTACACGCTTAAGTAACACTTAAGCGTTCGTCATATAGAAGTCATCTGCAGAACAATCTTCTTACCGAAAGATCGAAAACAATATTTTACATGGAATATACAATGCATTAATGTTGAAAAGAATTAATGAGTAAAAGTGCTTTAAAAGTTTTATTTTTTATTAATTTTTTAATATTTTAGCACATTAACCATAACATTAGAACTATTTGCATTGTACCCATTAATGCAGTTTAAATTAATTGGATGCGCCAATTCCAAAACTTTCTTCTATCACATACGTAGATTTTATTATTTCTAAATTTAGTTGCATATGTCAATGCGTTACTATTATTAATTCAGTACTATACGAACTGTGATTTGCATCTTAAATTTCTGCTTCTATCAATTAATCGGAATAAAAACAAGTTTCCATATCTGCACGAGCCCCGATGAACAGTAGAATGATAGTCAGATTATTTTTTCAAATTTAGGAAAGATCTACTCGGCATACTCCAAAAAAAAAATCATACACAAAAAAATTAGTTTGTCTATGCATAACTTCAAACACTTTTTAATGGTAAAATAATAAAAATGGCACAGACATCGCGATTATAGCGCCTCCTTAAGGCGTATATTTTTCAAATTCATGGAGGGTCTGCTGACCATAGTCAAACATTTATGCAAAAAATTTCATTCAATTCTATGCATAACTTCATACAATTTTCTGTGGTACAGTATCAAAAATGAAAAAAAAAATCGCTATTGCAGCGCCCCCTTTTTATGGATTTTTTTTTCAAACTCAGGGAGGAGCAACTAGCTATAGACGTACATTTACACAAAATATTTGGTTTAATTTTATGCATAACTTCGTACACTTTTAGTCGGTATAATACTGAAAATGGCACAAAAGTTGTTATTGCAATGTCCCGGATATGTCAAATTTGAAGACCTTGCTTGCAACAGCTAAAAACATTCACAAAAAAATATTTAAATTCTATGCATACATTCATATGCTTTTAAATGGTAGAATGGCAACATACGGACACAAACACACACGGTCAGGCAGACATTTTGTAAAAAACATGTTTTTTTTAAATATCTGACCTCGAAAACGTGTAAATCCGTCGAAAACCGAAAGTCGAAAAAAGTTTCTATTAAAATACTTTCTTTAACTGAGGACAGAAGAAAGTAAAAACTTATGCAACATTATTCCATAAAATTGGTGGCAATTGCTGCCTCCAAATTCATGGAGTATTTTTTCATTTATAATGGTGTAATTTAAGAATATATTACTGGTGTACTTATGTAATGTTACATCGATTATGTCGCTTAATGTACTCCATAATATTAGAGGCTGCAAGGCCGTCACCATTTTTATGAAGTAACGTTATGCAAATGTTTTACAGTGTGTGTATGTTCATATTATATCGTAAATTCACATTCTATTGATTCATGTTATCTCGAAATCGTAATGTAATATTTTAAGGACAAGCTTGTGTGAGCCACAAGTTAAACTTTAATTTTTTTTTTTTTTTTTTTTTTTTTTTTTTTTTGGGGGGGGGGGGTATTTTATGTTTTAGTCATTTGGTAGCGACTACCAAATTTATGTCATATACATTGTGCATTAAATTTATAAAGAAGCAGGAGAAAGGAATTCGATATTTTGGTTTTAATGCAATCTGATCAAATTGTGCATTTTGTTTCAAAAACAGTTAACTGTAAATAGATTACATACAATTTTACGCTTTATTTTTCCGTTTGAACAAGCAAGCACAAGGTTTCAAATTAGTAACTCTATGTGATAATATATAAACGATATTTATGTGTACTTATTTTGTCAAGTAAGTAGCGCATATTATTTATTTCTCCCGAAGATAAAATATGTGTACATATTTCAGTTTTCTTTAACTTTTAATATAAATTAATTTTCTGAGTAATTTAATTTTTTACTTAAATATCTTTTCTTAATCTTGAATTGAAAGTTAACATAACTAAGCACATTTAAAATGTTATCCTAATTTATATGTTTCAAATTAAGGAAAAAAGTGCAGATACAAAAATTCACGTTTAAAATTCAATGTACAAGTCCATTCAATTACATTTTATCCGTGAAAGCCATAGAAAAAGATTCAGTATGTCTCTGTTACTCTGCTGTGCATTTAGACTGTTTGTTACCGAAGATGCCACCTAAAAGAACGCAATTTAAATTCCACACCAGAAGCTTATTTATTCTAGTATAAAATAGAATTGTAAAATTTTATTTAAAAAAAAAAACTGTTTTGTACCGAAACATACATATTTTGATTTATTTCACTAAAAGGGTATTCCAATTTGTTCTTGAAACAAATTTAAACTTAGTGAAACACCATAAATATTTTTTCTATAAATAATTTAAAAAATATTCTATAAAAATAATCATCATACTTGAACAATCTTATTTCTTTTTTATTAAATATTTTAACTGTTATTCAAAGATATGAACACAAAACCATGGTTTTTATACATTCTGAACACATTATATTTTTACAGGATGCATAGCTATATACTTATGTTTTGATTTAATAAACACGCATAAAATTAAAAAAAAATTCAATATTGTATCCCTAATGTAAACAATTACCAATAATGTCATTTGATTCAACAATACAACTATACGCAAAACATATTTTTTCCTGCATGAAACGAAATGTAGAAATAAAAGCAGTAAATAGATATGTTTCTATTTTTATTTGCTAAGGCACTGCTTTACGTTAAAGAGATATGTAAGAATGTAAGATTAAAAATTTCTTTGCACTTTCCTCAACATATCAATTTAGATGGAGAACTTTTAAATAGTACTATATTTTTATAAGTTTCTTCCATGATCACATAGAGCCTAATTCTTGCCATGATTGCGTACATGATTTTCAAAATTTTGCAATGAAAAATAAAACCATAAATTAACGCAAAATCTTTTATTGACTAATCTGATGAAGTACTTATTAAAATTTATTCTTAACAAATATTGGAAATAAATGTTCTATAATCGTGGTTCTTTCATGCAAACTTCTTGTTTTCGGATAAAATTATCTAAAATCTTAAAACTAACAAGAAAGGTCTCCATACCGGCATACTTTAAAAAATGTGAAAAAAAAATACAGAATGATTTTTCATCGTGTGGGTATAAAAAAAATTCGGGGGAATCTCTATAGAGCGTCCGCAAAAAATAATGAAAATTTTGTTAATTGATTCGATTGAATCAAATTGATTCAATCGATTCAAACTTCGACTGATCAAATGTCGATTGATTTAATCGACGAAAATTGATTTCATCAATTGACGATCTAATATAATTTCAAAAAATACTTTTTTATGTCATATACATAGTAAAGAAAAAAATATGTTGTACTCGCTTAGATAAATTTTATTTAAATGTCTTTCGTTTTGTGAGTTTCGGTTATTTAACGTGTTATGTAATTTTAATAACACCTAATATTAATTGTATTTTAACTATAACAATTGAGCATTGCCAATTCAAATTTGTTGCTACGTAAACGACTCCTTAGATACGAAAATGCATAACTGCAGCAATATGTATCTAGCTTTTATTTTTAAATATGCTTAAATGTAGAAAAATGTTTTTTTTTCTGTATGAATTTTTTCTTACATATGAAAATGCTTTTTTTTGTTCCAGTGATAACTTAAAAAACTTCAGTCACAAACAATATACAGGGTGTCCGAAAAGTCTGAAAACGGTCGAATAACTCGAGAAATATTGATCAGATTGAAAAACAAAAATATACGTATTAAATATTTTTAAATAAGCTACTCAGTGATACTAAATTTGTCCCACGCAACCGACCCCCTGGGGGTCAAAGGGGGTCCAACTTTGAAATCTTAAATTATAACCCCCATTTTTTATTGCAGATTCGGAATCTACAGACAAAAATACGCAACTTTTGTATTTAATGTTTATTTCAAATCCTCCTTTATCACGGTGTAATCGGGCATTTTCGAAAGGTACTTTTTTCGGCTTTCCCAACCGTTTTGTGCCTTCTTGGAACTTGATTGGCCAGAACTTTTGACGTCAAAATTTCCCGTCTTTTGCAAGAATAGCAGTCAGTTGCGAATATCACGGAGTAAGACAGAGGAAGGAAAAGTAATGTTAAAATTTTGCCACATGGATTTTTCAACGATAGGGGGCGACACGCAGATGGTGGGCTGTCGATCCATGCTTCAGCAATGCTTTTCAATGAAAAAAATGTTCATTTATTTATTTATTTTTTCTTTAACGAAAAATCTGAATTTTTAGAAAGTTGTAGAAATGAAAATCTGATTGATTAAAGTTTTCTTGACAACATACATAGTTTATTAAAGGTACGTAGAAATAAGCACCTGCCCTCCTGAATAGAGAAAAGATAACCTTCATTATTTGGGCGGGGGGCGGGATGTGTGTATATTATGCGTTTCAATAGATTCTGCTGTTAAAAAAAATCTAATACGGCTTGTAAGGCTGTATTTTTTTTTTCTTATTACTATAGAAAGATACAAGACATCGTAAATTCAGGGTACTTATAGGTCTCGTTATTTTCCAATTGAAATATCAGTAATTTTTTTTAAAATAAAATAAATAAAGCTACTTCAAAAACTCGTATTTTTTCCTTTTTTAACCAGTGATTTTCAACAAGAAAATTTTCCTGTTCTAGAAATTCCAGTACACGTACGAAAAAAAATCAGGTGGGTGTGGGATTAATGGTTTTCATGATTGAAGTAGGGCAGAAATTTTTCCAATAGTTCTTTGAGATATATCATAATTTTTAGTAAATTAATACATTCTTTTAAATTTTAAATTGTTTTTCATAAATTTAATTACGTGATATTGGCAAATCATGATTCGCAAACACACGTTGTTCTTATAAGGTGCGACTAAATCAGAGAAACGATTAATCAATAGAAAGAAATCGGTATTTTAATTTTTTTAATTTAAAATATATTTTAATTCCTTAGTACTTTCGGGACTTGTGGTCCATATGTGCGTCATCAAAAGATGCATGTGTAATTCTTTTATGGCACCATTAATAAATAAAAATTATTAGCTGTTTTTTTTTTATTAATTAGAATATTTGTTGGAAATTCACAAGTAAAGGAAACTATTAAAAAACACGGTGCATTCCCCCTTAGAAAAAATGTGTAAATGGTGCGGTGTCGGAAAACTTTAGACGAAATGATTATTTGTTGACAGAGACGAACTTTTCGGAATATAACAGGACGTTAGTGTAAAAAATTATTTATTTATTCATTATAGCGATAAAATAACAAATATGTCAAAATGCAGAGTGAACGAAAAATCGGAAAACGGTCGATGAATTCGTGAAATACATAGATTGAAAAACGAAAAAAAAAAAGTATTAAAAAAATATGCATTTGGTTCGATCAAAGTTGACCCCCCAACCCAATCCGAACTCTGAAGGGTCAGAGGGATTCCAACTTTGAAATTTTGAATAATAACTCCCATTCCTTATTGCAGATTTGGATTCTAATGACAAAGATACGTAACATTTGTATTTAACGCTTTCTTCGGATCCTGGAAGATCGTGGTGTACGAACCAAATACATCAGATACACATTTTATTTTCATAACCATATTTTATCTTCCATGTCTTTTTTTTTTTTTTTTTTTTTTGTCTTTTTTTTTTAATATATAACTTTTGATTTTATACCGGAAAGTACCAAAATAATTATTTAATGACAAACATTTAGCGAATATATAAAATGAAATTGCCTTTTTTTTAAAGTTATGGTGCGAATTTCAAATTACGCAGTAAAAAGTGAAACTAAACTGGCAACGCTGCTTGGCCGGAATAGTGCTTCCCAAAAAACATCAGTAGCGATTGTTTCAAAAGTGATTAATATGCTTTTAACAAAAACATTAATAGAAATAAATTAATTTTCTTTTTGCCTTTTTTCTTTATCCATTAAATCATTTTTTAAAAACAACTTCTGTATTTATTATTTTTTTTTAATGTTTAATACGTGGAGTGCCACGTCGACTGACACTGAAATTTCTGTTAAAACTACGTCAGGTGATTGACAATGTAAAATATGATATAAAACTTTGAAAAAAAATTATTCTGTTTTAAATACAGGGTGTATCTAAACTCTTGGTCAAAACTTTAAGGGGTGATAGTACACATCAAGACAAATAATATTAAATACGAAACTAAGGGTACCAAACGTCCTCCGAAGGAGATAGGCGCCATTAAAATTTAGGGTCCAAAGTTTCAAATGATTATATAAACCGGAAAAATTACTCGATTCGTTAGCGGTTTTCACCAAAACTATTCTTTGTGTCAGTATTTTCTTGAAAATAAATTATAAAGATAAATTTCAAAAAATGCGGATAGAGAGCGCTTTAGACTTTGGAATAGCGAACAACTACATTTTACCGTTATCTTTTGTATGTCGTTAAATTTTTTTAGAAGCTTAGACATAAACTTAAATTTTGAGCTCAAAATCCAAATTGGTGGGAGTGGTTAAGTATCGCAAACTGAGCTGTGTTCAAGGGGGAGGAGGTTCAAAATTCAAATGATTATTAAAAAAAATCCGGAAAAATTGGTCGTTTAATTTTTGGTTTTCACTAAAATTACTCTTTAAATCAGTATTTTCTTGAAAATAAATTACAAAGATAAATTTCAAAAAATGCCGATACCGTTATTTTTTGCACCTCATTAAATTTTGTTAGAAGCTTAGACATAAACGTAAATGTTGAGCTCAAAATCTGAATCGTTGGGAGTGGTTAAGTAGTGCTAACTGAGCTGTGTTCAAGGAGGGAGGGAGGGGGTGAGGCTCAAATTTCTAATAATTATATAAAAAAACGGAAAATTGGTCGATTTGTTTGCGATTTTCGCGAAAATTACTCTGTAAATCAGTATTTCCTTGAAAATGAATTTTAAAGATAAAATTTTTTAAATGCCGATAGTGGGCGCCTTAAACTTTGGTGTAACGTAGTACTATTTTTAACCGTCATTTTTTTTTAAATCTCATTAAATGCTTTCAAATGCTTAGACTTAAATCTTTAACTCAAAATCACAATCGTTGGGAGTAATTAAGTAGCGCAAAATTGAAATTGTGTTCGAGGGGTGGGGGGGGGGGAGGGGTGGATTAAATTTCAACTTTTGCCCTTTGTTTTAAACTTTTCAACTTTTTTACTTTTTTTTTAAATTCATCTCTATAATTTATTTTCAAGAGAATACTGTCATAAAGAATAGTTTTAGTGAAAACCACAAACGATTGGATCAATTTTTCCGTTTTTTATAATCATTTGAAATTTTGCACCCCAAACTTTAATGGCGACTATCTCCTTCGAAAGACGTTTGGGATCCTGAGTTTCCTATTTAATATTGTTTGTTTTGATGTGTACTACCACCCCTTAAAGTTTTGCCCAAAAGTTTAGGTACACCTTGCAATTATTAAGAAAGTATAATCTTATAAAAAATAAAAGTTAAGTAAATTTTAAACAAGTTTTCAGTAATTACTTAAAGCAATGCACAGCTGACTCTCTCTATCTAAACACTCTCTAATGTAGACACCCAGTATTATGACTGCATTACGACAGTCCCAGCGAAACTCCATAGATTTAACAAAAAACACACTGTCTTTTCTGAACACCCCACTATTATGAATATTACTTTTGATCCCCATTTCTACTTCACCCCTCTGCATACTGAACATACGTTTGCAAGCTGGATTCGAAATCTCATCATGGAAATTTAAAGATGTTACAGAAGAAGAAAAACGTTCAACGAACTCGATTAAGAAATAAACAGACAAAATCACTGCTACATTTTAAGCTTGTATTTGCAGTTGCAATTTATTTGAAAAGTTCAAATAAAATCTTTATTTAAATTCTGAGCTCCTGTTGTCACATTGTTGTCAGCCGCCCTCTGTAAAAGATTGATTTCTTATATTGATCAATTACTGAGAAAATGGCAAATAAAGAAAGGCTCATACATTTCTTGCTATTTAATTTTAGCAGATTTCTTTTTTCAAATGATGGGACATTCATTAAGGTTTGTTACAATCTACTTTTCGGTTAGCTGAGTGCCAATTCATACATACATATTACATGCATGTACTATATATACACAAATATGTATAAATATAAATGTAAATATTACAGAGGCACTCAACTAACTGAAAAGAACCGATGTTAATTTACTTCTAAAACTTAAAAGAAAGAAAATATGATAAAACCCCCATAGAGTCGACCTTTTTTCATCAATTACTGGCTCGAAAACTATAGTAGTAGTAATACACTTCCAATCTCCCTCTATAATGAACACTCTCGTAATCTGAACATTTTTGGTCGGTCCCACGAGTCTTCAGATAAGAGAGAGTCCACTGTATATTTTTTTAGGAAGTCGGAAAGGGGACGAAATTTGTGGATAATCTCCTCTTCGATGGTTTCTGCAGTTTAAAAAAATCATCTAAAAAGGCTGCAGAGGTTCTTTTTTCTAAATTATTACTGTAGAGTACAATATAGGACGAAAAAAAAACATATATATGCATTTTTTGTGTGTGCTGGCTATACAAACGATGAATATGGCATGAGAAAGCTGCATACATTTCATGTGGGGGTTGGATTAGAGATTTAGATGATTTGTTATTTACTGCAACTACAAAATAACGAATACACAATATTTTTTTTCAAAAATTCTAATAAATGCAATATTTTTTTGTAATTGGATATAATTTTTTCAATTTAACAATTTCTGTCATAATTTTAAATTTAGTCATTTAAAACAGTCGAATAATTTATTTTTTTAAAAGCCAATTTAGTGATCCCAAAGTTGACCACCCACCCGACACCTTGGTTTTTTATATGAATGCTACTGTGAAGTATTGAATCAGGAACTCCATTTTTTATTGCTGATTCACATTATACAGAAATAAATACGCAACTTTTGTATTTACCTTTATTTCGCTTCGACATAAATGACGGTATAATGGACAAAAATCGACGGTATAATGGATGTGTAATCTCAAAATACGGTTTTGGCACTCTTTCTGAGACCACACCGAACAAAGAAAACGGTCGTTGCAGCCAGATTTGAATTCAGACACTTTTCTCCAGGAGGGACTTTTGTGGCTCCGGGGGGGGGGGGCATTATAGAGTTCCGGGGGGGGAATACCCTTTTTGCCTATTGAAAACCCAAAATCCCAGATTTTCCGGGAGGGATATTTTATTACTTCGGGGGGGGGGGGAGGAATGTTCCCCATGGGCCACCACCTGAATTCAACACTGGTTGCAGCAACTGAAAATTAAGAAGTTGGCGCATGCATAGTTGAGCTCTGGCTTGTCGTCTGCAAGAATATCGAGATCAAATCTAAACGGCAACCTTGAAGAATAATTTCTTTGACACTGCATATTCACTGCAAAATGGTACACTGCAACTCATGTTTTTTTACGATATATTTTTAATTAATATGTATCAGTTTAAAGGTAAAAAAGTTAAACATTAAAAAATATATAATAATAAAGATAAAACTCAGAAAACTTTCAAATAATGCCACTTTTACATTAAAAAAAATTAAATGGATACAAACTATCAAATTAAACATTAAAACAGTAGACAAATTAATATCCTTACCTTTAGTTCTCCTTAAGAAGTTACATGCATAATTTAACAGTGTCTTTGAGATTTTGATTTGAAATACCATTTGTCAATTGGTTTTACAGGATTGAAATCTTTTAGGTCCATTTAAATTTATAATTATTAAACTTTTTAAACTATTCTTTTTCAAGTTTGAACAGAGCTCAAATTTCATAATGTTTATTTTGCTGAAACCTATTGAAAAATGGAACTAAGAGCTAAGATCTTCTTGTATAATTCTGTGATGTATAGTTTTTGTATAATTGTATGGTTGGAGGCAATGCCATTTCTCACCTGTTTTACAGATGATCAATTGGAAGCAGATGTTTGAATCGAAAGCGGCTCCTGTTTGGAGCGGCCTTTTGGTGTATTTTCTTTCACTGAAAATAATCACGCAACTAAAAAAAAAAAAAAATACACATGGAATTTTTTGGTTACAGAAGAAAAAGTAAAATTGATAAAAGTAGGCAAAAAAAATTAGTCGCAGAGAGGAATTTTTCAGTCGCCAGGTCGACCCTGCTCCCGGTGTTTGTCGAACCCTGTTATTCGCGACAAAATGTTCATTTAATTTATATTTTTTGTAAATTTCAATTACATACATGTTTTTCCATTGCGGCTCATAAATGGTTGTCGAAAATTTTCGTCTCCCCCCCCCTCCTGAAAAAAAATACCTATTGACATTACATCAGTCTCTCGCTCTTTTTTTTTTTTTTTTTTTTTTTTTTTTCTTTTTTGAGCAGAAGACAAATCAGATCTCAGATTCGAATGCGCCAACTTTGTAATTCTCAATTCCTGCAAAGACCGGCGCCCGCCAAACAATTGTTTTCTCACGCGCCTTTTTTCTTATAATCATGGGAAATATAATATTTATTGTAAATTTTAAAAATTACAGTTACCAAAAATACCAGTTACAAAATATAGAAAACCGCATTTTTAAGCAATATTCAAAAAATTAAAATGAAAAAAATATTTTTTTTAACAGAAAGGGATAGAGATAGTTACGATAACACGATACAGAAAGTTTTTTTGCTGTTTAACAAATAGACCAATCAAAATTCAACATTTTTGCAAATAGCGAAAAGTTCCCAAAAATGTATGCTTCATATTGATCATTCCCGTTTCGCTAAACAACAAAAAATCTATTTGCATTCTGATCAAATTATAAGTAAATTTGGGAATCCGTGTTTTTCGATTTTTAAAACTACTCTGCCGATATTTCATTGTTCAAATTACAATACCCCAACATCCTTTGGTTAAAAAAAATCGCATCATACCAAGTTTTCAAAGCACCATTCTATGTCAGAGCCGGTATTGGGTACACTGATAAAAATATGCTGCATTTTGCTGCAACGCACTCCACCGCTTGTATATAATATCTCTATTCCAACCAATGAGAAAGCTCCATTTCACGGCCAAGTAACCGTTTTCTGTACAAGCAGGGGTGTGTGTTGCAGTAAAATGCAGCAAATTTTTATCAGTGTAATTACAATTATCATTTCTCAATAACATTCGTATAAAATTATTCCGCCATTTTAATCTTTCAAATTACAATTAAAATGAAAGTATGACATAGTAATAATCAGTGATATTACTATGTCATAATTATGATTATGCAAATTTTATATCGCCATAAACAGTTCCTGAATATGTCACTTTGCAACCAACCACTTATAAATGAGCTCCGCTCAACTGTAACCACAGGGTTCGCACAGTTCTATCACTAATTTTTTACAGTATTTTCAATGTATTTCACTGCAGAAAAATGTTGCGAAAATTTCGAATCGAGGATGTGGTTGCGAATTCTGTTTCTTAAAAAGTAAATATAAATTTTCTTATCATTAATAGTGGTGCCAGAGTCCTTAAAAAATATAAGGAGTGTGCGAACACTGAACCACGTGCAATAGATTTCTGATACTAGAATCTGCTGTTATGTCCCTGACCGAGAAAGAAAGGATAGAAATCCTTATACTACGAGGGTGTGGTGATAAACTAAGATCCTATGAAGAGGTTGTGAAGCTATTTAATGATAACCACCCACATCACTCACCCATCACAAAATCAACAGTTTATAAAACTGTTATTCGCTTTCAAGACACGGGGTCTGTTAGAGATCGACCGAGATCGGAAAGGCCTAAAACTGCCACAGACAACGAAAAACTGTTTGAAGTTTGTGCAAGTGTTATTGAAAATGTTCATTCATCTGTTAGAAAGATCGCCCAGCAAACAGGCTTAGGGAAAACTTCTGTAAATGAAATACTAACAACCAATAAATTCCATCCATATAAAATGACATTGACTCAAGAACTTTTGGAAGACGATTTCGATCGTAGATTAGAGTTTTGTGAGAAGATAATGAAACTATGCGACGAAAATAGACAATTTTCCTTTTGGACATGCTTTTCGGATGAAGCTACATTCCAAATAAGTGGAGAAGTTAATAGACACAATATGCGGTATTGGTCCGATGTGAATCCTCATTGGATGAAAGATACCCATACGCAATATCAAAATAAAATTAATGTTTGAGCGGGACTATTGTGCAATAAAGTTGTCGGACCGTTTTTTATCGAAGGCAATTTAACTGGTGAAAAGTACATCGATTTATTAAAGAGCCATATAATACCGGAGATCCGAAAAATAACTGGAATAGATTTCAGCAATGTCTGGTTTCAGCAGGATGGTGCTCAATGTCATTTTGCATTGATAGTGCGCAATTTACTAAATACTATTTTCCCTAGGCAATGGATTGGTAGAAGAGGCGCAATTGAGTGGCCTCCAAGGTCACCTGACCTAAACCCTTTAGATTATTTCTACTGGGGATACTTGAAAAACAATGTGTACCACACAAAACCTTTAGACATTGGTGACTTAAAGGAAAGGATAATTCAATTCTCTGATATGATAACACCACGAACTTTAGAGAAAGTAATTGATAACTTCTATGTGCGACTAGGACTTTGTCAAGTCGTTAATGGTCATCAGTTTGAGCATCTCATTAAGTAGAAAATTCTCAACGTATTTTCTCTGTTTTCCATTTTGAATGTTTTTATATTTCATGCATTATCTTTTATTTATTATGGTTAACTTTGATTTTAAAATTTTAAATGCATATTCATCATGTATTTTTTTTTTACTGTGTAGGATAGCTGCACGTATCCATTTAATTTCCTTTTCTAATGCAATTTACAGAGTTCGTACAAATCAAACATATTCATCAGATTTTAAGCATTATACTATAAAAAATTTTGCAAATTACTGGTTATTATATTGAAGCTAATTTTTTTTCGTTACGTAAGGCATAAATTATTTTATAAAAGTTTTGATAACAAGTGCTTAAAAGTGCTTGAATCGTACGAACCCTGATTTAGTATTTATTGATTTTATAAAGTTTGCAGTAACTACAGATGCAGATTCATAGTCGCCAATCGCCACGTGTGCCACTAAACTTTTTGCTTGTGTGACTATTTTTGACGTTCAAGTCGCCTACTTTAGCAAATTTTACGTTTATATCTTCAGTTCTTTTAACGAAAATAGCATTTGTTTCCATTTTTTCGTAAACTTTTGATAATATTCAGGATTTTATAGAGATCCTCATACGCAATTTCAGGGGATTTTTCGCCATGCTTTCACGAAATTCTCGTTTTCTATCGCAATTGTTTGATGAAATTTACTAAGTCTTTTGTGATCCTTTGACAAAATTGTCTTTTTTTCTGCAATCGGTTTACGAATCGGTCGAGTTTTTCTTTAGTCATTTGAAAAAAATTGTGTTGTTTCTGCGATTCTTTGATAAAATTAGAGTCCTTATTACGATCCTTTGATTACATTAGTGAATTTTTTTCTGTAATCCTTCGACGAAGGGACGATTCTTTCGCAAACATTCGCGAAATTCGCATTCATTCTATTTTTTTTTTTTTTTTTTTTTTTTTTTTTTTTTTTTTTTTTTACGAAAAACGCTTTTCTCCTAGATATTTTAACAAAATAGATTTTTTTTAATTTGCAAAATTCATGTTTTTTTTTTTTTTTTTCCAATTCGTTGACATTTGCATTTTTTTTTTTTTTTTCAAATTTTTGGACGAAGTTTTCAGGGATTCATTGGCGATCTTTTCACGGAACTTTCGTTTTTCGTTGTTAACGATTAACAAAATGGATTTTTGGACGGTCTTTTTTCGATATTTTTTCATGATGTGTTTTTATGCCTGAAATTCTGGAACCAAATGGCTTAAATGTTTGGAAATTTTGAACAGAATCGCCCTTTTAAAATAAGAATTTTTAAACATATTTTTTTCTTGTATCTTTTTAAAAAACAAATGTTTCAATCGTATTTTGAATTTTAAAATGCAAAATAATCTCACACAGTCGCAATTTTCATTTTTATATGAACTCTTAGAAAATGATAATAATAAATATATTTTTTTTTATATTCCCCATTGCCATGATTGCTTAGCTTATTTTTATTGATATATTTTTTCTTAAACTCTATCTTCCTAGCAACTTTGTCTTCTGACTATACATAGCTTACGACTTATGTTACACTTAATTTTACATTCAAATTAAAAGAATTGTGTGAGTGAAGCATTTATATTTGACGCAAATAGTCTGCGGTTTTTTTTTTCTTGTAGATGTGCGTTTGTTTTCCCCCTTTAAATTACTGACTTTTATGCACATATAAGTGCTATTCTTTTATGCGTTTCTTACAAAAGGTGGCCACTGTATTTTTCGGGCTTAGGAGCCCCTGGTTTCTTAAAAGTTTTGAGAATCTGCACCTATAGTACTTCATTTAGATATTTCATATATTTTAGAAGTATATGCTCAAAACTGTCAGTTTTTTTTTAGTTGTTTGATTTAAAAAAAAAAAAAAGATTCTTTGTGCGATATGTAGCAAAGCGAATAAAAGAAGAAAGTTCATTCAATAAAAAATTGAAAATGTCTCAAAAAATTGTAGAATATAATAACTATCAAAATATTTATAGAAACTTTAGTTCTGGAAAAAAAAGTCCAATTTTTAAAAATACTCAATATTCTGTTGTTAATTATTGTTTACTTTTTTTAAATGTTTAGTTTAAAACATTTTTTTAATTCAATAAATCATTGATTTTTGCAATTATGCTTGTATTTCATTTATTTTCAGTTTAAAACATTCATTTATAAAATAGAAAAAGAAAAGAAATTTATAGTGAATGACTCAGTAACAAATATGCAATTGGCCACCAAAATGTGAAATAGTCCCCCTATGGGCCGTACGCTCCATGTTATATTGGAAATGACTATTCTACGTCTTTGTCGTTCATCCTGGTAGTGCTGAAAAT
This sequence comes from Maratus speculifer, assembly GCA_964019185.1. NCBI lineage: Eukaryota > Metazoa > Arthropoda > Arachnida > Araneae > Salticidae > Maratus > Maratus speculifer. The sequence goes on along the minus strand of OZ025295.1, from coordinate 248,995,591 downwards.
AGTGCATTCATTCAGAATTTAGACATTTCCGATTTCCTGTCCACGACGGAAGGATAATTTTTCTTCTTTTTAATTTTTAATTTTAAATTTTAAAACCAGAACTTCAATAAAAAATAGGATTTCCTACTCATGTAACGAATCTAGCTGTGTTTTGCTCGATTATAAGATTATCTATGGTGAAACGAAAGAGAATGTTAAATTAAAAATTGCGTATTTTTTTCTCGTAGAATACGAATTTGAAATAAAAAATCAGTATTATGATTCAAGATATTAAAATTGTCCCCCACCACATGCCACACCTCTGATTATTTCGTTTTTATGTTGCATAAAAGTAAGGTTTTTTTTTTTTTTTTGTATCATATAACTAGGGATAAGATTTCTGCTTTTTTGGACACCAGTATAATCTTAGAGAAAATGTTGATCTGTTAAATCACAAAAATTTTTCGATTACATAATTATAGCATTTTCTGTTAAATTTTACTGGTGTGCAAAAAAGCGGAAATCTCATCCCTACATATAACGCAGTTTTTATTTTTTTATTTTTGCAATTCCTAATGGCTATAAGATGAGGGCGTATTAGAATACAGCCTTTTTTGCGCGGGTTCATAAAGCGCACCAAGAATGTGTGCTTACAGAATACACATATATTACACCCTTTTTGTTGCATATAATATCATCTATAGCAATACAAAAAAAAACACACACTAAATGCAGTGGCGTCACCATCACCAGAGTGGGTGCCCAATCATTTTAATCATGATATGCGCTTTTAAGTTTCACTAAATCTATGCCTATTATATGATGTGTATAAATGTTATATCTAATATACAGATCTGCACAAAAGAGCTCTGAAACGTTATTGAATATGAGTGTAAATTACTTGAAGGTATTTTTTTAAATAAGCTATGCATTTTTATACTGAACTGCATTCAGTTTATTAAGAAATGTTTGTAGAAGATAGATAAAATGATGTACAGGGCCACGCAAAAAAATAGATTAATGGATGCCTATGAATGATAATTTCTGAGAATGTGATTGCCATAGTTTTAAGAGAGTTTTGGTTTAAAATACATTTTAGCTAAATACTGACGTGTAATAACGATACCAGGTAAACTACTGGGCTGAACATAAATATTGAGAATGTTTCCATCTATTACTATAAATTGCTTAAAAAGAAATTTCAACCTGGACTTCATTTTTTTGCTTAATTAAATTTCTCCATTATATAGCATACACATCAACCGACATATCAAATGCAGGGCCCTTTAAAGTAATAGAATGCATATTTAGATACAGACAGTAACTTTATTTCCCTAAATAACGAAGTTTTGTTAAAGATTTCAAGAAGTGTTGGAAAGTGTTTTGTAATCTATGTTTAACGCATGAATTTCCTACTTGTTAATGCTGTTTCGACTTCTTCATTATTCTCGATTCACATTCTATTTTGACTTGGTTCAAACTTATTTAGCACACAAATTGTTTCAATTTTTTCTATACCTTTTAAAATCAATCATGTTGTACTTTTAGCGATTCCATATTTCTTAGCAATTTCAGATTTTTACAATTTTTTCGAATGTACCTCATGTAATAATATTGAACTTTTTTTGTAAACCTAAGAATTGCTGTAATTTGTGGCCTTTTTTTGAGAAACTATACACTACATATAAATACCTTTATAAATTCACTCTGGTAAACGAAGTAAAAAAAATGTCTGAACACATGCTAACTTTGAAACGAATATGAAAATTTTAATACTAAATTTTGAATTTTCCATGTGTGAAGAAAGAAACAAAATACTCCCTTTAGATAGAAATCAACCCTAATCCTGGTGGCATGCAGTTGATGATACATATTGTAATTTCCAAAAGTAAAATAATAATAATAATAGCAACAGAACTCGTTTTCAAAGCTCTCATTATTGCCAAAGAAAAAATAAACTTCAATTTTTCTAGGATATTTTGTTCACATCAAGCAACGAAATCTTTATGAAGACATCGAGAATTGCTCACAGTGAGCAAAATTTTACGTTAAACGTGTTCATCTTAAAAGTAGAAAAACACATAATTTATAACTCTTTTATAGGGACAGTGGGAATGTTAGAGTTAAAAATAATTCACAATAAGCGTGTTCACGTTAACGTCATCAACTGTTATGTCGAATTTTATTTTTTAATTGAACAATATCTGTTGTGTTAAAATTCAGTTATCAAAATTTTGTACGAAATTTCAGCTTGAAATTTTGGTACCCTGTCGCTCGTCCACACATGAAAATTCATATTTTAAGTATACCATGCTGCTTTTCTTTCTTTTTTTGTATGCATATATTTTTTACATAATGTTTGAATGGCTAATCTAATTTTTATAAATAAACTTTGTAACATGGACTTATGACTTACAAACTTTATAACACGGAAAGTATCCTGTTTGTGAAAATGGCTAAGCTATCATAATAATGAAAATGGAACGAGAAAACCATGCAAAGAAATTATCAGTCGAAATCCTTAAAATTCTCTTTCATCTGCAAAATGTCCAAATATTATTGAAAAATATTTTCTCCATTTTTGCATAAAAATGAATTAGCTTAAAACATGAAACGCAAGAGGAAATGAAATACAAAGAAAAAGGAATTGATGAGGACATTTTAAAACTTAGATTGATGAATCATTTGACATCATTTGACATCTACAAAGATTGACATCATTCGTAGAAATTGATGACGAAATTTGAAAACAACTTTATTTGAAATTAAGGAAAAACTGCTTTGCAGGAATTCAATAAACCTATTTTTTTATATAAATTCCGTCTTGTGTGGCGTTTGGGAATTAAAATTAAGTGGTTTCATAGATATACCACAAAGCCACAAGGTGTTAACACCTTTTTTTGACTTAAATTAACCGTAACTACTTGCTACCCTGGTATTTTTGCCCGTAGAGTCCGAATCGAAAATTAAAAATGGGGTTATCATTTAAAATTTCAAATTTGGAATGCCTCTGATATCCAGAGGTCAACTTTGGTATCCCTGAATAGCTTTTACAAACATAATTAAAACACTCATTTTTTCGTTTTTCAATTCGATGTGAGATTCACGAGTTATTCGACCATTTTCGACTTTTGGACACCGACTTTTGGATTCGACTTTTTTGGATTCCCTGTATATAAACAAAAACATAATTGCCAAGACAAATTAAAAACAAATAACAGTGTGTGCAAAATGATTAGAGACTTTTAAGACAAATAAAGCATTTAAAAAGTTTAAGATTCATTTACGATATTTGAATTTTGTTTTTATTTGTAAACTGGCTGACCCGCCCGGCGTTGCACGGTTCCGAGATAATAATATTAAAGGAACATGAAATTTGTGATTTTATCTCTAATTCGAAATATGTCAAATTACGTTTCTTAAATACACGGACACTGACTGTGTGAAAAATTGGATTAAAAATGAACAAAGAATATTTAACGGTAAAAATGTTCAAAAGGGCTGCAATGGGAAACGGGAGAGGAACTACTCAAGTAATAATTAGAATTTTGAAAATCTCAATGTCAGATACATCAGGAGAGACTGGGGTACTTTCAAGAAAGTTTTGAGCCTCGTAATTGCCGTAGATTTTGCTAGTCATCGCACAAAAACATACATGCACACAGACAGTGCATTTAGTTATTTTATTAGTATAGGTTACGGTGGATATTCAAAATAATTCCTTTACCACTAATTCATTAGTTTTAGGGTTTTTGCCCTTTTTACCTGCAATTTAAAAATAGATAAGACCATGATGCATACTAAAATCTGCAATATTGAGAAAATTGACTAAAAACCGATGCTAAACGCGCAAAACATCGTTAAAACCACATCGAAAATCGTACTGCAAATTGCAATGAAAAAAATCACTGAAATTGAAAAATCACACCAGGCAAAATTAGTTAATTAGGGTTTGAAACAATTTTATTTTTATGATTCTTAAAAATAGTCTCAAAATATGAAGAAATACCGAATATCGCAATAAAAAATTGTTAAAAGTTCCCAAAATCGCCGCACGAATTCAGAATAAACTTTATTGAAAAGAGAAAAAAAACTAATATATTGAGGGAAAAAAATGAAACCGTATTCCTTTCACTAATATGGAAAAATCGCCTCGAAACATAAAAAGAACACAAAAATCGCCTAAAAAATTAAATAAAAAAATTCTAATCAAAAAATCAAAATTCGGGCTTCGAGGTGCAAAATTACATGAATAGAGGTACCTTCCCTCCAAGTTTTGTAATTCTACATGCAGCGGTCTCTTCAGAACACCGTTGACACACGCACATACACTCTTTATTATTATAGATGTTCAATTTGCATAACTTATTTCTTACAAATATTATCATTAAACGCAGAAAAAATTGAATTAATTTTATTAATATTGCCTCGTTTCAGGCTAAAAAAAAATTAAGTAACAAATCGATTTGTTTTTCAAATTACGTTTATGTTTATGCATTTTGTCATGTTTAAAATTTTATTGCAAAAATAAATAAATAAGTGCACGATTTTCTTTTTACATTATCCATCCCCTATGATAATTAAAAAGTCGTCTCTCTTTGGAAACCATCAACAGATCCAACAGATTACTTTTCAAAAAAAAAAATTAAAAGATCAAAAATTTTCAAATAATTCAACTTATTAAATTTAAAATAATGAAAAAATTAAAAATGAAAAAAAAAATTAAATTACAAAAAAATATTACATTTATTAGAATTGTTGAAAAATGTTTGTTGATATGTTATTTTTATTTGCAGTAATTAATCAATCTCCAAAATCTGTAACCCCAACTTCACTTGAAATTTACAGTATTTCCCCATCCTTTGCTTAATCAGCACAAAGTAACTTTATACTTGCATATTTTTAATAATTTGTCTTACATGTTAATCTACACTGTAGTAATTCCCATACACTCCCATCCCCCCCCCTTTGAATTAATTGATTAAAAAACAAAGGCAGAACACATCGACACGAAGATTATCCACATACCCCGCCCTTTATAAACTATGTATGTTGTGAAGAAAACTTGAATCAGATTTTCATTTCTACAACTTTCTAAAAATTTAGATTTTTCGTTAAAAGAAAAAATAAATAAATAAATGAACATTTTCCCCATGGAAAAGCATTGCTGAAGCATCGATCGACAGCCCACCATCTGCGTGTCGCCACCTATCGTTGAAAAATCCATGAGGCAAAATTTTAACATTACTTTTCTTTCCTCTGTCTTACTCCGTGATATTCGAAACTGACTGCTATTCTTGCAAAAGACGGGAAATTTGACGTCAAAAGTTCTGGCCAATCAGGTTCCAAGAAGGCACAAAACGGTTGGGAAAGCCGAAATAAGTACCTTTCGAAAATGCCCGATTACACCGTGATAAAGGAGGATTTGAAATAAACATTAAATACAAAAGTTGCGTATTTTTGTCTGTAGATTCCGAATCTGCAATAAAAAACGGGGGTTATAATTTAAGATTTCAAAGTTGGACCCCCTTTGACCCCAGGGGGTCGGTTGCGTGGGACAAATTTAGTATCACTGAGTAGCTTATTTAAAAATATTTAATACGTATATTTTTGTTTTTCAATCTGATCAATATTTCTCGAGTTATTCGACCGTTTCCAGACTTTTCGGACACCCTGTATATATATATATATATATATATAATGCAATGTATATGCATAAGTATACTTATATTAAACTCTCATATTGTTAAAGTTTAAATTCACTAAATACCATTTACACGCGTTACAAAAATCTATTAACAAACAATTATCACTTATACAAAATTATTTGCTTTAGTGATGACAAAATGGGCTATTCACCAAATCACATGACGCTTTCGTCTTTGCACGCTAAATGTTGAATAATTTTATTATTTTACGGACTTTTTGCTGTAATTTCGCTGCTAAATTCGACTCTTAATTACATACAGAAATAGTTTAAATACTTTTTTCAAAATAACCTGAATATGCCCAGTGTGGAGACCTCCATTGTGAGAAATGTGGAATCTGTATTATTTTTTCTATGCATCCCGGAAGGACATTTTAAATCCTCATTTAGAAATAAATGTATTAGAAGACATATATTTTTTTAATGAAAAAGGTAGAACTCGTCAATTTTTGACGAAAGAAAATGTTTAAAGAGGAACTGTTTCATTAATTTATAATAAACCTACAAAATTAGTTATAGTAAAAAATGCATTTTATATTGGTACGTCTAACTCTTAAAAAAACGACATTTATCGTCAAATTAACAAAATGCTATTTCTAAAAACGCAGTTTAGAAATTGTTAAAATTAAACTTTAATCGTATATGTAAGCAGTAAAAAATAATAAAAATATGTTATTATGATAAAGTTATCAATTAAGGTTCTTATGCTAGTTCCAAAATGATAAAAAGCAAAATTTATTCAACTTTGACTCAATACTATGTACATTTCACATCTGTATTCACGTTTGAAAAAAATTGACATTTTAATTTGATAATTTTGATTCAAACTTGAAGTCTGAATGCTATTAGCTGAAATAGATATCAAAATATTGATATTCTTTTACGCGTAAATCAAATTTTGTAAATGAAGTCAAAATTCACCGGGTTTTATAAGACAAGGTATTTAAATTTCTATTTTTCCCTTTTAATAAGAAAATGGCAACATAAAGATGCAGCACTCAATTTTTCCCTTTTTTTCCTTTGCTTTAAATAGAAATGGAGTACTCCTGTTGCCACGATTAGAAAAGAGGTATCAAAAACTACAAAAAAATAATATTTCAAAAACAAATTAAGAAACAGATTTCAAACAAATTTCACTTAAAAGTAATTTTTTTTCCTACACAATGGTGTAAAAATTGAAAATGTGCGACATTAAGAAGTTTAAAAACTTTTAGTAGCAAAAATTGCATTCGCAAAATGACGTATGTGTTAAGCACAGATACGTTTGGCCTTTATAATATAGATATTATTCTTTACTGCAAATTTAGTTTACGTGTTTTCTTTCTCTATTTAATACATTGTTCAAAGCTATCTGCAGTATTTACAGATAATAGTGTTGATGCTGAAAATTTCTATAGAAATTCTATACATAAATCTTTCCAATTAAATTTCGCTCGTGACAGTCAGAGTCAATGAATCAGTGTTTCTCTATTTCGGTGATGTGCATTTAGGCTATTTGTTACCGAAGATATTGTCAGAATGAACGTGATTGAAATTCCAGAGCAGATGTTTGTTTTCCAAGGATGAAATATGATTGCAAATACCGACAAATTGGCTTTGAAAAGGAATACAAATGCTTTAATAATTGTAACGAAAGACTAAAAGTTAGTTCTTTTTATTTAAGCTTTTTACAAATGTAACAGATGAAATATGGTGTAATATAATATAATATCAAATAACAAATATATTTTTTTACATGTTTTCAAATCAACAAATAAACGTTTGCGTTTATTTAGGAAAATGCGCTGAGCATATTTCCTGCAAAATTTCTAATCCTTCTATAAATAAGCTTATGCATGTTTCTATACAGCGAATTACTTTTCTTAAAGAATTATAAATGAATTTTTATTTTCTTTACAGAATTTTTTTTATTAGCACTGAATTTTTCATAATCCAGCATTTTTACCTGTACCGAATACAAGTACTTTCATTCAAAATATTAAGGATTCCTTAAAAAATGATAAAAAAAAAATAGTGTGATAAATTAAATTTAATAATAAATTAAATTTAAATTAAAATCTCATGCGATGTATTTTTATAAACTTTGATTAAAATTCCCGCTGCATTTATTGTTAGAAATCAATAAACCATGGAAATATGGTAATATGTTGATTTTGAAAACTTCTATAGAAATTCTATACATAAATCTTTCCAATTAAATGTCGCTCGGGATAGTCAGATTCACTGAATCAGTATTTCTCAATTTCGGTGATGTGAATTTAGGGTATTTGTTAACAAAGATGTCGTCAGAATGAACGTGATTGAAATTTCAGAGCAGATGTTTGTTTTCCAAGGATGAAATGTGATTGAAAATACCGGCAAATTGGCTTTCAAAAGAATTACAAATGCTTTAATAACTGTAATGAAAGTGTAAAAGTTTCTTTTTCTATTAAAGCTTTTTATAAATGTAATAGAAGAAATATGGTACAGTTTACTATAATTAAATTATAAATATCTTTTTTTAACTTCCTCTATGTGTTTAAATCAATAGTTAACATTTAGATTAATTTAAGAAAATATTCTGTGCATATTTTCTGCAAAATTTCTATAAATAAACTTATAAATGTCACGATACCGTGAATTACCTTTTTTAAAAAAATTAAAAACAAAATCGTATTTTCTTAAAATCACTGAATTTTCATTAGCAATAAATTTACCATAGTCTGGTATTTTTACATGCAACGAATGCAATTACTTTGATGCAAAATATTAATTTTTTTGAAGAAAAAAAATAAATCGTATTGTAATAGATGAAATACAATAATAAAATATTTTTCAATAAAAATTCTGGGGGGATATTTTTTTAATAACTTTGGATAAAATTTTTGCTGGCTTATTTGCTAGAAAACTAATAATTCGCCACGAAAATACATTTTTATAATTGTATTGAAATTAATTTGATATGGTTGATGAACAATATTATTAAAGTACATTCCAATGAAAACTAATTTTAATGTATAGTTTAATTGAACATTGTTCCTTGTTGCTCATTTTATTTTGCTTATATTCTCTCCCTATACCATGCATTAATCAAATCCATCTGCAGTTTTTAGAGAAAATAGTGTCGATGCTAAAAATTTCTATAAAAATCCTATGCATAAATCTTTCCAATTAAATTTCGCCCGTGACAGTCACAGTCAATGAATCAGTGTTTCTCTATTTCGGTGATGTGCATTTAGGCTATTTGTTACCGAAGATGTCGTCAGAATGTACGTGATTGAAATTCCAGAGCAGATGTTTGTTTTCCAAGGATGAAATGTGATTGAAAATACGGACATATTGGCTTTGAAAAAGAATACAAATGCTTTAATAATGGTATCGAAAGTGTAAAAGTTAGTTCTTTCTATTTAAGCTTTTTACAAATGTAACAGATGAAATATGGTACAATATAATATAATATCAAATAACAATAATATTTTTATATGTTTTCAAATCAACGAATAAACGTTTGCATTTATTTAGGAAAATGCGCTAAGCATATTTCCTGCAAAATTTCTAACCTTTCTATAAATAAGCTTATGCATGTTTCTATACAGCGAATTACTTTTTTTAAAGAATTACAAATGAATTTTTGTTTTCCTCACAGAATTTTCATTAGCACTAAATTTTCCATATTCCAGTATTTTTACCTGTACCGAATACAAGTACTTTCATTCAAAATATTAAGGATTCCATAAAAAATGATAAAAAGACAGTGTAATAAAGTAAATTTAATAATAAAATAAATTAAAATTAAAATCGCATGCGATGTATTTTTATAAACTTTGATTAAAATTGCCGCTGCATCTATTTTTAGAAATCAATAAACCATGGAAATATGCTAATATTTAGATTTTGAAAACTTCTATATAAATTCTATACATAAATCTTTCCAATTAAATGTAGCCCGTGATAGTCAGAATCAATGAATCGGTATTTCTGTATTTCAGTGATGTTCATTTAGGGTATTTGTTACCAAAGATGTCATCAGAATGAACGTGATTGAAATTCCAGAGCAGATATTTGTTTTCCAAGGATGAAATGTGATTGAAGATATCAACAAATTAACTTTGAAAAGGAATACAAATGCTTTAATAATTGTAATGAAAGTGTAAAAGTTTCTTTTTCTGTTTAAGATTTTTATAAATGTAATAGGAGAAATATGGCACAGTTTACTATAATTAAATTATAAATATCTTTTTTTAACTTTCTCTATATGCTCAAATCAATAGTTAACATTTGGATTAATTTAAGAAAATACTCTGTGCATATTTTCTGCAAAGTTTCAATAAATAAACTTATACATGTCTCGATACTGTGAATTGCCTTTTTAAAAAACTATAAATAAAATCGTATTTTCTTAAAATCACAGAATTTTCATTAGCAATAAATTTACCATAGTCCGGTATTTTTACATGCAACGAATACCATTACTTTGATGCGAAATATTAATTTTTTATGAAGAAAAAAATTAACTCGTATTGTAATAGATGAAATACAATAATATAATATTTTTCAATAAAAATTCTGAGGGGATATTTTTTAATAACTTTGAATAAAATTTTTGCTAGGTTATTTGCTAGAAAACAAATAATTCGCCACGAAAATACATTTTTATGATTGTACTGAAATTTATTGATATTGTTGATGAATAATATTATTAAAGTACATTCCAATGAAAAACTAATTTTAATATATATTTTAATTGAAAATTATTCCTTGCTGCTCATTTTATTTTGCTTATATTCTCTCCCTATATCATGCATTAATCAAATCCATCTGCAGTTTTTAGAGAAAATAGTGTCGATGCTGAAAATTTTCTTTAGAAATTCTATACATAAATCTTTCCAATTAAATTTCGCCTTGACAGTGAGAGTCAATGAATCAGCGTTTCCCTATTTCGGTGATGGGCATTTGAGCTATTTGTTACCGAAGATGTCGTCAGAATGAACGTGATTGAAATTTCAGAGCAGATGTTTGTTTTCCTAGGATGAAATGTAATTTGAAATACCGACAAATTGGCTTTGAAAAGGAATACAAATGGTTTAATAATTGTAACGAAAGTGTAAAAATATGATTTTTTATTTAAGCTTTTTATAAATGTAATCGATGAATTATGGTACGATATAAATAAGCTAAAATATATTGTTAAATCACCATAAAATGAAAACATTAAACAAGACTCGTTTCGAGCTACAACAATAACAGCTCGTCATCAGCTAAAGCAAAACACGTGTCCGTAAGCACAGACTCGCGATAAATATCTCGAGCACAAACCCGTAAGCACAGACTGGAATTTATCTCGAGTCTGTGCTTACGGACATGTGTTTTCTTTAGCTCATGACGAGCTGTTATTGTTGTAGCTCGAAAGTTTAATTTTTTTCATTTTATGGTGATTTAACAAAGTATTTTAGCTTATTTACAATTTTAACGCCAGTTATTACGGTGTTTTATTACTATGGTACAATATACTGTAACATTAAATAATAGATATCGTATACAACTTTTTCTATGTTTTCAGATCAATAGATAAACGTTTGGATTAATTTAAGGAAATTCGCTGTGCATCTTTTCTGAAAAATTTTAATAAATAAATTTATGTATGTTTCGATATAGTGAGTTACCCAATTTTAGATACCGTATTTTCGGGTGTATAGCCCGCGGCTTGTACAAGAAAAAACCCTCCCAAAAAGCCGCTGCGGTTTATACACGGTGCGGGTTATACAAAGATTATTTTTAAAAAATTGGAAATCGGGATATTTTTTCTACAATTTTTAAACCTTAAAAAATTTGAAAAAACATCGAAATTTGTAAATTTTTTCGCTATGCCTTGAAATTTAGAGAGTTCTCCCATGTTTGTAAAGGCTTTTTTTACTGCTTAAATACAGTTATTTCTGGATATGGAAGAACTGTCGCAACTATCGCCAAGTATTGCACTGATAGATGTATAATAGCCATTGTGTTTGTAGAGTACAAAATCCAAAACCCGGAACCCTTCCAATCTCGACAATTCTGAATTTAAGATCATTTTTAGTTTATTTTTCAAAAAAATAATCTACCGACCCTGTTTTAAAGAACAAAAAAAAATTGCGTGATTTATATCATTTCGGAACGATCCAGAGCAGTTGTTCTTTTTCAAAACGATTCCGAGGAATCGTTCCTTTACAGAGTCGTTTCATTTCGGAAGGAGTTCAAGGAATCGAACTTTTCCGGAGTCGTTTCATTTCAGATAGAGTTCGAGGAGTCGTTCCTTTTCGGAGTTTGTACGTTACCCTGTTGCAAAGAGTAAAAAAAAATTTCGTGATTTATGTCATTTCGGAATGATTCAGAGCAGTCAGTCTTTTTCGAAACGATTCCGAGGAATCGTTCCTTTACAGAGTCGTATAATTTCGGAACGAGTTCTAGGAATCGAACTTTTCCGGAGTCGTTACATTTCAGATAGAGTCCGAGGAATCGTTCCTTTTCGGAGTTGGTGCATTTCGGATCGATTCCTAGGATTCGATCCTTTTGGGAATCAATGACCTAAGATACGTATACATTTTATGTCCGAAATTTTGAATTTATCACCGACTTTTTTTTCGGAATTTTTTTTTTTTAAATATCACGTTTCTTTGAAAAAATGCGCGTAAACGCTGCATCGCTTGAAATTTTATCTTAAAACACGTAAACGCCGCGGCGTTTCTTCCGAAAATTACGGTACTGATAATCTTAATTTTTTAGCCCAATTAATGTAGATATTATGCATCACGAAAAAAATTGGTAAATTTGTGTTAAAAATTATGACTAATGGCTTCTAATTTCGAACCCTAATCGAAATATACGTTTGTAAATGGCGTATAGCCCGCGGACTATACACCGATGCATTTCCGCGGGTTATACACGAACTTTTTTTACTGCACTGCTCGATTTAGGGGTGCGGGCTATACACCCGAAAATACGGTAATTAAAATGAAATTTTTAATTTCTTAGAACCGCAGAATTTTCATTATCACTAAATTTGCCATAATCTGGTAATTTTATTTATACCAAATACAAGTACATTTATTATTAATGCTAATTTTTTCATAAAAAATAAAATGAAAATCTCACTGTAATAAATGAAATATAATAATAAAATAATTAAAAATTAAAATTTTGGGGTGATATTTTTATAAATTTTCAATAAACTTCTTGCTGAGTTAATTTTTAGAAACCGATTAACCGAATTCGCCACAAAAATACATTTTTATAATTGTATTAAAGTTTATTGGATATTTTTGCAGAATAATATTACGAAAGAGCACTCCATATCATATTGTATTTATCTTTTCAAGATTTTAGACTGATTAAAAATGTTTTATTTTAATTTTTTTAATTAGAATAAATAAATAAATAAATAAATAAATAAATAAATCATTAGTTTTAGATTTTTATTTTTTTATGAAGCAATACATTTTATTTATTTAGTTATTTGCATTAGACTGCAATCCACTTAATACATTTTCATACTAAGCTTTACATTGGTAATTGACCACTAGCACTGGGCGGAGTTCGCAGTGTTTCCCACAAGCATTGCTGTACTTGATTGGCTTTGAGGGAACGGTTGTGGGATAAATCGAGAAGCTGATTAGCTAGAATCCATTGTGACGTTCTATGACGTCAGAAATGCTTGTGGTCCATTAAATTTTAAAATAACTTTTGGGAATCGCATTGAAAGCAATTTTATACGGAAGTTTATCTTTATGTGAATTGTTTTTCTTCCCGGTTTAGAGTTTGAGTCATAATTTAGAGTTCGATTCATAAAGTTAGATTACAATTGAAAATGAAGAAGAATTATATCCAACGTGTTTAATTTTAACATTTCGCCATATCTGGCACATACCTAAAAATACTATAATTCTCATCTGTGACAAGAACTTGGCCAATATGTTCACTGTAACTTAACATTAACAGTACAAAGAATGGAATAACACTCATTTGTCAATGTCAGATGGCTATATTTGACAAAAACAGGAAAACAGAAATCGGAAACAGAAAAAAAAAAATCTATCAAGTTATTAAGACAAAATTTACTTTTATTATAATTACTGAATTCCTTAAATATTATTATAAAGAAAGTTGCGGAGAGTTAAGCGGAAAAACTAATTAATTTAAGCCCATTTAACTTCAAAATGCAGCAGTAAAAATTTTAAAAACACTAATTGTGTATATAGGCATAAAAAGAGCTACATGCCATGAAAAATCACATTTCAGTTGAGAATTGGAATTTTTTTTAAATTATTTTCTTCATTGTTAGAACTATGTAAAAACTTCAAATATTATTATTTTTTTTTAAATAAAAAAATAGTGCAGTGAAGTGATAACACTTTTATTACTTGTTTATTTTTCAGTTTACGGACGGATAGAATAAATTTATGTGTAACACTATAACCGTCATAGCTTCATTTTGACCGGTAATAAATAAAAACACTGCTCAAAACAATTAAAGGATATTACTAAGTAACTCGGAGTACTCGGAGTACTCTTAAGTACTCGGAGTAATAACGCCATCCACTTGCGTTATTACTTCGGTTGATTCTTTTCAGTGGTGGAACTACATCCAAAAAAGGCTTTATTTTATTTTATTTTTTTATTCACGGGACAGCATTGTTGTCATGGTTGAAAATAAAAAAATGATAGTAAGAAATTTATTTACGCCTCAATTTTTGTATTATGTCTTCAAAGCTGTTATTTTATTTTATTTTTCATGTCAGAAAAATAAATTATCAAACGAATATTACTGCATCCTGTTATCTGAATTAATTATAAGTAATTGCAATTTGATAATTTCTAGGATTGTAGAGTTTCTATAATTAAAATTGGGCAGTTTACATGTCATTAATTCCATCTTATTTTATAATTTTGATTGCATGGTTTTATTACCCAGACATGTGGGCAATATTCGAAAAAGAAAATTGACCAAGAAATCAACACAACTTTTTATGAAAACATATCTGTTAAAATGAACTAATTTGCACACATAGTCAATACTTTTTTGTATGGTTTTTTTTTATTATTATTTGACATTGCTTTGAGGCCTACAGTAGCTATGACTTTCGCCTCGAATGATCCATTACACACAGAAACAGAGACAATTCAGTACTACTTTTATTTCGCATATCCATCACATACACTGCAGAAAACAATTAAAGGATATTGCAGTTTTAGGTGATTTTGTATCTGGGAAATTTTTTAGCTGATTGATACATGGTAGACAGACATAGTAGGTTATATGAGAATAAATTACACATGTTTGGCAGAAAAAAATGCATTTTATTGCGCATTTGTGTACAAAAGGAAAAAAACACAATTTGTGCATATGAGAAAAAAAGAATAAGAAAAGGTGTTTTATTCAAAGAAAATCATTTTCAGTAGGGGGTATGGTTTCCACGGGCGGCCAGCAACGTTGAATACTTTTGAGGCATGGACTCAACAAGGCTATTAATGACGAGTTGGGGTATTCTGCCCCACTCTTCCAGAAGAGCTCTTTCCAGTTCTTGGAGAGTTTGTGAGGGTTGTTGACGGCCAGAAACTCGTTTTCCTAGAGCGTCCTAAACGTGCTCGATTGGATTCATGTCTGGCGAACACGCTGGCCATTCCATTCGAACGATTCCTTCCTCGAAAAGGAAATCCTCCACCAGGTTTGCACGATGTGGCCTTTCGGTTATCGTCCAATGAAGTTATCTCCGATTGCTGCAGCGTAAGGGACTACAATAGGTCTGAGGATCTCATCCTTATATCGGCGACCAGTCAGAGCTCCATCTCGAATGATGTTGTTAGTGCGCCCGTCAATGGAGATGCCACCATACACCAACACTCCTCCACCGCCAAATCTGACACTTTCGTGCACGAGCGCAGGATTAATCCTACTGCCACGGTCCCTCCAGATGAAAATACGCCTATTATCCGGATGCACAGAAAAACGGGACTCGTCAGAAAACAGAATATTGCTCCATTCATTTCTCCTCGTTGCCCACTCTGCTGTCGCGACGATCCCTTGATGTTAATCTAACATATACCAACGGTCGGCGAGCATACAGACCTACAGCATGAAGCCGGTTTCGGACAGTCTGAGTTGAAATCGTGGTGCCTGTAGCCGAGCGAAGGTGTTGTTGGAGAAGAGTGGCGTTCATGTTTCGGTGTCTCCGAGTTGTTAACGCTAAATACCGATCTTCATTGGGCGTTGTTGCCCGTCTACGACCTTGCCCTGGTCTTCGGCCTGCACATCCACTCTCCAAAAAACGGTTCCAGATCCTGGAAATGACACTTTGTGACACTCCAATGGCTTGCGCTACTTCGACTTGAATTTGGCCCCCTTCTAACCTATCAACAATTCTCCAAGCTTCTGAATCTGTCAAATGTCTTCGCTGAGACATCGTACTCATCGAAACATAGCAATCACTGAATGCCGATCATCCTTGTCTTCATTCTCTTTTATCCAGTTGAAAGTCAAATTTCATTCGCTGCCGGTGAAGCAACGTTTTTAACGTCGAACTCAAAATTTGCATACTCCACAGTTTGAAAACCAGAAAAATTTGCATTTGTGATTCTTTTCTTCTATTTTCGGCAAAAAAAAAAATTGTTTATATCTTTATTTTATATAAAACTTCAAATATCCTTTAATTGTTTTGAGCAGTGTATTTCGAAGCAAACCAGATTTTTTTCTCAAGTAAATTAAGTATGTACTACGGAAAAATAAGTTACATAATTCTAAATTTAAATTATGGTGCAAAATATTTTGTTTTAACATTTGAGTGAAATTTCCGGCGGATCTAGCATTAAACTTATTCATTTGTTACAAGTATTCCCAATAATTAAACATGAAATAAATATTTCATCTGAAATCCTACATTATAAAATTCTACGACGCGATTGCTAGATTAATGACTACATAAACGAACAAAACGTTTGTTAATGGATTTGGTATTATTCAATATTTTCAAATTTCTTACGCTAGTATATTTAATTTTATGCATTATTTGATATTTAAATTAATTTTCATTGTTTGTAATACTATACTTATCCATATATAAAGGCAATAGCTACCTCTACAGAATTTTACAAGCTGTTTTTATTTTCGCTATATATACGTACATTTTTAATGACACATTTTGTTCAGAGGAAAACTTAAGAAATTATGTAAATAACCTATCGACTTTACATTTCAGATCAGTCCAGTGCACTTCACACAAATTTAAAAATTAAACTGCTTCTAACATTTTTGACAATTTAGAGGTAATGAAATATAACACATGCTTTATATATGGATTTTAATCAAGAATTGGACAAGGTAATTTATTTTTATCAATGTTATAATTTTTTTAATGAAAAATGCAATTTATTGAAAGCATGTGCTTAAAAAATACCTTTATTTGAAAATTCAGCTTTGCAAAATCGTATTTCTGATGTTTGCCAGTTTCCCTCATATTGTTTACATAAACTTTAATGACATAAGAAAAATTGAAAACATATATAAAGCGAATGATAGTAGATTTTTCGTAAAAGAGAGACTAATTAAAATGATTGATTGATTTTTGACGTCCGATTATCTGCGCTAGGGATATAGGACCAGGGGGGAATGCCCTTCGTGGGGGTCTTTCTAAGGGAACCTAACCCGTATTTACGCAAGGTTCGAAGAAAACCACGAAAACTCCAAACGGTTAGGCCGACAGCCGCGATTGGGTTCGAACCCAGCACCTGCCGTCTACCAGTTGAGAGGTCCGAACCTCTCGGCCACTGGTGGGGCGAGACTAATTAAAAAGATGTAATTTAAAATTTTCTATCATTTACGTGTTTACTACAACATATTTTTTGCATGGATCTGCTATATCATAGAGATGACACAGATATCAGTGTGAAATGTGTGAGCATTCTAAATTTATAAATCGCTTTACCACCGCAATGTTCAGGAATACTGTTTAACATTTTGCATTATGCGAATGATTGTACTTTGTTTCGTATATCAAAATAAACTGTGCAGGTCTGTTGCAGACCATCAAACGGACAGAAAGTATGATTGACAGTGATTAATTTATTCATCAGTTAATTATGTATTATGTAATATATTTCCATACCCGCTGGTTTGTATTATTTGGATGTGCGTATTGAAAGTACCTAATCAATTGAATCTCTTTAATAATTTATAATAACAAACTCACATAATAACATTTCGGCACAAATGAACGCTTGCGATTGTATGTAGCGCTGTATATTTGTAACTTTTGATCTGACAAGGTACGCTCTGAGAAGTCATGTAGGTCATCATTCAACAATGTAATTTCGAAAAGTAACATGAATCAGTATACGTAAAACAAATATGTGGCTATGCATCCAATTTAATGTGCGATAGGGAAAATAGGTCAGACAGCTGCGCAATTTCTTGCATAACGCTCCCTCCTCCAAGGTTAGTATCAAATGTTTATACCCGTTTATCAACAATTGAAAAGGAATTCAAACATTTATTGTTGACTATCTGCCACATTGTTCAGTACAAAACGTCAAACCTGTGAGCAATACTTCATGTGCTAACACTTAGTTTTCTTCGATTTACAGTTAGGCAACTCCATCAATTTGAACTGTCGATTGATTGCCTTCTCTATCATAATAGCCTATCCAGTTTCGCATAATTGTTAATGAATACATACAAACATTAAATGCTGATATTTGCGCTGGTTGGTATAGCGTTCTGCATACTTTGCGCATGTCTCCGATTGCTTTCCTTTTTCGATTCGTAGTTTATCTACACATCTCCATGTTCTTTTATCGCTTACTAATACATGTTTCTTCTACAAAGTACAATATCCAATAAGGACCGGCCATACTTGTGAGAGAGTTTTAAAAGTGGTCGAAGTTTGCGAATGAACAGCTCCCTCTACAACATCATGCGTTTCTTTACGACCATACTTACCTATGTGGGATATATTCTTTTGCTATTTTATAACTCGCCATGAAACGTGAATGCTCAATACTGATATATTCTGAAGTAAACTTTCATTATTCTCAGTCACTAATTTTTTTCTTCGTTATTTAATAAACGTATTATAGACTGGACAAACAAAATATCACTTTGAACAAATAAACTCTTCCAATAATGTTGGCAATAGATGAAATTTTTTTAAATACAATACTGTTAATGTTAAAATAAAATATTTTTAAATAAAATTTTAAAAGGTATCCGAAATTATTAATGAGAAAATATAAATTCAATAGGCAATATAAGCAAAGTAAGCATGCAATAATTTTATTTTGAATTAACATACATTTTATAAGATTTCGTAATCGAAGAAATAAGAACACTCTCATTTTTTATGCAATTACTAATGATTAGCAAACTGACAACGATAAAGAGAATATTTTTTCTGATTAATTATTTTCAGATAAAGACATTTGTGGTCAGAACAATACCAGTAAATATTCTCCAAAAATACTCAGTTTCTTCAGCTAATTCTAACTGATATAGTATCAGAGAATAAGTTTTTCCAAAGATGTTCCATTTCCTTATTTACCGAATCATGTAAAGTGTTACCTAATAAAGTGATGATAACGAGAATTCTTCTTTTGGGCTGTTAGCAGATTAAGTGCTCCTTTTATTTTCTTCTTTATCTTAGTTTTTCTGTCTCTGCTTGTTACAATATCCACAGTAAGCTAAATATTTTTTTTATAATGTTATATTTCATTTTTATATACCTTTAAAATGTATTGAAGTTATGGTAATTTTACATGAAATTAATCCTGGAAATATTTTATTAAGAACAAGATTTGAAAATTTTTGTAGAAGATGCGTTTTTTTCACAATAAAAGAATGTATAGTTTTGATTTCAAAATAAATGTTTTTTTTTTATTTAATCAAAAAGAATATCATAAAAAATATATTTACAATAATTTAAAAAATAGTATTTAAAAGGATCTTGATTCAAAATTATAGTTATATTTTCCTGTTTATTTAAATGAAAAATGTTTGAAATTTTGCAAATAGTGTTTTATGTTATGCCGATTTTTATCTACCCCCTCCATTAAAAAAAATAATAAAAGAAAATAACTTTATGAGAGATTTTAGCATGCAATTTTGTTTACAATTTACATGTTTAACCATGAAAAATCTACATTTTATCTTAATAAGTATACTTTTTACACGTTTCCTATAATTCTTAAAGTAACAATTTTTCATGAGTTAAACGCATTTCATTTTGTGCCTAATACCGTAAAACTTTAAGAATTATTTAAGCTGTCATATCTCTGTAAATTTTGCAGATATGAAACGGAAATTTGTGTGCCTAATTCAAGTATGGATAAGGAAAATTTTCATAATTCGGAATTTCACCCCAAGGGGATCGTATAAAAATTTAGTTTTTCTATTTTATAAGAAAGACCCTCCATGGAGGTGCAACTTATCTCATCAAAATTTGTACCTTTAATGAAACATTGCAAATGGAAATATGTTTCTAGAGATAATATTAAATTAAATTGCCTGTTGTTTATATCTTAATGACTCACCCTGCACAAACCAAAAAATGTCATCTTGTCCAATTATTCTTGATATGATCTTCACGGATTTTGTAATGCGGCAGAAAAATATTTTTGCACAGTTAATCGCGTTAAAACATGTGATAACTCTATTATTATTGGGAAACGTTTAACAAGTGATTATCGAATCGGAATGATTCAAACCAAACAACTATAACAATAACATTCAGAGATGACGATTCATTGTGGCCATAGAATATCTGAAATCAAATCCATTTTACTAGCTGAGAATCGGAATAACGAGATTGGAAAATAAAATCTGCCAATTGTGCAATACGTGGATTACTTCATGCAGAACTACTGTCTCATGACCTGTTGTTTTATTGTCCACAATATTTAAGAGCCATTGAGGATACCGTGCATGAATTTGTTCCTATTGCTGATAAAGAATCAATAGAAGCACGTAAAATAATATCACTTAATGAACTGTAAAATAACTTGACATCATATAAAAAATATCTTCATTTTCCATGTTGAAATACTTATTTGATTGTATATTGAGATTCATCTACGTTTCAAAGTAGCACACGTGGAAAGAAATACATTCTTTTATAAAATAATTAAATTCATACCGCTAGAAGCTTCATTATTGAAATAGTCCAACAAGTGAACTTCAATAAAAAGGTTGGAAACGAGCAGTCTGAAAGTTGCAGTCTCATTTGCTTGTGTCTAATTTTTGATTATAATAAGATATTAAAAGTAGGGAGGGGAGATTAAAAAACCGCAAGTCGCCAAGTCACTTCCTAGTTGGTATTTCTCTAACTGCAATACCTGAACAAAATGCAAGTAACATTCCGTCGAGTCACCTTGATACATGGCATGTGAAGTAGTTCATCCTACAGCAATTTTGGTGACAATAAAGCCAGGAATTTTTGTTAGACCTAAATGGAAAAATAGCCAACGATATCTACAAGTCAATGATTAAGTAGTTATCAAAGGTGATAACCTTCTATTACTCGAAATTAGGATGAATAATAACTATAGTCTCCCAGGTTTAGACAATAACGTCAGAGTTGCTACAATAAAGATTAGTAGTGGCGGGATCAATTGCCATGTTGAAAAACTACAAATCTTCTTAAAGATTTTACTGCAATAATCTTCAGTGAGAAACGAAAAACTGTGAATTGAGAAATATTTAACACTTTTTTGTATTAATTTTGTTTGTTTTATTAAATGATTTTTCATTAAACTAAATAACTGTAAGTAGCTAACATCTTCAAATCCCATGAGATTTCAGCAAATGCAAAAATATTTCTGTCTCGTCTGCAGGAAACAAAAAGGCTTGACCCTAGGTTACTTTTATTTTGAATTAAAATTTCTTTTCATTGCATTTCGCATTTAGCAGCACATTATTTTCCGCTTAAGATTCTTTTTACTTTCTTCTATCTTTACAAGAAGAAAGTATTGGATTCATGAAAATTTTCGACTTCCGGTTTTCGACGGATTTATACGTTTTAGAAGGTCCTGAACACGTTTTGACTATTTTTAGAAAATGTCTGTCTGTGAGTCTGTCCGTCTGTCTGTCTGTCTGTCTGTCTGTCTGTATGTGACAAAAAATTTGTGGGCGCTCTATCTCAAGAACTAATGCTCGAAATTTAATAAAATTTTATATTCAGTTAGACCTTGATATGAATTAGTGCCTATTGGTTTTTGGTGAAAATTGGCCTGCAGGTGGCGCTGCTATACTACTTTTTCATGATTTTCAAGATTGCTATATCTCAAGAACTAATGCAGAGAATTTCACCAAACTTCAGATTCTGTGACCCCTTAATGTACATAGACGCTGATTAAGTTTTGGTGAAAATTGGCCTGCAGGTGGCGCTGCTATGCTACGTTTTTCATGATTTTGAAGATTGCTATATCTCAAGAACTAATGCAGAGAATTTCCCCAAACTTCAGATTCTGTGACCCCTTGATATACATAGACGCTGATTAAGTTTTGGTGTAAATTGTCCAGCAGGTGGCGGTGCTATACCACGTTTTTCATGATTTTCATGATAGCTATATCTCAAGAACTAATGCACAGAATTTCACCAAACTTCAGATTCCGCGATACCTTGAGATACATAGCCGCTGATAAGGTTTTGGTGTGAACTGACCTATATGTGGCGCTGCTATGCTACATTTTGCACGATTTTTGCGAAAGCTATATCTCAAGAACTAATGCTGAGAACTTCATCAAATTTTAGATTATGTTACACTAGAATATATAACATAATTAGACGCTGATTACATTTTGGTATTAACCTTGCAAGAGGTGGTGCAGCTATGCTGCATTTTGCACGATTTTTCCTATAGCTATATCTCAACAACCAATGCACAGAATTTCATCAAACTTCAGAATTTGTTACAAAATGACATATAACATAATTACACGATGATTACGTTTTGTTATAAATCCTTCAACTGATGGCGCTGCTGTGCTATATTTTACACGGTTTTTTTAAACTAGCTATATCTCAAGAACTAATGCACAGAATTTCATCAAACTTCAGATTCTTTTACACCATAACATAATTAGACGCTTTTTTAGGTTTTGGCATAAATTGTCCAAGATATGGTGTTGCTATTCTACGTTTTGCAAATTTTTTGTTATAACTATAACTGAAGAACTAATGGACGAAATTCGATCAAATTTCAGATTCTGTTAGGTCTTGACATAAATAGATGCTTATTAGGTTTTAGTATAAATTATCCAACATGAGGCACTACTAAGATCATTTTCTCAGAATATTAATTAAATTTTGCTTTTTAGGCTTTTCGGCTACAGAATCTCATTAGGCTAGGTTAAATGTTCGAGGAAATTCGATAGTGGGTAACTTTGGGGTCACCATGTTTTTTTTTAATATTAAAATGTACTTATGAGATAGAAGAAAGTTTTGGGATTGACACATCCAACTAGTTTTTTTTTTTGCAATGTGAAAAAGTTGTACAGTGTTATAAGCTACATATGTACATAATTTACTTTTTATTTTGAATAGATATATCATATATATCTTACATATATTATTGCGTATATATTTTGATATCTATACTTCTTATTTCGAAACACTTATTAATAAAATTGAATTTAAATACTTATTTTAAACATTCAGTTTTATTTTTCATTGAATTAGCGAGATAATATAATAAAATATATTTTTAATATAAAATATTTGAGTTTCCTCAAAATACTAAAATATTTCGTTATGGAACATCTGTTCATATATTTTTTCCAGGAAATATGATATTCTTACTGTAACTCAATCTTTTCAGTATCATAAGTAAATGTGCTAAAACAAACCTCTGAACAAACTTGGAAAGACTAAAATGAATGTCTCTTTTTGTATAATGTTACGTTTTGCGTAAGCATTTTCATTTCCTTGCTTTCAGAGGAAGCAAACAGACTGATAAATGTGACCAAAAAATTTGTTTTACTATATTACATTTCCAAAATAAAGATTATATCTTCTTCGTTCATACGCGAATATTTAGGAACCTGTCTGTTTTTCATTGCCTTATGATTCTCATATCCCTTATTATGAAACTTGAGCTTGAAAATAAATACAAAAATCCTAATATTTTTCTTGAAAGCAGGTTTATATGCCACTTAGTCTTATTCGTTTCCACATAAATATGCAGTCTTACTTGAAAGTAAGCTATGTAATATTTTATGAATTTAACTGGAAAAAACTCTTGAACTGAAAGTTGTTTGAATTTTTTTCTTATTTATTTATTTATTTATTTATTTGTTTGTTTTGTATGATATTGCAGTGGTACGATGCACTGGCTGGATATATAGTCGGACCTCTATTTAACAAAGTCCTCGATTTAAATACATCGCACAAAAATGTTTATTTTATGAAAAATCCCTTTTATAGAGAATTACCTAAAAATATATTACACAACATTAATATTATTAGAATTCATTATTAGATAAAAAAATATATTAATCAGTTTTTTACATAAGTAACTTCAATTTGCTTTAATTATTTTAAAAATCAAAAAACATTTGCATGTTAAACAGCGATAACACAAAACATTATACGAAAATACACTCTATTTTCAGTTCAAAGAAAATAGCTTTATATCAAAATCAATCAATCATTGTCGTATTTAGTAGAAGAAACTATTTTAAGCATACATTACCAAATGCGTTCTTAAATTTAATTACTGAAAAAGTCCGTTAAGGAATATCCCTAATGGTTGACTAGTAGGCAAAACATTGTGTTTTCCTGTACCCAGTTTTCCATGTTTTCAAAACTGTGATTGTAGGACACACACAATGCTAAACGTACTAGTCAACAACTAGTGGTATTCATTTTTGGCTTATGCAGCCTTTCACTTGCGGCAGACATGGATCATTAGATACTCCAATTAATACTCTTCCATAAAATAAGTGTTTTTTTCTAGTGCTCGATGTTCGATAACATAGGGTTTTGTGCTGTCGGCTCTTGGACTATAATTGTTTCAATTTCTGATCTCTTGTCATATTCACACCTTACATGGCAGTTATTCTTTGCTTTACTTTTTTTAGCAAACATTTTTCTTTCTAAATTATTAATGTTTTCTAATGCAAACATTTAAACTAAAGCAGTCTCATCCGCATTAAAGATATTTTCTGGCTTTTTTTTTTTTTAATTTTACCCAGTGTTCCCGTTATCCAATAATTCATTAACATTATCATGAACGTCTTTATTTTTGTCAGATTTTACTTTGGCAACAATTCCGTGCTTTCTCTTATTATTGTTTTATGTCACCCAATGTATCCTCGAAATTCATCGTACCCCCGTGTTTTCGCAAATTTAAGAGGTATCTCAATTATGAAGATATCGGAACATTTTTATCTCGTATTGTGTGTATTCACTTCGAAACCGCCTTATCCACATCTTTATAGACACAATTCTTTGAATGTTTAAAACAAATCGATAAATACTTATTTTGCAATTTATCACGATTTTTTATTATAGTTGATCAGCTATTCACAGGAATAAAAAATTTGAAAGCAATATCGTTTTTCTTAACTTCTTTATCCACATGATCAAGTACCATTTTATGATACTCGAAAATTTTTACTTTGACCATTTTCAAGCTGTAAGAACCGAAATTATTAACACGACTAATAAAAAATCTAGAATACAGGAGACTCTAATTCAAGTACTACTCTATTAATGATTTAAAGGGGATAGTGAAAGTCTGGACTTCTTGGATAAAAGCACAACGATTTTACTGCATTCGGCGAGTAGTAGCCTGACAATTTAGAAATGTAAGGAAATATTTTGAGAAATAAGGAGAAAAAAAAATCACAAAACATGTGTTTTAGAGAATGCACTTCACTATGAAGTTATTTTTCAAAGAAACTCGCAAAATGTATTTCGTTTCAAGAAAACTTTGCAAAATACAGAATTTTGAAAAATAGAGACATTCGCTATAGTATACGTTCGTTAAATAGAGCTTCGACTGGACTATTTTATTTTTTTATATAACTGCGTGTTTCAAGTTAAAACGTGTGATTAAAATTTATTATTTTACTGTTCAATTTTTCACGTTTTATATGGGATGTTAGTTTTTTTAAGCTTTGATGTCTGAATTTCAAATTCATTTTTTTTACATACGATGCATATATAAATATAAATAAATAAATAAATAAATAAATAAATATATATATATATATATATATATATATATATATATATATATATATATATATATATATATATATATATACAGGGTGATTCCAAATTTTTTTTACAATAAAAGAGAGGTGATAGTACACATCAAGACAAACAATATTAAATAGGAGACCAAGGGTCCAAAACGTTTTCCGAAGAAGGTAGCCGCCATTAAAGTTTAGGGACCAAAATTTCAAATAAACAAAAAAAATGGAAAAATCGTTCGATTGATTTGCGGTTTTCACTAAAATTAACCTTTATGTCGGCATTTTCTTAAAATTAAATTCTAAAGATAAATTTAAAAAAATGCCGATAGAGGGCGTTTTAGACTTTGGAGTAAAGAAAAACTATTTTTTGCCGGTATTGTTGGCATCTCATTAAATGTTTTCATAAGCTTAGACTCAAACTTAAATTTTGAGCTCAAAATCTAAAAGTGGGAGTGGTTAATTAGCACAAACTAAACTGTATTCTGAGGGTTCAAATTTCAAATGATTATAAAAAACGGAAAAATTAGTTCATTGATTTGCGGTTTTCACTAAAACTATTCTTTATGTCGATATTTTCTTAAAAATAAATTATAAAGATAAATTTTAAAAAATGTCGATAGAGGGCGCTTTAGACTTTGGAGTAACGAACAACTATTTTATGGAGTTATTTTTTGCATCTTATTAAATGCTTTAATAATCTTAGACTTAAACTTAAATTTTAAGCTCAAAATCTGAATAATTGAGAGTGGTTAAGTAGACAAACTGAACTGTGTTCAGAGGGTTCAAATTTCAAATGATTATAGAAAATGAAAAAATTTGTCGATTTGTTTGCGGTTTAAAATAAAACTATTCTTTAAATCAGTATCTTCTTGAAAATAAATTTTAAAAATAAATTTAAAAAAAAATTCCATTAGAGGGCGCCTTAAACTGCAGAGTAACCAATAATTAATTTCAACCATTATTTTTTTGTTCTAATTAAATGCTTGCAAAAAATTATTAAATGTTTTCGGAAGCTTAGATTTAAACTTAAATTTTGAGCTCAAAATCTGAATAATTAGGAGTAGTTAAGTAGCGCAAATTGAAGTGTCTTCAAGAGTTGAATTTTAACCCTCCCCCTCCACGAACACAATTCAATTTTTCGCTACTTAAAAACTCCCAACGATTCAGAATTTGAGCCTAAAATTTAATTTTATGCATTTGAAAGCATTTAATGAGATTAAAAAATAACAGTTAATAATAGCTACTCCACAGTCTAAGGCGCCCTCTATAGGCATTTTGTGAAATTTATCTTTAAAATTTATTTTCAAGAAAATGCTCATTTAAAAATTAGTTTTAGCGAAAACCGCAAACGAATCGACCAATTTTTCCGTTTTTTATAATCATTTGAAATTTGAACCCTCTGAACACAGTTCAGTTTGTCTACTTAACAACTCCCAATTATTCAGATTTTGAGCTCAAAATTTAAGTTTAAGTCTAAGCTTACGAAAGCATTTAATAAGATGCAAAAAATAACGCCAAAAAAGAGTTGTTCGTTAATCCAAAGTCTAAAGCGCACTCTATCGACATTTTTTGAAACTTATCTTTATAATTTATTTTCAATAAAATGCCGACATAAAGAATAGTTTTAGTGAAAAACGTAAGTCAATCGACCAATTATTCCATTTTTTATAATTATTTGAAATTTGAACCCTCTGAACATAGTTCAGTTTGTGCTATTTAATCATTCCCCACTATTCAGATTTTGAGCTCAAAATTTAAGTTTAAATCTAAGCTTACGAAAACATTTAATGAGATGCAAAAAATACTGGCAAAAAATAGTTGTTCGTTACTCCAAAGTCTAAAGCGCCCTCTATCGGCATTTTTTGAAATTTATCTTTATTATTTAATTTCAAGAAAATTACGACATAAAGAATAGTTTTAGTGAAAACCGCAAATCAATTGGCCGATTTTTCCGTTTTTTATGTTTATTTGAAATTTTGGTCCCTAAACTTTAATGGCGGCTATCTCCTTTGGAAAACGTTTTGGACCCTTGGTCTCCTATTTATTATTGTTTGTCTTTATGTGTACTATCACCCCTCTTTTATTGTAAAAAATTTAGAATCACCCTGTATATCGCGTGAACGATGTAATCAAACTTTAGAAAATTTTATGCTATAAGAGTTTTTACAAAATAAATTGCACGTATTTTTCCAAAAAAAAAAAAAAAAAAAAAAAAAAAACTTAGGTAAAATTTTATTTGCTTTTATGTTGATGTCTATATTTATCTATAAACAGAAAAAAATGATAGATACCGTACCCTCTGAATGTGTTAGATTTTCTATAAAAGAAGTAATACTTTATTTCAGACTATATCAATACACACAAAGTGAGATTTATCTTACGAAAGAAAATAGTTTTAAGAAAGAAGCTATTCTACACACTGGTAAAACGAAGTGCTTCCATTTCTTTTCTGAGTTATTTCAATAAATTATTTAGTTTCAGCAAGTTATAGTTCCACTCGATATTTTATTTGCATTTCTTAAGGGTAATAAATAATTAAGATTATTTTAAATATATTGTATTCCTGAAATGTTAAAATATTTCATTTCTATAACATCTGTTCATATTTTTTTGTGAAAAAATGATATCCTTACACTTTCTCAATCTTTTCAATAACATAAGCAAATATATTAAAATTAACTCTTAAAAGAAAAAAAAAAAAACCTAAAAATATAAAAAAGCCATATGTTAGGTTTTACGTAATAATTTTCACTTTTTTTAAACGGAAAAACAAAAATGAATAAATAGTACAACTTCTCCAAACATAACTCAGTATATTTGAGAAGCATCAACGTTTCCCTTCATATTATGCTCAGCCGTCAAAGCAGATTGGAAATTTTCATTGTTGTTACCAGTAACTTTTTTAAATAACCGTCATAACATATCAATATTACATATACATCTTTAAAAATATGTTTTGATGATTATCATTGGTAAACGGTTATGGAAATAACGATTAAATTTGTCCTATATACTTTGAACTCTGTATGTTTTTCATATATTACACTATGAAGCTTAAGCCCTTCGCATTGTGACAATTTGCTTTATTTTAAATTTTTATAACCTGTTTTCAAAACTGATTTTTTTCGATAACTGAATCGCGAAAATTCTCGGATAAACAAAATAAGTTTTTCAATAAAGAAATTTTGGCAAGAATAATAAAAGATTCTGAGAACTTTAAGCGGCACGTACACCGGTCGCTCGGCTTTAATGGTTTAAGCTTGAAAAGTCAGCATTCAAGTGTAATTCTACTCCTAATAGTTTTCTTCAAGGCCGGTTCACACGTTTAAAAGAATTAATCAGTCGTATACGTTTCCACTTGAACATACATTCTTACTTTACTCTAAATTCCGTAACGTTGTCAACTTTGTGAATTTTCTTCTCAATTTTGAGAAAAAAATTATTTTTATCTTAATAGTATTAATGCTAACCATCGAAATAGGTTTACTGAAGTTCAACAATTAATTCATTATCAGAAATGTAAGGAATGTAGATAGTTTTTTACTATTCTATTCATATTCACAAGACAATAGGCTGAATAAGAAATTTTTGTAATACTTGGAAAATATCATAGTACAATTCCACTTGACAAATATTAAAACTTTCTTCATTTTTTTTTCTTCATCACACATAATACGTTCATAAAATTTCCCTATATTTTAAATTTTAAGAGTGAAACACATGTCTAAAACAAAAGGAATTGAATACTCAAACTTGTAAAGAAAATTATGCAAAATTATTACTAATATTATTTACCAATATTATTACTACTACAATTTACTAACAATGCTATTACTAAGTGCCCAAGAATAAAAAGAGTTATAATAAACATGCATAGACACATACTATAGTTACTACATGTTGAGAGTAACAAAAGTATTTGTAAAGATAACAGAATACTTAATGAAAGACATGTACTAGTAAGTATACATCAGACCCGAGCGGTGTAACGTTTTATGGATTTAAATGAAAAACACATTCAACGTTGAACATGCTTGAAAATGATTCTTAATATGATAATAAATAGGAATGGTGAAAATTTCGATAATAGCCTAAAACGTTTGATACATTATTTGAATTGTTTTATAATATTGTGTCTGATATATATAAATATATATATATGTGTGTTGTTCTACTTATTGTACTATCGTGCATTATTTTTATATATCTAATTAAATATAAAGTTACTATCAATGTAAATTGAAATTTATAATTCAGACGTTAAATTTCAGTATAAAATGTAAGTCTCAGGTATGAGGTCTATCCTTTATTCCGTCAGATATTATGGTGTATATGTTATATATGTTATTGAATCATTATATGGTGCATGTTGATTTATGTTCTCATCCTTATGATTATATATATTTATACCAAAGTCCAATCCACTACTTTATATTCAAGTATCCTTAAAAAAATTAAAAAAATTAAATTAAACTGTATGAAAATTAAATATGTATGTTTCTTAACCAAAAATTACATAAATAAAAATACTTATCACTTGCAAACTCATTCAAATGTTACACATATATAGATGGATGGATAAATAGATAGATATAGATATATATGTCTGTGAGAGCGCAGTTAAAATATTCAATTTACATTCAATATAAACTGAGGAATTTTGTAAATGTTTGAAATTCATTATCGGCTTACTAAAGAATTTTAGGATACAAAATACTTCTTCATTTATTTTGATATTTCTATATTTCTAGCATTATAACAGAACGACTTTAAGTGTAATATGTAGGCTGTATTTGTTAGATTTTCTCTAAACCAAATAATACTTTAGTTACAACAGCATCAATACACTCAAAGCGGGATACATCTTAGAAAAGGTAATTCATTTTACCTAAGGATCGATTCTTCACACGAATAGATCGAAGTGCTTGGATTTCTTTTCTGTGGAATTTCTTAGCGTAACAAGTACGACTAGATTAAATACATTTTATTCTTTTTTATAATGAACATAAGTATCGTTAGTCATTTTTATGATTGGTTAGTATTGTTTAATCATTTCAAGTTCAATAACCTCAATTGAAGAGGAGGAAAAATATATTTTTTAAATGTCCAAACATAGGTGCAAAAATCTAGCGCCAGCGGGCAGTTTCTCATCATTTAAATTTTCGAGATTTCTTGTTTTAAATTTTATTTGCATTCTTAAAAAAATGACGAAATATTTGACGAAAATAACAAAGTTTTAGTGATAACAGATTGCACGATGGCGCCCTGATTTTTATACCCCTAGTCTAAAACATTTCACAGCTGTTACTACCTTTTTTATTTCCCTTCCAAGTGAGTTACATATAATATACACTTTGAAGACGTTTATGCCTTTTAAATAAACTCAAAATTAGTAAACTGTAAGAGTAATGCATCATTATTTTGCATAGAGTTATGAATGTTCGTGTTTTTCCTAATTCGAAAATATAACTATGAAAATTAGTTCAACAAATGACAGTCAACATTTATCCCAACGTATTACTATTATAATTCTTTTTTTTAACAATAAAACAAACTACTGGAACTATAATTAACAGGCTTAAATACTCAGCTCAAAACAATTAGTGCAGTATATAGTTTTAATAAAATTACACGAATAATTACATAGATAAGTGATGTAAAATAAATTCCTAATTTAAAGTTTATCAGAAACAGATGAAAAAACTTCATATGCAAATCAAAGTTTATGATGAGAAAAATTATAAAAATGAAATAAGTGCAGAAATAAGGATTTTTCTAAAAATGTCTGTTTCACAGTTTCAGTTGTAAAGTTTAATTTCTTAGCTTTTTTTTGACAAACTGTGACTTGAAAAACTTACAACAATTTACATGAATCCACAACTTGACGTGTTGAATGGACAGTTGAATATACAGATACAAAAGGAGGTGTAGCTGATAATTTTGGAATCACAAGAAGTGTCAATGCAAAACTGTGGAATCGACTCGAAGACACATGAATTGGTAGGTTCCAACAAGTGCAAAGTCGGCCAAGTGCTACCACAGAAAGGCATTGTCGATATGTTGCTGTAAACAGCCCGTCGAGATGTTAAAGATAATGCTACTCACAAGGAAGGTCTCCATTGGGGGCATACTCAGAATTTTTTGAAAAAAATACGAATTAAACTATTCATGTAGGTAATAAAGGATCAGTGAAAATTAGCGGCGGAATTACATTATTAGATATGTAAAAAAATAAAATAGTTTGGAATAATTGGCGTGAAAAGCTGAAAGCGACGCGGGATTTGGCGAGCAGTGCATTTCCTCGCCAAAAGCAGACGATTTTAACGAATCTGAAAATTGATTTTAATTGACTTCACTGTTAAAAATCTGCAGCATTTACTGCAACGTCACTCCACTACTTTTATAGAATATCTCTCTTCTGACCAATGAGAATGCTCCATAGCACGGTGAATTGACCGTTTTCTATAAAAGCGGTGGAGTGACGCTGCAGAAAATGGTACAGATTTTTAGCGGTGTTGTAACTTGTGAAACACTGTTAAAAATCTGCTGCATTTTGCTGCAACGCACTCCACCGCTTGTATATAATATTTCTATTCCAACCAATGAGAAAGCTCCATTTCACGGCCAACTAACCGTTTTCTATACAAGCGAGGGAGTGCGTTGCAACAAAATGCAGCAGATTTTTAACAGTGTATTTTTCAATTTGGAACATTTTTAATCAATTTAAATTGTGCTTTAAATGATAAAATATATTAATTTCATTTTGTTATAAGTACATATAAACGTATATGACAAAATTACACTTAAAGTAAAGTAAAAATGCAAAATTAAAATTACTTAAACTAAACTTATTTAAATAAATTGAACATAGAAAGTTTTTTCTTTAAAAAGTATTCGAAGCGTAAAAGCGTATTTTTCAAAATTTCGTTTTTTCGCCAACCGGAGATAAATCGCCAAATAAACGAAATTTTTATTATTTTTTTACGGACGTTATAAGGAGGTTCCGCCGAATTTTTTTATAAACATATATAACTATACCAGAAGAACATTCTGTAATTTTTTCAGATTTTTCTGAGTATGCCTGTATGGAGATCTTCCTGGTCAGATGCAACATAATAATTCTTGCCCAAAGAACGAAGACTTGAGAGAATCACCAATAAAATGCAACTGACACTTTTTTCCAATTAAGCGTAATGTAATGTTTTGACTGTCCCTGTAACTGAACTATGTGTCCGATTTTTTTTCAAATATTCAAATGACTCGACAAAAATTATGTACACTGTTAAAATTAAAGATGACATATTGCACCTTTTAGGGGTGAAAGAATTGTCTCACTGGTGACATCTCTACGGGAACCAGAATGGCCCTTTAATTAGGGTGAAAAGATTGCACAGAGAGTCAAAAATTCAAAAGAAATTATGAAAACGCCTTTGGCCGCGAAGGATTCGAACCCACAACGTCTGATTGCAAGCTCAGCGCCCTAACCACTCGGCCATTGAGCTCATCTTCAAAGTCTCTTTGAATTGTTCAAATGTCCTGAAATTCAAAGGTTGCTTTATATGAAAAGCTCGCCAAAAGTTAGCCATCCGAAGTTCTAAACGAAATTGTGATAGCGAACGATCGGTGATAGTCTTCGAAGGGAAAAATTGCTGCATTCTTACTTCAGGAAGAATGCTGAGCTGAAGGAGGCCGTGTTTTGATCCACCAGTGACAAAGAGTTGAAGAGGAAGTCGTAAATGACTAAGGGGTGGAAATGTTCCAATGGTATGCATTGCGCGGCACCCTAATTAGCGTGAATCACCCATTGCAGGATCAAACGGCACCCCAAACGCATTTTCAAGCCCGCAGGTGTCAAATAGTAACTCCTTTTCACCCCTGGGAGCCAAATGCAACCTGTTTGTCACCTTACTTTTTAACAGTGTAATAATTATATATTATAAATTTCAAATAATCCGTTTGGTTAGTTTTTGCATTGTTATATGCGGATAGATGGACAGACAGGCAGACGGGAGGACAGATGTAAATACCTACCGACAATAGTCGCTAGGTATTTGCTTAATTACGAACGCATATAATTATATTATAAACGGCGATTTACAAATTCCTCATTTAACATGTATATTCGTTTCATACTTTCGTTCGATTTTGTAAAACTCTGTAAAATATTATAAATACTATACACATATTCTATAAAAAAACTATAGAATAGATTAGCAGACAGACAGAAAAAGCTATCCTGTAGGAGCACTAAGCCCTCATACCAATTGTTTTAATCATTCGCAATCATTTCTATATTTCATTATGCGCGAATCTGTTAATTTCGAATCACTAGACTGACAATTATCTTTTAGCCTGAGTTTTTAGCTTGATTTAGCATGCTATAAGTCATACAACAATCCAAAAACAATCACACTGGTAACAGCTCTTTAAAAAAATATTATTAAAAAAAACTTTATTATTTAGCAAAATTTAAATTCTTCTAATTTTAAGCATATTCAATAAAAATTAAAACTTCGTGAGTCATTATTATTTTATTACGCTATTAAATCGTGTATAAATGTATTTTTTTACCTGTGCGGAGATATTTAAAAGCCGAACAACATTAATTTAAACTTTATTTCTCTTCATTTTTTTTCTATTTTTTTATACTTAAAATAATTCTTTTTTAAATATGGTTGCCGCTTTAATTTTAATCGATTTTTTTTCTTATGCATACATAGAGAAATAACATTTTTTATTTGAGTTTAAAAGGGCTTTAAAATTTATAGCTGTGTAACAAAAACACTGAATCTTTACGGCCTCGAATTTTATTGCTTAACAAGATTTATCTTCTTTTAAGAGGTACTTTATGGGTTTCATTCTTTTATCTAACTTAACAAAAATATTTTATAAGCTTCAGTGAAAAATTCACCAATTTATTAATTCAGTCTTCAGAATCAGAAAGCGCTTACAAGCTTTATAAACAAGATCGGTATAAATTGCTATTTTTGTTTTAGACAAACTTTGTTAATCTAGTACCGTATTTTCGGGTGTATAGCCCGCACCCTGTGTATAACCCGCACCCCTAAATCGAGCTGTGCAGTAAAAAAAGTTCGTGTATAACCCGCGGAGATGCATCGGTGTATAGTCCGCGGGCTATACACCATTTATGAACGTATATTTCGACCAGGGTTCGAAATTAGAAGCCATTAGTCATAATTTTTAACACAAATTTACCAAATTTTTTTCGTGATACATATCTACAGTAATTGGGCTAAGAAATTAAGATTATCAGTACCGTAATTTTCGGAAGAAACGCCGCGGCGCTTACGTGTTTTAAGATAAAATTTCAAGCGATGCTGCATTTACGCACATTTTTTTCAAAGAAGCGTGATATTTAAAAAAAAAAATTCCTAAAATTAAAAAAAAAATCTGTGATAAATTGAAAATTTCGCACATAAAATGTATGCGTATCTTAGGTTATTGGTTCCAAAAGGATTGAATCCTCGGAATCGATCCGAAATGCACCAACTCCAAAAAGGAACGATTCCTCGGACTCTGTCTGAAATGAAACGACTCCGGAAAAGTTCGATTCCTAGAACTCGTTCCGACATGAAACGACTCTGTAAAGGAACGATTCCTCGGAATCGTTTCGAAAAAGACTGACTGCTCTGAATCGTTCCGAAATGACATAAATCACGCACTTTTTTTAATTCTTTGCAACAGGGTAAAGTACCAACTCCGAAAAGGAACGATTCCTCGGACTCTATCTGAAATGAAACGACTCCGGAAAAGTTCGATTCCTTGAACTCCTTCCGAAATGAAACGACTCTGTAAAGGAACGATTCTTCGGAATCATTTCGAAAAAGAACGACTGCTCTAAATCGTTCCGAAATTATATAAATCACGCACTTTTTTTTGTTCTTTGCAACAGGGTCGGTAGATTATTTTTTTTTTTTGAAAAATAAACTAAAAATGATTTTAAATTCAGAATTGTCGAGTTTGGAAGGGTTCCAGATTTTGGATTTTGTACTCTACAAACACAATGGCTATTATACATCTATCAGTGCAATACTTGGCGATAGTTGCGACAGTTCTTCCAAATCCAGAAATAACTGTATTTAAGCAGTAAAAAAAGCCTTTACAAACATAGGAGAACTCTCTCAATTTCAAGGCATAGCGAAACAAATTTACAAATTTCGATAATTTTTTCAAATTTTTTAAGGTTTAAAAATTGTAGGAAAAATATCACGATTTCCAATTAAAAAAAAAAAAAATCTTTGTATAACCCGCACCGTGTATAAGCCGCAGCGGCTTTTTGGGAGGTTTTTTTCTTGTATAAGCCGCGGACTATACACCCGAAAATACGGTATGTCTACACACTGGACTTCAGTGAACCCGTGATAGGATACTTTCTGTTATTCTTCGTTTGTCGAATATCTACGAAACTTTTAACGAATTGTCTTTGACTTTTCAGGATGTAAAGAACAAGTTTAACTGGACAGTGAAGATTTGATCATGAGAGTATTAGAGAAAAAAAATAATAATAAAATAATAAAATAATGTTTGTGTTCACGGATGTAACAGAATTGATTAAATTTGCATTTTGTTGTAAGAAATGATTATTTGGCGCTTGTACTTGTATATCGGTTTATGTCATCGATTTTGTGTATTTCTGTTAACATAAAACGCTTATTGTGTAAGTTGTTAACTTTTATGTGAAAAATTCAGTTTTCTTTTATTTATAAAATATAGAGTTTGTGATCAAATTTAACACCACACCCCGAAAACTTGAAAAAGTGCAGTAGAAACAGCATATTGCAATTAAAACATAAATACAGTGGAAGCACAATGAATACTCAATGTTGAGATATCATTATTTAACTAACATAATTTTAAACTGTGCATGTTTGAAAGATAATCAAGACATTTATTTTATAATTTGGAAGCAAAATATTTAGGAGAATTAACATAAACATTCAAGTAAAATATAATCAAAACTCAAGAAGAATTAGTGAGTTGGTTGGAAAATTGTCGGATTTATTAAAAATTTCTTATAATATCACGATATAGGATTTTAAACCAAATTTTACACGACATTTTGAAACATGAAAATGGTCTTATAATAATTGAATGTACAGCTTTAAACTAAATTCAACGCCATGTCTCGAAAGTGTATAAAAGAGCAGTAAAAAAAGTATACTGTAATGAAAACATAAACACACTTGATATATCGTTAGATATCGACAGTTATATGGCATAATTTGAAATTCTGCATTTTTGAAAGATTCTAAAAAAATATTTAATAATTTGGTAGTAACCCATTTAGCATAACCCACATACATCTTCCTGTCAAATATTGCAAAAATTCAAAAAGGTACAATGAGTTGGTACAATTGAATTTCCTTTTTATATTTTTCTGTTGTTTTCATCTATAGACAATTTGCTAAATTCGAAGCGTTTTCCTAACGTCAACCAGCATATTTTCGGGATCTCTTTTTTTAAACTTAAAAGTATCACAATGCTAAAAATTTTAAATTGTCTTATCCATTTTTTAAAAAAACAACGCTAATATAATTTCTTGAAGCTTGTACCATTTTTTGCGATTTTACACATATATTTAAGTAATAATAATAATAATAAATTAATAGCATTTTAGAATCAAGATTCAATTTACTAAGATATTGCCCTAAAAAGGCATTTCATAATGATATATTCGCCATAATTAAAATAAACAGATATAATTTATTATTTAAAGGAATTTCCTTAAAACTTATCATAGTTATGAAAATAAAATTGAAATATTCCTTTAGATGAAAGCGCTGAAAAACTAATAAAAATATTGATATAATTACATGATTGTATTCAAGAGAATTTATTGCTAAAAATAGCTCTTATTCAAAAGCGATATATTTAAAAAAATCATATTTTAAACGTTTTTGTTATAGCATCTAAAATAAAAAATGTTTTCGAAAACCCTTTTTTAAAGTCAGTAATGCAGCGACTGTCTTTACTTAATCACTTTATACCAACAGACTTTCAAGTGTATTAGCGATCTGTCTTAAACAATGATAAAACATATTTTAGCTTTTGCGAGAAAGCAGGATGCGGCCATCGGCACTGAAGATGTTTTCGAATCTATAAAATTAAATATCAACCCGATTGAAGAGGCTCGCTACTTGGCTTGATAGCAAAAATTAATCTTTTATAATCCAGTACTCTTTTTAAAACACAGAATTTCAGCGTAATTTATACAGAGTGTGACATTTGGATTATTGTTTGCGCGCATAAATTTAGGGAACAGAATTTCACTTTAAGGTCCAAAATTTAAAGTATTTTTTTTTTTAAATCTTAAACCAAAACTGAAAAAGTAAAAACTAGGCCGGTTGTGGATCGTTCTCAGCTATCCTATGCAAAAAATCATGTAAAAATATTAAAATTTGTGTGAGATATTTGAAAAGAACACCAACCATAGACTTTACATTATCACCCGGGATTTTTCTGTGACTTGTGTAGCGCCTTAACAAATCAAAGCTAAAACATATCACTCACTCGAAAGAAAAGTGATATATCTTGCAAAAATTCAATTTGTGTTTTATTCCAATAATAAGTTTGTCGAAGTTGCGACTTATTTTACAAAGAGCAATGAAACTCTACACTTATGAAAGTTTAGCTACGTGTAAAATCACTTTATTACGTTATATGTCCATTTGTGATCACAGAAGAAGTATGATTTGTGTATGGATGTAAAATTTCCAAATCCTCGAAACCTCATTCATTGCACATCTTCATTTAAAGTGTTTTAAGCTTTAATGCATGCTTTCATTCCTACATGCAGAGATAAGTGCTTAATTTCCTGTTAAATTAAAATTGCGTGTTTAATTAATTATTTTCTCCATTTCCTTTGAAATTTGCTTTTGTCGAAATTTGTCACTATTGTTACAGGTGAGAGGCATGAAGAGCACATATGATAAATGTGGTAAGTGACACACTCAAAATTTAATGAAACTAAGCAGTAAATTTCTGTCCAAAGATTCTGTCTAAGCAGCAAATCCAAATTCCCCCATTGTCAATTAAAATCTTTGTCAGTATTACGGTTTTTTAACCCGTAAATTAACAGATTGATTATTGATTATTTTCGATCATATGGTAAACTGTTTTTGTGACATTACCACCTGATATCTTCACAGTATCTAGTTCACAGTAAATATGAAAAGAAAATAATGATGCAAAATCTAAGTTAATAAATAGTGGATTACATAGAATTGTTGGAAAATGCTCTCATTATGAATGCGTTTTAATAGTATAATTATTTATTCTTAGAAGTAAATACATGTTTATCAAATATGCGGGAAATAGAATATAGGAGATAATAATAAACAAACAAATTATTTATGTAAAAAAATAACATTAATTAAAATTATCCGGATGAAAAAAAACAATATCCTAAAAACTGACTGTAAATATATTTTTAAAATATTACAATATATTGATTTAGAAATTACATCTCGAACACAATAAAAACTTACTACTAAAAAAATGCTTACAAGATGTTAGAATTGCAGATTTATGTAAGCAATGCATCATTTCATACAAACGAGATTCTCAAAACGTTTAGAACAGCGGAAAAGTTTTGCATTATCAATTTTTAAAAGTATTATTTTAAGAAAGAATTCTTTTGTGATTTAGAATAATCTTAATTCCCAGAATCATAAGCGAGTTCAATAAAAGTTAAAATCTTACTATGACATTAAAACGTCATATCAGAAAATGAAAATACTTAAAATGTGACAAGATAGAGAACGAAGCTCTTCACTTAAGTGTCAAGTGTCATGATATCGGTTGTGAGGGTATAGAATAAAACGGAAAAGGCATGTTGCGGTTAAATTTATTTGCATTTACGATAAAATGTATCTTTCAGTGCTTTGAGATGCACTTTAAAAAGAAATATTTCAAACTTTTTTAAAATTTACTGAAAGATCAATCAATAAAATTTTTAATTTAATTGTTTTAAGGGCATGTTTTAAGAACTTTTGAATTTATTGAAATGAAAAAAAAAGAAAAACAAATATTTTTAAAGATAAAAAAAAAATATGTGCAATTTTTCTCAGACTTTTTTTCTCATTTTTGCCTGAAGTATTTATTCTAAGCTAGATTATTCAGAAAATATATATATTGCATAGCCGCCATTATCTTTCTCTTTTTTGTACCATAGAATATTTATAATAAATTTTGCCATTTTAAATCGGCATAATCTGCCGTTATTGTATTTGTTTCAGCTCATGGTATATTGTATTAAATATAACTTAGTAAAGCGTGATCATTAAATGCTGCGCGCATACAAGAACTGGAAATTATGCATGTGGATATTTTTAAAGCAAATTAGAATCATAACACACCTACTTTTAAATAAAAATCAAAATATAGACAATAGATTTTGTTTAAAATATCATTTTAGAGCAAAAAATAATAACGTTTTCAAAAAAAAATAGTTTTTCCAGTGTTAAAAAAAATAAAGAAATAAATAAATAACCAAAATATGTGAATTCATTTTGGTTTTATCATGAAGACTATAAAGGACAACACATGTCTTTAATATTTGAAAGCTACAGCTCATACAGTTTCAAAGTAACATTGCGTTCAATCTCCAAATTTAATAATTCGAAGATTAAAAAAAAAGTTTTTTAAAGTTTTAATATCAATTAACATTTAATTGCACTTACTGTCTGTAAATGATTATAACTAAAAATATAATGCACATTTTTAAATGCGGTTTTTTTAATTTTGTTGAGAAAATTTTAAAAGTTCAGAATAATTAAAAATGAAAAAAAAAATTGATTTTTTGAAAATTTAAGGTTTTTGTACTCCCTTAACGACAGTACTTCGCAAGTGATGTTACAATGATATACATGATAAATCATATTTTATTTTATTTTAAAACTACGGAAAAATGAATCAATTTTGAGATCATTTATATGTAAACTATTTCGAATTTCAGATTCATGTACTTTTCCTGTCTATAAATAAATGATGGGAAAAGTCAATTTGGCTCACTTTCAACTCATATTTTTATTTGTAATTTTGGCAATACTAATCACATCACGATTTTGGAACAGATTTATTTATTTCTGTTTAAAATGTTTTAAACGACACAAAGCTGTAAATACATTATAATACATTGAGCAACATAGACTAATCTATACCAGCTGTTTAACCAGTTCTACACACGAGAGTTCACGAATTTAGTTTTAAAACCAAAATTAAAAATAAAAATCCGTGCAACCAAACTAAAGTTTATGTATATTAAAATTTTATTGTGTCTATTGAAAATGAGTATTTCTACAATCAATATGAAACAAGTATGTTCACAAAAAATTACTTATGGATTAAAACATAAATAACAGCAAGTATTTATACAATTAAATTAACATTTGGGAATATGAAAATCAGTTGTAAATTCGATATTTACGCAATCAAACAAAAATATTTATTACATTATTTGACATTTACTAACTACTCGATAAACCAATAAATTGAATAATTCTGAAGCCCGGAATCGAACCCGGAAACACTAGAATAGCGCTTTAAATGCTCTACCATTAAAGCTGAGAAAAAGGTACGCAGCTTACCATTTTTCTCAGCCATAAGTTCATAATTTTGAACAACAGCACAAAATTGAATCATCTTCATGAGCACACAATCCTAGACCGTAAGATGATACACATATAAAACCAGCATCGGTGAACACTTATGTAACTTTGATAATTTTTTAATTAATTTTCAGCATTGACATTACCGTTGGAATTATTGATTACGTATTACAAGATTTATCACTTACGGAGTAAGCATAGAACCAACAGATTGAAATTGTCCAAGCTGGGGATTGAACCCGCAAACATTGGGGTAGCGCTCCAAGTGCTCTACCATTTTAGCGACGAGAACGATCTTACCATTTTCCCATCCCATATGTTGATATGGCTAGAAATTGTCTTCATGAGAACACAATCCTGGAGCGTAACATGAATCACATATAAACTCAGATCGGTGAACACATATATAATTTTAATTAATTTTCCAATTAATTTTAGCATTGACATTACGATTGAAATTACTGAATATTTATTACATGATTTATCACTTACTAACTAAACATAGAACCAAAAGAGTGAAAATGTCTAAGCCGGTAATTGAACTCGGACAAAATTGGAATAGCTTTCCATGTGCTTTATTATTTAAGCAACCTGGACGATGAACTAGAATTTTTCGCTCTCATATATTGGTAAGGCTGTAACTACAGTACAATATTTAATCTTCTTTGTAAGCCCACAATCATACAGCTTGTGTATGAACATATGTGTATGTACATATGCCTGCATATGTATTTCATGTTACGCTGCAGGATTCTGTGTTCATTTAAAACGATTCCATCTTGTACTGTAGTTGCAGCCTTACCAACATGTGCTAGGGAAACATTCGAATCTGGGCATCATTTTCTTCGCTTAAATGGTAGATAACTTAGAGCGCTATTCTATGTGTTCCGGGTTCGATCTCCAGTATGGATTTTGCACTCTGTTGATACTAGGCTTAGTTAGTAAGCGACAAATATTCAGTAATTTCAAGCATAACGCCAATGCTGAATAAAAAAAGATGTAATTAAAATTACCCATGTGTTCACCTATACTGAATTTACATGTGTTTTACGTTACACTACTTCTAGAATTCCCACCTAAGTGTTAAAATATTTCCAATATTTTTTTTAAACATTCTCTGTAACTAAACGTTTATGTGAAAAACATATTTCTGTAAAAATCCTCAATGAAATCAATGTAAAAAAGGTAAAACATTAAACATATAAAAAACAATAGAATAAAAAATAAAATATAAATAACCAAAAAGTTAACCGCCTAAAAGGGCCTTAAAAGTGGGTTTTAACTAAAATCTGTGTCTATCTTGAGATGAGGCAAATTATATTTTTCACGCAATTTTTTATTTGTTTCTGTACAAACATTTGTATATTGTAACATTCTCAATCAATTGTAAAAGTTTTTCCGAACACTTTTTATAAGCATTATCTAAAAATTAAAATTTTATGTTAAAAACAGCTTTCTGTAAAGATTATATAATGGTGATGCTCTGATTTCTCGATGAAATCAGAGCGATAAAAGTAAAATATTAAATAGAAAACGGTTATAAAAAACTTTGCCGGTATATTGAGCTCTAGCGGCCAATCCGTTCAACCGATCAAGGTAAAACTTTAGATATAGCTATTCAGAAATATGAGCTCGAGACTCTCTGATCGGCAACAAAATAGCGCTCACAATTACGGTTATAGTTATAGAAACTCAAAATTTTCCAATGGCAACACCCATTTTTTCATCGCAAAATGCTCAGCTCATGCGAAAACCCTAAAGAGTATATAGTAAGAAATATATTTATAGTTTCGTGTATAGCAAGAAACGAACACATTATGCACGCATAAAAACTGTTCTGCGAATCCTCCCCCATAAAAAACACGATTGAGGTACAAGGAGTAAATTTGCATATGACACAGAGTCACTAAACTAATCTCTGATTAAAACACAGATCGGAGAAAACTTTTATTTTGATTACACATTTTCCACATGGGTGCCATCACAGACAATTACACATTGCATGGTGGCGATTGTGGACAATACAGACGAACGTTACATCGCATGAGGGATGTTTGCAATCTCATGTTTGATAGAATCTTTCAATTCCGGCAAAGTTTATGGATTGCACATGTGCACTCTAGATTTTAGATAACCACAGAAACCTGAAATCCATAGGAGTGAGGTCGGGGGATCGCGGAGGCCATTGGCGTTACTAGTTAAAGTGAAATGTTCCTCGTCCGTTTATAATATACGATATCTCCATCATATTGGATTAGAAATTCATTAACAAAGTCTATATGTCGTTGATGGTCTCTCACTTACAACATATGGGCACGTTGGTACCGGTAAAGAAACTTGCGGATTACAGAGTGCGGTAACTTTAAGACCATTGATTTTGGTAAACCCAATACACGAGATGCACCTTTTTTAGTTTGCATGCATCCTCTGGACACTTTGTGATGCTCTTCCATAACAGTATCCTCACGAACAGTTTGTCGTCCGGATTGCAGACTATCACAAGTGCAGCCAATTTCTTCGAATTTCATTACTAAATCACGAAGAACTTTTGAAAAGCATAGGCCACGTATTTGGCTATGATTTGGGCGGTAAACGCGCCAGGTTTTTGCAACATTCATCTCATTTTGATAATAGTTTTACCAACTCATCACCAACGAAGTCATTCTGTTGGCATCTACAAGCTCCGACTGAAAAACTAAGATTCCTACCCTACTTTTTATCCATTTTCTACGCTGACTATCTGGCAAACGATGTTCCGTGATTGGTATTTTGTCTCTGTCAAATTTTCTTCGTGTGCCTTGGTTGTGTTTTTTCTGGGCCGTTCTTACAGCTGATTTTGTGCGAGCATAACGCGTCCGTTTATTGAAATAACCATACTTTTCCAACGCTCTTTAGGATTTTCGCATGCGCTGAAAAAAATGGGTGTTGCGATTGGAAAATTTCGATTTTCTGTAACTATAACCGTAACCGTGGGCACCATTTTGTTGCCGTTCACAAAATCTCGAGCTCATACATCTGAATAGCTATACCTGAAATTTCACCTCGG
Organism: Maratus speculifer; assembly: GCA_964019185.1. Lineage (NCBI taxonomy): Eukaryota > Metazoa > Arthropoda > Arachnida > Araneae > Salticidae > Maratus > Maratus speculifer. The sequence goes on along the minus strand of OZ025295.1, from coordinate 248,951,033 downwards.
TCGGTTGAACGTACTGGCCGCTAGAGCTCAATATATCGGCAAAGTTTTTTATGACCACCCTGTACATTATAATAATAAAATGAAAATATAATATTTATTGCCCAAAAGTATATTTTTATCGCCTTACCTTTAAAGTGGGCTAATTAGTGTGAACGAAAATCAGTGGCTAGATTTATGTAAGACATCATTTTTAACGCATTTTTTTCTGTCTGTTTTTATAAAAAAAAATTAGCTTCTTTTAGTTGGGTGGAAGCCCAATTACTAAAGTTTTTCCGAATTTTTCTAATTATTATTTATTATTTAATGTATATGTGAATGAAATCTCTGTGTGAAGAGTCTGAATGGTTCCAGAGTAATAAAAGTTAAACACGAACTACATAAAAAATAAAATAAAACATTTGCTCAAAAGTTAATTTTGATTGTCTTGCTCTAAAGGTTGTCCGATGGATGATGAAGTAATCAGAAATGCGTCGGAACCAGAGAGTGTTTGAAGGTCTCACCATAAATACGTTTTACAGTCTGACCGAACAATACTTCATCTTTTAGAGTTTCCTTTCATTGCAAAATTTCTCATATTACTGATGGATTATTAATATTCAATGCTTATTTAATCTCACACCTTGATTTTTTCACCGAACAGTTAGGAATTTTCCTGATCAATTGTTTTATTCATTTTTAGAACTAAACATTTATATTGAAATGTATTTCGTTAACGATCTGGGACAGTTTCAAAACAATAAAAGCAAATATTCAAGTAAATAAAAAATAATAAAACAAATATTTTCCCAAAAATTAGTTTTGATTGTCTTGTTCTAACAGTGGACTGTTGTATAAAGAAAAGGTCAGAAATGCATCTTAGTCAGAGACTGTCTGAAGGTTGGACCAAATGTAATTTTTTACAGCCTGTCTGATTAATATTATACATTTCACAGTTTTATATTCTAACATAATCTGGCATAAGTTAGATAAATTCTTATTGTTCAGTTCTTATTTCAATAGACATCTCGTTTTCTTCAATCATGACCATCAGCGACATAATATTTGTGTATGATGTTAATTTGTTTGTCCAATGTATATAAATATATATATATATATATATATATATATATGTATGTATATATATTATATGATTCTTCTATACAATATCAAATCTTTTTACATATACACTATATAACGATAATAAGAGGTCATCTTCGATTCTAGACGATTTGTAGAATATCTAGAAAAATATATTAAGGGTTAGCCGGCAACTTCAAGTGTGTTACCAGCCTCAAGTTGTTACTTTAGATTGGGACTACTATGGTGACAGAAACAAACTGTAGAAAAAAGAATGTTCTTCGAATTACTCCGTAATGTCCGAAAAGCGTTGAAACTATCGAACATGATTAGGAGGCTTCTTATAATAAAGTGTGTTAATTTTTATGACGACAGGATCACTCACGCAAAAATTAGGGTTTTAATTAAAAAAATTCCGAAATATCACAAAGTATAAAAAACATTTCATATATATATCATAATATATATATATATCATAAACATATCACAAAGTGTTTTGCTTATAATTTGCAGAGTTCTTAATATAAAAGGTTGTTGTTTTCAGAAAACCTGACAAACGACACTTATACAATATTCTGCGACCAGAATTAAGTGATAATAATAATTGGGTGAAAATGAACAGGCTCTTTACATAATATTTCACTGCGCATGGCGAGTACAATCAAACTATAAGTACATAATGTATGGAGTAACTTTTGTGCATGTTTCAAAATGATCGCATAAAAATGCTGAAAGTGATTAAAATAAGCTCGAGATTCGTTTCCCTAAAAGGAAACTAAAATATGAGGGGTTCTATTTAAATATGCTGTATGTTACAAAATATTGCACGTTCATGTAAAAATGTCTATATGATGTATTAACTATATGGTTTTTATATGATATACTAACTACATAAGTTAATTAACTATGTCAAAGGCATGTTTGACAAAAATACATTTTTAAAACAAGTTGAATGTAGATTCTGCCATTGTAGAATTCAATTTCGCCTCCGATTAAAAAGAAATATAAATAAATAAATAAATAAATAAATCGATAGATGTCTTTTAGAACGACGACCCCGTTTAGATTGCAATGAACTAACTTCATCTTTCTTGTGTTTATCAATATAATAGCAAAGAGAACGGCGTGAAATACCCAATTGAATAGCAATTTTTCTCGGAGACATTGGAATTGCGGAATAATAAAGAGATACAATTTGACGTGCTACTTCTTCATTGACTAGATTCATCAAAAACGGATTTTTCTTTAGTGTAAACGCTTTTTTATAGACTCTGAGTAAAAGGGAATGCAATTTAACAATAAAACAAGTGGAATCCCGTCGAATTCGACGAATGAAATGTTCAAAAGACCCGATCGATTTGGTTTTAAGAAAAGCAAAAGTAATTACATTATTGAATCAATATATAATAAATATATTTCCAAACTAAATGTCAAATTTGCCAGTGAAACTTTTGCATGCAAATATTCGCACATCTTCAGTTATTTCTAATACATCTCGCACATCTTTACTAATTTCATTTTTACTGTGACATTATTTTCACTAACTGAAGTCAGCTGAAAGTAAAATCTCAATCTCAGTGTCCATAATGAAAAAAAAACATTGAAATGTAATATCGGGTACTACTAGGTTATCCCGTCGACCAAAAAATTATCGTCAAACTATAATTTTAAATGCCAATAATGTATGATCGTGAATGTCACATTCAATGACATTAAATACGATTCATGTGTTTAAAATGTCATTAAGTGATTTTTATTTCGACTTTTTATCAATATTTTTATTAATATTCTACTAATTATTTGCTTTTTCGTTATTTAAAATAAAATCTATGTCAATATGTATAATTTGGCTATTAGTTTGGCGTTTTGTATAATTTGGCGAAATTGGTCGACGGGATAACAGAGTAGTACCTAATATCGTTATGAGTAAAAATGCGATGCTTTAAATAGCGACGTCATTTTCTCTTCAAATGTTTTTTTTTTTTTTTAAGTTACTGTTATTAGTAGTATGAAAAAGGCAACCGTAATAATATTGTAACTCCCATTTATCTGATTGCTGAATGACATCATTTTCCTCATTTTGAAATTTTTCTTATTTTGCTTTTGACACTAATTTTTATCATAAATTATTTTCTGTTATTTTATTTACATTATTAATATTATTTCTCAGCAAATATATATATTTTTTACCCCAATTAGTGCATAATTATACGCAATCATTTTGGAAAAGAAATTTTTATTATCGACAGAAAAGCTAAACTGAGTTGCCACCGTTTTGATTTGTCAAGAAATATCGTAAAAAGGCATTTAAAATTAAAAATAAAATATAAAAATGGAAATAAATTAAAAAATAACTAAAATGGGTACAACTACAAATAAATAGCTTTCATTTAAAAAAATAATTATCAAAATCGGTTGAGTAGGAAATTCAGGGCTGATGACACGACATTTTTTAGCTTGTCTGAAAGAAATAGCATCGGAGGCTAAAAAAGTATTCGTTTAAATTTTTATTTCAAATCGGCATTTTCAACCACTATGACAACAGAAAAATAACAATATATTGAAAAAATTAATTAAATTTAAAGCCATTTTAAAGTTTGAAATAAAAAAGGAATTGGACAAATATTTAAGGTTAAAGTAAATAAATGCAGTACACTTATATAAACTAAAATATAATAAATAAGGTTTTAAATCGGTACGAAGAAAATGACTCTAAGCCTAAAAATGCCGATAATATTTTAAACAAATAACGCATTCATCTGCAAGCATTATCATTATTCGTTATCGTGCAGAACACGCAATATACGAAATCAATAGTTTTTAAAATATACCCGATTCATTAATTTAATACTCAACAAACGATAACGACAGAACCAGATACTTTTACTTATTTTTCTCAAGTGTTAAAGATTAGTTAGAGTGATAGATCTTGTAAGACAGCTTGCAAGAACATAAAACACATATTCAAAATAATTTCCGTTTACTAATACAGAGAACAAAGCCTGTCAGGATTGATTATACGCACTATTTAGCAATTCTTAAATGTCAAACATTTTATAATAAAAAATAATGCTGTATGTGAGATATACTCTAAATATACTGAATTGGGTTTCAATAAATATAATGAAATATAAATTATTCAGTGATAGAAATAAAATACAAATCTTTAAAACGGAATATTTCAGCTCACAGATTTTTATTTATTTATTTATTTATTCTAGAATTAGACTAATTATTTTTGTTGGTGGTTAATGCTAAACGAAACAGTTACATTATTTAATTAAATTTAAATATTTATTTAATGGTGTTATTTATTTTTCTTCCAGCATCGTTCTAAAAAATTGATTATTCAGAATATAGTAAATTTCATATTTTATAAAACAATAGTAGTAATAATCAGTATGATGGATACTACAGCGATGATCGCTATTTCAGACTCAGAATAACAGAAAGAAAAAGAAAGGTTTTCGATGTTATATATATATATATATATATATATAGGAATAGTAGTGCAATAGGAATAGTGTGGAATAGGAATTGAAATAGTAGTGCAATTGGAATAGTGTGCAATATAGTAGTTTTTTTTAAATAAGCCATTAGGATAATGGTTGTTGTTTTTAATCGAGAATAAACTTCGTGATGTCCGCATTTTTTAACCATTTTTAACGTACTTGATAATTGATCTTTTCTTCCCTTATTGAGACTCTCTAGCGAAAGCCAGGTTCAAAGATCTCGACCCACACCTCGAATTGCCAGATCGGTGTTGGGATAGAAATTGAAACCAGAGATATATTGATTAAATCAAAGACAGCAAAATTTCTTTATAATTTCAAGGGCAATGTAGTCCTATTTATAAAATCCTGAAATCATTAAATTGAATCAGAATTTAAAAACAAATTTATTTTTGAAAAGTTAAAGCTACTCTTCAAGTGATTCAAATAATTAAATTTTTCATTCAAAATTTCTAGAGTCAATGTAGCATTTCGCAATTAAAAAAAGTGGGATAGGTTTTATCCCACCGCCATACAAGGGATTAAATAAGAAACGCAGAATAAGTCAACGAAGCCTTTTTTTTCTTTAAAAAGTTAAATATGGCTCTTGGGATAAAGAATCCCTCGAGTGTACAAACGTGTCATTTCGATACGTTAATTTTTCGCGGGATAAAACAGACTAATATAAATTTAATGAAAGAGTAAGACAAAACCTAATCGTACATATTGTTGGAAGGTTAATAAATGTAATTGATATCAAATTTGTGGAGTAATTTCTATTTTAGGCGTTAAACGAATCATTTACATATTTTTAAGTGGAAAAAATATGATTTTTACAAACACTGTTACAAAATCAGTAAATACACATTCATGGATAAGATTTTTAAAAAAATGTAGTACCGATGCATTTTACAAAATAGGTTTCTATTTAATGCAAATTGAGGTGAGACTTATCCCAGGCAAATACTAACGTTACAAAAGTACCGCGTGCTCTATCGAGTTACATATAGCAAAGCAAAATATAAGCAAATAAATCATCAAAATTTTAAAGACAGATGTTCTAAAAAAGATCAGACAAGTACAATTTGACTAGGAGTTGTTTAGTCAATAGGTTTGTATGAATGAAGATACCTTTGTGGTTAATGTTCATCAAATAATCTCTTTAATTAAACAGAGGTTACTCACACAAAATTCAAAAATCAACATTCAATTTAAAAACGATTTTTCCTACTATTGTTTGCAAGTCAACATATTAACTAGTTTTGTTCAATAACATCTTAAAACTAAGTATGATTTAATGCTCAACACCTCGTAATAACAACTTAAAGTTTGATTTAAAAAGAAGAAAATATAAAAAGGAGTGCGCTTTTGCCGAAAACACTTTTGAAGATCAGAAGTTTTCCTCAAATGAATGAAAATATTTAATTTCGCATCGAAAGTGAACGAAAATAATTAATTTCGTTGATCATAGTAAGCGCAAACTGTCCGCATGTTGCTTCCAAACATTCAATTTTTTTTAGTTATTTAAGGTTAATGAAACTGTGACACATATATGATGGCTTGAAATACTAATGTAACTATCTATTTTCATTCACTTCAAAAAAAAAAAAATAATATTTTGAAAAGCATTTTTGTCCAAACTGCACTTGTACGACAATTACTTGATTTTGTATTGGCGCCCAATCCACGAAAAAATGGACATGAGGATGAAAATTTAAATTTCTTTAAATATGATTGAAATTTTGCATATTAACTGTTAAGAGTGTACTATTTTATATTTCATCAAAAAAGAATTAAATTTTTGTCATTAACATACTTATTTTAATTAATAAAGTGGCACTATGACTTTGTAAAATAGACTGTGGCAAAAAACTTTACATTCCATGGTCGCGTACAGATGAACAAACATTCTGAAAATCTCCATACTTGGATATATATGATCTAACAGCTATTATTGAAAGTTTTTGTCTGCAGAGAAGTGTTCACTAATCTTCATTACAAAAGGTAAGCATATTTAATTACTCTTAATTATTGTGTCACTCCCGCAAAAAAAGTTACATTTATATCTCTGCAGAAAAATATTTTTGATTTAAAGTTATGAAACTTTATATTCAAAAATAAATTATTAAGGTAATTTGAATTACAGACACAAAATAAATTAATTAATATTTTAGTTATAATTATTGAGCGTTGCGGGTGTGACATGTCCCTGTTGCGGGTGTGACATTTAATTAAAGTCACACCCGCAACGTCTTTTTAAATAGATTACAAATGCATATTTGAACAAATTATATGTAAATTTATAAAAGAATAATATGCTGGAAAACATGTACTTGGCAGCTTTAACTATACCCTTTGATTTAATAGAGGGAATTCCAGTTAATAAATAAAAATTTGCATCATCTGAGCATGTGACACTGTGTGCAGTTGATTTATTCATTTTGGATTGATAAAATTGTTGCTTTACTGCAAGAAAATAATTTTATTATTGATATATGATTAAGAAATTAATTTAAAAGGTAAGATTTTTTTTATAGAAATTAAAAAAGAAAATTACGAAACGATATTGTTGCAATTTTCTTTAAATTTCTTAATTTTGTTTTATTTTTTATATACATTTTTTTAATTTTGTTATTTGATAGTATTTATCTACTATATATATTTTTAGTTTTTTAAAATAAGTAAATCAATATTAGGGGAAGATTTTTTTTTTATCGTTTAATTCAAATTAAATAAAAGGTAGAAGTAAGAATAATAGAAACTGTTAAAATGTTTATTAAGTTAGCATAAAATGCATATAGTCAGTTTGAAATTAACCAAAATTTAACATAATTAACTTCATGTAAGATTAGAAATTTCAAGGGATAACTATTAAAAATTTGTTAAGCTTATATTTTTGGACTGGAAGTGCTATATTTATTCAGTTTAGACATTAATTTCTTCTCTTTTGCAGAGAATGAAGAGTACAGAAAGATCACGATATCATTGAAAAAAGATTAAGGAAAACCCTTTTAAATATGAAGCATATCTACAACAAGTGAAGGAAAGAGACAAAGCAAGGAGAGAAAAGAAGAGACTATTTTAAAAAATCATGGTAAAGGATGGCAATCCTTTTGCATTTCATCTCATAGTAAAGGAGTTGTCGATGGGGTTGGTGCAGTTGCCAAGAAAATGGTAACACTAGCAACGCTCTGCAACTATAAATTCAGCTTCAGATTTTGCCATGTGTGTAGAAAGAGTCCTAAAAAATATAAAAGAACTTTGCTGAATGTGAAATTTCAGAAGATATTGTGAAAATGCTTCATGAATGCTGGCACCAATCACAATCAGAGCTCAACATTCAATCGATACATCATGTTGTTTTTATTGACATAGGAACAATTAATGTAGCAATAACTTCAGAAAATGATCACAAGAGAATTTGTTTGTTACCATATTTTGTCAAAAATATAATATCCAATGATAAGAGTGCAGTTGGAGATTTTGTTTTATTGGAGATATTGATTTTGTTGGAGAAGTTGTTTTATTCTCGACAATTGAAAAAAAAAAGTGAAAACTTTGATGGACAAATAAGACAAATGAATGGGTATATTATAGAATAAGAGTATCGGAATAAAAATCAAGAAAATGTGTATATTTGGCTCAGTCAGTTAGATGTATCCACACTTTGACCAGGATATAATATCCAAAGACGAATGTGCAGTTGGAGATTTTGTAGAAGTTGTTTTATTCTCGACATTAAAAAAGTGAAAACTTTGATGGACAAATAACACAAATGGATGGTGACGATATAGAATTAGAATGTTTGAAAAAAAATTTAGAAAACGTGCATATTTGGCCCAGTCAGTCAGATGCATCCCAGGAAAAAAAGAGCATTTTTGTAAAAACAGTTACCACCACCAGAAATTATAAATTCAAGATTGGAAATGAAATTTTTTTTGTATTTTCCTCTCTAGATATTATAATTGTAATATTGATTAATTCTTTAATTAAAAAAAATCTGCCTTGAAAAGATTTGTGTATGTCATTCTTTTATTGGCTATACAAGTCACACCCGCAACAGGGCGTCACACCCGCAACGAAAACTTTGAATATTTTGCACAAAAGCAAGAATTGAGTAAGTAATTTAATTTTTTCATAGAATAATTATTTAAGTATTACTGTCTAATATATAAAAATATCAATTCACTCAGTTGTCATAATTCACAGAGTTTTGCATTTTTGCACTGAAAGATGAAAATGCATGTCCTTTTTATGTCACACCCACAACAAGCGGAAATTATTTTTTTAATAAATAAATGATACATTGTACAATTTTCAGATTTGGATAAATGTATGTGTAAGTGATCTACATTGAAATTCATACAAATTGAAACCAATGCTCAAAATCTTTTTTTTGCTGGTGACTAAATTAAGTTGTGTAAATGTCACTCCCGCAACTTTGGATTGGGCGATTGGATTATAATGTGTTCAGCATTTTTCGGAAGCGCTGTATAACTGATATATTTTGTGTGCTTTTGTACCTGAAAGGGAAATGCTATTCACAACATAATCTATGGTAAGTGTCTTACAGAGAACTTGCAATATATATATATATATATATATATATATATATTTAAGTATAGTTGAAATAGTGTAACATGATTAAATGTGTTAATATATGTATATATTTCATAGACCGTAAAGTAACGTAATTGTTTTTTGTATCCTTGTAAATGGTTGGATCTAATTATAAAAAGCGATTAAGTATCAAAATTAAGCGATTAAATATCAAATCACCTCCAAGTAACCACAAAAAATAAGAAATGAATGAGTTTCTTTACTCAAAATCAAAGTAGAATAATAATTTTTTACATGAAATTTTACAGAAAAATGTTTTTTTTCTTTAGTGATAAAATATTTATTATTAGATTATTTTTGCTTCAATTTGTACCTGAAAAAAAAACTTTGATTACGAAAGTCCTAAATTACAATTTTTTTTCTAATAAAAATATAAAATTATTTTATCGGCTTTAATTCACTGTCTACAAATATAGAAGTTATTTTTTCCTTGATAAAATTTTCACTGATAATTTCTTATCAGATTATATATCTTAAAAGATCTCAATTACAAAATTTCCAAACAATAAGTTTTCGTTCTCTGGCTGGAAACAATTAATAATTAAAACAGCCTATAAATTTAGTTGTTTCAGCATTTCCATAAAAAAATATCCACAAAAATAATTTATATTTTAAGAAAAAAAATAAATATCATCAAATACCACAAGCATTAAATAAACGTATTAGTTTGTTTTGTCGAGATAAAGAATTAACGTACAATCAAATCTTTTTCATGCCATTTATAAGTAATTTTGTTCTTCATTGATATAACTTTGATTTAAATAACTGTGTACAACCTAACATTTTTACTTGATTCTAAGTAAAAATTTTAATAATAACAATTTACGTTATCAAACTAAACTTCTCTTACAAAACTTAAATTAAGTCAGTGTAAAAGTTTAACACAGAGGGTTGAAAAAATATTCCTGGAGAAAATTGAGATAAGGCTTTTATTGGCTCACATAAAATCTTTATTATATGTAGTGTGTTTTCCAATCGATAACATCTTCTGGAAAATTATCTATTTTGTAAGAAGTAGAAAGTTATTTTTCAAAGTGGGTTACCTTATCTATCATTAAATGTGGATTTAAACGTAGAAATGCTTTAGATATTTAAAAAAATCTATGACGTTGAATAATAAATCTATTCTAGAGACATTGAATCGGAAAATAAAAACTGTAATTTGAGAATTTTGAATAAGCTTGTAAATATAATTTGTTTTCCTTTAGTAAAATTAACAGCGGAATTATTCTTAGTATTTTAATAAAGTCATTAAATATACCCGTATAGTTAATTAAATGAAAAAAGTAACTTAAAAATGGAAACATACACACAAAAAAATTCTCCAAAATACACAGTATTAATAAGAACATAAGAATAATCACAATGAATCTTTAAACAACACAAATCCAAATGATTTGGCGCATGTTTATGTCTTTTTTTTTTTTTTTTTTTTTTTTCGTCATTAACGCCGCAATTAAGTAGTTATTATTATCATTCATTATTCAGTTAGAGAACATTCGTAGAATTGCTTATAATAATGGTTTTAATGTTGAACAGATTAGTAATTTAATTTATCAATATTGCAAATAATAAGAAGCCCGAGATTAAATTCAATTTGCAAAAATACAAATATTTTCCATCCAATATTATTCAAGTTTTTTTGATAAATTAAAATATAGTCTTAAGCGTTTAAATATTTGCTGAATAGTCAAACCACATCAGAAATTGAAGAATATCATTTGCACTAAGATTGATCCAATTATTCTGAGAATTATTAAAGAGTTTATGATATACTCTTAATTAGAGCAGACGGATCAAAGAATTACTATATTGGAATGACAAACAGGGAATCTAAATATAGAAGGAAGAAGCATATCTCTAATGTTAAATATAATAGAAAAACAGCCCTGGTAAAATTATACCAAGAAAAAATATCCTTATAAACCTCACTGAAATTAAAATAATTTTTCCATCCAAAAAATACCATCCATACATTATAAGAGCAACAACAGAGATTCTAACACGGAAAAATTCCATATGTAACGATGCAAAATCATTCAATCTACCGAAACTGTGGCACGAGTTGCTTAATGACTAAAAAAATAGAAATAAAAATCTAAGTGAAATAAAAAATAATGTATTATACATGAAACACTGAATGATTGAGTTTCAGTTCAATGCTCTATAGACTGAGCAAGTTTGAAAAATGATTTTTAATTGTTATGAAAATGACTCGGTGATGCGTTGAAACATGCCAAATCTTAAATATATTTTTTTTTCCGTTCATAAAATCGTTGTTACATCTTTTTAGCAATTAGAAAGAATAAATTAATACAAAGCGTGTTTTCTTATACATTCATTATTTTCATAACGCGTCAAACGTATTAAGAAAATATGCCCTGTGTAACACGATCCTCTCTTAAACCTATTATTAAAATCATTTATAAATAATTGAGAAAGTTTTAATAAGACGTATATTTCACACAAAAAAGTCAGGAAGGAAAAGTAAATAAAGTACTTAAAATGAGTATATCGATGTACTCATATCGAATTGAGTATATTTCGATCAAAAATTAACAGATTCCTTTCTCAATTTTGAACTATCATATGTTATTAAATCCAAACAAAGGAATATTTTGTATCCTGTATTGGTTTATTTTATTCAGAGTGGCATAAAAGATGCTTATTAATGTAAATGTTAAATTACGTAATTTTTTTTAAAAATAGCTTAAAAGTGCTTGCAAATAATGCTCTTGTCATAAAAATATTCTGTTTGAGTATCTTGCTACAACTTCTGCTATTTTTCTTAATGAAAAATCAATTAAACGCTTAATATTAATAATTGTTAGTAAGAAATAAATGTCAATATATTTTTACATTAATTTGTGAGTTCAGGGCAGTATATAGGGATTCCTATTTGAACACAACCACGGAATCAAAGATGAGTACATGTGTTTCTCAGTTTTGAAGACATTTGGATCGGAGCTATTTCTGTGAGGGAGTGACCTTTCTAATAAAGGCACTCTAGCATTTTTGAGATCGTGACGTCAATGATTTAACAGGTGTAAGCGTGAAAGCGATATCTATCCTCTCTTTTACTTTTACTTTCTAGAGCGTGTGTGTCTTTCTCGGATTCTACAGTTATGTCGCGGTTAGAAGTAGTATGTAAATTTGTAGCATATCAGTTTGCAGCATATATAAGCTTGGTGTTTGAGTGTGTGGTGTGTCTAGTGACATTAGCCAGCTAGGGGTATGTCTAGCGGCGTTAGCCAGCTAGTAGCGACTAGAAGCTAACTAGGTGGTGACGACAAGCAGTGGGATATATCTAGAGCGAGTGATATCAAGTATTATCGAGCCTTCAGTGAGTTGACAAAGAGTTTTGGAAGGCGAGTCGAGAAGTTTGCCGTTGGTATGAGTTAATATTGAATATGTTGAATATTTTCAAAGTTAATAAAGAGTATATATACAGCCACGGGCTTTTTAATAAAGTTTTGTCTAGCAGTCTAGCGTAAGTTTAAGGGAGAAGTAATCTGAAGTGCCCCGATTGAGTTAGTGCCGGAGCTGTGAGTATAAGTTTAATCCTTCAGTATTGTTACAAGTTATTAAAATTCAAGAACTGCTCCACTGCCCTTGAGCCCTAACCGTTTTAAATAAACTGTTTTTATCCTACGTTCTGAGTTATGTCTGCATTTGACCCCTAGTACGAGCACACAACCGTTACATTTTGAGTATGTGAAGTACTTAAAAATGAGTACTTTTTACTCAATTTCGAGGACCCTTTTTTTTTAAGTGCATCAAGTCAATGATAACAAGATCTTTGCTGCCGTTAAGAAATACAGGGTGTCCAGCAAATAACACCCTGATTTCAAAATTAAATTTCTCAAAAACAAAGATCGATAGTAATGTGCAGTGAACGGTTTTTTATTGCGGTAAGCGGTAAAAATATTATACAGAAATTTAAAACAGTGAATATTGTGAAAAAATTGCGTTCTGATTGCATAGAATGCTTTGGTTTGACATTTTCCTTGTTTAAGATTCTCTGCAGAGAAATAATTTTTCAGCTTACAGTGCAATATTTTAGATTTTTCGAAGTAAATTTTTAGAATTTCAAAACTTCAAAAATTTAATTTAAAAAGACTGTGAAATATGACACTTTAAGCCAAAAAACACATTCTCTGGCAGCAGTCTAAAGCAAGAAAAATGTCAAATCAAAGCATTCTTTGCAATCAGAACACATTTTTTTTCAAAATATTTACCGTTCGAAACTTTTGTATAAGACTTTTACAGCTTACGTGATAAACAAACCGTTTACTGCATAATTCTATTGATGTTTGTTTTTGAGAAATTTAATTTTGAAATCAGGGTGTTCTTTGCTGGACGCCCTGTAAGTTGCTTTGAGTTTATTTTACTCTGCCAAGCAAAGGGAGACAAAGAAGTAGTAGACGATCATTTTTTACCGGAAAGATGGTAAACTTCATAACATTTTAAGAATCATAGCTGGAAGTCTGTTTTTGAAACCTTTTTAAACGCTTCTAAAATTGATAATATTTGTGCATCTACAACAAATAAATATTTAAAAATTATTCCGATTATTTTGACTCATCATGTTCATATAAATATATAAATATATATATATATATATATATAACAAAACCAAAAGAAATTCCAAATCCCCAAAATACATGGAAGTCTTCATCAGGGAGGCCCCTCCATGTAGGGGTAAATAAAGAGAAGTTTCTGAAAGGATGTAGGCTCATAAGCTAAATTACATCCTTAGCCCCCAACTTCTCAGATTTCAGAAATCAAACTCAAACCTTCAAAAATATTATAAATATATACAAATTTTTTTTTTTTTTTTTTTTTTTTAAATACCAAAGGACAAGACCAAAAATTACACAAACAAAAAAGGAAAATTACCTACAAAACTAAATATAAAAAATAAAATTGTAAAATACAAACCCCCAGGAATACAAAACCCTCTTCAGCTAGTGGGGCCATTCACTAGCGCTTCAATCTCGCCCTAAATTGAAATCAAGCATCCGTAAGTAAAGAAACACTGAGACTCAGAAACTTTCAGTTAACATATAAGATGGATAACAGTTAACCATTAAAATCTTTTTTAAACCATTCATAGCCAATTCTAGATCTGTTTTGTTATTGCAAATCCTGCGGATCCTATTAACTTGTGAATACATAATATTTTTTAAAACTTTATTGCTAATACATGAAAACCAGTAAGTGAGGCTATTAACTTCAAAATTAAAATCTTTCCTTTTATCATAAAGTCCAATCAACCATTTTTCCTTGTTTTTCTTAATTTTAAGATCTAAGAAAGTAATTTGTTCACCATCATCGGTTCGGTTCAGGACGAGCTCTTTAGTGTAAATGTTAAAGCTTATTTCCTCAAAATTATTGCAGTTAAATACTATAAGATCGTCTACATATCTAAAGAAGGAAATATTATTGAAATTTTTTTCGTAAAAATATAAAAATAGATTAGAGAACGCACTTGAAAAACTTGTTCCCATTGGCACCCCCTTATTTTGTTTAAAATAATTAATTCCATTAAATAAAACATTTTCAAATAGGCAAAACTTAATTAAATCAATCCAAAACTTCTTATCTACTTTTAAAACATATTCAAATTCAACATAAATATTTTCAAATACTCCCACGATCAAATTGTGAGGAATGCTGCCAAACAGATTCTCAAAGTCAAAAGTGTTTACAGAAGTAATTTTCCATGAATTATCATTCAAAAAATCTAAAACTTTAAGGTTATTGCCAATGATTGTATTGCAATCAAAAGTTTCTATTTCCTTTAAAATTAAATTCAGCAAACCAAACAAAATTTTACCCGCTTTGCAATTATAACTATTAGTACCACAGGTAACGAAGCGAAATTTTACTGGTTTCTTATGAAATTTAACAGTCGCAAAAAGGTAAGGAAATACAAAGTAATTCCTACTAATTCCAAATTTTTTATCAAAATCCAAAATACGTTTTTTTATTTTAGAGGGGTTTTCAGTTAACGTTTTATAAGATTCATTACAGGTATATTCCTTCATAAGAAGATTCCTATAGAAAACTTTACAAATTAAGGCAAAGTTACTACTTGCTTTATCAACAGTAGCAATAATAAACTGTTCTTTTAATTTAGCTATACTGGTTTTTAAATCGAAATTATAATGAAATTTTTTAGAACAACCTTTATTATAATAGTCTCTAAAAAACAAAAAATCTTTTTTAAATAATACCATAAACTTTAATTTCCATTCTCTAAAATCCTCAAAAGGCCAACTATATTTATATGAAACTTTTAAAATAAAGGCATCCAAATCCTTTTCCATAAATTCTATAATTTTAAGATTACTATAATTAAAGTTTAATCTAAATCCAGAACCCAAACTCATAATATTCCTTAACTGAACATCTTTTACAATATTTAAATCTCCTGAAACAATATGTCCAAAATCTGGATTAATATAATCTTTATAGCAGTCTAAATCACAGTAACAATCATCCCCTTTAATTAAATCAAGATTCTTACTATAATCATTATAGTTACAAATAAGATTTTTTAATGTCCTGTCATAACTATAAGTAATTCTAATTTTAAAGCTATTTTTAAGAGGGAAAAGGCTATTACAATCTTTCAGAATATTCTTAAATTTAATAGAATCAAAAATCTTATCTCTAAAACACAAAACAAAATTTTCAAGAGTTTCTTCACTTATAGATTTTATTTTATTTAAATCCCTGAAACCAGTTTTATATTTAAATAAATCAATAACAATATCCTTTATATACTGATTTTTAAATTTATAACTATCAAACTTACTCCTCAAAAACCATTTAATAACTTTATTTTTTAATCTAAAAATTTTATTTTTTATTTCATTAATATCATAAAAATTAACATAATCTTTATTTACAGAATCAATAGTATCAAAAATATCTGCTTTAAATTTACTTTTTCCTTTTCCTCTACTCCCTCTCTTGTTAAATGTAAAAAATGAATCCTTTAATCTAAATTTACTGAAACCGCAAAAATTACCCCTATTAACAACATTAATACCATTAAATTCTGAATTCAGGCCATATGGATAAATTGTTTTAAGTCTGTACATAAACATATTTTCAACTTTTAATCTATCTTCCCTATTGGGAACTATATCCAAAATATAAATGCTAATACTTTTAAATTCATGTTTTTGAAAATGCTCAATCTCAATATCGTTACAATTTTTGTTATTTTTCTTTCTTATATCATTTCTATGCCCAGTAATCCTAATATTTAAACTACCAGAAGTCTGTCCAATATAACCAAATTTACAGATTCCACATTCTAAAAAATAAACAACATTATTAGTTTTACAAAAAATATCTTTAAGTTTAAGTTTAATTTTTTAAGTTTATTTTTAAGTTTATTTTCAGTATAGTTCCTTTTTATTAGGTTTCCCCCCCCCTCCCTTATTTTTGAAATACTTCTTGGTTTTAGAGTTCGGCTTTGACTTTCAAGTTTACTTATTTTGATTCCCTTTCAGGTACTTTAAAAACTTAACATGGAAAGTAATAAAGAAAAAATTTGCATAACACCAGGTCCGTCGCGTGCTCAAACAAGGGGCCCTGGGGATTATTTTGGTACAGGAATTTCCCCGGTAAAAAAGCTACCGTACCAAATGTTTTTAGTTGATCTAAAATTTAGAAAATCTTTAAAAAAATTTAGTATTTGTAGTGATAGACGATGTCTTACTTGTCCTTATGCTGGCAAAGAACAGATTGAAAATGATCAAGATATTTTTTGTAAAACTAATAATGTTGTTTATTTTTTAGAATGTGGAATCTGTAAATTTGGTTATATTGGACAGACTTCTGGTAGTTTAAATATTAGGATTACTGGGCATAGAAATGATATAAGAAAGAAAAATAACAAAAATTGTAACGATATTGAGATTGAGCATTTTCAAAAACATGAATTTAAAAGTATTAGCATTTATATTTTGGATATAGTTCCCAATAGGGAAGATAGATTAAAAGTTGAAAATATGTTTATGTACAGACTTAAAACAATTTATCCATATGGCCTGAATTCAGAATTTAATGGTATTAATGTTGTTAATAGGGGTAATTTTTGCGGTTTCAGTAAATTTAGATTAAAGGATTCATTTTTTACATTTAACAAGAGAGGGAGTAGAGGAAAAGGAAAAAGTAAATTTAAAGCAGATATTTTTGATACTATTGATTCTGTAAATAAAGATTATGTTAATTTTTATGATATTAATGAAATAAAAAATAAAATTTTTAGATTAAAAAATAAAGTTATTAAATGGTTTTTGAGGAGTAAGTTTGATAGTTATAAATTTAAAAATCAGTATATAAAGGATATTGTTATTGATTTATTTAAATATAAAACTGGTTTCAGGGATTTAAATAAAATAAAATCTATAAGTGAAGAAACTCTTGAAAATTTTGTTTTGTGTTTTAGAGATAAGATTTTTGATTCTATTAAATTTAAGAATATTCTGAAAGATTGTAATAGCCTTTTCCCTCTTAAAAATAGCTTTAAAATTAGAATTACTTATAGTTATGACAGGACATTAAAAAATCTTATTTGTAACTATAATGATTATAGTAAGAATCTTGATTTAATTAAAGGGGATGATTGTTACTGTGATTTAGACTGCTATAAAGATTATATTAATCCAGATTTTGGACATATTGTTTCAGGAGATTTAAATATTGTAAAAGATGTTCAGTTAAGGAATATTATGAGTTTGGGTTCTGGATTTAGATTAAACTTTAATTATAGTAATCTTAAAATTATAGAATTTATGGAAAAGGATTTGGATGCCTTTATTTTAAAAGTTTCATATAAATATAGTTGGCCTTTTGAGGATTTTAGAGAATGGAAATTAAAGTTTATGGTATTATTTAAAAAAGATTTTTTGTTTTTTAGAGACTATTATAATAAAGGTTGTTCTAAAAAATTTCATTATAATTTCGATTTAAAAACCAGTATAGCTAAATTAAAAGAACAGTTTATTATTGCTACTGTTGATAAAGCAAGTAGTAACTTTGCCTTAATTTGTAAAGTTTTCTATAGGAATCTTCTTATGAAGGAATATACCTGTAATGAATCTTATAAAACGTTAACTGAAAACCCCTCTAAAATAAAAAAAACGTATTTTGGATTTTGATAAAAAATTTGGAATTAGTAGGAATTACTTTGTATTTCCTTACCTTTTTGCGACTGTTAAATTTCATAAGAAACCAGTAAAATTTCGCTTCGTTACCTGTGGTACTAATAGTTATAATTGCAAAGCGGGTAAAATTTTGTTTGGTTTGCTGAATTTAATTTTAAAGGAAATAGAAACTTTTGATTGCAATACAATCATTGGCAATAACCTTAAAGTTTTAGATTTTTTGAATGATAATTCATGGAAAATTACTTCTGTAAACACTTTTGACTTTGAGAATCTGTTTGGCAGCATTCCTCACAATTTGATCGTGGGGGTATTTGAAAATATTTATGTTGAATTTGAATATGTTTTAAAAGTAGATAAGAAGTTTTGGATTGATTTAATTAAGTTTTGGCTATTTGAAAATGTTTTATTTAATGGAATTAATTATTTTAAACAAAATAAGGGGGTGCCAATGGGAACAAGTTTTTCAAGTGCGTTCTCTAATCTATTTTTATATTTTTACGAAAAAAATTTCAATAATATTTCCTTCTTTAGATATGTAGACGATCTTATAGTATTTAACTGCAATAATTTTGAGGAAATAAGCTTTAACATTTACCCTAAAGAGCTCGTCCTGAACCGAACCGATGATGGTGAACAAATTACTTTCTTAGATCTTAAAATTAAGAAAAACAAGGAAAAATGGTTGATTGGACTTTATGATAAAAGGAAAGATTTTAATTTTGAAGTTAATAGCCTCACTTACTGGTTTTCATGTATTAGCAATAAAGTTTTAAAAAATATTATGTATTCACAAGTTAATAGGATCCGCAGGATTTGCAATAACAAAACAGATCTAGAATTGGCTATGAATGGTTTAAAAAAGATTTTAATGGTTAACTGTTATCCATCTTATATGTTAACTGAAAGTTTCTGAGTCTCAGTGTTTCTTTACTTACGGATGCTTGATTTCAATTTAGGGCGAGATTGAAGCGCTAGTGAATGGCCCCACTAGCTGAAGAGGGTTTTGTATTCCTGGGGGTTTGTATTTTACAATTTTATTTTTTATATTTAGTTTTGTAGGTAATTTTCCTTTTTTGTTTGTGTAATTTTTGGTCTTGTCTTTTGGTATTTAAAAAAAAAAAAAAAAATTTTGTATATATTTATAATATTTTTGAAGGTTTGAGTTTGATTTCTGAAATCTGAGAAGTTGGGGGCTAAGGATGTAATTTAGCTTATGAGCCTACATCCTTTCAGAAACTTCTCTTTATTTACCCCTACATGGAGGGGCCTCCCTGATGAAGACTTCCATGTATTTTGGGGATTTGGAATTTCTTTTGGTTTTGTTATATACATTTTTTACATTTCTTTTTGTAGCATTTTGCGCATTGGTCTGTAAAAAACTGTTTATTTGTTTCTTCATTTTTTTAAAAAATTAATTGAATGGTTTTAATAAAATTGTATATATATATATATATATATATCATCACTATCGACCATTTTCAATGCACTTCTGGATATATGTGTATAAACAAATAAGTAATATTTTTTAGTTGGTTAGTGTTGTATTTTAGCAAAATAAAAAAATTAAATATTAATCTATATAATAATAATAATAATAATCTATTCCTTCTCAACATCAATAGCAACAACAAATATTATCCTTTCATAGAATTAAATATCATTAATGTAATAACAGAAAGGTAATTTATGAAACTAGCAGTTAAAATGAAATGAAAATAATTATTCTTTACGCATTTCCATTATTTTATTTTGAGAAATAATTAAAGCAAAAGGTTAGAAGATCGTATTAAATAAGTGCTGCATTCTCGTAATTATACTTAGAATCAATATAGATGGTGCAGTTTGTAGAAATGTAATTATCAAAAATTCCATTATTTCATAATTGTATTTTGAAAATCATAACTTGTTTATGTGAATTATATTTATTATGAGGAAAAAGTAGAATTGTCAAAAATATCTTTTTATCACGTGGTTCGCATTTTAAATTTTGTATTAAATGTTATATGATTAATGCAAGCTTTTACAATTTTAAGATATTATATAAATCTTTTAAATATTTAGAAAAGAAAAAGAGAAACATGTAATTTTCATAAAAAAAAATTATTTAGGCTTTTAAAAAAAAAAAAAAAAAAAACTTAACGGAAAGATAATTCTTTTAATAAATATAACTATTTTAATAATTTGGTTACATAGTTAATTATCCAAATTAAAATTCTACAATATATATTTTAAATTCTACAAAGAGACGTTTAATTTTTACGTTGCAAGGAAAATATTTATTCAAGATTTTTAAAAGAACGACTTATTGGAAGAACTAACTCTCTACATATATATTTTTTGTAGTAATATTGTTACATTGTTCGACGTTAAAATTATACATCTAGATTAATCTTTTAAATACTTAGAATAGAAAAACAGAGACATTTAATTTTTACGGCGCAATGGAAACATTTAAAAAAGACTTTTGTGAAGAGCTGCTTATTACAGTATCTAAATCTTTAAAAAGGCATTTTTTGGTAGTAATATTGTTACAGAGTTATACATAAAAATTAAATATTTTTAATTTAATTTAAAAATTAAATACTGCAACAAAACTGCATAATTATTTTTAGGAAAAAATGTTATGAGTTTAGGGGAAAGTTTTGGGGAAAAAAGACGTACAGAATATTTTCTGATTGTGAAAAAGTGTGTTCTTGCTTGAGAAAAAAAAGATTAAGTTTAGTAGAAAACTTTTGTGTTTGGGGAAAAAAGTTTAAGGTTTAGGGAAAAATGTTTTGAATTTAGGAAAATGAAGGAAAAAATGTCTTGCGATTGCAAAAAGGATTTGTATTCAGTAAAAAAGTTATGATTAGGAAAAATATTAAAGGATCAAAGTACAAAAAATATATCAGTTTTCTGAACGCAAACTTTTTTTTTTTTTTTTTTTTTTTTTTTTTTTGAAAGATTTTTTTTAATGTAACAATTTTTTTATTCAACCTGAAACATTCTTATTAATTTTTTTAAAAAAAAAAGACTAAGAAAACACACAAAAAATACTATCGAACTCATTTATTCAGATATAAAATTTACGCAAGAAACCAGTTTCTTCTTGCGATTGTTAGTCTTCCCCAACCTACATTTTTTTGTGCAGATTTCAATATTTTTAAAATAATTAATAATTAAAAAAAATTTTGTTGACAAAGTACAAAATTAAAGTCAATAAAGGTTTTTTTTTTTTTTTTTTTTTTTTTTTTTTTTTTTTTTTTTTACTAATTTCTTTAGTAACGTCACGCATATTGAGTACATAGCACTGTCAGAAAACTCTAACAATTTTTCAGTCGGAATTTTTGTTACATAGTCATGCAGGTGCTTGATAACACTCGCCAGTTTATCATTTTCATCATTCGCAAGAGTTTATCATCTCATTCATTTTGATAGTAATGGCAACAGCCAAACACTTAGTCAGTGAATCAGTGAGTTATGAATAGCAGTCAAAATTATCTATTGGTTTAAACTGCAAACTACCTTTGTTCAATTCTTCAAAAATATAGTATGAAATTGAGTATGTGATTAGTCCCTCTATCTCACGATCTGTGATATTATATATGTTTTCAATAAGGTTTTTTAATTCAGGAGGTTTCAGTATGACACGCTCAGGTACGAATTAGAGACTCATATTTTTCCTTTGAAAAAGTCTTTCGAAGACGTACAGCTCCACACCCCCGTTCACTTATTTTGAAATGTACAAATCTAATTCGATAACTGTCGTCTTTTCCGAAGATTTATGGTTAAAAAACATTTTGATTTCTCGACCTAAAGAATTCCAAACTTTGGGGGTTAAAGATACACCGTTTTTAGTAGGTTATGATTCGCCATCACGATCAACAATATGTCGTATAATATGAACTGTAGTTTGATCCAGAAAATAATTCATGTCAAGGAAGTTTTCTCCACCTAGGTGTTTATTCGAGTGATGCCATTTCCCCTTTTCTAAAAATGATTTACCCTAAAAAGAAATAAAATAGACAAAAATAAATAAATTAAAAAAACAATTAAAAACTTAGTATGATTTTAAAAAAAATATTTACAAAAAAGAGTCATTGTAAAATTTACCGTAGTTCGATTGTTCTTAGTTTTCTTGATGCTTTCATTAATTTCAACAAGTTTATGTTTACTTTTATTGATGATATCCTAATTCTGAAAATTAAGTATGTTTTCCATGGCGCAAAGTAAAACGACTAATTCAGTAGAAGTTAAGTCAAACTAACAAAATCAGCAAACGATGCTACATTCAACACAGTAATCTGAGCAATTGGCAAATACTAAGGATGTCATTAATAAAAAAACAAATTTTTTGCTAAAACAGTTGCAGTCATTGAATATCAATCCAACTCAACGAAACATTTCATTGGAATTAAACACATTTTAACCCTAAAAAAACAGCTCAACTTTACAAAAGTAATTGCTCGTAATTACTAGTCTAAAATGAAATCCTTACATGACGCCACATTCTGTTCGAACATAAACCATCTTGTCTAGTTCAAGTGTTGCAGAAATTAAAAAAATATGTATACTTTAAAAAAAACTCATTAAAGGTATGTTTAATTTAAGAAATTTTAAAATCTGTTAAAAAACAATCAGTTTTAAAATAATCAGCTTACTTTTTAAAATTTAAATTAATTAATTAAATTCAAATAACCGATTTCATCATCTTGAGAATAATTCATTCAGTAAAAAGCTTCCCTATTAAAAACGGCTTTGAAACCAATTTAAAATTCTGAACTAATCATCCACTAAATATTAAATTCGTTTAAATTAAAATAAAAAATAAACTCCTCTATAAATAGCCAATTTAAAATTAAATACATTAAAAAGACCCATGAAATGGAATATTGGTTACGTCATACTTTGAGAAACCGAAACTTAAACCCACATCTCTCTTCTAGAATGTCACAAAATATTGTCATTCGCCACTTCTCGCGAAATAACCTGTGCCTTCTACAGATGAAAAAATTTACAACTCATCTTAAGGGTGTATTTTGATTCAAAGTGCTTATTTTCCGATTTATTTTTAAATTCATTTTTGCTCTCAAACGCACCAAACTGGCAAATTATCTTATTTAGAAAGTACACAAGGTGCCAAGATTGTCGATTGTTTGATAAATGCAAAAAAAATTGCAAAAAATGCAATCAAAAATGGCATTTTGAGCAATTTTTCCGAAGCGGGAAATCTGCGAACTTAAAAAAAGGTCATACTGAGAAAGTAATTGCTTATAAATCAAATTGTAATGATTTGAGCGTAAAAAGGCATCACACGGCAGCTTATATGTCTCTTCAAAAATCCCCTCAGCAAGTTTCATGTTTCTACGTTTAAAAATGTGTCTGAAATTGTATCGGAAAATTTCGAGCTGTTGAAGGTGGAAAAGCGTTTAAAGCTGATATTTGGACGCCCGTTCTATTGTATTCGCCAGAGGTCCCATGCCACCCACAGAAAAAAACTGGCTACTTTTCTTATAGCACGTTATCTTGCAGCCCCTTTTTGATTGACAGGCAGACATAGTCTCTTCCATTGTATTCCCCGATTCCCCCTTCTTACTATTAATGTGAATAATGTACTTTAATTTTCAATAAAAGAAAAATTTTCATTCAGGAAGCCCACGTTACATCTTTTTCTATATATAATTATATATTAAAAAATAGTTGTTATTTTAATGAAATTTTAAAACGAATATTTTAGGAAAAACATACCCATACATTAGATATTTGAATTAAGACTCTGCAATTAGTCAGAATGCAAATATTGAAAAGGTTTATTAAATTGCTTAAAATATTTTTGAAGTTAAGAATATAAATGTTTTTTTAGTTCCTGTAATTTTAATCATAACTCTATTTACTCAATTTAAACGAAGAGCTTTGGTGAAAATATTCAATACACATTTGTAACGTGACGTTTTCCTCAATTAACTAAATATTATGTTACTCTCTATCTGCTCATAAATATTTCAAGAAAATATATTATCTAAGCCTTAAAAACATCTTTTCCATAACGCAAGTAACTGTGCTTGAACAAACCGCAGAAAAACTATTCTATTTGGACAAGTTATGGCTTTGCGATGTCTTCCTTATTTGCAAAAAGTCAAAAGTGTCTGACAAATGTCGTGGATAAATAAAGTTTGTTTTTCAGGATTTGTTTACACGATGACTAAGGTTTTAGCAGCTTATTTTAAACTCAATTGTTTTTCAATGTATCTTTATTTATGTATGTCTTTTAACTATGGAATAATATTGTTTCGTTGGAGTCTTTGTAGTATGCTATCTAAGATGTGTGAATGATGACATTGTAGTATTTGTAGAGCTGAATTGAAAATTAATAAATTATTTCTAAGATATTTGACCATACACACAGGCACGTGATGAATCGTCAAATCATCTTCATTTTGTGCCAAATCACGCTCGCTGAAACTATCCACATGTTTTTAAACTGCAGCTACTGTAAACGTTATAAAAATTAGGAAAAAAATATAAATATAGTTAAAAAAAACTAAAAACCACGCTTTTAAAGTAATCAAACAAAAAGTGAAAAATAAATATAGTTTAAAAAAACTAAAAAACACGCTTTTTAAGTATATCAAACTAAAAAGTGAAAAATAATTCGTATTATAAGCTGAAAACGAAAATATATGAAGAATACTATATTACAATAAAATCATTGTTATTATAGAAATCAATTAATATGCAATAAATAAAATTATCGTGGAAAAAAAGCGTGTGGTGCTCCATCTACCATGCTCCATCTATCAGTTCTTAAGAAGCACCCCACGCTTTTTTTCCACGATAATTTTATTTATTGCTTATTAATTGATTTCTATAATAACAATGATTTTAGAGTAATATAGTATTTTTCCTCTATTTTCGTTTTCAGCTTAAAACACGAATTATTTTTCAATTTTTTGTTTGATATACTTAAAAAGCGTGTTTTTTAGTTTTTTTAAACTATATTTATTTTTCACTTTTTAGTTTGATTACTTTAAAAGCGTGTTTTTAGTTTTTTTTAAACTATATTTATATTTAATACAAAAACCAAATTAATCGGTTGGATAGTTTGAGTGCAATTGGTGAATATACATACGCGTCGAATTGATAACTTCCTCTTCCTTTTCTGAAGCCGGTTAAAAATAAAAATTGTAATACTGAATTTTTTTTTTAATTTTACATAGATGTAAACAATGTCAGGAGTGGGATTCGAACCCACAATCTCTTTCGAAAAACAGAGCTTCAATCCGGCGCCTTAGACCGTTCAGCCATGCTGTCTACATTCCATTCAGTGAACGTATTCAACACTTTTAATTAGCAAAAAATCACTAATTTTATTAGTTTTTGCCTAATTACTAAAAATGTACTGAACCAATTTCGATGAAACTGAAGAGGTAACAATTCGAGAGCATCGTCTTTCATTTAACGCCAAAACCAAGTTAATCGGTTGCATGGTTTCGGAGTAATCGGTGAACATATATAAAATAAGGAGAGTTACAAACTCACAAACTCACAAACATACAGGTGAAGTTAATAAAAGCGTGGTAATAAAGAGTGTAATATAGATGGAGATACTTATTGAAAAAAAATAGAAAAGTATTTTATCCTAGTGCGCCATAACTTGTTAATTTTCTCCTAATTATCACAAGATGTAAGATACTTTTGAACTTTTGTTTTTTCCTTTTTTAGATGATAGGTTCACTTTACCTATTTCTAGATTAATTAGGAGAAAATTCTTCCAGAAACTTTTCCATAGTCAGAGATACATATATATATGGGTGATTCTCAAAATAGGGGACAATTTATGTCTTTCGGCATACAAAAAAAATTGAGAGGTTTTCTGTCATGTTTTTATATTTAGATATGTTTTTCTTAATATTATTCATTATTTGCACTCAAGAATTACTCACTTTTTAGTTTATAAACCGATTTATAAACTAAATTTATAAACTTATTTATAAACCGATTTGGATGAAACTTGGTGCGTACATAGTACTTACCGATGTCTGGAGCGAGTTTGTTGGCCAGTCCCATCTGCCATCTTGTTTAAAAATGGCGGAATATTAATTTAAAAAATAATTTTAAAATTAGGTGCAAAAAAATAAGAAATTGATAAAAGGTTTTTCTTTTGTGTGTTTGACATTGATACATAGATTCCTGAGCATTTTTTGTTTCATCTGTGTCTTGAAAAATGGCTGAGTTATAGCACTTTCAATTTTTCAGTGTGGTTGACATTTTGAAACAGTCTGAAATTTGTCACGCGATAATACGCATATTTACAAATTGATTTGGATATAACTCCGTGTGTACATAGTACATAATAATGTCTTGACAGAGTTCACAGCCCAACTTCATCGGCCATCTTGTTTCAAAATGGCGTCCATTTAAGTTTGTCAAAAACCTTTTAAATGTATAAAGATGTATAAAAAAATTAGAAATTGAAAAAAGGTTCTTTCTAAAGTATTTATCTTAATAATGATTTCCGGAGTATTTTTGCTTTGTCATATATTAAAAAACGCCTGAGATATAGTAGTTTGAATTGCCAATGTGGGTGACATTTAAAAAAAAAATCGATTTGCCCGTGACAGCACTCGTATGTCTTATATATTAATTGATTTCGATACGAGTGTGCATGTGCATATAAATTAAAATTTCAACCAAGCTCACTGGTTTGTTTTATCCATCATGTTTCTTTAAAGTGGCATATACTTCATGATATCGTGGACTCTTTAAATCGCTGAAAATAAAACCAGGTTGAATAAAATATGACTAATTTCTAAAAATTCCTATTAATATTTACTATTGACAAAAACTAGTATTTAATCTTATAAAATCGGGTTCCACTAATTTGAGCTTCGTATGTTTGAATAATATAAATTAATTTAAAATAAATAAATAAATATATGAAAGCCAGCTCTTCCTCCCGGCATTGCCGGAAGGACTTTTAACTATGAAATATTGACGTTTCCTTCAATTCTTTATAGTATAGTATCAAACATGTGTAAATGATGGCATTGTAGTATTGTAGACCGTAATTGAAAATCAATAAATTATTTCTAAGATACTTGACCATACACACACGCAGGTGATGAATGGTCAAATCATCTTCAATTTTACATGTTGATTATGTGTTGCACCACTCTCACTAAATTTATTTATATGTTTTTAAACTGCAGCTACTGTAAACGCAATAAAAAATTAGGAAAAAAATACAGAGTGTGATGTATATGAAGATACTTATTGAAAAAAAAAATTTTATCCTAGTGCGCCATAATTTATTAATTGTCCTTTAATTATCATAAAGTGTAAGATACTTTTGAGCTTCTGTTTGTTCCTTTTTTTATGGTAAAGTCACTTACCTATTTCTTGATTAACTAGGAGAAAATCCTTCCAGAAACTTTTCCATAGTTATATATGCATATATATGTTTGATATTGCTACTGTACAATCTGAAAAAAGTCTATTATATGTGAATAGTGTACTTTGGTTTTCAATAAAAGAATAGCTTGCAGCTAGGAAAACTAAGTCACATCGTTTTCTATTATTTAAAAAATAATAGTTGTTATTTGAAATAAAATTTAAAACGGATATCATAATAATAACGCTGTCGTACATTAAAGATTTTAATTAAGACTATACACATTGTCTGTATGAAAATAATGAAAATTATTATTCATTTATATAAAATATTTGGTCATTTAAAAATATAAATGTCTTTCAAGTTCCTGTAATTTTAATCAATCTATTTATTAATTATTTGCAACGTAATGCTTTAGTCCAAATGATTCAATACACATTTGTAACTTCATATTTTCGTCTATCTGCTGAATATTTTGTTACTGGATATCTGTTCATAAATGTTTCAAGAAAATATATTATCAAAGCTATAATTCGATCTTTTCCTTAACATAAGTAAATGTGTTTGAACAAACCGCAGAGTAAATGAAGAAAATCTGAGAAAAACTCTTGTATTTGTATAAGTTACGGTTTCGGGTTATCTTCTTCATTTTCTTATTTACGGAAAGTCACAAGTATCCGACAAATGTGGAGGCTAAATTAAAGTTTGTTTTTCAGGATTTGTTTACAAAATATCTAAGGTTTTCATAACTTATTCTAACTCAATGTGATTTCTGTATTTAACTATGGAATATTAAAGTTTTCTTTCCTTCTTTGTAGTTATCAACCAGGAAGTCCAAGTTACATCTTTTTCTGTAAAAAAAAAATAATAATAATAAAATAAAAATATGGTAGTTATTATTTTATTCAATACTTAAAACGAATATTTTAATAAAAACGCTGACTTATATTAGAGATATGAATTTATACTATACACATTGTCGACATGGGAAGAATGAAAATGTTTATTAATTTGTACAAAGTATTTGCCGCGTTTAAGAATATAAATGTCTTTCAAGTTTCTTGTAATTTTAATGATAACTCTACTTACTTAATACTTGAAACGTAATGCTTCAGTGAAAACATTCAATACATATTTGGAACATGACGTTTTCGTCTATCAACTGACTATTTTGTAACTCTATATCTGCTAATAAATATTTCATTAAAATATATTATCTAAGCCGTAACACGATCTTTTCCATAACTTAACTAAATGAGCTTGAATAAACCATAAGAATATAAATGTTTTTAAAGTTCCTGTAATTTTAATCATACTCTATTTACTCAATATTTTAAACATAATGCTATAGTGAAAAGATTCGATACGCATTTGTAACATGAAGTTTTCATGTATCAGCTGAATATTTTGCTTCTCTATATCTGCTCATAAACATTTCAAGAAAATATATTGTCTAAACTGCAACACGATCTTTTCCATTACATAAGTAAATGTGCTTGAATAAACCGCAGAGAAAATGAAGAAAATCTAAGAAAAATTGTTCTATTAGTTCTATAGTCTCCACATTTCCTTATTTGCGAAAAGTCACAAGTGTCTGACAATTGTCGGGAGTAAAAAAAAAGTTTGTTTTACAGAATTTGTTTACCAGATGACTAAAAATTTAGCAGCTTATTTTAACTCAACTGTGTTTTTTATATGTAACTATGGAACATTAATATTTCCTCCAATTCTATGTAGCATGCTAGAATTATAAAATACATGCACTCAAGTGTAATTCTCATGGCATTATAGTATTTGTAGAGCATAATAAAAAACGAATAAATAATTTTTTCAGATATTTGTCCATTACTCACACTCAAGTGATGAATCGTCAAATCAACTTCATTTTTACAAGAGTTTAAAAGTTAGAAAAAAATGAAGTTGATTATGTGTCAAATATGCGCTCGCTAAAAGTGTCCAGTGGATTTCAAACTGCAGCTACTTTAACCCCCTGACTGCCCAGCAAAAGCGTAAACTTGTAATGTTGTTTTTTCTATAATTTATTAGAAATATTAAAAAAAGATGTTTTTTATAGCCTGATACAAAATATGTTATTACTTATAGATGTAAAATCTTTGAGAGTATTAATCCTAACTTAATTTTTGAAAACTGGGTTTTATTTGTAGAATTATATTAATTTAAATACTGTTTATGTTGCAGTGAAACCTGCAGCTTAGTGTGCGAAAAAATCCGGTCGCGGCAGTCAGGAGGTTAAACGATAGAAAAGTAGAAAAAATTAATGAGTATAATGCTGTCGTACAGATAATGTTACGACATCGCTTAAAGTACTACTACTACTACTACCACTAATAATAATAATAATAATAATCAAACAGCACAATCCAAAATATATAAATATATATAAGAAATGAAGTGAAATTTTGAATTTATTTTATTTAGTAACAATAAACCAAATAATAATAATTCTGATAATTAAAATTATACTAATAATTTTAATTATCAGAAAAAAAGTAATTTTATTAAATCTGAAAGCTTTATTTATTTGTAATAATTGGGGTAATAAAAAAAAACAGATCTCTAAAATGACTACATGTGATTATTCTGAATTTTCTCCCCATAAAAATCTCTGACAAACAACAATATACTCAAAAGCTATAAAATTAGCCTGGCACCACTTTGACATAACCCTGAATAGGCAAGAGTAGAGAATTTACGATGCGATCGGCGTTATTTATGACAGGGGTAAAACCTGCATGTGTGGTCAAAATAATCCCATGGACGCAATCATGTGAAACTAAAAAAAGAAGCGGTCAATCAAGGAAAAAATGAAAGAGGGCAGATATGCCAACCTCTGGCTTTTTAAAAATACTTCTAACCAGAAACTTATTGAGTCAACAAAATTAAGTAAATTTTAAATGACCCTCTGAGTTAATGCCAGACACTTCTAATTAAATAAATTTTGTGGTTCAAAGTACGTTTTCATGAATTAAAATAGCCGGCGGTTGGCAACTCTGGAATACAGAAAAGCGACCTACCTACTTCAATAACCCACGCCAATAATCTGTTAGAATTTACACAGGACCAATGAAGTGAGTTTTATGTAGACCAATGGAATAGCGGCGATTCCGCCGCAATTAAAATTGATTAAAAAAAAGAGATGGAGTAAAATAAACAAAAAACTCTCTCTCTGAGAATTTTCCTGACTTTAGAGATCGACACCCATGAAGCAAGCAGTTATTATGGAAGTACTTAAAGAACTTTTTTTTTTTTGGGGGGGGGGGGATTGAATAAATAAATGTAGTAAGATAAATTTATGAGATTAAATTTTTTAATTATATATTTTTGTGCGATTTTGAATTCTACAATTTATGTGTTAAAAAAAATGTGTATGTATATAGTTATGTTTTCTTTGATGTTTTCCTTTAATTTATTTATCTTTCAGTAAATTGATCGATGCATATTCTTTAATATTAAAAAAAATGAAGACTTTAAACATTTATTTATCACATTAAAATTATAGATTACAAATTTAAACGTTAAATAGGTCTCTCTAAAGTTATTGCAATTATTTATTTAGATTATTATTCCAAGGATTTAATTTTATTGATTGGTAATATCCCGCACATTCCTTCACAACGCGGAATGGGATATTGTTATTATATGATTTTAGTACTAACCACGTTTCGGTCATGTACCGAGTATGTGGCGTTATTTTCATCACCACAAATACATAGAGAAATTCGCAATGAAAAAAAAATAATAATCTGAGAAGTATTTTATTCTACTGCGGCATAATATGTTAATTTGCTCCTGGTTATCACAAGGTGCAAAATATCTTTGAATTCGGCTTTGTTCCTTTTTTAGATAGTAGGGACTTTTTACCTATTTCTTGATTATTTAGAAGACATATCTTCCAGAAACTCTTCTAGTGTTAGATATGTATACTGCCTGAGTTCCAAATTAGTAGCTACATTTTGGTTGAAAATTTTGTCCCAAAGTAGTTTCTACATTTCAAGTAAATGGAGTCATAAGTAACTCCGGATTTTAGTAAATGGACTAACAGTTTAGTAAATGGACACTAATAAAATTATTCTGCATTAAATATTATATGTTATACTTGGTGTTTGACGTTTTAGTCATTTGAATGTGAAGAAACATAAATAAAAGACAATGTAATTAAACCTATTATAAATGTGATGATAATAGGGATTATGAATAACAATTTAGAAAGTACGCTAAAGAAGGGAAAGAAAAATAAACAGTGTAGTGCTGCATTGCTCCTTTTGCAGCAACATTTGAAAAATGATTATCTAAGCAGAACGGCTATAAATGCTAGCTGAACTGAAATTTGGTGCGTTGCAAATAAACAAAAGATTTATTACTAAAATAATGTTTATAGCAGCGGTGTCAAGACCAAGATCGGTCTCGAGTAAAAAAAAAATGATTGGTGAAAAAATTGGAAAAAATGCTGTTGGCAAAGGTTGTAGAAATTATTAACAAAAAAGAAATTCGTAAAATGATTATAGAAAATTTATTGCCAGCTACATGTGAAACATTTTCCAGTAGTGAAATATCGAGTCTTTTGTACATGGAATACTACAATGCCTAGCTTCATTTGGCAATGTATGATCCCAGTATCAGAGGAGAATGTTTAAAAGATAGATGGAAATTTATATTTATCGAATGTTCTAAGAAATGCTGGAAATACAAAACAAAATGAAGCGTGGCTTAAGTGCCTGCAAGCTTTGGATATTTTTAAAACTATTATGGCACTGATTTAGAAAGAGATGGAGGGAATTCTTTGTAAGTAAATGTTGTCGATTGAAGCACAGCAACCTGAAATCTCTGAAAAACTGTCAAGCAAAATTATAAGATCATCAGTATCAATAATTCGTACAAAAATATTCAAATGCAGTCACTAATTTGGGGAGAAGGAATACTTAAAATTGCTAACGAATAATCTATAGTATATATATTATATATGGAGGGTGTATTACAGTTTTCAATAAAAAAATAGTTTTCACCCAGGAAACCTCAGACACATCTTTTTTCCATAAAATAATAATAATAAATAATACTTGTTATTTTAAATAAAATTTAAAACGGATATTATAGTAACAAGGTCGTCATGTGTTAAAGATTTGAACCAAAACTCTAAACGTTATCAGCATGCATATATTGAAAATAAATTTTAATAATTTGTACAAAATATTTGCCCATTTAATAATATAAAGGTTTTTCAAGTTCCTATATTTTAAATCGTAACTCTATTCACATAATATTTGAAATGTAATGCTTTAATGAAATATTTCAATGCACATTAGTAAAATCACATTACCATCTATCTACTGAACATTTTTTTCTGGATATCTGCTTATAAACAATTCAAGAAAATATATTATCTATAAACCGTAATACGATATTTTCCATAACGTAAGTAAATGTGATAGAACAAACCTTACAGTAAATGAAGAAAATCTAAGAAAAACTCTTTTATTTGTCCTTAGTTACGGTTTAGGTTTACCTTCTTCATTTTCTTATTTATGTAAAGTCACAAGTGTCTGACAAAAGTGGGGCTAAATTCATGTTTGTTTTGCAGGATTTGTTTACTGATGTCTAAGGTTTTTATACATTATATTAACTCAACGTGATTTCAGTATGTAACTATGAACTATTGAAATTTTCTTCACTTTTTTGTAGTTAACAGCCAGGAAGTAAAAGTTATACATTTTTCTATATATATATATATATATATGCAATGTTTATTATTTTAACCAAAATTTAAAACGGATATTTTAATTAAAACGCAGTAATATATTTAAGATTTAAATTCTGATTATACACATTATCAGCATGCAAATAATGAAAATACTTATTAATTTGTACAAAATAATTTAATTTCTTTAAAAATACCAATTATAGGCATTATGTTTAGATCTTTTAAAACAATCTTGAAAATAATTTTATATACATAAAATACAATTGTCACTATCACAGTAAAAGTTCATATAATTCGAGAGTTAAAACTAAAAACGTTTTCGCCCTTCTTAGGACATCTTCAGTCAGCGTAAGTGGAAATCATTTTCTCTTGAGCTCTATATACCGTGCAAATCCCCCGGGCTTCCCTCTTTCCTTCTGTTTTTCCCTTCTTTTTCGCCAGGCATCTTAACCCATCTGGGGTCAATGGCTGCATGTGCCATATCATTACATGGTTTTTCTTTTGAAGTAAGGATTTCAAGAATTTCCCTGATTAATGTGTTGTGTAGGTTGTCGTAATTAGCTATTTTTTGTATATGTACAGATTCTATTTTCAAAGGTATCTTATGGTTACTTCTTGACAATGCTGTATTTAATTTATGATATTTTAAATCTTTTAAGTGCTCTCTCTCTCTCAGCTATTTTTCTTTTCGTCATTCCTATGAATTCTACTTTTTCGTTATTTTCATTTATGCAATTTATTTTATAAACTCCTGCCGTTTGGGTTTCTTCATGTTTTTCAATTTCATTTCTTATTTTCGTGAATAGGGATAGATGGGGGTTATTGGAATATGTTTATCTAATTTTCTAAATTCTCTTTTGATCTTTAACGCTATTCCATTCATATATGGAATGGGGGGAGTGTATTTGATATTTTTTGCGCGGGTTGAATTCGATCAATTCAGTAGCTTTTTGGATAAGTTTGTTAATCGTTGTCTTGGGATGTCCAGCATTTAAACCAATTTTTTCAATTATTTTAAATTCTTCTTCTAAGGATTTTTTTGTTGAACATACATATAGCGCTCGATTTATGTATGAATGGAGGGCTGCTAATCTGTATGGTAAGGGAGTGTTATCTTTATAAGAAATTATATTAAAATTTGCTGTCGGTTTTCTGTAAACTGTAATGTCTATTTCATTATACTTATGCGTTATTTTTACATCTAAATATGATATTGTATGATTTACTTCTTCTTCTATCTTAAACTGAATATTTTTGTCGTATGAATTGACATTTTTTAGGAGGTTATCTAGGTTAGTGTGTTTGGTTGTTATTATGAAGATATCATCTACGTATCTGAGCCATAACCGGATTTCAGTTTTATGATCATTTACAATAATTTTTACAAGGTTTCTAAGCTTCCATTCAGCTACTACATTAGAAATTGGTGATGCCATAGGGACACCTTTGTTTTGTTTATATATTTTGTTATTGAATTGAAAGTAGCTTTCATTAAGGATAAGATTTGTTGCACTTTGTAAATTCGTATTAATTTTAGGTTCTGTATAATGGATTTTAATAGATTCATTAATTACGTTTGCCATTTCTTTTAAACTAATTGATGGATATAAATTTTTAACATCTAAACTTATCATAAAATCGTCATCATTTGATTTATATTCTTTTAGTTTTTGTATAAAATTCTTTGTTGAATTTATAGAAATATCTGAGGGCGGGATCATTTTCATATATTGATTCTTCATATACTTTTCCAAATCATATGTTGCCACATGCAGCCATTGACCCCAGATGGGTTAAGATGCTTGGCGAAAAAGAAGGAAAAAACAGAAGGAAAGAGGGAAGACCGGGGGATTTGCACGGTATATAAAGCTCAAGAGAAAATGATTTCCACTTACGCTGACTGAAGATGTCCTAGGAAGGACGAAAACGTTATCAGTTTTAACTCTCGAACATATGATTTGGAAAAGTATATGAAGAATCAATATATGAAAATGATCCCCCCCTCAGATATTTCTATAAATTCAACAAAGAATTTTATACAAAAACTAAAAGAATATAAACCAAATCATGACGATTTTATGATAAGTTTAGATGTTAAAAATCTATATCCATCAATTAGTTTAAAATAAAAGGCAAACGTAATTAATGAATCTATTAAAATCCATTATACAGAACCTAAAATTAATACGAATTTACAAAGTGCAACAAATCTTATCCTTAATGAAAGCTACTTTCAATTCAATAACAAAATATATAAACAAAACAAAGGTGTCACAACGGGATCACCAATTTCTAATGTAGTAGCTGATTGGAAGCTTAGAAACCTTAAAAAAATTATTATAAGTGATCATAAAATTAAAATCCGGTTATGGCTCAGATACGTAGATGATATCTTCATTATAACAACCATACACACTAACCTAGATAACCTCCTAAAAAAAGTCAATTCATACGACAAAAATATCCAGTTTACGATAGAAGAAGAAGTAAATCATACAATATAATATTTAGATGTAAAAATAACGCATAAGTATAATAAAATAGACACTACTGTTTACAGAAAACCGACAGCAAATTTGAATATAATTTCTTATAAAGATAACACTCCCTTACCATATAGATTAGCAGCCCTCCATTCATATATAAATCGAGCGCTATATGTATGTTCAACAAAAAAATTCTTAGAAGAAGAATTTAAATTAATTGAAAAAATTGGTTTAAATGCTGGATATCCCAAGAAAACGATTAACAAACTTATCCAAAAAGCTACTGAATTGATCGAATTCAACCCGCGCAAAAAATATCAAATACACTCCCCCCATTCCATATATGAATGGAATAGCGTTAAAGATCAAAAGCGAATTTAGAAAATTAGATAAACATATTCCAATAACCCCCCATCCATCCCTAAACAAGAAAATAAGAAATGAAAATGAAAAACACGAAGAAACCCAAACGGCAGGAGTTTATAAAATAAATTGCATAAATGAAAATAACGAAAAAGTAGATTACATAGGAATAACGAAAAGAAAATTAGCTGAGAGAGAGAGAGAGAGAGAGAGAGTACTTAAGAGATTTAAAATATCATAAATTAAATACAGCATTGTCAAGAGGTAACCATAAAATACCTTTGAAAATAGAATCTGTACATATACAAAAAATAGCTAATTACGACAACCTACACAACACATTAATCAGGGAAACTTTTGAAATCCTTACTTCAAAAGAAAAACCGTGTAATGATATGGCACATGCAGCCATTGACCCCAGATGGGTTAAGATGCTTGGCGAAAAAGAAGGAAAAAACAGAAGGAAAGAGGGAAGACCGGGGGATTTGCACGGTATATAAAGCTCAAGAGAAAATGATTTCCACTTACGCTGACTGAAGATGTCCTAGGAAGGACGAAAATGTTATCAGTTTTAACTCTCGGATTATACAAACTTTTATTGTGATAGTGACAATTGTATTTTATGTACAGTTGGCAAAAAAAGTATTTGTACACTCTAAAATTTTTAATTTTTTACTAAATAAAAACAGATATTTTGTCAAAAATAGTTTTAATACAGTCTGTTTACCGTGCGTTTTAAATTACACAACAGAAAATTTCGATAAAGATGTAAAATAATTTTCTAATGGGAAAAGTTTAAAAATTTCTTGCAAAAAAAGTATTTGTACATTTCTCCATCCTGATATGTACTGTGTTTTATAGTGTTTATGGTTCAAAGGACTACTTTTACAGAAGCTGTTAATAATTTTTAAGTTCATATTATATTTGTCTGACATTTAATTTAATTTGCTCTTGAAGTAATTGAATATAGAACCTAATACTAGAGAGGCACCTCTAGATATATGAAATCCTATGATTGAGCATAATAAAAATTTAAATACGCAACAAGAATTTGTAAAAGCTATTAAATTACCATTTACAACTATTGAATGTATAGTGAGAAACTATGAATAAATTAAAAGAATCGAAATTCAATGAAAACCAGGACTTCTTAGCAAACTAACAATGAGGGAAAAAGAGAGTGTTGTTAAAAAAGCTTTAAAAATTCCTGTGCGTTCGGTTCAAAAATTTGCTGGAGACCTTGCGACATCTTCTCGCATCAGAGTAATACCTCAAACAATAAAAAATATTCTTCTCAATGCAGATTTAAAAGGAAGAACCTCAAGGGAAAATCCATTCATCAACGAAACAAATAGGCGAAAACGCATAGTATTCGCTTTCGCATACAGAAGTAAATCATTGGATTTTTGGAAAACAGTAATTTTTTCTGATGAGGAAAAATTCGGAATTTTCTTACCATCAAGCATTTGAAAAAATTGGCGTAAAAATAAAACTGTTCTAGATCCAAAACGTATACCTCAAACTATCAAGCATGTTGGGGGGAATATTATACTTTTGGGGTGTATAGCTTCTAATGGAGCAGGACATTTAAAATTTTTTGACAATGGAAGGACAGGTTTAACATACAGTGATGTGTCGCGCCATAATTTATTAAACTGTGCCAAGAAATTATGCATAGAGGAAGCTTTTCACTTTCTGCAGGATAATGACCAAAGCATACTGCTGTGATCACCAGCACATGCTTACGACAATACTCGAAGACGACTGGTAATTCCTCTAAAATCTCTAGACTTGAATCCAGTAGAAAATTTGCAGATGCTATTGGATGCAAAAATCCGAAAAAAAAAATATGTATTAGTAAAAAACAGTTTTAAAGAAGCTCTTATTGTGTCATGGGATAACATTAACCAGACCACTACAAAAAAGTTGGTGGAATCTATGTCATACCATCTAGAAGTAGTCATAAACGCTAAATGAATTCGCACAAAATATTAATTTGTATCATTTTACTAAATTTTCCTTAATTATATTACATTAAGATAGTGTACAAATACTTTTTTTGCATTATAATTTTGTATATTTGTTTATTATAATGTAAAAAATCGATTCGTTTAATTTTGTTTCTGCTTCTATAATATTATAATGAATTAAATTAATGTATTACAGTATTTTTTGCTTAAATCTTTTGTTTAATTTCATTATAATTTAAAAAAATGAAGTGTACAAATACTTTTTTTGCCAACTGTATATAAAATTATTTTCAAGATTGTTTTAAAAGATCTAAAACTAATGCGTATAATTGGTATTTTTAATAAAGTAAATTATATATGAAAGCATTATACTTGTGATTGTGGTTATCTACAATTTCCTGAATATTGTACAAAGTATTTGCACGTTTAAGAATTTAAATATTTTTCAAGTTCCTGTAATTTTAATAATAACTCTATTTACTTAATACTTGAAATGTAATGCTTCAATGAAAAGAGTCAATACGCAATTGCAACATCACGTTTCCGTCTATCTACTGAATATATTCTTACTACATATCTGCTCATAAATATTGCAAGAAAATATATTATCTAAACCGTAACACGATATTTTCCATAACATAAGTAAATGTCTCTGAATAGACCGCAGAGTAAATGAAAAATATCTAAGAAAAACAATTATGTTTGGATATGTAATGGTTTTGGGTTAACTTCTTCATTTCCTTATTTAAGGAACGTCACAAGTGCTGGAAAATGTGGGGGGCTGAAATAAAGTTTGTTTCGCAGGCTTTGTTTACAAAATGACTAAGGTTTTAACAGCTTACTTATCTGAAAGTTTTTCTATATGTTATTATAAAATATTATTCCAGATTTAAAAATAAATAAATAAATAAAATAAATCGTTCGACTTTTAGTTAAGGAATTTGATTTCATAAAACAATTAACATCCTTTGATAATTATTTTAAAATCAAATTTATAGGTACTACTACCAATGCAAGAAATGAAATTTAATCTTTTATTAAACAAGGTATGGGGTATTTCAAAAAATATATCAACCGAAATCCGCTGTGCGATTTGCGATCACTCTTACCCACTTGATTTTTATTGGACATAATTAAAATATTTCGATTCTCAAATGAAAATCATTTAATTATAATACCTTAAATTTTATAAAAAGTGGTTTTTAATTTCATATTGAAATTTAATTTTTGGATAGGCAAAGTTCTTTTACAGATGGGATATATTTAATAAATACAAATTTTCTGCGAAACAGTTAATTTAATTTTTTGTATGACAACTGAAAACTCGACTTTGTAGGGTGAGAAAAAAAATATAATACATCTGATCAAATATGTCTCTGAACTATAAACGCAAATTACCATTTTTTTCCTATTACTGAGAAGCAGAAGTAATTGTCTTTAGTATTACACAATGATTAATATTTTCTACATGTAATACTATATTAAAGTAGTTTTATTTTACATTGAGCAAATATATGTATTAAAAAACAAAACCCAGTTTACTAAAAATGTCCATGAAAAACCATTGAAAAGGTCTGTCACAAAATTGACTGGTCTTTAAAAATTTAAATACACTTTATAATAAAAACAATATGTAAAGAAATGGAAAATTTGGAATATTGATTGCGAGATCTTCAGCCCTAAACTTGATAATTTTCAAGAGATAGTTTCACAGAAATATCACATTCAGTATGCTGTTTTTATAGCAGTCTGGAAAAAAGTATAAGTCTATTATTTCTTGGGGGTGTCTAATATTTTTTCGTGAGATGTTGAATTATTAGAAAGTTTTAAATATGAAACCAAATGTGAGATATGTCATAAGGTAAAATATCATTGCATATGCTATTTCCTTTATTTAAAAATTCCAAGGGTTCTCTGATTTTCAAAGTATAATAATCTCATGTAGGTATAATTGGTTTTTCCTTTGTCAAAATCTCTTTTTCAATTTTGGCATTGATTTATCCTTGAATGTATGTAGATGGTCAGTTAAACTTAATGTCTCTCATGTGCTTCTCTAATCTTTCTTTGAATTTTTGAGCGATCATACCCTTGTATATTAACTCATTTTGTTTTTCTGTTTCAAATGGGATAAAATTTACCCGCAATTTCCTTGTTGGGTGGGGGTACTATTTTCCCCTGAATTAAATTTTTTAGTTTTGTTGGAGGTTTGACTATTAAATTAATATCAAATGTCCTTAAGGAGTAGTTCAATTTTTCGTATAATCTTGGCAAGTAATCGCAGTTACAAATATCAAGCTCCCCCACATGTACTCTTTCCTTTTGTTCTTCAGCTTTATTTCATAAATTAATTTATTTAGTTGTAGAGGGAAATTCCTTTTTCCATTGAAAAATGTTTAATTGCATTTGTTTCATTTTGTAGATACTTTTCGCTGCAAATATCAAAAGTGCGTTTTATGTAAAATCTGTAAGCAACAAGTTTATATTTAAAAGAAGAGCTACAGACGTGAGAAATGATGTTATTTGAAAGGGCAATAATTTGTCTATTCTTTCATTTATTGTTTATGCTTTTTCTTATTATTGTCTATGATTTTTATTTTTCTTTTTTACTCATCTACGTTTTATATTACATCTGTTTCCAGATAGGGTAAGACCTCCTCATTTTCTATCTCAAACACTGAATTTAATGTTTGCATCTATTTTTTTAACATTCATTAAAACGAGTTGTTATGATTTCAAACTATAAAAACATCATCTACGTGTCCGATCCACAGCGTTGGTTTTGTTTCAATTTTTTTCTATTATTTGATTGTGTATAGCTCTGTCATTAAAATTAATGGGCGATCTCAATGAGACTCCTTTGTCTGTAAAATGTATCGTTCAAAATAAATACATTACATTGCGTGACTAAATTGATTGTTTATTTTAATGTAATATGTACCCTTATTAAAAGTTTGGATATTATCAAATGATTCTTTTGTAATTTTCTCAACTTCTTTGCTTCTATTAATATGTAGAATGAAACTCCATTTAATATATCAAGCATATTGTTATGATTTACTGTAAGATCTTAAATATTCCTTATTGATTCTGTCTTAGAGCTAATTACGGGCGGAATTAATGTTTTCCATAAATAGCACAAATGCCTTTTTGAATTTCATACATAGACGACCTGAGCAGTTTGACATAAAGGGACTAAAAGGGAAGTTCTCTCTAAGGTCTTTTAGGTGACCGACTAGGGGTATATGCAGTTTGATTACATTTTACTATTTTTATATTTTTTAATCTCTGCCGGCTATTTATAATTCTTGATTAAATCGTGTGCTTTACCAATAATATTGACATCAGGATTTTTTTTAACCTGTACACATTTCATTTCTTTAATGCATGTTTCAATTTTTCCAGTGAAAATATTAATGTTTAGATTGCCTTATTTATTAAACTTGTCTATTTTTATGATAATAATACCCGTGTGCAATTTTAATTGTTTACAATTTTATAATGCTTATCTTGGAAATTTGTCTATCTTTTTAAAACGCGCCTTTGATATTTGCAGTGAAAAGTATCTTTAAATTGAAATAAATACAATTAAAACATTGCAAAACAAATATCATTTGCACATAAATAAATTAATTTATGAAATAAAACATAAATATTAAAATGAAAGAATAAACAAGAAAGAGCTTCTGTAGGTTCGATTACGTACCAAGATTACACGAAAATTTAAAACATGTATTAGTGAAAAATTATATTAATGTAATATTTAAAGTTCCATCAAGTTTTAATTAAGAAGAAAATTGATCCAATACCAAACAAGGAAATGATACCTATCATGTTCCTGAAAAGGAAAAAACAAAGTGAGTTAAGCTATATAAGTATGAGCACTCGAAAATTAAAAAAAAAGGAATAAAGAAGCATTTCAGAGATATCAAGTTTAAAAGATTTTTTGATGGATTTTCGAAGATTAAAAGAAAAAAAAAAAAAAAAAAAAAAAACCACCAAAATTTAAAAACAGGTTTTGAGAATGCAAATTAATTATACCTACGCCAAATTAGTGTATTTTTAGAATTAAGAATCATTGGCGAATCTAAATTAAAAAAAATAGTGTCTGTAATGATTATTTATCCTGTGACATACCTCATATTCGGGTTAAATTTAAATAATATATAACACGTCAGCACAGAAATGAAACAATTTCAAAGACAAATAAAACAAATAATAGACTGACCTTTTTTACCAGACTGGTGCATAAATAACACAGTGAGTGGGTTATTTCCGGGAAACTATCCCTTGTAATTTAAGAAAATACAAATGCACGTTTAAATCGTTCTATTCTTCACATTAATGTCTATAATTTGTCTTTGCGTACTGAATAGATGTTTCTATACAACCTACTTTAAATCACCTTTTTCTCAATCTTTTTCTATTTTCACGCTAGAAATGCTAATTCCACAGTTTTTTACGGGTGCTGCCATTGGTATTTCCATTCTGTAGCTCATAGGAACATTGCTATAACTAGACACTACATCTTTAACTATAATTTTACAGTAAACTAATTATTGGGATGATGATGTTTTTTAGCGGGTATGATAAATGTGAAGACATATTATATTTGTATTACATAATTTAAAGGAATGAAAATTAATGACTACTCAGAATATACTTGTTAAAAAAAGCATAATCTTTCTCATCGGTACGCAAAAACAAGAAATTTAATATGTACTTGTACAATTAAAAATAAAAGTTTAAATAATGTTTCGAGTCGTCTTCAGGAAAATATGATGGTTAAATGACTAAACTTTCAGAAATGAATGCTTCCTGCTCGAGATACAATTTCTCCAGCCATGACCAGTGATGTGAATGGAACATTGCCCTGACGCCCTCGAATATCAAAGGATATGTATAATATTTAAACGAAATGAAGAAACTTAAATCTTCTAATAATCTGTATAAATAAATATTCTTACATCTACATGCAATATTTTAAGTTTTCTTCGTACATAGATCGCAACCTATTCAAACTTTTAGTTTCATTTTATTGGAAATATTGTTCGACATTTACTGGATGGTGATAGTGCCACTTGATATTCGCATCATTCATCGGGGCTCTTGTAAATGTCCCTCGCACAGGAAGCATTCATTTCTGAACCTTTAGTTATTTCACCATCATATTTCCCTGAACACTACTGCAAAAGACGTCTCTAAACGTTCATTTTATATTAAATAATTTTAATGATACAAGCTCATATTAAAGTTCTTGTTTTTTGTGTATTCATGAGTAAAGTTATGTATTATGAGCAAATACAGTCATAGTAGTTGTTAATAATACAAGAGCTTTGCAAATTATTTCTGGAAAAAAATCATTTTTTAAAAATTTATAAAACTATCAGAACAAAATAATGCAAAATGTAAAACATAGCTTTTTTATTTAAAAAAAAGTTATTATGTAATTTGTAAATATTGATTATACCTTTGCATTTGAGAGGTGATTCTTACTGACCACTAGTGTCCCATGTAAATAGGGGCATCAAATGCTCTCGACACCAGTATTTTAAACTAATTTTCTTCGCCTTATAAAATGGCCGAATTATCTGTGATAAATGGTAACGAAATAAAATGTAAGATTTTAGTAACGTGCAGTATTTAGTGTTTCGATTTACAAGGGGCATCTGGCAACACTCCTTGTGAGTGAGATCACCTGTCGATTGCAAAATGTTAAAGTCTATAGCAGATTGGTTATTAGGGCGGAGCGTAAAAAACTTTTTTTCGAAATTCTTTTCTCTCTAGTGCGGAAACGTTGTCTAGTGGTATCAGTAATATACGCACAAAATTTTAAAACAATCAATAAATATCTTCCGGTTCCACTTTTGGGTCGAAATATGCAATTTTAGCCAAAAATGTTGTATTTTTTCACATTTCAGTAATATTTTAACTTTTCCATTTTTTCTTCGCCCTAGTGCGGAAAAACTGAAAGAGTACATAAGGAACACAAGTCCAAAATGTTAGAGTATTGAAAAAATACCTTCTGGTTCCCCTTTGGGTTCTAAATATGGGAAATTTGTCGAAACATATACAAATTTTCACATTTTAGTCATTTTTTTTTATTTTTCAATTTTCTATTCCCGCTGGCATG
Source organism: Maratus speculifer (assembly GCA_964019185.1). Lineage (NCBI taxonomy): Eukaryota > Metazoa > Arthropoda > Arachnida > Araneae > Salticidae > Maratus > Maratus speculifer. Next base: position 248,906,637 of record OZ025295.1, on the reverse strand, counting down.
GAAATGTTCGAAGAATTTGCAAGAAACATAAGGAAAAACTTTAGATCAATAAATAAATATCTTCCGTCTTCCTTTTCGGGGTCTAAAAACGTCAAAATAGCCAAAAAGTAAGTAACCTTTCACATTTCAGAGATTTTTTTTTTCTTATCAATTTTCTCTTCTCGCTAGCGCGGAAAATTCGGAAAATCATATGACAAAGATAAGTGTAAAAGTTTAAAATAATTAATAAATATCTTCTTATTTAATTTTTATTACTTAAACTGGCAAATTCATGGCACTAATGTACTCAAAAATCATCGAACAATCGAATTAAAAGCGATCTGAGGGAAATTCCTCTAATAAGTTCAGCTTTCTGTTCGTTTACTGTAGTGTTATTGTTGGTTTAGTGCTCCACTTGTGATAGGTTCTTAATGAGATATTCAATTTTAGCTTCTGCATGTTATTGAAAAATAATACATCTGAAGTTGTTTGCAAAATTTTAATTTTTAATATTGTGTTGAACTCATAGTGTGCATAGAAAATATTACAATATCACAATGAAGGCGCAGTATACACGGGATTTTTCTTATCCCATTTTTTGGTATCCTACTTAATTAAGAACTGCCGTTCTACCAACTTATGAACATATAATGTACTTTTTTGTTGGTGAGAAATGAATCGAAATATAATTAAAAACTGGATCCATCTTTGGGGTGATAGCGGATTATGAGCTGAAATGGTTGAAGCAATTTAGCAGGCTCCTCAGTTCCAACGATTTCTAGGCCAAGAATAAGTCCAAATGATTGGTTCATATAATGATAAATACAAGAGTATAAAGAAGTTTGACGCTAAAGAACAGACGAAGTCAAAATTGGCAATTTTCTTATTGGAAGGGAAAAAAACACCTGTTATAATTTTTTTCTTACAAGAGTACGTCTCTAGAACGATGTAAATGCCCTCGTGATATAAAAATTCTAGAATTGGAAGACAGTTTTTTAAGGATCAAAGAACTTCAAGGAAATTGTTGATAGACCCAATTAATACATTCGGAAACACGGTCCACAACACAGAAACTTAGTAAATGAATGAGCAGGCTCGAAAAAGAATAAGAAAGTTTCAGAAAATGGTATAAAATGGAAAGAACAATCACTACTACTTCATCGAAGACTTAGAGTTATTTAAATCTTTTAGTCTTGTTGATGAACAACTGTGTCACGATCTTAGTGATAAACCTTTAGTTTCATTGCATTCGAATATAAATACTATAAGTATATCACAAACAACCCGTCCTCCTGCCCTAGCCAGAACTTGAGACACAATAATAGGAGTGTCCGACCGAGTTGCAGTATCAGTACCAGGTGCATTTCTTGAAGACTTGCGAGTTGTGACACGTGACGACATGTCCAAAGTTATAGACAGGCATAACACCAGCAGAAAAAGAAATAAATATCGCATGAAATGCCAAATCCAAGATTAGAGTTTCATATCCACCAATATCTTCAAAAGATTGTATTTTGATCGTCGAAAAGATCCAACTTAAATTTAGAGGAATATTGAGGGAACGCTCCATGAACAAAGGGTGCTTGAAGAATACTGGACATTTATAGAAGAACCTGGCTACGATTATATATGGCAAGTGTCACCAATAACCTCTTCTGCTATGTTTCTCATATGATTTTCCATACTTTCCGCTCCAGCAAGAAGAGAAAATTGGTAAAAAAAAAAATCTCTGAAATGTGAAAAGTTACATACTTTTTGGCTACTTTGATATTTTTAGACCCCGAAAAGGAAGACGGAAGATATTTATTTGTTATTATAAAGTTTTTTTTACTTATATTTCTTGCATATTTTTCTAACATTTCCATGCCAGTGGGAATAGAAAATAAAAAAAATAAAAAAATGACTAAAATGTGAAAATTTGTGTAATTTTCGACAAATTTCACATATTTAGAACCCAAAGTGGAACCAGAAGATATTTTTTAATTACCCTAATATTTTGGACTTGTGTTCTTTATGTACTCTCAGTTTTTCCGCACTAGGGCGAAGAAAAAATTGAAAATTAAAAATATTACTGAAATGTGGAAAATTGCAACATTTTTGGCTAAAATTGCATATTTCGACCCAAAAGTGGAACCGGAAGATATTTATTGATTGTTTTGAAATTTTGTGAGTATATTACTGATACCACTAGACAACTTTTCCGAGCTAAGGAGAAAAGAATTTCGAAAAAAAGTTTTTTACGCTCCGCCCTATTGATTATATCTTCTTAAACGACTCCATGTTTCTATTAAATATATTGTTTCAAAATAAAATATATTTTTTAAACCATGAAGAACAGCAGAAAATTTTCAGTATAACTGTATTCAAGAACTTTATTTTAAGAAATAATTCTTTTATTTTCCCATAAAATATAAATTCTGGGAATTGAAACGAGTTCAATAAACGCTCATGTTTCAGGAAATTTTTGATATGCATTCATCCAGCATATCTGGAATAAGAAATGTTGAAATATAAAAATATACAATGCGAACTTTTCAAAACGCATCAAAATTAAGGTATGTGATATAAAAATGTATATTAAAATAGAAAAAAAGCTTGTTGGATGAAAAGTTGCTAAAATACAGTTATATAATGCATAAAGTTTTTTTAAGTGTGTTTAAAACATTTCTTAGATTTAAAAAACAATGTTTTAACTCTGTTGAACTTATTATTTAAAAGCTGAGTAATAAAATATAAAACATGATTGAATTTATGAATATACTTTGTCAAACATTTTTGTGTGATTTTTTTATTAATATTATTAATATTTAGGAACAAAAAACATTTATAGTAATGGAAAACCCTAAAAATTCTTGAAATTCTAAATATGATTGCTAAAGGATTTGATCTTAGAAAAAATAAATTTTAATATTTAATTTTTTAGTGCTTGAGTAAAAATCATAGATCTGAATTCCATGTAAAATTTTCTATTTTATAAGAGTTTAAACACTAATTTGACATAAATGGAAAATTAAAGCAGATTTAGTTAACTTTTTCGATTATTATTTGTAATTTTCAAAATTGTTCTATCGTAATTATTCGTAGATTAAACAATAACAATAATGAAATTTCCGTAATATTGTAATAAATAGACGTTCTTAAAGTATAGTATTAGTTTATCTCAATAAAAGTAAATATGCCTTCATAAAATTTATTTTATAAATCTAAAGAAATAAACAGGATTAATCCATCTGGATGCATGTAAATAGATTTTCAAAAGAATTTAAATGATATCTCACATTTTTATTCTTTTTTAAAAGTATACTAACAAAATTTTAATGCACATATTTAAATTTAAAATTTTTCTTTTGTCTGAAATTCGAATAAAAAAAATATTGATACAGGAGGAAATTTTATAATAAGAATTCAAGGAAGTTTAAATATAGCAGAATGAGTTTGAAACACGGCTCGCACCGTTCCTAAAATTTTTATACGTTACTACTAGTATCTATAATAATAAAGAGACAAGGATGTTTGTCTGTGAGCGCTGTTCTGAAGAGACTTCTGCACGTAGAGTTACAAAATTTGGAGGGAAGGTACTTTTTTACATGCATTTTTACGGTTTTATGCCATTAGTGAAAGGAATACGGTTTCATTCTTTTAAACCAAAATAGAAATTTTTTTTTCTCTTTTCAACAAAGTTTATTCGGAATTTGTACAGCCATTTTTGAATTTTTAACGAATTTTTAATGCGATTTTTAGTGTTTTTTCTCGATTTGCGGCTATTTTTTGAGATTGATAAAAAGAAAATCGTTTTAAACTTTTAGCCTAATGCCCTAAATTTTGTGTTTGTAACGATTTTTAGATTTTAACGATTTTTATGCGATTTTCAATGCGATTTTTTAAAGATTTTTTGCGTTTAGCATCTATTTTTTTTCTAATTGTTCTATCAAAAATTTGAGCTGTTGAGAATGCAATAAGTAGTATTTTTTGTGAAATCTACCTAAAATGTCAAAAATTTAGGTACCACTATTTTCGAATAGCAATTTCATAAAATATCTTAAATTCTTGCTTAAGACCGCTACCCCCTCGCGTAATATATCACCTGATAGGTTATTTAACAGAGTATCGTTTTGATAAAGTTTTTGAAGAATAGAGTGCGTTACCTGGTGGTGGAAAATGGAATTAACAGAACGCGATTTTTTTTAAATCTATAAGAATAAAGAGAGAAGGATGTTTGTCTGTCAGCGATGCTCTGAAGAGACTGCTGCACGTAGAGTTACAAAATGCGGAGGGAAGGTACTTTTATACATGTAGTTTTGCACTTCGAAGCCCGATTTTCAATTTTTTTATTAGATATTTTTTGATAATTTTTTAGGCGATTTTTAGCGTTCTTTTTGCAGTTTTATCCCATTAGGGAAAGAAATGCGGTTTCATTCTTTTAACCCAATATAGCAATTTTTTTTTCTCTTTTCAGCAAAGTTTATTTGATGGTGGTGAAAGATGGAACTAACAGAGCGCGATTTTGTTAAATTTTGGAAATATAACAATGTGATTTATTTTAAATTTTAAAATGGTTTATAATACATGTAAACAAACAATTGTGTAACACATTTCAGGGTGCGTGAAAAGAGGGGCGCGAACAAAATTAGGAAATGTTATAAGGAGATCTGTTTTACACTTTAAGGTAGTTTATAACGCATGTTAAAATTTTTAAAGTACTGGCGATGCTCTGGTGAGATCGCTGCACGAAGTTATGTATGAAGTTTTACACCTTGAAGGCCGATTTTCAGTTTTTTAAATTTAATTCATATGCGAATTTTAGTGGGTTTCGAGGCGATTTTTCCACATTAGCGAAAAAGAGAGTGGTTTCATTCTTTCGACCTAATTTAGTGAATTTTGTTCTCTTTTCAATATTATTTATTTGCATTTCGTGCAACGATGTTCGGATTTTTAATGAAGTAAATTTTGCCGCTATTATTCGACATTAGTAAAAGGAATTTTGCTTAAAACTTTCAGGCTGATATATTAAATTTTAGCTGTTAAGATTTATGAATTTCAGCTAATTTTATTTCGATTTTTCAAGATTTTTTGCGTTTGATGTCGAATTTTCTTCATTCATGAGATATTTCCAATTACAACGTTTTACCTTATTAGAGTAAATTTTGACCCCTGTGATGTTTTTAATATTAGGGATTTTTAATGCACTTTTCAATGCAATATTTAGAAATTTTTCGAGTTTTATGGTGATTTTTTGATATTCGGAAGTAAAAATTGATTTCAAACTTTTAATCTAATATAAATTTAGAGATTTTTAACGCGATTTTTGAAGAATTTTTGTGTTCCGTGTCGATTTTTTATTATCTATAAAGGATTTCCATTTACTACGTGATTATCCTGGCGACCAATTTCGCCAAATTATATCAATCGTGAAACAAGCCAAATTATGCAAATAGATGTAATTTTTATGTTAAATAATGAAAATAGAAATAATTTAGAAAAACATTAATACAAATACATATAAAAATAAGAAGTAAAAACCACTTGATGACGTAACAAACATATGTAACAAGTTTAATGTCAAGTGAATATGGAATTTACGATCCGCCATTATTGTCACTAGTACAGCGAACCCGGTGTTCCCGGGTCACAGAGTAAAGGCGAAAAACTTTTTTTTTATTTAAAATTGAGAAGTCTCATAAATTTTTCCTACGTAATATGATTTTTAAACTGCCAACTAATACCAAATAGCAATTTTGTATGAAACATTAATTATGTAATCATATAAAGCTTTGAAAATTATCGGTACTTCTGTATTAGACGCAAGATAAAAGTTATTAGCCAAAGATTTTGCTAAAGAACAAAATTGCATTCGTTCAGTTTTTAAAACCAACTAAGAAAATATGACACACAAATATTCTTAAAAAAAATTTTTGTAAAGGTTAATTGATGTATCTTTTGTAAAGTAAGTTTGCAGCGAACTAAAAGTCATTATTAAATTGGTAGATAAAAATGAAATAAAACCAACAACATTCACCGTGTTTTATAGCCGATGATATTTTAATATAACAGGTTTTTAATTACTATTTTTTTTCAGTTGCTATGAAACAATGGCAACTAAAATGTACAGTAAACTATTATTTTCCATGGGGAAAAGAGATAGATGGAGGTGCAGTATGCGACTAAAATGGTTTGAAATGGGCCTTATTCTTTCAATTTAAATCTCGTTATTCGGCCCAAACAAAACAATCACGTGGAACAGAGGCCGAATTCTTTAGCGTCATTTTTTCTCTAAGTGAAACAGATCTGATTATATTTTAGCATTCTAAAATGGCATTTCATTGTATTATGAATTAAAACAGTATCGCTAAAAGTTTTCCTTTTATGCGAAAGCACGCGGTTATGTTTGATGCAATGCAGCGAATTTTAGGGTTACATTTTTGGCGTCACCTCCAGCTACCAAACTACATCTCTATTCTCTCTCTCCTCTTCTTTTTATGACTATTTTTCTTTTATTTCTCACATAAATACAATACTCAAGTTGCCACCATTAGAGAAATTGAACTAAAAACTACAAAAAAATTAATATTTCAAAAACAAATTGAGATACAATTTTCTAACAAACTGCATTTAAAAGTGCATTTTTTTTTCTATACGATGGTATAAAGTTTGAATACGTACTATGTCTAGAAGTTTAAATATTTACAATAGTGAAAATTGCAAAATCGAAATTTCATCAGAAACTGTTGCCATTCAAAACATGGCGTATGCGTTACGCACAGATACGTTTGGCCTTTATTATATAGATTTAATCTTATGGTTTGACTCGGATAGTTTCTTGGATGCGGAAAAGGAATTCGGTTTCTAATTTCTTTGCTAATATGATAAATTTTCTCCTGTGCGATTAAAAATTTCAATTGCGTTTTTTTTTTTTTTTTTTTTTTTTTTTCAGTTTTTTTCGTATTTCAATGCTTTTTATATTATCAAATTAATTAGATTCAAAACATTTATCCAAGTAGAGTAAATTTTAAGTTCCGTGATTTTTGAAAATTTTGCCATTTTTAAAGCTATGTTTACGTTTCTCCGCGACCCGCATCGATTTTTTAGGCATTCAATTTTTGGCCGAATTTATTAAATTTATTGATCTCTTTTCTTCAAAAATTATTCGAATTTTGAAACACAATTTTTGAATTTTGTTTTATATTTTTTTGAGATTTTTAATGTTTTTTGCGATTTGTAAGATTTTTTCACATTAGTAAAAATAATCCAGCTTCAATTTTCTAGCCCATCTCTTTTCAACGAAGTTTAGACGAAATTCGTGCAGCATTTTTTAAACTTTTCGAGGTTTTTATTATGATTTTTAAAGTTTTTTCGCAATTCTTGCTATTTTTTGATGAACCCGGGCAACGCCGGACAGAACAGCTAGTTTTAAATAAAAAATTGTCATGGAAGGTCCGTTTAACATCTACAATAGAATTATACAATAAATATTACCGTTTAAAAATTGTTGTAGGAAAATACGAAAATTTTAGGAACACTGCGAAACCTGGTTTGAAAGTAATCACATGTATATTTTAGACAAATTAAGTCAAATTTTACTTTTCAACGTGTATAGTTCCATGCGAGAAATAGCAATATTGTATACAAATATAAATTATAAGCACAGTTATGAATAACAAATTATTATTTCTTTTACTTTCATCATCAACAGCACTGTAAAAGGATATTTAGGAATTGCAAAATATGCCGTTCAAATGTTTTTTAATTATTATTATTATTTAACATCGTGCATCATTTCAGGATATTTACAATATAATGCTCAATTAATATTGCTAATTTGCATTTTTTTTTTTTACAATTACAAATTATAATCTTCCATTAAAGTTAATAATTTTCAATTGTATAACAATTAAAAACCGTAACTTTCTCTAACCAAGATTTAAAAAATAATCTTTAGGAGCATGTACATAGAGAATAAACATGTACGTATATATTTATATTTTATAACATGTCACCAAGGCGTTTACTCGATCTATAACAAAAAATATTTTCATTAAAAAATCGTTATTATATGTTTTTTAGTTTATTGCACCCATTATTAACCTATAAAAATGATATTTTTAAGCATGTATAGGAAATTTTGTTGTTTACCAATTAATAATATGTTTAAATTGTATCTTATAATAAATTGTCTCAACTAAAAGGAAGTTTCGCAGCCTGTTTCCGTCAAACTATTTATTTTAAATTATGTTTGTATTAAATTTAAAATGTAATCTTTAAATTATTTTTTGCTTTTGCCGTGAAAGTAATAGTACATAGAAAATTCCGCTGTTTACCAATTAGCAATATGCTTAAAATGTAAGTTATAAAAAATTGTTCAAGTAAAAGGAAGTTTAGCAGCCACTTTGCGTGAAACTATTTATTTTAAATTATGAATGTATTGAATTTAAAACGTAATCTTGGAATATTTTTTTCCTCTTAAAATACACTAAATGCGTAGTGTTACTTTATATCAAGTATGGTTCCACTTAAGCTGCCACTAAAAGTGGTATTTATTTACACCACTCGATTGCTGGTGGTTTATTACGCCAATTAATTGGCGGTGTTTTGCTATACTATTTTTTGGTGTAAAGAACCGGCATTTTTTTACAGTGTAGGAAATGCAAAAGTGCAAAATTTAAAGTAGAAGTAATAATAAGGTTGTGGTAATGTAATACGCTGCAAAAGAGTTCGTATGTGAGTTTACTTTTGAAAACCAGATATATTGAAAAATATTATTAAGCTTTATTAATCGCAGACTTTTCAATTACGTATATGCATATTTCTTTTACTTTAATTATTCGTATTTAAAAGTTTAAACTTATAACAACATCGTACTGGTAATTTGCACAGTTGCGTGTATAATAAGTTTAGAAAATATTTCTTCATACATTATGAATTAAAACAATAAAAAATCCATTCGTTTTACTCAAAACACAACTAGATATGCTGCGTTAAATTTGAAAAAAATTCTGGAGTTCCAAATAATAAAAATTGATAAATGATTAAAAATGTCAAGCTTAAATATTTTAAATAAAGTAACTGTAATCTAATAAATGATTCAAATTGAAATTGTATATTCGCACAGAAATAGTAGAAAATCGTTTTACTTAATTTTTAAGGCTGTATAAAGAAATGTAGTTTACTTCATTAGAATAATATAGCTCGAACCTAAAACCCTTCCTCTAAAGTTCTCAAATGTAAATAGATCAATAAATAATATATGAAATACAATATACTCTCGATTAACTGGAATGAGATTATCTGTGTGAGAAAAATTCTTATAGTTTTGGATGCAATTTATTACATTGATTAACTTCATGGGAATTAGTAAAAAGCACCACGGTTAAGAAATCATGGAGGGTATTTTTATCAGATGATTAATATATAATTCCTACAGAAATCGATTATAGTACCGACTTTCAAAGAAATTTTAATTGATAAACGAATGTTAAACCGTTCTAAATGTGTGGATGAAGAACCAGTACAACAACAAATTAACGATGATTCGAAATTTAAATGTTACGAAGTTTTAAGTAACTGTAATCAATAAGTAAGCGTGTCGCATGTGATTGAGAAGAAAAAAAACTTCAAAGGATGGTCTGAAAGTGATGTACAAAATATTATCACTCAGCAAAATCTAAGCCACGGGACGCATTAGGAAACACTGTGGTGTTGCATATTTACAAAGAACATGAAGATGAAACCAAAACTTCTGAAAAGAAAATCATGTTTAAAAATTTGCCAAGTAAATTTCAGCGAAGTGTAAATGAAAAACGAAAACATACTTCTATCACTTAATCTTTCACGAAACTTTAATGTAAATTACATTACTATTTTTTTATGCTTTAGTAATTATAAACATATGTAGCATTGAAATTTATGCACATTCTATTTATTTTTTTATTTAAAGTAGTAATGTCTAGATATATAATATTTAGTTATATATCTTAGTTTAATATCTATTCTTTTACAATTTTTTATTCAAAATTCGATAATTCTAAGTATTCGGTTTTTAAAGGATGATACAACTTCCGACCACCCCGGTTAATCGAGTCTATTAATTAAAATAAATTAATGTTAAATATAAAATAAATTGCTCGCTGCTTATAAAACTCTATTCTATACTAAAAAAAATAATAATAATTCATTTGAAAGCATCATCCCCAGTTTATTTCAAAGGAGCTGACATCTAATTTACATTTCCAAAACACTTACAGAATATTTTGATTTTTTTATGTTTTATTATAATTCCTCATGTAAATATTTTAGAATTAGTTTACCAAGATTTGGTGAAAGCTGTACAAAAAACAAGGCTATTTATTTTTCTTTATCAGTCATGCTTTGCTTTTAATTTCACAAACGCTTACATGTAGGATATGATAGTATAGGCAATATTCTCTAATAAAGGTACAAATACAAACACTTGTAGAATCTAAATCATACCGATTATTATTGCAATAAATAACTCATCTCAACGAATTGTTCATTATCGTTCATAACACGCAACAGTAAATCAATATTTCCTAGAATTATACTTAACTCATTAAATTGTTGATATACTTACGTTAATGACAAAATATTCTGCGTGTCATTTTTTTTCTAAAGTGTCAAAGAGTATTAAGAATAATGTATATCGTAAGGCAGACGGCAAGAAAATTAAACAAATATCCAAAATCATTATCTCTTAATGAACAGAGTATGAAACCTGGCATTATTGATTACATTTCCAGACTGTTAACTACTTTAATGATATTTAACATGCAATATAATTTATAAAGATAAATAAAGTGTTTTGTAAAAACATAATCATGGATAATTGAACTTGCAGTAATTAAAATGGTATGTAACCGATAGAAATATAAATGTAAAATTATTATGCATGTTTGAAATTAGATAAATGGTTATGGTAATTGTTAAGTAAATGGTTTTTTCACTTATTTTATGCCATGTAATCATTACAATGCAATAAGATAATTTTATAATTTTAATATAACTTGTTTATATTATATTAAATAAATTTATTAAAATATGATAATGGTTTTTAAAATAAAGACATTTTTACTGAAAGAAGTGTTTAAAATATTTTTTAAACAATATGCGATTAATAGTGTAATTAGAGTTCCATTAATGAAGCTCTCAATTAAAAGTTATCTATTTATTTCTTAATAGAATGCAATATCACATACAAAAAAAGTTGCGGAAAACACATAACAGTGAAAAACGTGCAAAAAATGGAATAGAATTAAGAAATAGCGCACATTTATACTTGTGATTCGTTTGTAAAATATTAATCCTAACATAAAAAGAAACTTTTAATTTTAGTCATTGTCTATGTGTATAGTGGTGTATGTATGTATGTCCAAAAATATTTAAACAACATTTAATTGTATTTTAATGAAATTTTACATTAAATTTCTTAAAATCCGAAAAGGTTTAAGCTGAAAGCACTCGTCATTTCATCGTTTTTCAGTATATTTTTCTCTCTTAAAAATATAAGAATTGTAACGCGTACACTTTTTTACAAAAACCAAGTTCTTTAAGCTGCAGATGCGCAAAAATAAAATTACAGCAAACTTAATGTGTTTCTCAATGATTAAAAATAAATGTATCATTAAGTGTTACACATGTTTAAGTTCTCAAACCACTAGAGAAAACGATTTCCCATTTGGTATCTGAAGGTAATATCTTCTTTAGTATATGAATATGATGTAATAATTGTGTGATAGTATTAACAACTTTAAGATTTAATATCATTTTTATATGTAGATTACACCGTAATCAATAAGCAAATTTATCTCTTAATATTAGACGCGATGAGAAATAAACGTCAAGTAGCTATACACTGAAAAAAAGCTGCAGCAGAGATTTACTGCAGAAGAGATTATAGGGTATTTCCACGAGAACACGTCGTGTAAGTCACATACTACGATTTTGGATACCAGTATTTTAAAACAGAAAAATATGATTTATTTTATCAGAGATATTTAATTAGTTGAAAAAGGCCATGCAAACCTTCCAAAAATAACGGTGGCTATCAGTTTAGCAGTTAGTAATAATGTGACTTACACGACAAATGCTCATGGAATTAACCTATAGACAATTCGGTAAAAAAAAAAGACTTTATACCTATATCAACGGACTTTACCTTTACATTAACGGTTTGTGCCCGTAAAACACAAACAAATACGGAAGTTCAAAGTTTATGTAAATAAAATAACATATTCCATAAATTTACGGGATAATTCAGGTAAAGTACCGTAAATTTACAATATTTTTTTACAGTGCATATTTTTTAATGATGTGTGGGATTGTTAGGGTGCACGGGATCAGTTTTTACTTAATATTACATTCGCCCAGTTTGATATTACTCTCCCTTTATCCAAGAAGTTATTTTTGTATGAAAATCCAAAGTTTTGAAACACAATAATTAACAATTAAAATTTTACATTAAATTAAAATACACTGCAAAAAAATTCCTGTGACATTACAGAAAATTTATGGGTAAGCCGTTATCTTAAGTCTTATGTAAAATTACAGAGATGAGAAAAACTGTTGTTATAGTTGTTAGATTCTGTTAAATAATACAGAAGTTATTTGGCAAATTTACAATAGAAACCGTAATTTAATATAGTTTAAAAAACACAAGACTCTGTAAAGTTATTTCTAATAATGAAAATTTTATTTAGTTTTTAAAATTAGTGTAACACTCAATCATCAGTGAGCGTGAATGAATTTGGATTTGTCCAATAAATTTGAATTGCTTTGTCGTTTAATTTTTACACATTTTGTTTTTATCCGTCCTGCTGTTGGAACTTGTGGTTTACAAAGTTTTCGTTTCAAAATATTTGTTAGATTATTCGTAATTCATTTCAGACTAATACATAATGTCTGTGATTTTTTAAATAATCTATTTTATTTATTTGACTAGTTTATGTAATAAAAAAACTCAGAGAATTTTTTTTTTTTTTTTATGAAAAAAAAAATCTCATGTATTTTAACAACAATAATATTGAAGTATAATGTAATAATATTTTCATTATTATTTCTAATAATAAAAATTGTATTTAGTTTTTAAAATTAGTGTAACACTCAATCTTCAGTGAGCCTGAATGAATTTGGATTTATCCAATAAATTTGAACTGCTTTATCGTTTAATTTTTACACATTTTGTTTTTATCCGTCTTGCTGTTTAAACTTGCGACAATTTGACATAAACAGAAGACTTTACTTAAAAAGTTTAAGTAGCTGTTGTAATTTTGTATTTTGTCTTTTATGAAACTACGGGGGAGAATGTTTTGTGGTTTACAAAGTTTTCGTTTCAAAATATTTGTCAGATAATTCATAATTCATTTTAGACTAATACATAATATCTGTGATTTTTTTAATAATCAATTTTATTTATTTGACTAGTTTATGTAATAAAAAAAAACTCAGCGGATTTTATTTTATGAAAAAAAAATAATCTCATGTATTTTTACAACAATAATGTTAAAGAGAATTTTTTTGCAATTATCGCACAATAGTTATTTTTAAGGCATTAATTTTTTTAAATAATTTTTTAGTAAAAAAATAAAGGAGAAATAAACCAAAAATGTAATATATTGGTTAACAGTTATTTTTTTACGTTTTCATAATTTTCATAATTTTGTCTAATATGTTTTTAGAAAATTAATATATTTTTCAAACGCTTTTAAAGATGAAATAGTAATAACACCCATAATAATATCACCTATGAAATAATACTATGCAATTTCTTTGATTATTACCCAGATCTGGTAATATTATAAATTAGGAAGTTGAAGGAAAAATTGTAAATTGATTTATACGGACTGATTATTTCTAAATAAGTGAAAAATTGCTCAGGCCGGAAATTGAATCCAGATATGATTTCATATAAGCAATCAGACTGATTTTGCTACATAATAGTGCAAATTGATTGTCGAAAAAAGTCCCCACTAACTCTGAGGAGATAATTTTCCCATTTCTAAAATTATTCTAGTATAAAAAATAATAAATAAATAAACATTCCGAAAAAAATAGAAAAATAATTTTAAAAGCGTGTATTTTGAATTATAATTTTTTATCAAAAATAAAACTACATTTAATTAAAGATATGGGAATCCCTAGAGGGATTCCCATATCTTTAATTAAACGTATGTTTTAATTAAAGGTATCTTTAATTAAAGGTATGTTTTAAGACCAATGTCTTTAAAATGATGACCATGAAAATTTATCAAATGCATGGAGCCGACAGATAGTTTAAATTGAACGAGAGTCTAACCTTCATCTGAGTTTTTACAGAAATGTTTAACTGGTTTGGTTTATTTTTGTCGTCCGATTATCTACACTAGGGATATAGGATTAGGGGTTAGTGCCCTTCGTGGGGGTCTTTCTAAGGGAACCTAACCCGTATTTACGCGAGGTTCGAAGAAAACCCCGAAAACTCCGAACGGTTAGGCCGACGGCCGCAATTAAGTTCGAACCCAGCACCTGCTGTCTACCAGCCTGTCTACCTGCTGTGTTCCAGTGGCCGAGAGGTTCTGACCTCTCGGCCACTGGAAATGTTTGACAGTGAAGTATGAAAAGTAAAATAGAAATTCTGTTTCTTTATATATATTGTTAAACACTCGACACATAAATCCCTTTAGTTTTCTCTGCGATAATATTCTTACATTTTTATATAAATTCGTGCTTTAATTAAATTCGACACATAAATGTCTGACTGTGCGCCAAGATTTTTTTTTTTTATAATAGTAATCAATCTATCACAATATCTTACTATGCTACTAAATCTTGTATGAAATCCGAATAATACTTTGTCTTCAGTCTTTTTAAAAAATAGAAGCGCGAATCAGGCCAATCAGATTAGAGACTTATTTTATTGATGAAATGAAGAAATAATAACGCATTTGTTTCAATATATTCTCCTGAAAATTCCTCATTTTTGATCTTACTGTATTTTTACTGTGCCTTATGTCGTGAGTTTCAAAATTAGCGCTTTTCAAATTTTAAAAAGTCGAGATTTCTCTATGAATTTATTATATTGATAAAGCTGCATTGAAAAAAAGACAGCAAATATAATTTTATATAACAAAGAATGCTACTTAAATTTCACGGGAAAAAAATGTTGAAAAATAATAATATAATGAAATAACAAAAATGTAATTTAACAAGTTACAACTACTATTTGGGAAATTATATTTTCAAAGTTTAAAATTTTAAATACTATATTTAAATTAATAAAATTAATAAACATGATTTTTATGATGAAAGTAACGACTCATATATTACGTACATTAAACATTAATATTCCTAGACCAATAAAAAAAGAATAAAAACAGTAGTTTATAGATATACAATTTCAACTGTTTAAAATTGTGTAGTGTTTAAAACTGTTTTTATTTCATGGAGTTAATCAAACTAACTTTTGAACGCCTCATATTACGTACGACATGGATTAAACATTAATATTCCTAAACCCATCCTAAACAAATTTTAAATAAAGTTTCAGTTTTATAATTTTTCGGAATTGCAAATTTTTAAGCTTCTAAATATCACAAATATTAAATTTTAAATGTATTGCGTAGAGGAAAAATGCATTTTTAAATGAAATTTATTTGACATCTTTATCCCAGTTTGTTTTAAAATTATTATTTTTATTACTTAGTTACTACAAATTTTTACTACTTTTTTGTCATCTTGGCACAGAAGCGTTCCATTTTTGGACATTAAACATGGAAAAATCAGAAAATGAATAAAATAATAAAAGAAACAGAAGTATTCCATTTCTGGACATTCAACATGGACCAATCAAAAAACGAATAAAATGCGGAAGTCAACCATTGAAAATATTGAGATATATTTGAGATTTCCCAATTCTCTACCGAGGACAACAGCTATTTTCAAATTGCTGAAAAAAGTACAATCATTGAAAATACTAATTCTATCGCGTTTTTCTGTCACTGCAAAATCTTGGTTTACAATGAAAAACAGTAAATTTAGTTAAAGGGTTTTCGCGATTTTCCAAAATTACATTTAGTGCATAAGGCGAGTTTTGAAACTTACGTACTCATTAAGTACTCAAGCAAAGATAATAATAAGAAAATTAAGAAATTAGTTTAATAAGCCACTTAAAAGCAATTCTCTTTCAGATGTGATTAGTATTTTTTCTTATTTTTTACTAGGATTTTCTTCATAACAGTTAATTAGTTATTATTTTCTTTTTAAATTAACACTTTAACAAATGTGGTCTAAAACAGTATCAATTTATGGTTATAGTTTAAATCGAAATTTCACAAATGTCTAAAAATAAAAATAACTAAAATCAATAATGTGTATAAAAATATAAATAAAAACATAAATTTACACAGAATTTACACAGATTCTTATATACTACATGGCCATTGATGAACGTCCACTTGCGGTTTTAGACATTTTGTTAAATATCTAGAAAAAAAAAACATGAGGAATCACCTCGAAACTCTTAGTGTATAAATATAATCGTATAAGTAATACATTTCCGTGAAGATTTTATTCCGAAACTTTCTAGGGAACCGTCAACAAATTAAAAAAGAATGAATATCTTTTGAATAACCCTGTCAAAACTAATGTAGCAAAAGCGCTCAAACTGTAGATTATGACTAGATGACTTATTTTAATAAACTGTGTTCATTTTTATGCAAATAGCATGCATACTCGCAGACAAATTTAGGTTTTTATAAAAATTGTCCCAAATTTTTCCAAGTTTTTTTGCTTATAATTTTCAGAGTTCTTAATATAAAATAATATTTTTTTCTGAAAATATGACAAACAACATTGCACACAATACTCTGTAATCAGAATTAAAAAATAATAAAAATTGTATGAAAAATCAATAGGTTTACTAAATAATTTTTCACTGCGCATGCGTCAACAATATCAAAATTTCATTTGCATATTATGTTAGCTAAATATATAGAGCATCTTTTGTGAAAGTCTCAAAATCATAGCTTGGAAATTCTAAAAGTAATCGTCTATAGAAAAAGGACAAAATCCGTTGTTCCCAAAATGAAGCAAAAACAAGAGGGATTTTATCCAAATGTCGTAGTACGTCCCATATTGTGTGTTCTATATTGTCTCTAATCAATGAACATATGGATACAACTCCTCTTGTTTTTGCTTTATTTTGGGAATAACGGATTTTCAACTTATTCAATTGACGATTATTTTCAGAATTTTCAAGTTATGATTTTGCGACATTCGCAAAAGTTGCCCTATACATTTAGCTGACATAATATGCAAATGAAATTTTAATATAGTTGACGCATGCGCAGTGAAAAAATATTTAGTAAACGTACTCATTTTTCATACAATTTTTTATTATTTTTTAATTCTGATTACAGGGTATTGTGTGCAATGTTGTTTGTCATATTTTCAACAAAAAGCATTTTTTTTTTTATATTAAGAACTCTGAAAATTATAAGCAAAAAACTTGAAAAAATTTGGAACCATTTTTATAAAAACCTTAATTTCTCTGCAAGCATACATGGTATTTGCATAAAAATGAACACATTTTATAATAATAAGGCATTTAATCATAATTTAGAGTTTGAGAGCTTAACATAACTTCTCTTTGAATAACATAAGAAAGACTTAAATTCTTATACTTGATGCACAAATAACTTATAATGCAGCTTAAATAAGCTAAATTACACTATTAAAAATTCTGTACTAGTTTGAACCAAGTTTTGGTGCTCAGTAGCTGCCACCATAAGATGGTGAAATCTCGTACCAACGTTTGGAGCTTTCTATTTCGACCTCGTTTCAACTATTCTCACTATGCTTCAACAGAAGCTCCAAATATTAGTTCATGATTTTACCAACTTACAGTGGCAGCTATTGAGCACCAAACTTTGGTTCAATCTAAGATAATATTTTTAACAGTGTATTTTTTGGTTTGAAAAGATGCTTTGTTGTATACTTTTTTAAATTGTCAAATCTGGAAAATTCAACACACATTCGCGCAGTTAAAAACATTAAAGGAATAAGGCAAATTATTATAATTATTGTATGTGATTTTTTTAAGTGATAAAGTGATTATAATTAGTATGAAATTTTTAGTATATGCATAGATTTAGAACAGATTTAACCGAGCTGTTTGCATGTTAAAATTCTCTAGGTCACTTTTAATATGTAGATGTGTTGCTAAGTTCTCTATATAGATTTTATAATTTCGTTTTTAAGGGGTTTATAGTAATAGGGAAGATATGCATGTTTCATATTTCAGTAATAGAAGTGCTGAGACACACATTAATTAATGAGAACAAAAATTACTTTTAGATTTGCGGGTTTTAAGTTATTGTGTTTAATGTTAAATAGGCAGTCAACTTTTACTTTAAGATGTAATAGACTAAATTTAGGAATGATTCCCGTGCCATCTTGTTTAACTATTCTTATTATTTCAACTTCTACTAGAATTATCTATCAAGTTTGCTTCAGTGCTAATGTTTCTCGTATTTTGTTGAAAACACTTGTTGTTTTATGTTAATCTTTTTTATGAATTATTTTCAAGACATTTTGTGCAAATGTTTAAAACAAGAAATGTTATTATTTGCCTAATTTTTATATTATCAAACATAATAGAGTCAAATAAATTTAGCAAATTATGCCTAGCATAATCCTTATATTAAACATTCATAATAGAGGCAAATAAATTTAGGAAACTATGCCTAGCATAATCCTTTTATTTAACAATCATAATAGAGTCAAATAAATTTAGGAAATCATGCCTAGCATAATCCTGATTTCGAAATTTTCAAGTTATTAATAACTACTGTTTTCTCTCTGTTTTATATTTATTAAACTATACTTTCATTTAATTAGTGAAAATTCGTATAGCAGAATAGCGGAAAACTTTTTATAGCGGTTTAACAAGAAATCCTTTCTCCTTTTGTTTTTGCTTATTTCATTGGAGCATTATTTGTGTTAAATCATACACATGTTATTTTACATTTTTATGTTCACATGTCGGCAGATGAAAAATTTATATTGTGTGGGATTATATTGAAAATTCGCTTAAAGAAATAACATATTTCAATGATATGCATATCCGTTATTTACTGAAAAAAATTAACTAATGCTAATTAAAAATAAATTATTTGTGAAATAACACAAACAATGGTTTAATTATGTTTTTATCGTGTTTATAGAACTTGTTTATCGTTGTCATTAATAGTGTTTTTGAATAAGAAAGAAAATAATACATTTTATGGAAGAAATAAAAATTTCATAACTCTATTAAAATCAAAATACGTTATCTTATAGTTAGTTAGCAGTGAGTACTTTTGCAATTTTAACATGTAACAAATAATTTATATCTGTCTTAAAAGAAAAAACATTCAATTTAATATGCATGCATATGTTATATTAAAAAAGTTTATATGCGAAATCATATCCTTGTTTCAAAAATATATAAATCTATCTCACTCAAAATCATATTTTTCTGTTATTTTAATATTTGTATTTAACCATTTCGTGGCTTTTACAAATTAAATCGCAGATTCAAACAGTATATAAATAATGTATTTTTTTTTTTTTTTAATTTCTATACGAAATGGTTCTGTTAAAAAAATCTGATACGATCTTAATAGTAAGAGGGATTCCTCATAAATAGTATTTCATAACAGTATTAAAAAGTATAGTATTTCATAATAGTATTATTCGTCATAAATAGTATTAAAAAGGCAAGAAAACTTACATTTATCTACGTTTAATATCAAAGCAGAAACTAGTAGTTGAGGGCCTTCATAGTACTTTCCCATCATGGATATGCGTAATATAAAATATGAAAATAAAACATGTGTAAACTATACATAAAATGCATTGCCATTTAAAAATAAAATTTAAATGTACATTTAAATATTTTCACACGTAGTACTCTTCTTCTAATAAATTGCAGATGATGAACAAATTTCGACAAATTATATAAAACACGTAACTACTCATATAGTTCCGAATTGCGCTAAATAAACATCCTTATAATCCGAAAATAATAATCATACTAACTAACAGTTTACTACGTCGGATTAAGAGTCTCATATCCAATTAAAATATATCTTTGAATTGAAATTTGAATGAAATACATAGTCATTAAAAATCGAAGTGTGCTGAAAATCGGATTACAAATATCTCGGCAGCTAATTTTCCGATCTACTTTGATTTTTATGCAAAATATGTGTTATTTTATTGTATTTTACATCCCTTAAAATAAAAAAAAACCGACAACTTTTATGTACTTTTCATCGGGTTGAATATGTCCAGAGCCCGAAAAAATATTTCCCGATAATCTAGGTTATTGCTATTAAATAAGCTTTTTTCTATTAATGCATACAATTACACACCAAATTTTAAGTTTTTATTTCAATTTGTTTGGGAGATGAAGCGCTTACAGACAGAAACAAACGAACGGCAATTTTTTTTTTCTAAAAATATATTTTTCGGAATCTCCAGTATCGTGAAAATTGTATATCCAGAAAAAAATCGATTTTTAGAACGATTGAAAGATTTACCCTATACTATGTATGATGGGATAGCAAAATGATAAAATGGACGATATTCTTTTATAAATTTCAACACAAAAATAGTTTCTATATTTAAAAGTAATTTCGAAATTCTACAAGTGTACAAATAAGAGGTTTTTTTGCGTGTTAATACTGTTGAATTCTGCTTTATAATGATTAATGCAGACAACTTTTGAAAAAAGCTGAATTCTTTCGTGTAAAATGCACCAACATCATCTGTGTTATTGATTTCCCTTTACATACAAAATTCTCAATTTGAAATATACGAGAACTTGAAATTTAACATTCCTTAATCTAGAATCGCCTGAAGGAATTTTTAAGGATATTTATAGCGTGCAGTATAAGTTTCTATTCCGGAATCTCAAAAGACTGTTGTTCTATTGTGTTCCTTATTGTAATATTTTTGAAGACAAATATTGAAAAGATATATCGTAATATTACATTGAAATATTGCATGAGATCCTACATTTCAAAGACTGATAAATGTAGGAAGAATTGGTATATTTTAAAATTGAATTTCTTAGTTCTGTCTTTAAAATATGAGAATACATTGTTGTACGTTTCATTTCTTTAAAATATTCTATTTTAGCCTGTACTCAATCATATTTTAAATGCAACTATTTAAGTAATTAATTTACCACTTATATATAGGGTTGCCCATAAATTTATATGCGAATGAAAAGTATACATTTAGCGATATGTAATTATATAATACACTACATGTTTATACATGATCTATAACAATATTAATTAGGCTATCAGTATGATCTCAGTCGGTTTTTTTTATTGAAACGTATATTTAGAATAACAGAAATGTAAGAAAAAAAATGTTTAATACAATTTTTTGAGAAGAAAAGAACAATTTTGTGAATATTTTGTTAATAAATACTTCTAAAGATTCTATTCTGCTACGATAAATCTGTAGAAATACTATAAAGAAGAAACGTTTGTATTTTTTTTTTTCTAATAAGTAATTTTATGGACAATAAAACAGATTTACAATATTAATGGTGACTGTCTCTGTACCAGCTGCGATCAATCGAATTCTCAGCGAAAGTACGTTTAATGAAACTATTTATTTGAAATTGCAGTGACATAGTATTAAAAAATTCGATGGTTACTTTGGATAGGTAATTACTCACTAAAAAAGCTTAAAAAATCAAACGTTAAATGTGTGACCTAAGAACAAACACGAAATTCAATTTAACTTAATTCTCTATAATAAATTGTCAATAAATAGTGTTGTAATATGACGATTTATTTCATTTCATTAAAGTAAAATTTGAAATTAGACATAACAGTTACATTTAAAGCACAGATCATCGATAGAACTGTTTTCTGTAAATTCAAAAATTAAAATAACGAAATTAGCAGAAAATTCTTAATCACGACCAGTCCAAAAATACAAAATGGATTTATTAAATTCTTTCAGAGTTATGATAGTAACCACCATTAGAAAAAAAAAACATTTTTCGTTTCTGATCATTTGAGGATTCAAGAACGAAAAATACTAGAAAATTCAAATGCATATGAAAATCAAATTCTCCGTTTCATTACTTATAAAATATAATAAATGGAAACTGCAATAAATATAAAAAAATAGCGAGTACCCACTGACCGTAGTGAATCATTACCTTGTTTTCTTCGAACCTCCGATATCCTTGTATAAATATGGGTTAGGTTCCCTTAGAAAGACTTCCCATATAGGGCACCTCCCCCTATGGCCTGAATTTCTCGTTTTATAATTGTCCGTTATATACACAACCATCCAACCGAGTGTAGTGAATTCTGAAAATTTCCAGTGACGTCCAAAATATGGAAGTAAAATACAGAAAGAAACGCTTTGTTTTCGTTATTAGCGAGAGAGCATTGACTTAAGAATTAGAAAAGAAATATAGTAACTCGACTGTCATAATTTTCTTTCTAATTATGGATTCCGTTTAAAAAACTTTAATAACAAAAAAACTTTTAAAAAGTTATTTTGACACGTCCGTTTTGTAACTTTTTCGATTCCTCAACATTACAAAACGGTAACAACCCACAGAGTTTTTTTTTTTTTTGTTTCTTCGAAATTACTTTCACTTGCAGAATTATTTATTTCATTATATTCGTAATACAATATTGGACATACTAATAAATTTGGATACTCTGCCAATTATAAGAAAGAAAGACGTACACTTGGCAATATTTGTGATTGTTTTTTAAAAACTTAATTTCTCTACAAGTAAACACACTATCCTTTTAAAAATTAACACAGTTTACAATAAACACCTTAATCATAATCGGCAGTTTGAACGCTTTTGCGACATTAATTTTGACAGGGTTTTCAAAACGATATTCGTCCATTTTCAATATGTTGACGATCCCCTGTCGGGTTTCGGAAAAATATTTTTCACGATTTTATATTACTGCACTATTACATTTACACTCCTGGAGTTTCAGGATACTTAGTAATGTGTTGTTCTCGATATATAATAAAATTTCTAAAACCGCGAGAAGCCGGTCATCTTCGGCTATATAGTGTATATATACTTTCCTGTGCCAGGAAAATTTGTCGATACACAATTATCTAAAGAGAAAACATAATTATACTCTGAGTTATACTTAAATATTTCAAGTGAACTAACATAGAATTCATGAAATACCTTAATATTATAATCACTGTCATATGAAATATATTCTAGAATATATTCTAAGAAAAATATAACCCTGAATAGGAAATATAATTTTATTAAAATATAACATAAATTATTATAACATTTATAAATAAATGTATCGAACTGCGTATTAAATGATAAAGCGTATTATATAGAAACATATCAAAAGTCAATGAATAAAATGAGAGCAGTGTATAAGAAAAAAATTTATTATATTCTGGTTAGAGAATTTTTTTTAAATATAATTTATGAAGAAAAACGTGACACATATTTATGTATTTAAAGTATAAACTTGCATTGCTTGCTCAAAACACTTCGCAAAAAATTCGGGTTCCGTTCAAAGCTTTTGCAACATTCCATCAATCTTTCTATCTCTTGATTAATGAACAAACTGATGTGATCCTCTTTGTCAACGAATAAAGATTACTTTTCCTGCAAAAGGAACTTCTAAATGAATATTTTCACAGGTCTATAATAATATCCGCTTTGGGAAAAAAAAATCCATTATACAAAACGTAAAGCCAAAATAGAAAAAAAATAATAACAATAATAAATAATAAGAATCTCTATATTTTATAGTGTTCAGAAAAGTGTATATTATTTAATATCAGGTACTTTTCTTGATTATTTTATTTAATAAGTCGAATTGAAATTGCATTTTTTATAAAATGTGAGTGTTGAAATATTAAAATCGCATCAAAACTCATATATTTAGATCTATTTTGAAATAAACTGCTAAATTTTGCAAAAAATAAATAATTTCATTATTTAGCTTTTAAATATTGTTGTGATAAATAAATTTATCAAACTACCTATCAAATGATAAAGCCTCTTATTTAAATATCTATAAAAAAGCCAATTTAAATGAATAAAATAGAATAATTTATAAGAGATAATTTTATTATGTTCTTTTTAAAACTGGGATTTACGAAGAAAAACCTGACACATTTTTATGTATTTAGAGTATAAACGCGCATTGCTTGCTTAAAACGCATCACAAAATTTTCGGGCTCCGTTCATAGCTTTTGCAACATACTATCAATATTTTTATCTCTTTATTGATGAACAAACTTATGTGCTCCTCTTTGTCAACGAACAAAAGATTACCTTTCCTGCAAAAAGAACTTCTAAGTGAATATTTTCATAAGTCTTTAATAATAGTGGTATTGAGGGAAGAAATTTCATTGTATAAAACGTAAAGCTGAAACAGAGAAGCATAATACTAAAAACAAAATAAGAATAAGATCTTTTTAATGAAATTTCATTCTTTATAATGTTTTTATACTGTTTAGAAAAGTGTATATAATTTAATACTAGGCATTTTTTCTTCACTTTTTTTGAAAAAATACAACAGAAAATTGCATCTTTGATAAAATGCAAGTGTTGAAATTTTTAAAATCTAATCAAAACATTTATACTTAGATCTATTTTGAAATAAATGGCAACATTTTTTAAATAATAAATAAATTCATCAGTAATTAAAGATTATTCGAAATAAATCATTTGCTATAAATATTACATTTTCCAATGGTTTACAGAATTTAAAATTAGCCTTTTTAATGCACTTAGACACAATTATATAGTTCTACATCCATGTTTAAAACTTTCAATCACCCTTCTTAGTAAATCTTTAATTCACGAATGCATTTACTATGTTTAATGCAAATTCACAAATTTTGTCGTATATAAAATCAAAAATACATTTACTTTTATAACAGACTCTATAATAAAATAATAACTGTCGAAACAAAACCCAAGTCGAACATAAAAATTTTATTTGTCGTCAAATCGAAACCTGAACTTAAACTTTACATGAAACATTTTATTAAACCACAAATAAACCTGAAACCAAGATAGTAATTTTCAAACACATGCAATCCGACATATTTAATCATCATCTGAAATACTCCAAGCCTTACAAGCAAATTAAAGGAAAATATAGTTAATCTTTTACTTTAATTATTAAAATTAATCTACAATTACATCTTTCTTATCAATTTTCTCATCTGTTAACAAAAACGGACATATCTTTACTTTAGTACTCAAACATAGATAAATCTGTGAGTAACGGACCTTTTTGTGTCAGATTGATTTTTTTTTTCGTGTTCCAGTAACTATATTTTAATTTCTGTAAATCGGCTTCACTATGAATTCTCATAAAAAAAGTTTTTTTATTTACAAAAATGTACTACAAGCAAGAACAAAAACATACAATACCCCCTTTTAAGTCAAAATTATACAATAACCTTTTCTAAATTACAGTAAATTCCTTGCCCTTAAAGACCTCAGGAAAAAATGATTTCGAAATTTAAAGAAGAATTAACAGAAATAACTTTTTATTTTTTACTTATAAATTTCGGAGATGGTGACGATTCACTTTAAAATAATTCAACTTAACAAAATAATAAAATTTTGAACCTCAGGTTTACTCAAACCTGCTTTGGATAGTCCTCACTAAAATGTTGCGCCTCGTATGTGAGATTGATTTCTCTATACATTGAGGAATAACACAAAACTTACAGATAGAGCGTAACTTTTTATATCAGTCATAAAGATTATTTTTTTTTACAATTTTAATCGTCCTTTTAAGTATACCGATTTGGTAAAAGTTAATTACTTTTTTTTTAATCATCAGTATAGTTTTGTTGAATTTCCAACGTTAGAAAAGAACAATTTTATTAAATATAAAACCACTTTTACCACTACAGTTTTAAAAAGATGCCTAATTATTTGGTAAAGTTTCGCATACATATACAGAGTGTTTCATAAAATAATGGCAATAACTTAAGAGGTGATAGAACACATCCAAATAAATAGTTATCATCATCGAATGCACGGTTGAAAAAAAATGCGAGGATGTTAGAAAGATCCGAAGGTAAAGTTTTTATTGGAGATAAATTCAAATAAAGAACAATTAAGTAACAACAACATGTTAGAAAATCGCTCTTCAAATAATCGTTGAGCCTCTGAAGTATTCCCAGTAATAAAAAAATTCAAGGATTTTAGAAAGATCCGAAGGTTAACTTTTTATTCGAGATAAATACAAATAAAGAACAATTAAGTAAGAACAACATGTTAGAAAATCGCTCTCCGAATAATCGTTGAGCCTCTGAGATATTTCCAGTTGCATTTTATGTACACAATATGCATACCAGCATTTTCCTTGCTAATGAAAGGTAACATCTTCTGAAACGCCCGTGCTTCGATTGACAATTGCGCACTAGGATCAGCAATTATTATGCTTTCATCAAAGCAAAATAATGTACCGGCTCGCGTTATTTTCCGCATATCACATTTGTATGTTATTAGTTAACAGTTAAAAGTATCCATGTAAGATAACTGGCAGAGTCTGGTATCAGAGATTCTAGCTATATCTTTTAAAAAGTAAGCAACGCCGATTATTTTGTACAACCACTAACACGGGATGTACTGTAATTTAAATCACAATAATGATTTACTTACTGTTCTGTGAAATGTATCACGTTTAAGAAGAATCAAGTTTTTTTTGAGTTAAAATTCTGTTACTGTGAATGTTAAGTAACATAATTTTTTGAAACACAATTAAAATGAAGGATTATACCCTGGTGGAGAAAAATGTATGTGGTCGTACGTATTTTTGCTAACATGTGAGCCATAACTGTAATGATAAGTGTATTGTTCTTAAATTTCTAGGTAATCAAGGATAAGTCCACTTATTTAGTGTATGAGACCATGTTTTATCAAATAAGGCTGTTGCCCGGGAAAATTGAAGGGTAAACTCTGATAATTTTGTAGTTTGTTTCTGAACATGTGTCGTTTGCATTCCATTATTTCCGAAATGGAATGTAACTTTAACATTTTCATAGACCAAATTTAGAAATGCATCAGTAATCATTATTTTGTGTTTTATTTCTGACCATGCGTTTGATGAATGCTATTTCCGTGGGCGTGCACTATCATCTCTTATCCCGCTTGGGGGCAACATCTTTTACGTAAATCTTACTCTATAGACACCCATTTTTGTAAAATAATTAGATTTAGTTTATCAATCAAGATAATGCCCTAATTAAATTCTTTTAAGCAAATTCCATTTTAATTTATAGTGGTATCAAAAACAAATGATTTAGCAGATATATGCATCTTTACAGGATGCATATATGCTATTATGGCTACGAAAGTGTTAATATTTTGCTCGACATATATGAAAGACCCTGCATAACCAAATTAAACATTCTCAAATAAGCTTATAGTTGCGCAAAAACATTACTTGTCTGTGCATTTTTTAATAAATTTAAAAGTAAATATTTATTTTTGATTTTAAGAAGTAAACAACATTAAAGTTGTGTGAATAGGAAATTTTAATGTTACTAAAATTTATCTTTTTATTTTTTGTCTTTTCAAACATTAATTATATACATTGCATGTAGCTGCTGAGCTTCATAATGTTACATACAAAATTACATTCGCCACAATTTTAAATATTTAATTTACATAAAGTTTGAATACTAAAATAACAAAATAATCTCAAGTGAAATACATTTCATTACTTAAATGCATCCTCTAAAATAAATTATTTTGTTACGCAATATTAAAAGTTAAATTTTAATTTGAGCCAAGGGAAATTTAATTTTCTTTTAATTAAATAAAAGCGAAAAGCTTTCGCTAATGATCTTTATCTTCAAACATAAAAATTTCTTTAATTTTGTGGTTTACTTTACAATAATTAAAACTGAGAGAACTGGTGCGTATAAATATGAAGAGTGAAAAGTTTTTTTGTAACTTTTGAAATTTCTTTTCTTATTTCAAATGAAAAATTCTATACAGTGAAACAACAAAGAAAAAGTAATCCGGTTGGTTTTTTAAGATTTCCGTTTTAACTTTCTAAAATAGGTGAGAAATTTCATTGAATAATACTTTAAAATAAGTCATCGATCATGCAAATAAGCAGTCCACTTTCACTATTTAAATTCCCTTATCATAATACTTAGTAATAATTATGCATATATGTATGTATAGTATATACGACGAACGTAATTTCTTATAACATGTTGTGACAATACATTAATTTGAAAACATTTTTTGTGCAATCTTTCTAGATTAATGAAGAAAAACTTTTATTATTCTAAAGATAGCAACATTTAAAATGACAAATATCTGTACCTACATACCGAATTTACTTGAAACTTTGATTATTTTCTTCAAATTTTATGTTAGTTATTTAAACATAGCATTAATTATGTATTTTGGCATTACATAAAAAATAGTTCTATATCGATGCAGTTGTTACACCATCATAAAATTATGTGCACATTTTAATCGTAAACACCCCACAAATGTTGTGTTATGCTTAAAAGTTAAGTCAAAAACTCCCTCCCCCCCAAAAAATAATAAGTAAATAAATAATAGTAAATTTTAATAAATTTGCTATTGGATTTTTGATAAATTTTAGCTTTCTTTCTGTAGTTCTTTCTTGCATGTTTTATAACCTGGTGTTTTCGTTGACGTTCCTTATTAAATCAAGCAGAAAAAATAAGTTTTGCTGTTATATTTTTCAGTGAAAATCTTAATGAATATGCCGACAACTAGCTTCATAATTTACATATTTTTATTTTCTTCAAATTTAATATTTTTGTTTGAGTAGTAGTAAAAAACATTGAATTACATATACTAATGGATAGTTACAAAATTTTACTTATTTTTTCCGGGGTTAAAACTGGTGTCCATTACCGGAATATTTAATATGCCAATATCCACAAATGCACACCCGATATATATGCATTGCTAGTAACACAATTTCAGTAGTGTTGATTGCGCAATAAATATTTTGATTTAATTAAGACCTAAGTAATTCTGTTTTTATTTTTGAATTGCACTTATTGTAGTATAAAACTAAATCCCTGTAGTTTTGGCTTACAGGTGCTGGTTGTTTTCGTAGTTAAGCGGGGTTAAAACTGGTGTCCATTACTGGAATATTTAATATGCCAATTTCCGCAAATGCACACCCGATATATATGCATTGATAATAACACAATTTCAGTAGTGTTTATTGCGCAATAAATATTTTGACTTAATTAAAACCTAAGTAATTCAGTTCTTATTTTTGAATTGTACTTATTGTAGCATAAAACAAAATCCCTGTAGTTTTGGCCTGCAGGTGCTGGTTGTTTTCGTAGTTAAGCGCTAATTTTACCAAAAAAATGCAAAATATGATTTGAAATAAATCCAGTATAACAACTTTGTTTGGCCGCTTTTGAAGAGCTTTTAATTTCATTTTTCTATAAGTGCTATTTTTTTAAAACTAAAAAACTTATTTTTCTGTACTCAACTCTTAATCAGACTCTTAAGAAAAATATAAAAGATTCTGATGTGTCTTTCGAAGGTATTCTTAACTTCAGCATTCCCATTGTTTCCCACAAGAAGGAAAATAAAAATATTTTAATCCTGCAAAAAATATATATGCATTATCTCATAAGAATACTAGCAGTGGCTGCTTCTGCAATTTTATGTACAATTATTTCTTATATTTAAAAAAATACTTTTTTTTGTGCTGTGTTAAACAAAACTTAACATTAATGGGCTTATGGTATATAAAAGCCTAAAACGACATGAAAAAATAAACCTGGTACATTCAGAAGTATATTGCTATTGTTTTGACGTTTTCGGTGTAGTGCTAAATTAAATCATAGATTTTATAAATAAAATAATAATGTAGTTTTAAAAATGTCTGTGTCAAAAATTACTGTATTTGTTTAATTTATTTATCTGTCTTAATATCAAGATCAACTTTCAGTAAATAATGTCTTATTAGAAGATTGTGATAGTTTTTTTTATTTGCCTGATTTTAGAAATATATATATATATGTATGTTACGTACTATTCCATCACAGTACACATATGATTCAGTAGTTTATTAATCTAATCGTAGTGCACACGGAAATTTTATTGTTACGTACCATTGCTTCTCAGTACACATATTTACTCAGTAATAATAACACATGGAATGAAATTCGGAAGGTTTTTTTGCAGTCAGGGTGACATGTGTTGGCGAAACGTGGAGTGAAATTTTGGAAGACTTTCCCCATGACCCGATTGAAGAAATCGAATTTTCAGTAAAAATCCTTAGTGGCATTTCAAAGGACAGCAAATGAATTCCACTATGTTACGGCCGCGACTACGTGTAAATGATTAATCAGCATAAACCAAATAAAAAAGGCAACGAAGCTTCACCATAATAAAAACTTATTTCTCCTTTAAGGGGAAAACTAAAAATGCAGGTAAAAAAAAAAAAACACTTTTTTGAAGCCAACTTATTCGGTCCTATATAGCCTCATTGCGCGGGAAAAAAGGATTTCACGACAAACTCCTAATCCAGTAATGAAATCATGAGACTTCACTTTTAACCAATGGAATGTAACCTACCGACACAAACATAAAATAGCTCTCCTTCACGGTTGCGTATAGTTAATCGGAATCTGCATTTAAACAAAAACACTGAATGGGAATTCTGGGCAGTCGAAAAATTTCAGAAAAGAAATAAATACATTTCATGCAACAGGTACAGAATGGGTTAAGTAATGGGATTTCCTTTTTAAGAAAAGAACTGTTTTGAAAGATTAATGTTTTCTATAATAAAATAAAATGAAAAAAGCTGACCAAAGTTGCAAAGGTAATCAAAAATAATGTGTTAAAAAGTTATAAAAAAGAAAGGAAAAAGTTCAATGTTTAACGAATTTGGATGTAATTAACTCACAATTAAGGCGAAAAATTGGTATTATTACACATACATATATATATACACACATACATACACGCAAGAAGCAAAACATTATGACCACCCCTACATTTTGAAATGAACTCGCCTGCATGACGTGGAAGGCACGTGATCTGGTGGAAGTGATATTTAACTGCTGCTGGAGAGTCTGAAGAATCATTCTTTCACTTATTTCCATATGCGATGGGAAAGGCTGCGGACCTAAGCGACTTTGATAGAGGGCAGATTGTAATGGCTCGAAGAATCGGGACAAATATTTCCCAAACTGCACGACTCGTAGGTTGTTCGCGATCTACAGTTGTTAGTACATATACAAAGTGGCTGAATGACGGTGAAACCAGCAGTAGAGGACATGGTGTTGGACTTCCTCACGCCATCAAAAAAAAGGTCGTCAGAGACTGTCTCGCATGGTGAAGCAAAACCGGAGCAAGACAGTGGTTCAGCTGATAGCCCAATACAATGCAGGGCCAAGTAGAATAGTATCGGAACACACTGTTCAGCGGACACTGTTGGATATTGGGCTACGCACCAAACGTCCTACCCGTGTGCCTGTGCACATCGCGATTGGTCCATGGATCAGTGAGAGAGAATTGCCTACTCAGATGAATCACGGATTGTGATTCATGATTCCGATGGTCTTCTCAGGATACGCTGTCTTCCAGGCCAACAGATGCTCCCTCATTGTACTGTTGGTCATACACAAGCCGGTAGTGACGGTATTATGCTTTGGGGGACGTTCTCTTGGGCGTCTCTGAGATCCATGGTTGTGGTAGAGCAGACCATGAATGCCACAGGGTATCTGAACATTATTGCGGATCAGTTGCACCCTTGCATGGCCTGTGTTTTTCCAGCCAGAAATGGAATGTTCCTTTAGGACAACGTCCCGTGTCACACGGTTAAAATTGTGTTGGAATGGTTCCAGGAACATGATGCTGAATCCCAGCTAATGTCCTGTTCGCCTAACTTACTGGATCTCAATCCGATAGAACACATTTGGGATTCCATGGGACGGCAGCTCAGAGTTCATAGACCACCAATTCGCAATATCTCGGATTTGCGTGACCATTGCTTAAACAACTGGCACAATCTGTCTCCGGTCATCTACCAAGGACTTGTGGTATCTATGACAAGACGGGTTCAAGCTGTGTTGTGCGCCAAAGATGGGACAACTCGTTATTGACAGGTGGTCATAATGTTTTGGCTCTTGAGTGTATATTTATAGTTAAAATATTCAATACATTCTTTTTACATATCCACACCGAAAAATAGATTACATAATTAATAGTAAATTTAGAACTACACAGGTGCAAAAATATTACATTTCTTAAAATTAAGACAGTTGCGACTGTTTCATAACGGTTAGTATGGATAATGTTTTGTATATACTTTTTTCTTTTCTTTAATATCCTCTAGAATTCTGCAGTTTCATATTAATTTCCTTCCAGATACAAAATTCTGAAGTCTAAAATATTTTGAAACTTAAAATTCAGAATAATATGTCTAAACCAAGAACCGCCTGAATAATTATTTGTAATGCGAGGATATTTTGAGCATGGAGTCTGTTTCTATTTGTGGAATCTAAACGACTACAATTCATTATGTTCCATTGGGGCATTTTTAACGATTAATATTGAAAAGACTGTTCATAATATTATCTAGAAGTAATGCGTGCAAGAAGTAATAAATGTTGAAGTAATGAATACTGAAAAATATCGGAAGAATTTGGGTAATTTAAAGTTTAATTTCATAGTATTGTTCACGAGAAGATAAATACATTTACATTTATTAACGTTTTTAACATGTTACATTTCGTTAATTGAAAATATTTTTAACCAGTTTATAAGCTAATT
The DNA here is from genome assembly GCA_964019185.1 of Maratus speculifer. Lineage (NCBI taxonomy): Eukaryota > Metazoa > Arthropoda > Arachnida > Araneae > Salticidae > Maratus > Maratus speculifer. Next base: position 248,873,822 of record OZ025295.1, on the reverse strand, counting down.
TTACTAATGGAACTTTATTATTTTAAGTAATCATTATTCTGTTTATATATGGTTTCTACCATCATTCTCTATAAATATGACAAGTATTCATTTAGTAATTTGAATGTATGTAAATAATCTTTTTCTTGAATCAATGTATATCATTATTAATTTGGCTATAAATACAATGTCAGTCGGTTTCATCTCATTAAAACACATTTTTAGGATAACGTAAACATAAGAAAAAGTGTTAATAAAGATAGTTTCTGAACAGCTAAACAATTCTGTAAATATTTTGCTATTAAATTATTCTGTTGATTTTAATTTTTTATGTAAATTTGTTCTTCACGTTAATTAAGTTTATTTAGTTTCATTGAAAGACTGAATTTTAAAATATTTTTTGAACATTGTAACTAACCATGTGTAACATTTATATTTTAAATTTTGATCCCTTATATTTATTAGCTTATCTAGATTAATATTATGGAAACCTTTGTATGAAAATTCTCTCTTTTAGTAATGACAATATACAATTGAAATTTTTACTGCATCGTTACTTCACCGCTTTTATGGAGAACGATTACTTCACTGTATCATTGAGCATTCTCATTCTTCCAAATAGAGATATTCTAGAAAAGCGTTGGAGTGACGATGCAGCAAAAATTTATTTTTTTTTTTTTTAAGAGTGTAAAGTACCCTTTTAAGCATTGGTATATTTATGAAATTAAATCTGAGATTGTAGGCTGAATTATAAGCGATTGAGTAAATAATATTTATACTTCAATTTCGATGTACTTGAATTACAAAATTTCAAATGTATTTCAGTAGGGTAAATTAGGGGAAGATTTCGATTTAATTGTTTTAAAAATAGCGTGTTGATTTATTATTTTTTTATTAGCCTCCGATGCTATTTCTTTCAGACAAGCTAAAAAATATCGTGTCGTCAGCCCTGAGTTTTCTACTCAATCGATTTTGATAGTTATTTTTTTAAATGAAAGCTATTTATTTGTGGTTGTGCCCATTTTAGCTATTTTTTAATTTATTTCCATTTTTACATTTTATTTTAAATTTACAATATTTTTTACGATATTTCTTGAAAATGGTGGCAACTCAGTTTAGATTTTCTCTCGATAATAAAAATTTATTTTTTATTATCACTTTCCACAAGTCAGAAGCTTTATTTGATCAGTGAACATGTCCTTGCATTTAAAAGAAAAAGTCAATTATTTTCGTAAAATTTAACCACAATAAAATGATTGCGTATAATTATGCACTAATTGAGGTAAAAAAAATATATTTACTGAGAAATAACAATAATAATTTAAATAAAATAACAGAAAATAATTTATGATAAAAATTAATGTCTAAAGAAAAATTTCAAATGAGGAAAATGATGTCATTCAGCAACCAGATAAATGGGAATTACAATATTATTACGGATGCCTTTTACATATTACTAATAACAGTAACTTTTAAAAAACATTTGAAGAGAAAATGACGTCACTATTACTTACTTTCTGATGACTTCAGTTAGTGAAAATAATGTCACAGTAAAAATGAAATTAGTTTTTTTTTAAATAAAACTATTTTTCTGTGAGTGCATATAAAAATAAAATTTCCGGATTTCGCCGGCACTCAGATTACAATTTTAACTGAAGATTTGCGAATATTTGCATGTAAAATTGTAACTGTCAAACTTGACATTAAGTTTAGAAATATATTTATTATATATTGATTCAATAATAAAATTTATTTTGCTTTTTTTTTAAAAAAAAACCAAATCGATCGGGTCTTTTAAATATTTCATTCGTCGAATTCGATGGGATTCCACTCGTTTTATTGTTAAAGTGCATTTCCTTTTACTCAGCGTCTATAAAAAAGGGTTTAAACTAAAGAAAAATTCCGATTTTGATGAATCTAGTCAATGAAGAAGTAGCATGTCAAATTGTATCTCTTTATTATTCCACAATTCCGATGACTCAGAGAGAAATTGATAATCAATTGGGTATTTCACGCCGTTCTGTTTGCTATTATATTGATAAACACAAGAAAAATGAAGTTAATTCATTGCATTCTAAACGGGGTCGCCCTTCCAAAAGACCCTATCGATTTTTTTTTTCTAATCGGAGGCGAAACTGAATTATGCAATGGCAGAATCTACATTCAACTTGTTTTATTTATTTATTTATTTATTTATTTATTTATTTATTTATTTGTTATTCATTGATTTCTTCTTAATGCTTATGCTCTTATGTATGATTTTCAAGCGTATTTCCTTTTACAGATATTATAAAAAGCATCAAAAATTTGGTTTTTGTCAAATATTGAACTTTGGCATCTTACCCAAAAGTATGTGTAAGCAGAGCCGTCCTTAGTGGTGTGCGACAGATGCGGCCGAACAGGGCCTTGTGTCTAAAAAAGCCTCGCGCTCGTAAATAAATAAATAAATAAATAAATAATAAAAAATAATAAAAATAAAAAGATCATAATTTTTTTAAATTGCTGCAAGTTATTTATTTCAGGAGTAAATTTTGATTTTTAAAAATGGTTATTTGTAAAATGAAAAACTTTTATCAATAAAAAGTTATCCACGGACATGAAAAAAAACCGGAAATTAAGCCCTTGTTTTAAAATCTAATATCGAAAATGGTCGAATGGGATTAAATTAATCTATTTAATTAAGATTATGCAAGAATCTTTCGAAATTTTGTGATTTGCATGTGATCACAGGTGTTCAGCTATAAGTATACAAAATAATTTCATGTCTCTAACTTACGCCTCTGAGAGACAAACTAAAACTTGAGACTAATAGAGTTTAATCAGATGAATATAAAACCCTAAAAATTAATGTAAACCTGGTTCGATTCAATTTAAGACTCTAAAAGGAAAAGGCCTCACAAAAGCTCTCACACATACATAACCAAGTCTTTTTAAATTTGTTTTTTCTTATATTTCGTTACAAACAAAAATTTCTTCTCAATAAATACCTTTAAATATATTTTTAGTTTAATTCAATTCCAAATAACACTCATCAGAAATATATATTTTTTTATATTTATATGGTACCTTAGAACATACTTTTTTTCTCTTTTCCTTGTTTAAGTAGAATTTTATCCCAATAATGCATGATTATACGTAACTACGGTACTGCATATTGCACATCGAAAATATATTTAAACAAATACTAGTTTATCTCCAAGTTCAATAAAAACTTTCATATGCTACATGTGTATAATTTCAATCATTGAAAATAGTTACAGGTAGCACTTCTTTTTTTGTTTTATATACACTGTAAAAAAAATTTCCGTTAAAAAACGGAAATAGTACTTGTAATCTAGACGCCAGTACTACTTTCGTTTTTTTAACGGAAAAAAAAAATTCCGCAAATTCCAGAAATAGCTCCGTTTTTTCACAAAATATTTCCTTTTTTATATTTATTTTTTTTTCCTTATGTAAAAATTTTCGTTTGAAAAGTTAAAAGAATTTTTCGAGGACTAACTAACATCTTTGTGATTTTTATTCTTTACTTTTCAAAGACACGTTAATATCAGGGACGCATTTTATACAATTAATTTAAAAAACAGTGAAGAAATGTTACATACCTTCCATGTGTTTCGGACCCGGGACCTCTTGTGTTGTAGCTTGCAGCGTAGTATCATTACACCAGTATTATTCAAACGACCCTTTCAAATATCTTTAGTTATTTCGGATGCATTTCATAAAGTAAAGGAAAGATTTTGAAAGCAGGTTTATTTTTGTAGAGATAATATTTTTCTATTGAATGGATAATTCTAAATGTTTTACAGATATTCTTACCCATATAGGTGGGTAATAACGCCAAATAGCATTGGTCAAGAAATCACGCCATTACATTTTATGAATACTTATCTGTTAAATTATTTTTTTTATATAGATAGTCAATTAGTTGCTGTATCAAATCATATATTTGTTTGAAAAATACAAACTAAAACTGAGCCGTGAAAATTGATAGAACCTTAGCGTGGCGTTATTACCCCCAGGGTACCTTATCTAAGATTTCCTTAACGCTACAGCATAGCATTTTTGTACACATAATTTTTTTTAATAAAAATGTATATGGACAAAGATTTATTGGATCAATAAATAAATTTTATACATCTAATACGCTAATGAAAAGAGATCTTTTTTCTCTACACTTTACTTTGAATCTGTTTTCAACGCAATTTTCCTCTTTGGTTTAATCACATCTAAAGCAATTACTTTTTTATTCTTTCTATTTTAATCTAGTATACGGAAACTTTTTCACTTTATCTTCGAACATGTCGTTCGATCAAATTGTTTTCGAATACTTTAAGTATTTCCTTTAATTTAGTCCATGTGAAATGAATGAAGTATATGCGAAAGTGATTTATCTTTCGGATGTGAACACAAAGATCTTAATGAATAAATTTGACATTAATATGAGATGAATCACATAAATTTAATTTTTGTGTCAGATTGTAATGCATAACAAAGTATATGTATATGAAGATATCAAATGCAAGAAAGAAATTCCACCCACCAGACGTCGTTTTTTTTTTAATCTTTTAGATGTAAGAATAAGAATAAGAATAGATATAAGAATAAGAAGCAACAAAATTGTAATTTAACAAAGTAAACAGACTATTAGGAAAATGATATTTTCAAAGACTATAATTTTATAGCTAAATAAATAAATTCTATATTTAACTTAAATTAATAATAATAATAAGCATCGTTTTTGTGATGATCATAACAAAGTCATATTACGTACGACATACATTAATAATTTATATTCCTAGACCAATGATAAAAAACTGTAGTTTGTACATTAGGGTGGATCGATTGTCTATGGCGAAAAAAAAATTACCATTAATCAAAATCTACCTATGCGGAAAAGATGTTCTATTGTATGGAGATTAAGGGAAAAATAATAAAAAAAATTAATTTTAAAATTTAATACTGCCACAAAAGGGTTGAAATTTCGAAAAAATTTCAAAAAAGACCGAATTTTGGTTAGGTTATTTTTGTCAAAAACTAATTACTTAATTATTTTTTTTTAATCCAACAATGCGGAAAAGATGTTATATTGTATGGAGGTTAAGTAAAAAACAATAATAAGTAATAAATTCAAAATTTAATACTGCCACAAAAAAGTTGAAAATTCGATAAAATATTGAAAAAACGGGTAAAGATCTGAATTTGGTTAGATTTAATTTTGACGCAAAATAAACATTTTAATATCTATCAAAACCTACCTTTGCGTAAGAAATATTATATTGCATGGATATTAAGTAAAAATAAATAAATAAATAAATAAATAAAACTAATTTCGAAATTTAATACTCCTGCAAGTAATTTAAAGTTTCGAAAAACAGGCAGTTCCAGTTTTTTCAGTTAGAATTTTTCTGCTTGTGTATTGTGTAGCTTAGTGTACCTTGAATATTACTGTACCATGGCGTTGTTAAAAAAAAATAAAAAAAGAGAGAGATATGAATTACACCCTATTTGGGTCTAGCTTTGATATGCCAGTAAATATGTTCCCTAATACAAAAAGTTATAAAATTTACATATTGGTATTTAAAGGATAACCGAAGAAAGGAATCGGTCAACATCTATTTATTTCCTGCCAGTGAGAAGGAGTTGCTAATAAGTAAGGAGTGACCTGTAAATGAGATTCAAACACAATAATTTACCACTGCAGCATTCTAAGAAAAATTAGTTTAACGACAAATATTGCGCTCTTCTTAATTCCTGTAAAACAAAATAAGATACTGAAAGCTACTACAGCTTTTTGGACCATTTCCGAAAATACTGCCTATTTTTTTCAGTTTAATAGATTTGAATATGAATATGAATATTGAGTGTAGACTAAACCGACGTATTGAGAACAAACTCACTTTTCTACATCATCAGCTATCATTGAAAAGCCAAAATGCTGCCGAGCTAGGTGTCACATCATCAGAATATTGGACAGTTTGGGCACTTCCGACCAAGCAGGTGCTGCCATCGTGTCTGGTGCACTTCAAGACGTGGGCATTACCTCACAAAACTATGAGTCGAATGCTACTGACAGAAAAAAATCGGCATGACAAAACAAACCAAAGACCACTCCATCGTTTTAGTCATTCTCTTTAGTCATTTGTAAAAGATTATGATCATGGCCATTTTCTTTAAACTTTTATGGGTGTAAAGACTGACTGCATCACTAGAAAACAACAGAAGAAAAATCATAATAGAAGCAGACTTGAGCTTGAAAAAAGAACTGGGTTCCGAATACATCGGCCACATATTTATAAATTCCGGGAGAGTACCAAACAATTTGAAAAAACGACGTACATTTTTTGTCATGTGTTAACAATAATATACATGTAACAAAGTTGGCTGCTATCGGTTGTGACGTAATATCTGTTAACATAGATGTTAAAGGATGTGTTATTAGAAATATGGGACTGATCTTCAAGCGTCCACTACAATGTTTTTTGTGCTAGTTACATACCAATGAAGTTCTACTATGTCATCTTTTTGCAGCGTGGATGGAACCGCGGCTGGGCACAAATGTTTCACTGGTGAAATAGAAAGATTATTCGCAGCATGTTAGAAGCTCTTTGTATTTTCATTTATGTCAGTATATGAATTCTAAAAACGCGCGAGTGAAATCAAACGGTCTGCTGTAATCCTAATCATTACATGAAAACTATCTATATTTTCCATTTACCAGCTTTTTGACCTTTTGCGACGGATTTCATAGATTTAATTAAATTGGAAAATGTGTCGAACCTCCACTAACTGGCGGTTTTAGTAACGACATGATTTCAGAAGCAATATGTAAATCCAGCAATCATTTCAGTGCAGTCGCGGCTCGTCAGGGAGTGCTGCATCAGATTTTTCTCACCACTAAAATTTAACAAAATCTTTTCTATTATTTATTCTATAAATTTTGTTGATTAAAAAAATTGAAATTACCATACAATTTTAGTGGTGCGAATCAATTGCTGCAGCACCTCCTGATGAGCCGCTACTGTTTCAGTGGCAATAACATCTACTATCAATAATATCTATTCGCGCAACTCTCATTCTACAAAACTAATAATCAAAAGAGTCACGGAAGTATTTCTGCTGCGTATGGACCATACATAAGAGACAGTTTTATAAAAATTGAATTGAATTACAAAATCTCATGTCGATTTTCAATACCGAACGTCATTATCACCAATTGAAATGTTGACAATTTTTCTTGATTTAATACTAATGAAGCTGTTAAATAAGAAACTAAAGTTTTTATCTTGTAATCAATTAAATATCCCCTAATTGTAATAAATGTTAAAAATGTCTAAAATTCATATTTTATTTTACAAAACAAAAGTTGATTTTTTACCGTAAAACGTTCAAATACATAAATTTGAGCCACATTGCGGTAGATTTAAATTTTGAAATTAATTTTTTTAATTATTTTTCTCATACTCAGCATATAATATAACATCTTTTAAGCATAGGTAGGTTTTGGATAACTTTTTAAACTATTATTTTGAATAAAAAATAATCTAGCTAAAATTAGGTCTTTTTTCACTTTTTTTCGAAATTCAACCTCATTGTGGCAGTATTAAAATTTAAAACTAATTTTTTTAATTATTTTTCCCTTAATCTCCATCCAAGAGAACATCTTTTCCGCATACGTAGGTTTTGACACAGTGAAAAAAAAATTTTCGATCCACCCTATTGTACATTGAAGAGTTTTATTTGATGTAGTTAATAAGACTGACTTTTGAACGCCTCATATTACGTACGATATGGAATTAACATTAATAATTCTGGACTAATGAGAAACAAAATTTACAGAAAATTTCAGTTTTATAATCTTTGAAACTGCAAATTTTTAAACTTCGAAACATCACACATTTAAAATATTTACACCGTTGCGCAAGGAAAAAAAATGCACTTTTAAGTGCAACTTGTTTGAAGCCTGTATCTAAATTTGTTTTGAGTTCTTAATTTTTGTTTTGAGTTTGTAAGTTTTTTAAGTTTTTATTACTTTTCTGTCATTATAGAAGAGAAGTATTCCATTTTTTGGACATTAAACATGGATCAATTAGAAAATTAATAAAATAAGAAACATAAATATAATATTTTCGGACATTATACATGGACTATTCAGAAAACGAATAAAATAAAATAAGTTGCGGAATTCAACCAATAAAAAGATTCAGATATACCTGGGATTTCCCAATTCTCTACCGACAACAACTATTTTCCAAATACTTAAAAATAAAATAAATGAAATACGTGTGCCAATATATATAGAAAATGTAGTCAGATAATGTGCTATTACAGTAATTTATATCGTGCACTGTAAAAAAAAGGTCGATCTACTAAAAAAAACTTTAGTGATCCTTGTAATTACTAAAACATTTTTAGTAATCTTAGTCGGTTACTAGAAAATCTGTAAGAATCACTAGAAAAAAGTTAGCAACGAATAGAGTTAATAGTTCTATATTTTTAATAGCTCTTACTAAAACTCAGTTGGTGTGGCCTTGATAGCATAGTGGTTATAGTAACGGACTTCAGGCTAAAAGGTCCCGGGTTCGAAACTTGCCACCGTCAAATACACCCCGAATGTCTGTAGTGTCTCGTTAATACAGGAATTATGAAAGTCCGGTCGGAGCAGTAAGGAATGTTTAGTGCTACCATCTATTGCGGTTTTGCCGAAAATCATCCGCTTCAGAAGTTTGGATGCAGTAATGGTTATTAAAAGTAATTTTGGAGCTATTACTAAAATTTGATTTGTGGCTTATACTAAAAATTTTTAAGTTATTTATACAAAAAATTCTTTTGTTCAGTATACAAAAGAAATGCTTGTTTCACTTGCAAAAAAAAGTTTATAATGGTTACTAAAAAATTCTGTGGAATACAAATTTACTAAGAAATCTTTAGTAACCTCTTGAATTTTTTTTTTTTTTTTTTTACAGTGTGGGCAATTAAGGCTAAAACGCCTAGCGCTGTTTGGATTGCTTCTATTTCAGAATTACTTTCAACGATTTCTAACAAGCGACTGAATGAAAGTCTACAGAAATGTTTAGACACTGAAACCAACACATTTTCGAGAAGAATAAAGTCTGTATTTCCTTCTTTAGAGAAGAAACTATGAAACAAAAATTATTCAGCCATTTCTTTTTCAATTCAAAGGCCAATTTCTGCAATAATTGTTCTCTATTTTACAAGTGTGGTGACTATTATAATATTATCTAAGATGTAATGTCGTTTAATGTATTTACTAGAGAATATTTTAATTTCTGTTGTCATAAATGCCTCATTTATTAGCTAACTCTGCGATAAGTGATTAACTAAAATATTTTTAGATCAATTAAACTAAAATATTCCAATGTTTGCGTGATGGTTTTTGCTGTATTTTCAGTAATGCAAAAAAATATATCAAGCGAAGGTATATGTTGTCTTAAAACACAAGATAAAATACATAATTTCGTTTGTGAAAATAGACCAGCACAGTGGGCTTAGCCTGCTAGTTACATCACTTATGTACATTCCCATTTTTAATACATTTACATTTCACCAAATAAATACAAGAAAAGTTTAGCGCATTTTTTATTTACTTTTTTTCTAGCCCTTTTTTGGGCATTTTAATACTTTCGAGAGTGGTATACTATTAACAACTCATGTCTTTCAATTGAGTATTATTTTGTTTAAAAAGTACTTTTGTTACTGTTTACACATAGAAATGTGGATGTCTGTCTATGCATTTCTATACAATTGATTAATAGTGGGGCATTTAGTAATAATAACGATTATAAATATTTGCTTACTTCTCTTTGCACCGTTTGATACTACTTTATTTTAAATATATATTTCATTCTTTAAATTTAAATTAACGGTTTATTTACTGAAAGAATCATGTGTAATAAAGCACAAAAAGTATTAAAAATGTGTGATATCAGTGAAATCTTGCTGTAATATAGTATTTTTTTAACAGTCTTCAAACATTCTTCCTTGGCGTACCTTTCATATGACTATGAATTAAATAGTAGACTAAACAACAATAATCCCAGAGCCTACCGCACAAAACTTTAAGTCTTCGAGCACAAGGAAATATCATTTATATTATTGAAGAGTAGTCATGGGGGAATCTAATGATCCATGTCTGGTGGAAGTGAAGTGGTGCATACGCCAAAAATTGGTACCACTAGTGGTTGACTCGTAGACTTAGCATTCTGTTTTCTTGCACACCGTTTTCCATGTTTTCATACTTTTGATTGTACGGCAAACACAATGATAGAGTTACGAGTGAGCCACTAGTGGTATTAATTTTTGGCTTATGCATCACTTTATTTCTGCAGACATGAATCATTGGATTTCTTATGACTAAGGTGCCTGTACCCAATATGGACACCCTAAGGAAAATGAATTTTTTTTCACCCCCATCTACAAGTCATAGGACTCCAAAAATATGTGACCACTATCCTTGGACTATTGACTCTCATTATTAAAATTAGCGAGCTTGTAATTATTCTGGTTTAATTTAAATGATAAAAGCAAAAAAATTTTTACAAGTGTCCATATAAGGAACTACCTGTCCCAATTATGCACAGGTGTTTCCTTATTGACTTTCTACACAGTGTGTATGGCAGAAACACTTTTCCAAGGGATTTTAGAGGAGAGGGAATATAAAAAAAGAATCTTAAAGTATTTTGAGGAGGAGGGGGGTCAGTAAATATCTTAAGAACATGCATTTTAGAAAGGGGGGGGGGTCATTCTTGGTTTTCACCCTTCGAAGACCCATGCAAAGCCCCTTAGTTACTAGTAAATATTATGAAATAATATTGTTGGTTTTGCTTAGCTTTATTGCATCTGTCTGCGAATTTACATCAGTTATTACTCAGTCCTCACAGCATGGACAAATATAATTTTTTTTCACCATGGGCAGTAAGTCAAACATAATCATCATGAACATATCTGCCACATGTGATGCATGGCCGCATGTTTGAAAAAGCATCAATACTGCAAAAGAAGCAGTACCAGGTCTTCATTGCTGAGGAAGTCATACCATTGGTACCTACATATTTGCCAACAGGTATCCTACTGGGGGAGGGGGCTTCTTTTTATTTTTCTGCAAGGGTTTTTTGGAGGAAAGTTTTTGGGAGATTATTCAAATAGCAACTTGTTGAACAAAGATTTTACCACTTTGATGCCTTTTCAATTTATTGACTGGCAAGTTTGAATTTTCTTCTTTCTTACAGTTGTAGTCAATGGGGACATAAACTGTCCATATTGGGAACCGGGCGTAGTTTTACTAAATCTTGTTTTAAATGAATAAGGAAAATATTTTAAAGAAATTATGCAATAACAATCGAAAAAAATGCTTTATTAGCTTTCTAAAATACTCCAATTTTCAACATTTAATGTAATTTTACCCTATCTAATAAGAATTTAAGCTTACAAGTAATTAAGATCAGCACATCTCGAGACACCATGTTTTCTCCTAAATGGCGAACAGCGCGCTTTTTTACACTTTCCAGCCTTAATTATCTTTTCAACTGCTTTTCTTCGCAAAAATGTTGAGCCAGCTCTCGATCAAAATTATTACCTTTAAAAATATTAGGGGTGTCCATATTGAGAGCCCTGTCCATATAGGGCACAAATACCTTACTCTGCCATAATAAAAAGCATTATTCTTGTGCTCGATGATTTTGGGTTTTGTGCGGTAGGCACTCGGATTATAATATTCATTATGTTTCTTACAAAGAAATATTCGCTAAACTCTGATTAATCTATACAGATAGCTAGAATTAATGCTATTGTCATAAAGATAATTTTTTAACTGAAAAAACACACACCTGAAAGGGTTAAACAATATTTATTTATTTATTTATAACTGATTTAAAAAAAAATCTTTCCGAGTAAATTTTACAGAAAAGTAAAAAGATATTCAAAACGGAATAATAGGTTTATCATATGCTATGTATTCCGAAATTAACATTTTCTTGTTCACGAAACATGATTAACAGATAAACCCATGTAAGAATACCAACATCAACAATAAAACCAACGTTAATATTATTTTATATTCTTATAAACAATAAATCAAATATCTATCTGAAAATGTTTATTTTAAAATTGATGGAATTCTAGAAACTATTTTACCGTATTTAGAAAAGGATTAATACAATATAAAAACCAACTCAAGAAATCGGTCAGCAAATGAAATGTTGTTTTTACAAATATTTCTTTGAATCTTAGCCTTTCATTATTATGAATTATTTTTTATCGTAAAACTTTGTAAAACAACACTGAAGAGAGGACAGTTAAACTTCAAAGCCCAAATTTAATAGAAACCTTATTTTGAAATGTTGGAAATAGAATCTATATACATATATTACGCTAACGTATGCGGCACAAAAATTGCAATTATTTGTTAATTGTTTAATGGCAATATCGAAATAAAACACATGTTATGGGTTATTGTGCAAAAGCTCTTTGGTAAGATTTCGGCTATGGAAAATTGGATTTATTATGATATCTTCCTTTGCTGCAATTATGAAGCTTTAAAATACCATTTTTTTATTTTTTTTTTTAATTTTTTTTTACTTAAAAAATAAATAGAAGGCATGAATTTTACTTTTCAGTTTCAAATTAAAGTTATGTATTATAAATGAAATGAGTGAAAGGATTATTATTATATTTTAAATAATTAAAGAAATTTAAAAAAAAAATGCCACGAGTATATTATTTAGCGATTTATTATATGCACTGGGAGTTGTTGATTTATCAGCAGAGATGTCATATATGCACCTCATTGGCGCGTTATTTTTCTGACGCCAATTCGGCAAAAACTTAGTTTTCAAATACCAGTCACATACACATTCTTAAAATAATGTCTAATTTTTTAAAAAGGAAATAATTTAAATAAAAAGGTTAGTTAATAATTATAGAACAAAACAATTTATATCACATTAAAAAAAGAAAATAAAAGCAACCAAACAGTTAAATAATAAATGACTAACAATAGCCGAGTTACCATATGAGTCATATGTAATTGCCTTTATGTTGCAATCGCGCCAATGTGGTGAGTATGTGACATTTATGTTTACTTCTCTTGCTGAATCTTCTAATTTGGCAAAACATTGAGCAATTAAAATAAATTATGAATAAAAAAAGTATGATTTAATGCTTAGTATGCATTCAAGGGAAACCAAACTTGTCGCCAAGGGCGGCTAGTGTCAAGAATATTTTTTACCATTTTATTTATACGAATTTCAAATTGATTTACATTAGTAAAAAATCATTAAAAAATATACATTATTTGATCTCATGCACAAAGTAAAAAATAAATTCTCATCGGATATACTCCCCCCACTGGAAAGAATCAACCGGGGCAATAAAGCAGGGTAATAAATACTGGCATTATTACTCCGGTATACTTATTAATGCAGTATATTTTTAATAAAGAATACTGCCCAGCTAAACTGATGGCATTGAGCTCACAGCCTCAAATACTAATTGTACATTAAAGCCTTATATTTTCAAGGGTTAATTCCGTTCGAAAAAAAATTAAGAAGGGGAAACAGCTCTCCCCTTTCCTCTTTTTTTATACTTAATCATTGAACCTCCTATACTATCAAAGACATGCTTTATCATATAAAAAATCTATATCCAAAATTCAGAGCAAGTTAGATAATTCTTAATAAAAACCCATTTAGCATTTATATAATTTAAAAGGAGTTATCCCCCTCTTTTATACTTAACCATTAAACTTCCAAAACTATTCAGAGATTTGAACGAAATCTGAAAATTCTGCTTGAAAAACCCATTTATATAAATTAAGGGGGGAGGCATTAGAACCCCTGTTCCCCCTATTTATATTTATTCAATGAACACCTAATAACAGTCACGGAATCGCCTCATCAGAATGATCCTAATCTAAATTTTGAACGAAAACATAATTCTGCATGAAAATTCCATTTATATCAACTAACGGGGGGGGGATTAGAACCCTTGTTCCCCCGATTTATATTTATTCAATGAACACCTAATAACAGTCACGGAATCGCCTCATCAGAATGATCCTAATCTAAATTTTGAACGAAAAATTAATTCTGCATGAAAATCCCATTTATATCAACTAACGAGGGAGGGGCATTAGAACCCCTGTTCCCCCTATTTATACTTATCCAATGAACACCTAATAACAGTCACGGAATCGCCTCATCAGAATGATCCTAATCTAAATTTTGAACGAAAACTTAATTCTGCATGAAAATCCCATTTATATCAACTAACGGGGGGGGGGAGGCATTAGAACCTCTGTTCCCCCTATTTATACTTATTCAATGAACACCTAATAACAGTCACGGAATCGCCTCATCAGAATGATCCTAATCTAAATTTTGAACGAAAACTTAATTCTGCATGAAAATCCCATTTATATCAACTAACGGGGGGGGGGAGGCATTAGAACTTCTGTTCCCCCTATTTATACTTATTCAATGAACACCTAATAAGTCACGGAATTGCCTCATCAGAATGATCCTAATCTAAATTTTGAACAAAAACTTAATTCTGCATGAAAATCCCATTTATATCAACTAACGGGGGGCATGAGCCCCCCGTTCCCCCTCTTATACATATCGAATGAACTCCAAAAACTAATCAGGGAAGCGCCTTGTCAGGATATACCTATATACAAAATTTCAAGTGGATCGGATATTTTTATCATGAGTTATCGCGTTACGCACATACATACAGAACGGACGGGCACATAAGCTCTCAGGCTATGATAGCCTGTGAGCTAAAAAGTAACTAATTCGCAAACACATAAATACTCTTCTCTCAAATTAAGGATGATTGAAAGTGCATGCCATGATTTGAAAGAATATGAAATGCGCTACAAATTTATCATTAAACATATTATTTCCTGATACAGTCGACTCTCGTTAATTCGAAATCGGATAATTCGAAACTTCGCTTAACTCGAACTAAACATGAAGTCCCGAAATTTTCAATGGCATAGCACAGTTAAAATTTTTCATTAATTCGAACCCATTTTCTCTTGACTTCTTTTAATTCGAATTAACAAGAATTCCGATTTTTCATTTTCCCTTTCTTTCTCACGGATTTCAGATCATTTGAATTCCTTTTTTTCTTTGATTTTTGTGAAAATTCTTCCGAACGAGTATACATATAATCCCATGCATTTGATATCCACTTTCTTAGAGCCCTGTCTGTACATCAGTGACGCTTCAAAAAAATTTTCCATTGTGCTTGTTTCTAATACTTTAATTAGTTTATGTATTTATACATTTTAATTTAATATTATGTCATATTCTAATGATAACAGACGTAATAAATAAATAAAAAGACACTGTAACATAAATTCCTTTGTTATAGTACCATATTAAGCATGTTTTCATTTCATATTTTCCATAATCCGAACTTCGGATATTTCGTACATTTCTTGTAGTCCCGGAGAGTTCGAATTAACGAGAGCCGACTGTACATATATTGCTTTCACATCACAAAACTTAACTCGAAAATTTTCGATCAAGCATTGATTTCATGTGCTTCTTTGGGCATGCGGCCTACAAACGGAAGATATTAATTTTTAGGTGCTGTTTGTGTTTCCGATTATTCAAATCAGTTCTGCGCAGATCCCGTAGATACAATTTCCAATATTATTTTATAATTATACATAATATTACCACTTAATGTACTTACTCATTCTGCGTTACTACGCCAGTATAAAATAAAATTAAAAAAAAGTATCCTTAGTATAAAATTTTCGTTATTTCTTGATTTATAAACTTTAAAAATTTCGATTTGTAAAGAATATTTACATGATGATAAAAAATAAACGATAATTTTAGATTACGTGGTGAAAAATACATAAGAATCAACCGTCAAATGCTAAGAAATTATTATGTAGTTCAAATTTTAATTTTGCAAACTAGTGTAATATATTATTTTTTTAAAATATGTACTCCCTCTGTCCCAAATTAGTTGCGACATTTAGGTTAAAAATTTTGTGCCAAAGAAGTTGGGACATTTCAAGTAAGCGGATTCATAAATAACTTTCGATGCAGTTTAATACATATACACCAGTAAAATTTTATTACAATGAGTATAAAGCGGCCCGTTGGTTGTATTGATGTTAAGGGGACAGTGGACCCTTATTTGAGCAAAATCATCTACAGCAAAATCGTCAGAAAAAGGTCTATTTCTGGGGTGTAATAGTACCTAAATATATTTTTCTTATTAAAATATCATTTATGAAGGTTTTAAGGAGTAAATAATAAAGATAAATGTATTTATATACTTTAAATCTGTTTTTCTCAAAACTAATTTTTCAGCGTTTTTAGATTTTTGAATTGCTCCTTGCGTCTTAATTTTTGATGAATATTTATAAAATTGATAAGTAAGTATCCTGTTATTATTTAAAAGGAAATTGTGTAAGCTTTTTAAAATTCGTCTTCATTAAGAGAGTCAAATTTTATTTTTTACTTATTACAAGGCAAAATTTTGATGAAAATCGATAAGGAATTTAGAAAAAAATCTGTAAAATATTAACTATTCAAGAGATTTAAAAAATCTTACACAAATTTGTTTATAATATAGTTTTAATTGTTAAAAATTCAAAAACAAGAATATATTTCAAAAAAGTAAGACACGACGAGCATTTTAAAACTTCGTTTAAAAAATTTAAATTTTTGTAAAAAAATAATAATAATAATAAGGTTGGGAATTTTTTGAAGGTATTCTATATGCTTTTGGTGAAATGCATATATGCACAAAATTTCATATTGCTATGATAAAAATGAATAAAATAAATTTTTAACGTCCACCGTCCCCTTAAGTGGAATATGAAGTGTTGGAATAAAAAGTGACGTGACGATGACAGAAAGTATGAATAATAATTTAATAATTGCCCTAAAGAAGGAACTAGATGATAAAGAACGCAACTCTGTTTAGCAATTTTTGCTGCAACGTTTGAAAAAGGATCAATTAAGTCATGGTGCTATAAATACTACAACGATCAAATTTAATGTTCATCGTAGTGCTATCTCCCGTTTGTGGTAGCTGTCAATAACATCAAAAATAAATGGTAATGAAATTTACAATGTGAAATTACAATGTAGATTCAAAAAACTGGTAAATACGGACGAAAAAAAAGATTTTCCACAGGAATTGAACAAAATCAAAGATGTCCCACTAAGACGAACACAAACATTGCGAAGTTTATCATGTGCTGGTGATATTCCTATATCAACATTACACAGGATTGTCAAAGATGGAAACGTTTTGAAACGTATTTCATCAGGAATTAAGCTTAGTGTAACAGAAAAAAATAAGCTAGACAGAATACGATTTTGTTTACAACATGTTTAAAGTAATGGATATTTCTTGGAAATGTTGGATCGTATACATATCGATGAAAAATGGTTTTATATTACAAAACTAGTAATTCTTTTTACATCACTCTGGATAAAACTGGACCTTTGAGGCATTGCAAAAGCAAAAGGTTTCTTACCAAAGTAATGTTTATGACAGCGGTAGCAAGACCAAGATGGGATCTAAATATAAACGAAATGTTTGATGAAAAAATTGGAATATGGCCTATTGTTTACTCTGAAATTGCCAAAAGAAATTATAAAAATCATGCAAAAGGAACTGTTGTGACAAAAGTTGTTGAATGTGTTAATAAGGAAGAAACACGAAAAATGATTATAGAAAAGGTTTTGCCGGCAATACGTGACAAATTTCCAATCAGCGAAAAATCGAGTCCTATATACATTCAACAGGACAATGCCAAGCCCCATTTTTCAGAAAATGATCTTAGTATCACAAAAGAATGCTTAAAACATGGATAGAATTTACAATTACAATGTTAACATCTAAATAGTCCATATTTAAATGCGCTTGAACTGGGTTTTTTAATGCAATACAATCATTGCAATATCAGATACCCGTAAACAATGACAATTTAATTGATGCTGTTACAGTTGCTTTTTAAAACATAGAAGTAGAAAAGCTCTCTAATGTTTTCTTAACTCTACAAACGTGTATGGAAAAACATCATGATGCCAGGAGGAGGCAACTCGTACAAAATAACCCATCTCAATAAGGAAAATCTTCGTCGTCAAAATTTTATACCGCGAAACCTGGTATGTAACCCGGAAGCTATATTATGTGCAAGAAATCTTTAAATATTACTTAAATTTAGTTTCATTTGCAATTAAAATTATCATCAATTGATATTTTTATTCTAATTTTTTATTTTTGCAAAAATAGCATTCATTTTTGACAAATTTTTCGAGGAAAATTTACAGGGTTCGTACGATTTTAAGCCACGTTTCCTGGGGGTTCCATAGCCATTATATCAGCCAAAAATTATTTTCTTCCTTATGAATTTCCGATTCATAAGATAGAAGATAGTTCTATGCGATTGTTGGTGGGAAAATCCTTAAAAATCTCTGTCAGCTGGGCCTGTAAGCGGAGGTAGATTTCGAAGAGTTCTCATTTCAGCAATATATATATATATATATATATATTCTGCAAAAACTGGTTTTATCAGAATCATCTTAAGAAAAATTCAGCTCAAATGTCCATTTTGACAATATATTTTGAAATAGATTCTGAATTTATTAAAACATCGACCAAAACAGTACATTATACAGTTCCTAAATAACAAAAAACTGTCAGTTGAATGCATTTGAGAAAAAAAATTGAATTTAAAAATGAGTCATAAAATAACCAATTTGTTGTTTGAATACATCCTTAATTCTATAATCATGATTGCTTCGGAAAATTTTGTGCGAAATACTATACTCACTTTGACAGCATTTTAAAAAATATATTCTTTCTTTATCAAAAAACTGGCCAATGCGTCACAGTATATAGTCCCTAAATAAGAGGATCTGTAAATTGGATGCGTTTGAGAGCGAAAATGAATTTTAAAATGAGTCATAAAAAACGCAATTTGCTATGTGAAAACTTCCTTAAATTTTCAAATCACGAAGACTTCGGGAAATTCTGTTCAAAATACCGTTTTCAGTAGCCTTTTTCAAAATATATTCTGTCTTTATCAAAAAACCGATTAATGCATCACATTATATAGTTCCTAAATAAGAGGATCTGTAAATTGGATGCGTTTGAGAGCGAAAATGAATTTTAAAATGAGTCATAAAAAACGCAATTTGCTATGTGAAAACTTCCTTAAATTTTCAAATCACGAAGACTTCGGGAAATTCTGTTCAAAATACCCTTTTTGGTAGCCTTTTTCAAAATATTTCTGTCTTTATCAAAAAACCGATCAATCCATCACATTATATAGTTCCTAAATAAGAAGATCTGCAAATTAAATGCATTTGAGAGCAAAAATGGATTTAAAAACGAGTCAGAAAAAACTCAATTTCTTATTTGAACACTTCCTTAAATTTTCAGCCACGATAATTTCGGAAAATTCTGTTCAAAATACCCTTTTTGGAAATATATTCCGTTTTTATCAAAAAACTGACCAATACATCACATTATATAGTTCCTAAATAAGAGGATCTGTAAATTGGAAGCGTTTGAGAACAAAAATGGATTTAAAAACGAGTCAAAAAAAACGCAATTTTTTATTTGAATATTTCCTACAATTTTCAGTCCTGATGACTTTCGGAAATTCTGTTCAAAATACCCTTTTTGGTATACCTTTTTTGAAATATATTCTGTCTTTATCAGAAAATTGACCAATGCGTCACTTTATACAGTTTCTAAATAAGAGGATCTACCATTTGGATGCGTTTAAAATCAAAAATTAATTTAAAATTGAGTCAGAATATAAGCAGTTTGGATTTGAGGTTTTTTCTCCAAATCCTATTTTTGTTTAATTTCTTTTTGCTATACGAATTGGTCCTATGAAAAACTTGTCAATATAAAAGTTGTAGATATTTTTGAGAAGATGTAAAATAAATTTAATCAGATTTGATATCTTAAAAATTGACGGAGTTATGGATTTTTCTCTTTTTTCAGCGCCCTTTTTCTTTTCGTTTTTAATTTTTTTTCATCGGTAAAAGTTGGTTCTATCAAAAAAGTGTAAATACAAAAGTTTTAGATAGTTTTAAGAACATTTACAAAAAATTTAGTTGGACTTGGTATCTTTAAAATTGACGAAGTTATGAATTTTTTTCAATCAAAATCCCCGTTTTTTTCGCCCCTTGAGCCCACTTTTAAATTTATCAAAAATCTATCATGCATATACTTTTGGCCCATTTTTAAGAAGTATTATAAACTTTAAACTGATTCAATATCTACTTCAATTAAGAAGTTATGGCGTTTTTTCGGTTTTCACAAAAACGCCCCCTATTCCGATCCCCTTGGTCCGATTTTGCCCATTAACGAACTTAACCAAGATTTTATCCCCTTTGATTTTATGTACCAGTTTGGTGGAGATTGGTGAAGAACTATAGAAGTTATTGTGTCCATAAAAAAGTGAGATATATATATATATATATAGATAGATAGATAGATATATAAACTGGTGCGATTGCAATAGGTAGTATTTCTTACGAAATCTAAATAAAACTGGGCGTGGCTTAAGAACGTGGAAACCTTGTATTTTTAAAATTAATTTAGTTACTGATTTAAGAAAAGACGGAGGGAATGTTTGGTAAGTAAATGTTATTGATTGATAGCATATCATCCTGAAGTATCTGAAAAATCTCCATACAAAAGCATAAAATCATTATTATCAATAATCAGTACAAAGTATTAAAATGTCGCTACTAATTTGGGACAGAGGGAGTACCATTTTGTGAAAAAAATGAAACTGTTACTTTTATTAATTTATTTGAAGAAATTTCTATTATTTTTTGCTACTGCATGTTTGTTATAAATTATAAATTTTGCATTAAAATGTCGAAATTATTAATGCTTTCAAAATTATTCTGCAGTGTTAATTTTACCCTCAATTATTTTTTTTTATTACATCGGATGAATTCTTCTAAAATTAATCGCTATTTCCAGCAAAAAAAATAAGCTCCGACTTTAAAAAGCTATTACAAGATCAAATTTAATAAAATGTTTATAGTGACTTATATAACTTCAAAAGTGCTTTTTTACTTCTTTTTAAAAAAATTTTGTAATCAGAACTACATGACTTTGCAAAATGTTCTGGGTTAAGAGCCATGAAACATGATTGTGTATGACCATTCCAACATAAATATTAACACATTAGAGATAATATAATCCTAAATAGAAAAAATATGATATTAAAATATAATATAAACAAAATATTAAATGTTTTATCCTTTAAATTTTCTTTTTGTTAACAATTTGGGATAATAGTTGTTGTTCTCGTTAGAGAATCTTGAAATCTGATGTATATCTGAATCTTTTTAAAGGTTGAATTCCTCAATAAAGTTTGTTTATTTTATTCGTTATGTGAATGGTCCATGTTTAATGTCTAGAAATGAAATACTTCTGTTTTTCATTTTATTCGTTTTCTAATTGGTCGACGTTTACTGTCCAAAGAAGGAATACTTCTGTTGCCACGATGAAAAAAAAAGTATTAAAAAGAATAATAATAATAATAATAATAATAATATCGCAAAAACAAATTTTGATACAGGTTTCAAACAAGTTGCATTTAAAAGTTTTTTTTTTTTTTTTTTGTTTTTTTTTTGTTTTTTTTTTTTTTTTGTTTTTTTTTTTTATACGACGGTGTAAAAATTGAAAAAGTTCAATGTTTAGAAGTTTTAAAATTTGCATTACCGAAAATTGCTAAACTGAAATTTCATTTAATATTTGCTTATGTCTGGTCCAGGAATATTAACATATCTCTAAAAGTCGAGGCATATTAATATGACTATTGTATTACATAAGCTACGTTTTGATCGTCATAAAACTGATGTTACTATTGTTTTTTTTTTACTTAGAAATAATTAATAAGTCTAAAATTATAGTCTTTGTAAATATTATTTTCCAAATAGTCGTTGTAATTCGTTAAATTATTATTATTATTTCTTTAATTTTTATGTAAGTTTACCGAAGTGCCTGAACACGTTAAATTATTTTTGAACAATTTGTAATAAATGTCTTTATTGTGCTTTATTTATAGCTTTTTTTTAATGGTGATTTATAAAAAGTAACTTGACACATTTTTTTATGTATTTTAATAATAAACTCTCATTGCTTGCTCAAAACACATCACAAGAAAATCGGGCTCTGTTCATTGCTTTTGCAACTTACTATCAATCTTCTTATCTCTTGATTGATGAACAAACTTGTGTGCTCTTCTTTGTCAACGAACAAAAGATAACATGAAAAAGGAACTTCAAAGTGAATATTTTCATAAGTCTTTAACAATAGCGTCTTTCAGGGACAAAATGAATTACATGAAATATGAAACCAAAAAAGAAAACACAAACATATTTTTCAATCTTTTTTTTTTTTATAAATATTCATTATTTACAATATTTTTTTTTATGTAATTAGAAAACTGTATAGTATTAATCAGATTTTCTTGGTTTATATTTTCATAAGAAAAATGTTTATAAAATCGTATAGATAACAATCATAAATATTAATAACGACACACATCTTTTATTTTAGGAATAAATTTATAAGTCTTATTATGATATTTTTAATGCAGAAATAATACATTTTCTGTGCAGTTTCAGAAAGTTTAATTTAGATAAATATCTATATATATTACGCTAACGTATGTGGCACAAAAATCACAACTGTTTGTTAATTGTTTAATGGCAACATGTAAATTAAACACATCTTATGGGTTACTGTGCATAAGTTCTTTGGTAAGATTTCGGCTGTGGTAAATTGGTTTTATTTATGTTTTGTTCCTTCGCTGCAGTTATGGAATATCATTAATTTTTTTGTTCTATTTACTCAAAAAAATAATAAATAAGTAAAATTCATGAATTTTAAACTTTTCAGTTTCAAATTATATTTATGCATTATGAATGAAATGAGTGAAAGGATTATATTATTATATTTTTTATAATTGATGAAATACGAAAAAATGCCATCAGTACGATATTTGGCGATTTATTATCTGCGCCGTGCTAGCATAAAAATACTTAGTTCTTCATTTTCAGCACATATAACATACATGTAATAAATTTTAAAAAAATCGCCATTTTTACCGCCTTGAGTTTGTTTTAACGTTTTATAGGAACAAACTTTTATTCTCAGTTTTCGTAATGTATTAATGTTTTTAACGGACAACGTTCTTTTTCTTTTATTTTATTTAACTTAGCATAATCTATTGATTATTTTCAAGAGCTAGAATGGTTCTTGAATATCAATATCTTATTGCGAAATCTTAAATTCATTACACAAATCCATTTTCATTTTTAGAATTAAAAAAACATTTATCGAAACTTTAATTTTGTTTTGTTATTTAATTAATCGTCTACTAGGAATTTATCGCTTTTCGCGGGCAAATTACTCTACAGTTTATGCGATTCGTTAAAGAATCCGTGCCTCTAGTCAAGCCCATCAGCCAATAGTAGAGATCGGGTTGCGTTACCTTCATCTTGAAAACGATCCTAATGGATTTTTCAAAGCCTTACGTAAAAAGGGGAGGGGCTAGGTTAGCTTAGAATTTTGATAAAGTCATTTTGACTTTGAGGAGCGGCAAAATACTTTTGACCTTTCAAGTACCAAGATTCCCGTATCTTCTCAGAATAATTTGGAATATTTTTTGAGTGCAATGTAGTCCCGGCGGGCTCTTCTTATTCTTTATGTGGTGATACGGGCTTATAACAAATTATCTATTATAAATTTTTGGAGGTTGAAGATGTGTGGAATAACCGCTGAAAGTGCTTAAAAAGAATAAAGGACTAAAAACTGATCTCTTGCAATTTTTTTGGAGAAATTCCCATTCATGACATCTCCATTGCTTTTAACTCCGGCCGCTAAATCAAGAAGAAATTCTCTTATGACCAATGACCTTCACAGCATGAATCGACGACAGTTTCTTTTCGTCAGACCATCAGGTGTTATTCCACGATAATTTATTCATTATTTCAAACATGCACTACAATGGCGCGTCATTTTTCTGACGTCAGTTTGACGAAAACTTCGGTTTCAAATACCAGTTACACACATATTTTTAAACTAATTTCTTTTATTTTAAAAAGGAAATAATAATTATAGTATAAAAGAATCTATATCATTTAAAAAAATAAATAAAAGTAAAAAAAATTGATTAATAAATAAATAACAATAACCGGCTTACCATGTAAGGCACATATAATTGCCATTTTGTTGCGATGTCGCCAATGTGGTGCGTATATGACATCTGTGTCTATTTTTCTAGCAGAATGTTATTATAAACTGTATAACATATTATTGATAAACTGATATTACAACTACTGATTTTAATAAATTTCATGATCCAGATTAACTTTTTTCTACTCCGATTAATGAAATGAAGCACGAATTTAAGATGAAAATCAAAGTTGTCATAATATTGAACTCATAATATTGAAGTATCAACTTGTGTAACCATTTTTTGAAAGAGTAACCCGCGAGTAGTCGCAACTTTTTTCACATCATTAGTCGCGCTCGGTCTTTTCGCCGCTGCCCCCCTTCCCCCACATACCAAAAATGTAAAATAAGAAAAATTTTCACCTAATATACGAAAATAACATTTCAATGAAGATATAAATTTGCAGTTTTCTCAAATTATGCATTTTATTCATGAGATCTGGAGTAATTGCAAAATGTAAAAATGAACTGACATTAGTGATTGTTCCATAGACTCTTTCGCTAATTTCAACTTTGTTTTTAAAAATGTACCTGAAAGAAAACCAGAGGTGTCCTGTTACTTCACTAAAGTGTTCGAGGAACCTTCAAAGTCAGCTACATGGTAGATCTCGGTTGTATTTGTAATGTGATACAAGTTAGGAGAAGATAAGTTATACGGGCGGCGAAAAGACCGATAGGCGACTACTGACGGGTTGATGTACACGATAGAAAGAAGTTTTGGGATTGGCACTTCGATCATGTTTGTTAAATTAAAAATATCACTGATAGAGTTTCTTGTTTTTTCGAATCCATGAAATAGCATATTATTTAGCGTATATGTATTAATTTTTGAATCCCAACTACAAACAGTTTCTATAATTTTCATGTACTACCATAGAATATGGAGTTCTGTATTTTAAATTATCTTTCTTACGCAAATGTAATTAAATATTCGAACAACCCTGTCAAAAATCTAAATTTAATTAACCACTTGCAGGTTTTGAGTCAATGTAGAAACATCGAGTTTTATTTAATAGTATTTAAGCTATATATTCGATGTTTTGGATACTTTCTTTAATTTTTTTTAAATTTATGACATTTTAGGAATAAAGTCGTATTTTGCGTATTTGTCGAAATTTCCAAATCACTGCCTATAATAGATATTAAAATTTAAATGTATGTTAAAATTTCCTAATTTGATTTTCTACCTTCTAGCTCAGACTCTTAATTAAAACTTCAATTCTGATAAAACACTGAACCTATCAGATCCTTTGTGTGTGGTTTATCTATAAAATAGAAAATAAGGTACAGGTATACTTCGACTAATGTAAATTCACAGATACGTTATGAATTTGAAAATTTTATGATGATATGAACTTATTAGCACATTTCGTATATAACTGCATATTATTTTGTTATTTTATAAATCAATTTTTGACTTCCGTAAATTTGCAATTACGTAATAAATGTCGAAAGTTACATTTAGAAACACTAACACCTTTGAAATGAATTTGCATTTTACTGATAGTTTTTTTTATAAATACAGTCGTGCGGAAAAGTTTAAGACAACTCATAAAAGTATTAGGCTAATATATCTAAATCTTTCGTCAAATGTCTTGAAATAGTGATCAAATTTATGATAGTGCACTTTGCATCCAGCATATGTTTAATCTTCTTGCAGGAGACTGTTGGAGATCGCATTACCTCCCTTTGGATCACATGATACTAAAGATCATAATGGTTATAATGGTTTTCTTGGAGGAACACTTCTCTTCAGGTCAGAGTACATTCCCGAAATATGAAATTTATTGACAGCTTGATAAGCATTTGTCTTGCTCATATGTATCCATTTAGATATTTCTCATTCTGAAAAGTCAACTTTATGCAGGGCAAATATTAATGCCCTTTTTGAAATATTGAAAAATTTAACGTAACGATTATTTTAAAAAGTAACGATTTTTACCCTACAAACATTAAAAAACAGCACTGTCTACGGTTAAATTCTGAAAACACCTAGTAAGGAATGAGTCAGGGTTAGTTATTCATGCAAGGTGAATGAATCTGACGTAATTGACATTTAAGCTGGAGTAAGATTCCGCGGAAATAATGATGTGTGCTAAAATATTAAAATTGAGCTGCTGGTCTTAAAATGTTGCACACGAATGTATAATATGCTTATAACTCAACAGCCATAATATGGTCTTATATATATGAGTGAGATTTTCAGCATGATGTTTTATTGGGATATGCAATCAAATATTTAACAAAATTAATTCAAATAAAGATAATAAAAAAAATCTGATGTTCAACCGTAATAATTATATTAGCGGAATTTAAACAAAAAGCAAAGCTAATTTTACAATTTCCAAATAGATTAAAGAATGATTTTCTTCTTCTAGCTTGACCTGTTCATTTGATGTAAATTAAAAATTGTTTAAATTATTTTTTAATTTTAAATTCACAATTCCCACATTCCATTTTTTTATACTTCAAAAGTATACTTTCACCTTGTTTTTATATTTTTGAATACTTTTATTATTTATGTTCCAGTACATACTGCTGCACGATGTTTCATTGATAAAGTAATTCTATGTATGTGTGTGTGTGTCTGTATATGTGATGTTTTAAGGAGAAACTAGAATTATCTTCACAGGTTCCCTTTTTTTTAAAAAACACACAGCCGTGGCAAGCGAGGGAAAAAAATCATAAATAAATAAATGTAGAAGATTCATTAAATTACACATTGACTGCTGCAAGTTAGTTTATTAAACTGTTGTCATATAGAGAGGGAAGTGCTTTCTTTGCAAGCCGTCTTGAACCGAAACATCGAAAGGAAAATTCCGAAGAATTATCGAAAGAATTACTTCAGCAAGCCGTCCTTAGCGTACTCATCGAAGAAAAAGCAAAGAATCTCTCTCATCACCTCCAGGCTTCCTTCTTAAATCTAAAAACCAACTTCTAGAAAATTCTCTACTCTCTAACCATTATTTTTCCATGTAAACATAATTCATGTCCAGCGTCGAGATTTTTATTTCATTCAGACGATAAATTTTATTTTAAAAATATTATTGTTTAACTAATTTATATGCGAATTAAAAATTTCGAATATATTAGGCAGATGATATTTTTACAGACGATTAATTTTAGGAGAAAAAGAAAAGAAATAAATTTATTGATATGCACGAACATCAAGCGTTGAAGAAGGGAAAGATATAGTTTTGAAAGTTACAGTTTTGGAATAAATTTAATAAGACTTTCTTAAAGGGGTTGATAACAATATTGAAAAATGAGTTTTATTTGGAATATTAAGAAAGAATGTTTAATTAAGAATATATTTAATTTAGAGCCATCTTTTTAAATTTACGCATATTGGAATAAATGCTTTTTAAGGTGAATTAAGAATTTATCTCGTTTCCGTAAAGATTAATACATTAGATCTAGTAACAGGATTTTAATTTAATAAGTTTAACTAAGTACGGAAAATTGTTGAAATGAAATTAATATAGTATAAAAGTTTATTTGGGAGAAAAAAAATTAAAATTTGTAATATATATATATATATATTATTTACACAAATAAAATACTGTACACTGTAAATGAAAAAAAATGTAATAGATACATTTTTGCACTGACAAAAAAATATGAAAGGTTACTAAGAATTTTGTAAGAAAATAAGATGCCTAGAGCTTTTTATGTAACTAAACCCTGGCCTAAAAATAAAACTTTTGTAAGATTATTATATCTTTATTACATTCATCTGTAAAGCTATTGATTTCTGTAGCTATATAAAAACTAATTTTGTAGATTTAGAACTTTTTTGTCCAGTGTACAAATGAAATTTTAGTAAGCATACAGTTTTCGGTACCTCTACCTACATCAGCAAAGTCTCAGTTTTCTTTTTTACGATGTAATAAATTCTTAATCGTTAAAAATTATCGCCATTCTTATCGTTATTATATATACCGGGTGTCCTGAAAAGGACTGAACGATTTTAAAAATCAATAACTTGCACACTTTTACAGATATTTAAAAAAATTTTGCACGAGAGTCATCTAAAAGGTCAAAAGGTTTTTTTTTCAGATATTGTGGATTTTAGTTCGAATTACAGACAATAGATGGCGCTAAGAGCACTAGATGCTGTGTTGAGTCGAATATTGACGCCACTTGGCATTGAAGCAAAATTAGGAGGTTAAGGCTCTGGAGTGGGTTTCGTTTGACAATGAAATCTTGCTCTTATAGGCCCGATTTGGAATGCAATCCATATAATTTTGAGTTTGCTGGCGTCAGCGCAATAATAGAGAAAAAATATTGTTTTCACGAGTACGACTCCTTTGAAATCGAAATGCGTGAAATGTTCGAATTACTGGTTTTTATTTATTTTTTACATTTTATGAACGTAAGTACTTTTGAGAGCAGGATATCTTACTTATTTATTTATTTATCTGGGTATCTTTTAAACATTTTTTATGTCATCTTATCATGTCCTGTATTGCATATTAAGTATGTGGGATTAACAGTTCATTTACAGGTGCATCCAAAAGATTGCATTACATCATGGTCTATGGAGGAAAATCGCTTGCAGTGTATATTAATGAAATACACTATTTCAAATGTATTGAAACTGATATCATGGAATTTCAGTACAAGATGATTATGATAGAATAGGGTATTTATAGCACTTATCGTTCATTTACAGGGGAACGCAAAAAGAAATCGGTGACTGTACTGTCTTCAAGCGATAGTTGCTGGAAATGCGTTATAAATCTCGGCATGCGCTTTTAAATTTAACTGTTTTTTAAATACGTTAGTAATTATATAAATGCGTATCACCTATACTCGTCTCTGGTCAGTCCGCCCGTCTGTCTGTCTGCAAATAAAAGCGCAAAAATTACTCTGTCGAATAGTTTCAAATTTCAATTATATATTTGTTGAAGAATTTTGTCGAATTATTTCAAATTTTATGAAAATCCGATGTGTCGTTCCGATGCAGGGAAAGTCAAAAGTATTCCGTTACATAATGGCCAACGGTAAATAAAGTATCAAGTGCTTTTTGATATTATTACACCCGTCTGAACACAATGAAATTGATATGCATTTATGAATTATATTAAAATACAAATGATGTAGAATATGCTACACGAAAAATAGTTATTATTCATTTACAGGGCCACACAAAATAATTTTGTAACACAATGGTATAGATGGGAACATTATTTGCGGTATATTTTAATTTTGTTACACATATAATGAAAATTGTTATAAGTTGCTTAGGTTTACTACGAGTTACTTCCTGTGTAATAGAAAATGCGAAGTATTTACAGAAACACACAAAAGATTTCGGATACTATGCTGCATCAAAAATGCTGTACGCTGACGATAATTGCTTGAAGTTTTTAGTTTTGATATGATTTTTTTTTTTAAGTTTCACTAAATTTTTGCATGTTACGTTGAGTATATAAATGGTGTAAATCATATACAGGGCTACACAAAAAAATTCGCATTCCTTACTAAGAATATAAGTAAATATCTTAAAGGTGGCTTGCACGTGAGTTACGCATTTTTACGCTGAACAGCTTTAAGTTATACTACGATAAGCTTAAAGGATAGAAATGAAATGGTATACATAGTTACTCAAAAATTGGACGCATAGCCAGTTCTGGATGGTAATCTCTGGAAGTGTGATTTCATTAGTTTAAGGTATGTTTCAATTTTAAATAGATTTTAGCTAAATAATGGCGTGTATTTAAAGATAGTAGGTAAACTACAGGGCTATACAAAAAAGAGTTCAAATCTGTTTCCGTCTATTTAAATAAATTGCTAAATGTCAGATTTCAACTTAACATGTGTTTTTAACGCTTTCCAACATAGTTCAAAGTGTGTATGATTTCTATTTATTTAGCCGTCTGCCTGTCTGTCTTTCCAAACTCTAACTGGCGTTGAATTAAATTAGTCCGTAACTGATACATGTTAATGAGATTTATTATGCCGTCTTCGTTATTGTAAACAAACTATGCATAATTCATGATTCATTTACACAGACACTCAAAACTATTCCATTATATTATGTACTGTGAGGATAATTGTGTATGTAGCACCTATATTCGTCATCCGAAATGTTCTTTTATCTGTCCGCACATAATATCACAAAAACTACCCAAAAGAATGCTTTGATTTTTAATATATATACCCGTTTCAGAATTTGCGTTACTCATTTAAAGTTTTATGAAAAACGAATCAAAGCTAAAAAAGGTAATAATAAATGTTTTCTTCATTCTATTAAAACCTATCATGCGTAACTAATTCAATTATATCCAGTGATAGGTGATGATTCTAGGTTGCCATAATGATTATGGCTCATTTAAGATGGTGGTAGCATTATTTCCCTATTACCAGGAATTTAATATGCATAATCGTAAAAATTTTTGTATTTAGATATTTTTTCAAAAGAGTGCGACAGCTATTGCACCAAGTTTTCAATATTTGTACTAGAAATATTCTTTGTTCTAAAGAATAAACCATTTCCGCAATTTTTTTACAACATACTTAGAATTCTACTAAAGAACTTCTTTAAAGGAACTAGCATTTCTTAGAATATAACAATTTTTTTAGAATAGCAAAATTAATCAATTTTTAACAACAACAAAAAAACTACTAAATTCGTTTCACTTTGTTTTAAAATATGATGCACGAGATATTCTTTAAATTATATGATAAAAAGTAATTTAATCCGAGAAAATACAGCTTTCTTAAATGTAAAATCGTTTGCAAAATTCGTTAAATTCATGCCCATTTTTAATCGCTGCGATTATATCGAAGGATTTATTATTTCCAAGGCAACAACACATTTTATTGAAATGATACCGACTGAGTTCAAAATCGGGGCTTCATGTCGAGTACAAATATCAGATTATGTTGTTCAATGAAAACAAATAAGCAAAAGTTTAAAATCGGGACTATAAGAACAAGATTGCATTGTGAAACGAGATCAACTCCATAGCCTTAACCTCCTTATTTTGCTTCAATGCCA
Source organism: Maratus speculifer (assembly GCA_964019185.1). Classification (NCBI taxonomy): domain Eukaryota; kingdom Metazoa; phylum Arthropoda; class Arachnida; order Araneae; family Salticidae; genus Maratus; species Maratus speculifer. Next base: position 248,842,561 of record OZ025295.1, on the reverse strand, counting down.
AGTGACGTCAATATTCGTCTCAACACAGCACTTAGCGCTCTCAGCGCCACCTATTGTTTGTAATTCGAACCAAAATCCAGAATCGCTGGAAAAAACATTCGACCTTTTAGGTGACTCTCGAGCAAATATTTTTTAAATATCTGTAAAAGTTTGCAAGTTATTGGTTTTTAAAATCGTTCAGTCCTTCTCAGGACACCCGGTATATATATATATATATATATATATATATATATAATAAATATTGCAGTTTCATACGAAATTTTACCCAATCAATTTAAGAAGTCGAGTAAAGTGAAATTCGATGAAGTAAAAGTATGCGGGAATTATTGCTTACTCAAGTCGAATTTATTATATTGTTTATTAATTGATATTATAGATAGTTTAAAATTGAAGATTGAAATTTTTGGAATTTCAAAAATCTTATACACATGTGTTTAATTTTTCAAGTCATGTGTCTATTAGCATTAAAAATATAGATGTGTTCGAAAACGTCCACTGTCTTTTTTCTTTTGAAAACCAGAATTTTTCAGCAAAGATTTCCCCATCGCCAGATTAAAACTCATATCGGATGTGCGTATTTGCAGTTTTGATAAAATGCGACGCTTTGTTTTAATATTTTTGCTAGTTTCATTTTTGTTTTTAACAGCTTTGCACTAATTTCAGCACTATTAGCAGCGTTCGACGTGCGGCTGATTTAATTAGCCAATACTGACACACACAGAGACACACGGATTGAACCAGACATTATTTTATTCGTACATTAAACTAAAGAAGCTTACTATTTTGAATTGCCCTTTCCGTTTAGTGGGTTTTTTAGATGTGTTCGTAATTATGTAAATGCGTATAATCTATAGTCACCATTTAGTTCGTCCATCTATCTGTCCGTCAATCCTTCTATCCGGCTATCAGCATATAACAGAGCAAAAATTATCCAATCGAATCGTTTGAATTCAAAATATATAACTGTTGAATCATTTTGTATAGTAATTTAAATTTTTATGAAATTCGGATGTATAGTTTGAATACAGGGACTATCAAAAATATTCCGTTATGTTACGGCTAGTGGGGATTAATAATTTTAAATACATTTTAAAGATGTTACACTATTTCGAACATCATAAATTTGATACGATCTATGAAGTACATAGTAAAACATAAATTCTGTGCAATATGTGGTGCAAAAAAAATAATTATTATTCATTTACTGAACTAAACAAAAGAATTCCGTTAGATAATAGTTATTTTATATATAATGAAATTGATGTAAGTAGCTAAGATTTATTATAAGTAACTTCCTGTATAATAGAAAGTGCTAACAGTATTTACAGGGACTCACAAAAGATTTCGGATACTATAGTGTACCAGAAATAAAGCATGTTACAGATTTTTTTCTGGAAATCCTATTTTTATTGTGATAAGAGTTTTTAAGTTTAAATAGATTTTTGCATATTAAGTTCTGTGTGTAAATGCTGTACATCATATACAGAGTAACATAACAGAATCTGAGTAACAGGTTGCGAATGAAAATTGTTTTTCAGATGAGTTACGTATTTTTACAGTAGATGTGAGAATTGGTTTTCGAATGAATTACGCATTTTTACAGTAGATATGATACAGTAGATACTCCCATGATAGATAATGAGTCTAGGTTTGCCATGTTGATTACGTACTTTTTAAAATGAAGTTTTATTATTTTCGTATTACAGGAATTTAAGATATATAATCGTATCAAATTTTGTATTCATGCATTTTTGCATTAAGAGTTTAACAATTAATACGTCAAGTTCGAAATAATTTTAAAATTAATTATTGAAAGAACGCACTCCATCTGCCACATTTGACGTGAAATTTTCAGCTTGTTCTTCTTTTATATCCTCAATATAATTATTCATCATTAAAAAAGTTTTGAGAAGAATGATTCTATTAAGCATAAAAACATCTTTACTATCTTTAATAAATGCATATTCATGTAATTTAAATTTAAGATAGATATATAATTAAATCATATATTTAGTAATAAATTTAAACTTAAAATTGTGCATGCAACATTATTACATTTTAATATTTATTAATAAAAAAATTAAACATTTTAATGTTAATTATTAAAATTTTTATGAAATAAGCCACATTTCAATAAATGTATGACTAGAAAATTTTAATATAATTAAACTTTATGTTTTGCATTTTTCTTTCAAAAATAAAGTATATAGATTGCATTAAAATGTTGAGTTTGATAATGTTACAGAAACTAAAAACATTTATATTTGTTACAATATAATTTACATAATGTATAAATGTAAAAATAACAAATAAATCGAAAATGAGATAGCTTCTGCAATTTGCACTTTCTAAAATGAATTATGTTGTTGCACAATATTAAATGTTAAGTTTTAATTTTAGCTAAGGGAATTTATATCTCATTTTAATTAAATAAAAGCGAAATGCTCTCGCTAATTATCTTTACTTTCAAATATAAAAATATATTTAATTTTGTGGTTTACTCTAAAATAATTAAAAATTAGAGAACTTTAGATAATGAATAGGAAAAGTTGCAATTAATTGTCTGAATGCTTTCCTTGAAAATATAAATTTGCATTTAAAAAATAGGAAACAGGAAATAAAGAAATAGTTTTTAAAGTTTTTTTTTCCATTTTCTAAAATTGGCATGAACTTTCATAAAATTATAACTAATAGAGAAAAAAACCGTAAACCATGAAAAAACTCCCTAAATTTATCTATGAGAGTAATTACATATTACAAAATTGATTTAAGATTAAAAAGAAATACATAATGCAAAATTACTGGGAAGAAGTAAAAAAAAAGCTTCTTGTGTCAAAATTGACTGTATTAGATACACTGGGGACCACTGAAATTGCAACATCATGAAAGAAAGTACAAAAAGTATATTTATTGCACATAAACGGAAGACGGGACATTTATATGCAATTTTGAGGTTTACAGGGATGCGATATCAGTAAAAACAACTGTCCCTATGGCAATTAGAACGAACGTTATACAGTTAGGCTTGCAGTTAAATTGGCTTGGATGACAGAAAAAAAGGCAACCCTGCCGAAGCTGCATCAAGTTTATGTCACACTTCACCAACCTCTTTAGCTGGCGCAGAGTGGCGGGCCATTCTTTCACCAATTAAATTTAAATTTAAATTAAAAATTTTTGAAAAAGAAACATTTTTTATTGAAAAAATGTCTAATTTTAAATACGTATTGCTACTATATACTAAATTTAAAGTATAAGTTATTCTCTAACTTAAAATTAATATCTTTACCAAGTTTCATGCAAGTTGTTTTATTAATTATCCAGGAATGCTGCTCGCAGTCGATGCAAGTCAAAGGAAAATTATAATTTTCTTAAATCAAAATTAAACATTAAAAAAGTACAATAAAATTTCAATGTAGAATATTAAAAAATATATTTTTTAAATAGGATAGAAAGTTGTCTGTATTAAAAAAATATGCATTTATGTTTCAATGGGAATAAGAAAAAAAATTAAATATGACATGTTTCTAAATGACACAACCGGACAAAATAAGGCTCCTGAGATGCATTGATAAGCCAACGCTGACGCACACACAGACACGCAGACAGAGTCAAAATTTATTTTATGGGAAAGGTGAATTAAATAAGTTAATTTTTTAACCGTGCTTTCCGTTTTGTGTTTTTTTCTTATTAACCCTTTCCGGCGCACTACCCTTTAAAGTTAGAATTTAAAGAAAAAATATTAGGCAATCTATTTAGGCCTAGAGGAATACACAGATATTGTTTTGTAAAGATTGCATTAACCAGTTTAATTATACAGCTGTTGCCGAAGTGGTAACCTCCCATAAGCAAAGCATTGATAAGCGCAGTGAGAAGAACATTGCTGTGAAGCGCGTATTACAGTAAAACATTTTACCTATTATTTAAAAACAGTATAGTTTGATTTCTGTGATGCTGCCATCTAGAACTCATAAGAAAGATTTAAAGTAGCCATTAGAATAGCTTTTGAAATATTCACGGAGTTTTTGTGTCTCTAAACATGGGGAAATTTAGGGGTTGCCGACCCGGCAATACTGCGCGTTAAGGGGTTAAATCATTAATATAGTTATTTTGCGTTAAAGAGTTAGACAAAGAGAGATTTTATCAAACATAAAAACACTTTTACTATCTTTAACACATACACATTCATTTAGTTAAAATTTCGCATGCATATATAATTAAATCATATATTCAGCAATAAACTGAAAATTGTGCATACAACGTTGTTAAATTATGCATGTCTTAAGAAAGGAAAAAATGCTTATTTTTAATTTTTACGAAATAAACCACATTTCAATGTATGTGCGGATAGAAAACTTTATCATTTAATTTTAAATGATAAATTAAAATCTATCATTTAAATATTTTTCTATTCAAAAAGTAAGTATATGCATTCATAAAAATGTAGAGTTTGATACTGTTAATGAAAATGCTAAAATTTATATTTGCCACAATTTAATCTACATAATGTATAAATGTAAAAATTACAAATAAATCGCAAGTAAAATAGTCTTCTGTAATTTCTTTACTTTATTGCACTTTCCAAAATGAATTACTATGTTATACAATATAAAATGTTAAGTTTTAATGTTAGCTAAGGGAAATTAAATCTCATTTTTTTTTAAAGAAATGTGAAATGCGCTCGCTAATGATCGTTACCTTCAAATATAAAAATATCTTTAATTTTGTGGCTTACTCTAAATTAATTAAAATTTAGAAAACTTACGATAATTGGAATGAAAAGTTACAATTCATTTCCTGAGTGTTTTCCTTGAAAATTAAAATTTGCCTTAAAAAAGATATGAAATAGGAAGTAAAGAAATGGTTTCTAAAGTTTTTATTTCTTTTAATTTACTAAAATTGGCTTGAACTTTCATAAAATAATAACTAATAGGAAAAAACAGCAAACCATGCAAAAAAGTCTATTTTCATTACTTTAATTAATCTATCAGAGTAATTACATGTTTAAAAAATACTTTAAGATAAAACAAAAAAGCATTTAATTTAAAATTACTGGGAAGAAGTGAAAAAAAAAAAGCTTATTGTAAGGAAAAAAATAAAGAAAATACAATTATGAAAGAAAGAAAATTCAAAAATGATATGAAATGGGTGAATGAAATTAAATGAATTTGCAAACGAATTAAATTTGCATGGAACGATTAAATTTGCAAACAATTTTGAGGTCAACAGGGGTGCGAAATCAGTAGAAGCTCCTGCCCTCCCCCTGGTAACTATAACAACTGTTACAAAGTTTGACTCTCAGTTGAACTGGGCTTGGGTGACAAAAAAGGACAACCCTTTCCATGCTTCATCAATTTTATGTGAAGCTTCATTAACCACATTAGCTGGAAATGAGTGGCGGACAATTCTTTCAACAATTACATTTAAATTTAAACTATAAAATTAAAAAAAATGCCAATTTTAAATAATTATTGCTACTTTATACTAAATTTGAAGTATATGTTATTCTTTAAATTAAAACTAATTTGTTTATGAAGTTTCATGCAAGTTATTTTACTAATTATTCATAAATGCTGCAAACAATCAATGCATTTCTTTTAATCATAAGTTAACATTAAAAATGTAAATTAAAATTTGAATGTAGAATATTTTAAAAAATATATTTTAAATAGAAGGGATATCAACTTGTCTATATTAAAAGCTTTATGCATTTAAGATTCAATGGGACTGAGAAAAAAATAAATAGGACAAGTTTCTAAATTTCATCGCCTGGTTAAAAGTAAGACTCTTGAGATACGTTGATTAGCTAACGCTGACACACACTGAGACGCGAAGAATCAAAATTTATTTTATGAAAACGGTGAATTAAATATATTAATTTTTCAACTGTGCTTTCCGTTTTGTGTTTTTTTTTCTTTTTTAAATAATCAATATAATTATTCGGCGTTAAAAAACAGACAAAGAGAGATTTTATCAATCCAAGAAACACTTTTACTATCTTTAATGTATACATATTCATTTAATTTAAATTTTGTATACATATATAATTAAATCATATATTCAGCAATAAACTTAAAATTGTGCATACAGCGTTATTAAATTATGCATGTCTTAAGTAAGGAAAAAAAAGTTTATTTTTAATTTTTACGAAATAAACCACATTTCAATGGATGTGTGGATAGAAAACTTTAATGTGATTAAAATTTATCATTTAAATATTTCTCTATTCAAAAATTAAGTACATACATTTCATTAAAATTTAGAGTTTGATAATGTTACAGAAAATACTAAAGCCACAATTTAATTTACATAATGTATAAATGTAGCAAATAAGACGCAAATGAAATAGTCTTCCGTAATTTTTTTATTTTATTGCACTTTCCAAAATGAATTACTGTGTTACACAATATGAAGTGTTAAGTTTTAAAGTTAGCTAAGGGAAATTAAATCTTATTTTAATTAAAGAAAAGTGAAATGCTTCCGCTAATGATCTTTAGCTTCAAATAAAAATAATATCTTTAATTTTGTGGTTTACTATAAATTAATTAAAACTTAAAGAACTTACGAGAATGAGTATTAAAAGTTAAAATTCCGTTTCTGTGTATTTTCCTGGAAATTCAAGATTTGTATTAAAAAAAGAAGTAGAAAATAATGAAACACTTTTAGGTTTTTTTTTTCATTTTTACCTTTTTGAAATAGGTATAAAGTTTCATAAAATAATAACTAACAAAGAAAGGAAAAGTTTATTTTCATACTTTAATTTCATCTTCAGTATAATTGCATGCTACAAAATTACTTTAAGATATTTTTTTTATAAAAATATGTTTTGTAAAATTACTGCCAAGAATAAAACAAAATCTTAATGTACCGAAATTATATGTACTAAATACACTTCTGGCAATTAACATTGCAATACCATGTAAAAAAAACTACAAAAAATATATTTATTATGCGTAAACAGTATGGCATGAAGCCAAAATGATTAAGTTTGTAAAAAATTTGTAATATTAAAATAGTAAATCACGAAATAAGCATTTTTAAATTGGATGATTAATGTCGATGATTAACGTCGATTTTAAAAGTCGATGGCTGGTTTTGTGGAGTGATTAGAATTACATATTTGTCCGGATTGCGCCGGTAGTGAAAAGAATAATTAATAATAATAATATGTAATCTTTTTTTATTTGCAAATAAAACTTCCCATGGATAAAGTCTCTAATACGATCTAAACATAAAGTGAGTCCGATAACGGTATTGAACACATGAATCACACATTTTTAAGGAGATGACACACTTAAGATCACAAGTATACTCATTCTTTATTTAAAAAAAGGGAAGAAATAAACGAAAGCCTTAAATAGATTGATTAATTTTAAAATTCAATAACTTGTAATTAATTGGTGAGTATCTTGAATGAAGTTGCGTAAGATGTCTACAAAATTTTTACTGCTATGCTTGATTTTAATTTTAAATAGCAGTGATCAGTAGGCACTAAATCAATACCGATCAAGCTTTCTCTCTTCTCTGGGAACTAATACGAATAAAGGGGTTTATACATTTGGAATAAGCCTGTAAGAAGAAAAATGCTTTGACGACTGAGAAATCTATATAATAAACCTCTTCCCCTCGCATCAGTATTGAGAGTGATAAAAAATCAGTATTATTGCTTTCAACGGTATATATCTCTGCTATATTAAACTAAAATTGCAAATCCTGGTACATTCGAAAAGTTTTTAATAGATGTTATCGATTGCAAATTATTGATTTTTAAAAATCAGTCAATTTTGAGAACACCGGTAGTTCATATAATATTTGTTAAAAGAAAATTTTAGTTATTGCAATTTTTTGTACGAATTGTTAGAAAAAATGGTCAAAAGTGTATAGATTATTTAATGGTAGTAGAAATTTTAAAAATATTGAATTTTATAAACTTTTAAAAATAATTAATTAAAGATGCAGATTTTCAAAATGTGATTTATGGAGGAGGGAATCATCCCTACCCCCCAAAACTTAACGAAAAAATCCACTGCTAATCAGGGAAACACTTCACCACTATGATCCTGTATCCAAAAATTGAAGAAAATTGGTTAATTCTGCATGAAAAATCATTTACCAAAATTAACAGCGGTGGCACTTCCGATCCACCATTTATACTTATCCAAAGAATTCTCAAAAGAAATCGAGGCAGCACTTTGTCTAAATTAACTTATATCCAAAATTTGAAGCAAATCGTTAGATTGTGTGAAAAACCCATTAATTTAAAGTAAGGGGTGTAGGGTTATCCCCCATTTCCCCCATTTCTACTTATCGAATGAACATCCCATATTAATAATGAAGTTTGAAAGAAATCTGATAATTCTTAACGGAAAAAAATTATATAAATTAAAGGGAGTGGCATTAGCCCCCGTTCCACTTTTTATACTTATCGAATGAAATCCCAAAACAAATCAGGGTTGCGCATTATCATAATAAACGTATATTGAAAATTTCAAGAAAATCGAGTATTTGTATCATGAGTTATCGCATTACACACATACCTACGGAACGGGCGGACACATAAGCTCTCAGATTTTAAAAGACTATGATCTAAAAATCCTTTTAAAAAAGGAATAAAAAGACGTAATCTATTTCAAAATTAATATTGACCAATTAATGGCGTATCAGCTTCAACATACGCATTTTACACTGGTGCACTTGCCCTAGAGAGATGACATACGTTAGAATAGATGCTTTGAATTTTTCACGATGATTAATGTAAATGATTACTAAGATTATGGGTTCGAAAAGAAATCTAAATTTCAAAAAGATACTGAAAAAATATATAGATTAAGCATAAAGGTTTCAAAATATTTTCTAAATTATCATTTGTTTATAATTAGTTTTATTTCCTATTATTTATTTCATTAACTTTGTGACTAATGCAGTGGGATGGTGTAGTTATGTCAAACTGTGGCTTAAATGTTAATTAAGGAATTATTCCTAAAAGCATAATTTCTTTTATTAAAATTTAGGTATACAAATATCACTTGGCATACTTATACTATTACGCGAGGAAAGACGAGAGTTGCTAATTCTTTATAATTCATAAGTTCTGGAAAAAAATCCAAGCAGTAGGGGAGAGTGGGGATACTTGAGCATAGGGGATACTTGAGCCACCCCTATTATCTCTACAGTTGGTTAATTTTTCTTTCTAAAACTGCCAATATAATAGCATATTTATAGCTCTGAACATGTAAAAAAGAAATCACACATCTTGGTACCATTTTGAAAATATAGTGATTAATAGTTGTCTTTTCCCTATCTGAAGTAAATATTTGGGTGCATGGCTTTTTTGTTTTTTTCTAATCAAAGTTTTGTTTAAAGTTGCAACTATATACATACATTCAATAAGCATAATTTCAATTGTATTTAGAATCTAAAATAGTTCTAATAGCTGCATGCTTTATTTAGTAAAACTCTGGGAAACAAAAATAGTGATAGTGGGGATACTTGAGCCAATGAGAGTGGGGATACTTGAGCCATGTCTCAACCATCCCCACTAGAAATTAAACATGGGTGAAACAAACAAAAAATAAAATTCCATCCTTATATTCACTAATAGATATTTTTCTGGATAAAAGGGAGAATAATTTTTCATTTTATTTTTTTTCTTAAAAAAATAACGACCTAAAAATGTTTAAAAATGTATATTTTTTAAATGAAAATATCTATTTTATTTTTCATTTTGACTAACAAAATAGCCTGTCTAGATAAATGTAAACATAGTTTTCAATTTAACTTTCATTAAATTAAAATAACTTTTTAAAACGGTTTTACATGCTATAATCTCTAATACTTTAATTAGTTAGGTCCAACATATTAAAATATTAATTTTTTAATATAACATATTAAGATTAATATTTTATATTGAAATCGTAACCTCTGTTGCTGTAACTTTTTTTTAACTAAGAAAATTGAAGAAAAATTGGTAAAAAGAGTGCACAAAAAACAAGAAAAGCAACAAAAATCCCAGTTCAAACTTACCTGCATGGAGCCAAAGAGGAAGACAAAATCTTTTCCTGTGAAATCAAAAAAGTGTTTGAAATAATAGAATGATACATCTGGCTTAAATTCCGACAGCTACTAAATTAAAAGCATGAGTTCGACAATATCATTAGAGGAAAATTCTGTCAATGATGGTGATGATGTGAAAAGAAAACCTTCTATTGATGGTTGGTTACTAATAAAATATGCCAGAAAGAAAACTGTAAAAATATTTGTTGGATAAGTGCTTAATATTTTGAAAATGAAATTTGCCCGAAGAATTGCAGATTCCAAATTTAAATGGCTCTGAACTGAGGATGTTTCTACCGTCGTTATAACTCAAGTTGAAATTATCTTCCGACAACCAGTTTTAACGACAAAAAATGATCGTATTACTAGCTTTGTTTTCTCAATCGGTTTTGAATGACTTTACGTTTCATAATTTATCATTCTGTAAAATGTTTGTGCAAAAATAAAGCGAAAAAAATTACTTTTGTAGGTATTTTTCCGTAGTGGCTCAAGTATCCCTTCACCATGGCTCAAATATCCCCGCCATGGGGATACTTGAGCCACGATGCAAAACAAAAAATAAACATTTATTATGCATAGAAAAATAGTTCAAAATTAATTGAAAGTGGTTTTTAGTTGAAGTAAAAATATCAAATTTTCATTTTCAATATTTTATTTTATTCTAAAAAAATATAAAAAATTAAAAAAAATTAAAATTCAAAAAATGGCTCAAGTATCCCCATCTTCCCCTATATCTTTAAACGTTCGATAAATTGTCTAATGTCAGGTGATTAATGGTTCTATTCTAAACTTTAATTTTGTTACATAATAACAAGTTTGCGCCAAACTAATATCTATATATTTGTATCTTAGCATATAAATAAGCGAGAGAAATAACGGATTATCCTCTAAATCTATATCTTCTTATATTGTAAATCCCTTTCAATCACTTTAAATTCCTTACTTTATTGCGCTGTTTTCAGGAATATTTCCAATAAAAAATGAAAAAAAGAAAAAAATACCAGAAAAGAGATTTTTATTGAATGTCGTATAATTTAATATTAAGTGTATAGCATGCTTTGCTTGGCAAAATTAAAAACTGATTTTGTAATCAAAATTTTTATTTTGAATCGGTTTAGTAGAACTTCAGTTTACATTTTATTTATTATTATTATTTTTAACATAGTTTGTTATTTGATTTTCATTTTTGTGATGCTCCATATAACAGTTATAAATATTTTTGTACTCGTATTTATTTCATTATTGCATTTAAATTTTTAGATAAATTATGCTTAATATAAATAAGAATTTTCTGAGTTTACACTTTTAATAAAGTTTGAAGTTTTTCACATAAATCAAAGGAAAATAACAGTGAAATTTAAGAAATAAATATGAGAGATTACCTTTACGAATGGCCAGTGTTTTCCAAAGACTAAATAATAAATTTAAATAGAAACGACAATTCTTTTACAGGAAGTACCTGGTATAAAATATAGTCAGTGAATATTATGTCTCAAGCAAAAATCTTGTTGCAAAATTTCGAAACAAAACCAATAAATCTACAAAAACCTTAACCATTATTATAGATGCCTCTTGGTTGAGAAACTCCTCATCAAGATTTTGAGATTAAAATTTTTAACATTGTTCATGCTTTACCAATGTATATGCAGGCGTTGAACAAGGTCCGTGACACAATTTTATCACACACTTTCTTTAGGCAAGATGTCTACAGAAAGAAAGGAGTAAATGTAATGAAGAACTTTGATGAAATTGCTCTTGAGATAGCTATCGATAATTTGGAAAGTGTAAAATCTGTCCCATGTATCTAGTATGAGGGTAGTATGAGCAACGTGGACCAACATATGGGCTAGGCATATGTGTGGCAAGACAAATGATGGGGAAATTATTGGTCAGCTAACAAAGAACAGCCAAGCTTAGAACAAACTATCTGGAGATGAAAAATACAAGAAAATTAAAAAAAAAGGAAATTATCTGATTCATCAGAACCTATGGTGCATATACATGAAATTCAATGCGATTTTGAAATATCAGTTTAATGTAGAAGACTAGTTTTTGTATTTATTGATAGATTTAAATCAAATTATATGAATCAAGAACTGGAGTTAAAGAAGCAAATAAATTATCTGTTTGTTTATGTGATGAATAATTAAGCTAATAAGAATGTTTCATTATTGAAAGGAAAATGCAGCAGAAAATTTCAGATAAAGTTTTCGTGTCAAATTCTTCATTCTGGAGTTAATCTTTACATTTATCTCTTCTTTTTTATAGGTTATATGTCATTCAATTTGTTAGATATTCCACACTTTTTTCTGGTTGCCCTGCTTTAAGTTATTCTAATTTAACTGTATATACACACACACACACATATATATATATATATATATATACATATATATATATATATATCCAATATGGGTATCCAACAAATAAAACTCCGATTTCAAAATTAAATTTCTCAAAAACAAAGATTCATAGAATTATGCTGTAAACGGTTTGTTTATTAGGTAAGCTGTAAAAATCTTATACAGAAGTTTTGAACGGTTACTTTTCGTGTTTTAGATTAATTGCAAATAACGAGTTTTTTTTTTTTTTTTTTTTTTTTTTTTTTTTGTCTTACAATGCCATATTTTAACTATTTTTTGATTTTGATTTCTAAAACTTCGAAATTCCAAAGATTTAGTTTAACAAAATCTTTAAAATATGGCAACGCAAAAAAACTCGTCGTACGCAAAAAAAAAAAAAAAAAAAAAAAAAAAAAAAAAAAAAAAAAAAACTTGTTTTCTGGAAGCAATCTAAAACAAGAAATATGTCAAGTCAAGCATTTTTTGTAATCAGAATACAATCTTTTCAAAGTATTTACCGTCCGAAATTTCTATATAAGATTTTTACAGCTTACCTAATAAACAAGCCGTTTACCGCATAATTCTATCGACCTTTGTTTTTGTAAAATTTAATTTTGAAATCGGGGTCTTATTTGCTGAACACCCTGTATATATATATATATATATATATACATATATATATATATATTTTAATATGTGAGGATTGTTTATAAATTTATCATATTATTAATGTCTTTCTTACTGCTTTTATTGTGGCAATTATAATAAAAAAAATTTTTTTTTCATTATTATTTATAAAATTTCCATTTTATACGCCTTTTATATTTTTAACAAAATAAGATCATTACTATGCATTGAAAAGGGTTGTTCTATGAAATATCTGCACATTAAGTAAAAAAAAGGAATACGGTTTGTGGAACTTTTGATGCATAAATAGGGAAAATTTTTTTTAAACAAGTGGCTTTTAAGAGAAAGTTAATAGAAAATAGCTTGCTTTACGTGATTACTTCGTAGAATATTTATTAGAATTTCGCAAACGTGAATAAACATGTTTTATTAACATTGACTCCAGGCGTATTTAAATGCAGACGGGATTCGCTTACATTATTCGACATTTTCAAGCGTATAGCAGTTCAAATTTCTAACAATGTCACAAATAGTATATGATGAACAAACTGTTGCTTAATATTATAACTTTAAAAACCTAATTTACTCCGATTTATATTTTATCTATGTAAATAGTTTTATAATAAAATTTAATTTTAATATACTTTTTTAATACACTGGAAAAGTTTATTTAAACAAGTGGCTTTTAAGAGAAAGTTAATAGAAAATAGCTTGCTTTAGGTGATTACTTCGTAGAATATTTATTAGAATTTCGCAAACGTGAATAAACATGTTTTATTAACATTGACTCCAGGCGTATTTAAATGCAGACGTGATTCGCTTACATTATTCGACATTTTCAAGCGTATAGCAGTTCAAATTTCTAACAATGTCAAAAATAGTATAGGATGAACATACTATTGCTTAATATTATAACTTTAAAAACCTAATTTACTCCGATTTTTATTTTATCTATGTAAATAGTTTTATAATAAAATTTAATTTTAATATACTTTTTTAATATACTGGAAAAGTTTATTTAAACAAGTGGCTTTTAAGAGAAAGTTAATAGAAAATAGCTTGCTTTACGTGATTACTTCGTAGAATATTTATTAGAATTTCGCAAACGTGAATAAACATGTTTTATTAACATTGACTCCAGGCGTATTTAAATGCAGACGTGATTCGCTTACATTATTCGACATTTTCAAGCGTATAGCAGTTCAAATTTCTAACAATGTCACAAATAGTATAAGATGAACAAACTGTTGCTTACTATTATAACTTTAAAAACCTAATTTACTGCGATTTATATTGTATCTATGTAAATAGTTTTATAATAAAATTTAATTTTAATATACTTTTGAAATTTTGAGAATTAAATATGAAATGAAAAAAATACATTAAGTACATTAAGTATAAAATTTTAATATATTTTTAATTAAGAAATTGGGGTTTTTCAAACTACTTATAGATGAGAAAACCTCTCGGTACGATGTTTCCACGGACATCAAGGATATGTTGCCCATTCGTTAGTATTCTTTTTTCAGCTTTATGTTTATACATATATATATGTAATAAAATAAAATAAAATTTCGCCATTTTTTTTTTTTTGTTCTCTCTTAGCTTCAATTCTAAATTTGTGGAACATATTTCAATCTTAGTTTCGTAACTTGTAGCAGCTAAAATTCTTTTTCTTACTTTAGTTATTAATAAATTATTTCTTGCTTCTCAAAAAGGCGGGAGGTATTTCGTAAGTTTTTTACTTTCTGGAATATTCCTGGGATTTTAATTTTATTTTTTATTTTTAACATCGCGTGACAGGTGTTACTACGCGTAGCTAAAGGGTTTGTTCTTCCGAGGAAAAAATAAAGTTCTTGCCAAGGACCGCCTGCTACGACCAATTAGAATTGATCATTTTTGTCCGTTTGAGGCTCGAGTTCATCCTAATTGTTTTTTTAAAATGATTGGCGCTGAGTAGGAGGGCGCTAGTTTTGTCGTGAAAATGATTTTTTCATTTGGTCTTTTAGGAGGTTAGAATGCATCTCTCCTTTAAACTACTCGAAAGCCATGTCATTTTTTCCGAGAATGCGATTGACTTTTAAAATATTAGGATGATGTTTCTTTTTCCCTGAAAAATTCTAATATCTTGGAATGCAGCTTAATCACGAAGTTTTGGAATATTTGATGATCAGGCCAAGGTGAATGTGGGGAAGAACTTACGTAGTTTATGAGTTAATAAATAAAGAAATTGAAAGACTCATGGATTTTGTTTTTATAATGGGGAAATTCCCCAATGTAATTCTTCCACTGCTTGCCAACTGCCGGAGCGACTACTCTGCTCGTGCTGCTGCTGATTCTTAGAAGTAACATTCTTGGAAGTTTACAGAACATAGCCTTCGTCGAAATATTATTACACTGAAAGCCGGTAGGATTTATGAGCCGGCGTGCATCTCTGGGAAAATATTAAACTAGTATGGTTTGCCAACTGCAGACTGTTCCTGTCAGAGAAACCTACAGCGATGAGTGTGTGCTCGCCATGTTCTAGGAAGAAATGTGTTTGTCTTACACTTCCCGTTCCAACTACATCAAGAGAACTGCACGCGCCATTTTCGCCGAATACGCCGATACTTCCTGTGCATAAATGATAAGCCCTTCAGCTGGGAAACGGATCGTCTTATGAAGTTTTGTGTGACTATGTCTAGCATCTGCAAATTTTTAAGTGTGAGATATGCCTGCAGTATATTTTTTTTCTTGACAGCGATGAAAAACGTATGCTGATTATTTAATCTAAAGAACACCTGCACGACAAATTTCAACATCATTTACTTTTATTTATTTATTACTGTATTTTCTAGGTAAAAGTGCAGAAATATTATGATAAATTTTCATTTCATAATAAATGAACACTTCATTACGATTGCGAAACCACGGTTGATACCATCGGTAATATAAGCTAATTGAAATTTGCACCTGTGAGTCGTATCTACGAAGTGCTTTATTTTTGTTTATTTTAATAAATTTTAGGTATTTGAACAAGGCCACATCGAAGTGTCTGTAAGTTATTATTTATTATTTTATTTGTTTATTGATTAAGAAATTTTAATAATAATTTCTTTGTTTAAATTCTTGACTTTTTCTTTCTCTTTTATTACAGATGTTAAAAAATAAATTTGTTCTTAATTTATAATTAATTGAAATTTTCTGCTCATAGAAATTTTATTTAGTTTTAAAGGTGTTTTTTAAATCGAAAGATGGATTATTTTGTTCTTAAAAAATACTCTGTTGCTAAATTTATTTTCAATACGTAAAGAAAAGTATTTTTGTTCTTAAAATTTTTGTTATTTCCCATGTATGGAAAACCGATATTTATTATTTTATTATTTTATTACTTATTTATTTATTATTTATTTATTTCACATGAATTCAAACAGAATTGATTTATTTATTATTTTTATTGTTATTTATTGAAGTATTTGAAGTATAGTAATTGAATTTTAATAATTGAAGTATAGCATTTAAATATTTTCCATATGAATTATCCTTCTTTCATGTTATTAAGGTCAGGATTAGTAAAAGAAGAAAAAATGTCAGAAAATAAACTTGATATTGTCCCTTTTAACTTTGAGTCAGGCATGGACATTTTTAAGTGGTTTAAACACTTTGATAATGAATGTTCTGGAGGAAAAAAAGATAATGAGTGGAAAAAACAAAATCTTTCAAAATGTTTAAAGGGGGAAGTGCTAAAAGCTTATATAAATGATTGTTTGGATTGTGCTACTTATGAGGAAATTGTCGAGATTTTAACTGAAAAATTCATTAAGGTTAGAGTTCCAAAATTTTCTGAGTTTACCTCCTTAAAGTTGAATGATCTAAGTGATTTGGATTCTTATTTTAGAAAGAAAGTTGAGATTGGAAGGCAACTTCAGCTTGGGGAAAATTTAATTATACAGGGATTAACTGATGGACTTCAGCCGGAGTATCAAAATTGTTTGATGGTTAACCCTCCTTCCAATACTCGTGAATGGTTTCGCATTGCTAAACAATTAGCAGCAATTCCAAATCATACCTCTAATAACAGCAATAGAAATTTTCAACAAACTAGACCTATGCACAATCCCAATCCTCAGCCCAGACATTGGACTCGACCTACTCCAAACAATCCATCCCAAAATTTTAATCCTAGGTTTTTCACTCCTAGAATGCCTGCAACTCATTATCAAAACAACTACCCTAGTCGTCCGTGCAGAATATGTTTAAACAGAGGCATAGAAAATGCATATCATTGGGAGAGGAGTTGTATATTTAACACAAATTCCTTTCAATCTCAAACTCCTGCTCATATTCAACCACCCCCTACTAATAATGTCTGACAATTATTTATCCCTGGATATGTGGACAATAACAAAGTGTATTGTGTGGTTGACAGTGGATCAACTGTCTCAATTTTACCCCTGAAATTTGTTCGATATTTAAATGGTAATTTACATAATGTTAACCCTATTACTATTAGACAGGCACAAGGAACTCTTACAATTAATAAATCTTGTCGATTATGTATTAAATTTTTTAATATAAAGAGATATGTAAATTTTTTAGTAAGTAAGCTTGATTTGGACTATGCTATTTTAGGTTTACCTGATTGTGCCAAATTTAAATTGAAAATTGATTGTGCAAAAAGCCAGGTGTTACAAGACAATATTTCATTAAACCAATATGTCAACATATCCAGTGATAACTTAGAATTGCTTCATTTTGATATTATAAAAAATGATACTACTGTGCAACCCGATTATGGAAATACCATAACTCCTCAATCCTTGCCGCGAACTAATAATGATGATTATAATCTATTGGGGAGTCTGAGTGCTATTCAAAATAAAAATGTAAGGGAACTTTTAAGGGATTATTTAGATATTTTTGCAAAAAATAAATATGATGTAGGGAGAATTAATATTGAACCTCAGCGTATTTATCTTAAATCTGACCTACCAATATCTTTGAGGCCTTATCGTTCATCCAATGCTGATGAAAAAGAAATATCTCAGCAAATCCAATCCTTATTAACTGCTGGGTTAATTAAAGAAAGTTATAGCCCATATTCTTCTCCAGTTACGTTAGTAAATAAACGAGATGAAGGCAAAAAAACCCGAATGTGTGTTGATTACCGAAAATTAAATTCTATTATGAAAAATGACGCTGAACCTTTGCCCCGAATAGATGAAATTTTAGACAAATTAAGTGGTGCCCAATATTTCTCTACACTAGATTTAGCCTCAGGCTATTGGCACATATCTATTCACCCAGCCGATTTCGAAAAGTTAGCCTTTACTACTAATTGTGGGCTCTGGGAATGGAATGTTCTCCCCTTTGGTGTAAAGGTAGGCCCCCCAATTTTCAACAGGACAATTAGAAGAATTCTTACAAAATATGAAATAGACTTTGCTTGTTATTATTTTGATGATATAATTATTTTTTCTAAATCAATCGATGAACATATACAGCACCTCATCCAAATTTTTGATTTATGCCGAATAGAAAATATTAAATTAAAATTATCTAAATGTACTTTTGCTCAAAAACAAATCAATTTTCTAGGGTATGAAATCCAAAATGGAACTTTAACTCCAGCTAATACTAATATAGAAACAATTAAAAAATTAAAACCTCCTACTAATACTAAAGAATTACAAGGATTTCTTGGTTCTATAAATGTGTATCATAAATTTATTGACAAATATGCTGAAATTAGACACCCCCTAAATAAATTACTTAAGAAAGATACTATATGGGAATGGAATACTGAATGTCAAAACTCTTTTCAAAAATTAAAAGATGCCCTCATTGCTAAACCAATTTTAAAGATTTATGACCCAAAATTACCCCTACACATGTTTGTTGACGCTTCTCAGGTGGTGGTAGGTGCAGTTCTTAAACAACCCGACCATAAGAACTTTTTACATTCAATTGCTTATTTTTCTAGAGGATTGAGAAGTTATGAGAAAAATTATTTCATTACCGAACTAGAGTGTCTTGCTATCATTGATACTTTAGATAAATTTTATCATTACTTTCACGGTGTACAATTTACCATCCATACTGATCATGCATCTCTTGTTTGGTTAAAAAATGTCAAACATTTAAGAGGTCGATTATTTAGGTGGTCATTGAAGTTAAGTATGTTCGATTACAAAATAGAGTACTTAAAATGATCTACAAATGTCGAAGCCGACATGTTGTCCCGAAACCCTATTTCTCATTTTTGTAAACCCCTTACTTTTCTTCTTGAAGTTAAAGAGATTATTGAGATGCAAGAAAAAGAAAATGTGTGTGGATCAAATTTTATTAATGACAATGGACTGATTATAGTTAAAAGAAAAGTTTTTCGTAAAGTGGTAGTTCCCATGTCCCTAAGAAAAAAATTGCTTAGTGTTGCTCATGAACAGTTTGGTCACCCTGGTGTTCAAAAAATGCAAAATTTAATTTCTCCTAACTATTATTGGCCAGATATGACCCAAGACAATACTAACTTTGTTAAATACTGTGATATTTGCCAGAAAAATAAAAAACCTAGACAGAAAAAATTTGGCTTATTACAAGCTATGCCCACTACAGATCAACCTTTTGACTGTCTGTCTGTTGATACTGTAGGAGGGTTCAATTACTATAATTCTACAAAAAAATATCTCCATATTATAATAGACCATGCCACAAGATATGTTTGGGCATTCCCTTCCAAAAGTGTCACTTACAAGTGTCACTACAGAAACTTATACAAATTGTCTGAAACAAATCTTCAATATCAAAATCCCTCAACAATTATTCTGTTTTAGTAAGATTTCAAGTGTACAGTCCCCTCAAAAAATACTTAGTGACAGGAATGCTGCTTTTACTTCTTCAAGATTCAAAAAATTCCTGCGAAATCATAATATTAAACAACGTTTGACCACTGCCCATCATCCACAAACGAATGGGAAATGTGAAAGAGTAAATCAGACAATAGTAACTAGATTAAAATGTAAAGTAAACTCCACTACCTCTAAAATTCCCTGGACTAAGCTTTTAACTGAGGTAATTAATGAATATAATAATACACCCCATTCTATTACTAAATTTCCACCTGCTTACTTGCTTTTTGGCCAATTACCCTATGACTCCCCTTTACAACAAAATTATTATCCCCCTGTTCATGAAGCACTTAAAATTGCTAAAGCAGGAACTGATGAATTTCATTTAAAAAATAAAAGATATTATGATAAAGATTATAGCGAACCCAAATTTAAAATAGGAGATCTAGTTATCTATGAAGAATTTCAGTACCCTAATACAAGAAAGTTATCACAAGTATTTAGTGGCCCTTATAAAATTCTTAACAAATTATCCGAAGTAAATTTTGAAATTGATAGGCAAAACCAGTTCAAAAGTTCAGAAATAGTACATGTATCTAAATTAAAGCATTATTATTCCCCTGATAAATTTAAATTAAGTCATGAGCAACAACCCCCTAATCAACAACAACAAACTCAAGTAAAAACTGTAGCTTAGACTATATCTCTAGTTTATCATTTTATAATTTTTTTTCTCTTAAACAGTAAATTTCTTTCCATATTTTAATTCAGATAATATCTTGTAATTCTTACAGAATGGCAATGATATCTCTTGACTGCAGCGAGAGTGTCACTTGTCTGGAAATTTTTATATTTGTTTGTTTATGCCGGCGTAAACGAACAAAGTGGAAATTTCTTATTCTGTACTGAATTACCCTACTTAGAATAATATAATGACAAATAAATATTTAAAAATATATTTTTTTCAACTGAACCTATTTGTAATATTAAATTTAATCTATCAATTAATAAATTAATTATTTGCCAAGTAACAAAATTTTTATTGCTTTATTTTATTTTTTTCTTTCTCTCTTTCTTTGCTTCTGCATTCCAGTCCAAGTACATGTCAATTATAATATAATTTTGTTTCTTTTTCTCTTTCCTACTTGCATCTTGCAATGTTTTATCACACCGAGAGAATATTTATTGCGTAATTATTTGACATGAATTGACATTAATAATCTTGTCTTTTATTTTTATTATTTATTAATATTTCTTTTAAAGAGTCTTAGTAGTTTGAAGGTCACGTGCATTCTCAAACATGAACAAAATTTTTATTCATCTTTATTTTATTTTAATTTATCATATTATATTTTAAATTTTTTTTGTACATTTTCCTACTTAATCCTGTACTCGAATTACCAGATTAAGTAAATGATTAAATAATTGCTTATATTCTTTATTCTATTCCACTTCTCTCTATATTTCATCCCAAATGCCTGAGATGAGATAAACGAGATTAAGTATTTAAAGAATGTCTTTTGTGATATTTATTATTACTTACTAAGAGATTTACTTATACCCATTATGAGATTTACTTATACTTATGATATTTATTATTATTGATATTTTTCCTTATTATGTTTCTTACTTATATTGTTTATTATTTACATTGTTAAAGTTTATTATTACTATATTATAAAATGTCTTACTATATTGAATTTGGACAATTAATAACGATATAATTAGACCTCCTTGAAAAGAGGCAATGAACGATACCACTCCAAATATAACTCTTGGACAATTAATAAGATATAATTAGACTTTCTTGAAAAGAGATCATAAATACTCCAAATATGACTCTTAAATGGATTTTTGAAACAAACTTTCAACATTGATTTCAAGAAAGTTCTATTAAATTCCTTCATTTCTAGATTTGACATTGTTAAAAAAGAATTCAACATTATAGTTTTTCATTTTTATGTTTCATTTTTATGTTATTATTATGGGTAATTGCTTTATGATGTGTACTTTAAACAAGATTATATCTTGTATTTGTACTGATACCTATTTTATTGTATTTAAATTTAAAGTTATTCCACGCATCACCTTGGTGTTCTTAAATTTGAATTCTATATTTATATAAAAAAGAGAAATTAATTTAATTTTTTTTATTTAGTATCTAATTATTATTACTTATATCAACAACTTCGTGAGCTAAGTCTGCATCATCTCCCTTTCTGTGAAATTGCAGGTCTCAGACCTACTTTTTCACCCGTCTTTCTGGGAGGGGGGATTTGTAATAAAATAAAAAAAAAATTCGCCATTTTTTTTGTTCTCTCTTAGCTTCAATTCTAAATTTGTGGAACATATTTCAATCTTAGTTTCGTAACTTGTAACAGCTAAAATTCTTTTTCTTACTTTAATTATTAATAAATTATTTCTTGCTTCTCAAAAAGGCGGGAGGTATTTCGTAAGTTTTTTACTTTCTGGAATATTCCTGGGATTTTAATTTTATTTTTTATTTTTAACATCGCGTGACAGGTGTTACTACGCGTAGCTAAAGGGTTTGTTCTTCCGAGGAAAAAATATAGTTCTTGCCAAGGACCGCCTGCTACGACCAATTAGAATTGATCATTTTTGTCCGTTTGAGGCTCGAGTTCATCCTAATTGGTTTTTTTAAATGATTGACGCGGAGTAGGAGGGCGCTAGTTTTGTCGTGAAAATGATTTTTTCATTTGGTCTTTAAGGAGGTTAGAATGCATCTCTCCTTTAAACTACTCGGAAGCCATGCCATTTTTTTCCGAGAATGCGATTGACTTTTAAAATATTAGGATGCTGTTTCTTTTTCCCCGAAAAATTTTAATATCTTGGAATGCAGCTTAATCACAAAGTTTTGGAATATTTAATGATCAGGCCAAGGTGAATGTGGGGAAGAACTTACGTAGTTTATGAGTTAATAAATAAAGGAATTGAAAGACTCATGGATTTTGTTTTTATAATGGGGAAATTCCCCAATGCAACTCTTCCACTGCTTGCCAACTGCCGGAGCGACTACTCTGCTCGTGCTGCTGCTGATTCTTAGAAGTAACATTCTTGGAAGTTTACGGAACATAACCTTCGTCGAATTATTATTACATATATATATATATATATATATATATATATATATATATATATATATATGTATATATATATATATATATATATATATATATACAGACTGTCCCTAAACTCATGTTACATACGGTAGGGGGGATAGAACTCATCAAGACGAGTAATAATAAATAGGAATCCAAGGGTCCCAAACGTATTCCAAAGGAGGTAGCTATCATTAAAGTTTAGGGTCCAAAATTTCTAATGTACGTAAAAAAACGAAAAAATGGTCGATTAATGTGCGGTTTTCACAAAAACTATTCTTTATATCGATATTTTATTGAAAATAAATTATAAAGATAAATTTCAAAAAATGTCGATACAGGGCGCTTCAGACTTTGGAGTAACGAACAAAAAATTTTTCCCGTTATTTTTTGCATTTCATTAAATGGTTTCGTAAACCTAGATTTAAACTTAAATTTTGAGCTGAAAATATGAATAGTTGGGAGTGGTTAAGTAGCAAAAACTGAACTGTTTCAGAAGGTTCAAATATCAAATGATTATAAAAAACGGAAAAATTGATCAATTGATTTGTGGTTTTCCTAAAACTATTCTTTATGTCGGCATTTTATTAAAAGTTAATTATAAAGATAAATTTCAAAAAATACCGATAGAGGGCGCTTTAGACTTTGGAGTAACAAACAACTATTTTTTGCCGTTATTTTTTGCATCTGATTAAATGTTTTAGTAAGCTTAGACTTAAACTTAAATTTTGAGTTCAAAATCTGAATAATTAGGAGTGGTTAAGCAGCAGGAACTAAACTGTGTTCAGAGGGTCCAATTTTCAAGTGATTACAAAAAACGGAAAAAATGGTCGATTCGTTTGCGGTTTTCGCTAAAACTACTCTTTAAATCAGTGTTTTCTTGAAAATAAATTTTAAAGATAAATTTTACAAAATTCCGATAGAGGACGCCTTAGACTTTGGAGTAACGAACAATTATTTTTAACAATTATTTTTTTTATCTCATTAAATGCTTTCAAATGCTTAAACTTAAATTTTGAGCTCAAATTCTGAATCGTTGGGAATGTTTAAGTAGTTCAAGATTAAACTGTGTTCGAGGGGGGCGGTAGGGTTAAATTTCAACTCCAGAACACACTTCAGTTTGCGCTTCTTAACCCCTCCCAAAGATTCAGAGTTTGAGTTCAAAATTTAAGTTTAAATATAAGGTCTCGAAAACATTTAATAAGATTCTGCAAGCATTTAATTAGATACAAAAAATAACGGTTAAAATTAGCTGTTGGTTACTCTGAAGTTTAAGGCGCCCTCTAACGGATTTTTTTAATTTATTTTTAAAATTTATTTTCAAGAAGATACTGACTTAAAGAATAGTTTTATTTTAAACCACAAACGAATCGACCAATTTTTCCGTTTTTATATTCATTCGAAATTTGAACCCTCTGTACAAAGTTCAGATTGTGCTACTTAACCACTCCCAACTATTCAGATTTTGAGTTCAAAATTTAAGTTTAAGTCTAAGCTTACGAAACCATTTAATGAGATGCAAAAATAACGGCAAAAAGTACACTGTTAAAAATCTGCTGCATTTTACTGCAACGCACTCCACCGCTTGTATATAACATTTCTATTCCAACCAATGAGAAAGCTCCATTTCACGGCCAAGTAACCTTTTACTATACAAGCAAGGGAGTGCGTTGCGGCAAAATGCAGCAGATTTTTAACAGTGCAGTTATTCATTACTCCAAAGTCTAAAGCGCCCTCTATCGGCATTTTTCGAAATTAATCTTTATAATTTATTTTAAATAAAATACCGACATAAAGAATAGTTTTAGTGAAAACCGCAAATCAATAGATCATTTTTTTCGTTTTTTATGTATATTTGAAATTTTGGACCCTAAACTTTAATGGCGGCTACTTCCTTTGGAAAACGTTTGGAACCCTTAATTTCCTATTTACTATTACTCGTCTTGATGTGTTCTATCACCCCCTAGCGTATGTACCATGAGTTTTGGAGCACCCTGTATAAACGCTGGGAAATATAAGTAAGAGGCAATATGTATATAAACCAAACGCGATTTTTAGGAGAAAAATAATCCAAAATTGGAAACTCGTATATACACTGTTAAAAGTCTTTTCCTAGTTTGAACCAAATTTTGGTCCTCAGTAGCTGCCACCATAAGATGGTGAGATCTCATACAAACATTTGAAGCTGCCTATTTCAACCTTGTACTCATTATTGGAACTATGATTCAACAGAAGAAATATTGGTTCAAGATTTCACCATCTTACAGTCACATCTATTGAGCATGAAATTTTTGTTCAAACTAGGACAAGATTTTTAACAGTGTAGACCGATTTTTTAAAATGGCAATGAGAAACAAGTGAACTAAAACTTAATGCTTATTTTTACATAAATAATACACAAAAATGCTTTCTCCGAAGTTAGTAGGCCCCACCAGTGGCCGAGAGGTACAGACCTCTCAACTGGTAGACGGCAGATGCTGGGTTCGAACCCAACCGCGGCTGTCGGCCTAACCGTTCGGAGTTTTCGTGGTTTTCTTCGAAGCTTGCGTAAATACGGGTTAGGTTCCCTTAGAAAGACCCCCACGAAGGGCACTCCCCCTCTGGTCCTATATCCCTAGCGCAGATAATCAGACGACAAAAATAAACCAAACCAAACCAAACTGAAGTTAGTATCTCTCCTGTTTTGTTCTGGGTGCACGCCCAAATCTTTATTTAATCTTGTTCATTCTGATGTAAATTTCTAGATTAAAAGAAAATCGATTATTGGATTAAACTACCACAAGGAAATATCGTTTTATCTTTCAAAAAATGTTGCATCAATAATGCAGTGGATGAAACTGCAGAAGATTTTTTTCATTTTAGAATATCAATTTTCTTATAATCGTGCATAAGCCGACCCCTTTACTTTCGAGACAAGCGGCTCATCTTATACACGGAAATATACGGTAAATTAGTTTACATGTGTTAAGATATGTGTGTATGTGTCCTAAATTGCTACGTTGCATGGAAATGTTTTTGAAAAATGTTCTTCTTTATTAGTCGTGAAATGAATTTTTATGAATACTCTAACATAACACTTCAAATAATTAGAAACCCATAACGGATATATGTAACATCATGCCTCGAATCTTAAAGGCAATACTTCAACTCGCAATTAAAATCCAAGCAATGTGTAACATATGGCCATATTTGTAAACTTTTTAGACTAGGAAAGTATGGGCACTTATGGGGAAACATTTGAAAAGTTAAAAAAAAAAGATTTTTATTTATTTATTTATTTATTTATTGATATAAAATTTTCTTTGAACCATCTTGAATCCATTCCTACTGGTTTAGCGCAAGAAAATATTTTTATATTCTGTTTACACCAGTATTTTGTAATAAAAATCTTCAAGTGTATTTCTCTTACAAACGTTGCCAAAAAGTGTTATTATATGAAACTAAGTTTTATTTAAGTGTTTCTATACACATTAATTCTTGTTAAGAGCTGTACACAGGTTAGAAGTGTCTTTTTTTTTTTTATTCTCCTGAAAAATCGTATTTTTCAGGAAAAAAATCCTTTACTTCCTGATTTACTCGAGCGATTTTGATAAAAAATATTTTTTTGCGGTATAGTACAGATAAGCTACCATATGTGATACACAGTTAAAAAATAAAAAATAAAAAATAAATAAATCTGAAAAATATATTTTGAAAAAATCGGAAGTTTTTGAAAAATTCCAATTGCTCGAATATGAAAAGTTTAGTCGCGGAAAAAATATCTGTCTACCAAAAATATTGATCCACATCCAGTGAATATGGATTCCAAATTTCACCAAAATCAGTGTTGTAGTTTACTAGCTAATGATTTTTAAACCTCGTATATTTTCCAATCGTCTAGTTTTCCCTTTACACACATTCTGCGTTAAAGCCAGTTATTCAAGAATTACACCCGAGTATCTCTCTCTATATTTATAAACAAGTTGGAAATTGCACGTGAAGCGTAGCAAATTAGGTGCGTTCGTACGATAACGAAGTTTTAAAAATATTACTTTCATATATCAATCTCATAAAATTGTTAACAGTGAATTACAATTAAAACGCTCATCAAACAATGTTCTCCCTATACCATTATGTAATGGAATACTTTTGTGTGGCCTTGTAAATCAATAACAAATGTTCTTTGCACCACAAATTATGTATGATGTATATTATAATATGTACTTTATAGTTGCATATAAATTTTATTAAGTTTGCATGAGTGTAACACGATTAAAATGCATTTGAAACATTTTTTCCCATTGACCGCAATGTAACGGAATACTTTTGTTGTCCCTGTAATTGATCTATGCATCCGATTTTCATAAAATTTGAAATAACTCGACAAAATTATGTAATAATTATGTATTTTAAATTTCAAACGTATAGAATATATTTGAAAATTTTTCCCCATTGACCATAATGTAATTGAATAATTTTGATTGCCCCTGTAATTGATCTATGCGCACGATTATCAAAATATTTGAAATAACTCGACATAATTATGTAATAATTGCGTATTTTAAATTTCAAACGATTAAAATGCATTTGAAACTTTTGTCCCCTTTGACCGTAATGTAATGGAATACTTTTGATTGCCCCTGTAATTGATCTATGCATCCAATTTTCATAAAATTTGAAATAACTCGACAAAATTATGTAATAATTATGTATTTTAAATTTCAAACGTATAGAATATATTTGAAACTTTTTCCTAATTGACCATAATGTAATTGAATACTTTTGATTGCCCCTGTAATTGATCTATGCACACGATTATCAAAATATTTGAAATAACTCGACATAATTATGTAATAATTGCGTATTTTAAATTTCAAACAATTAAAATGCATTTGAAACTTTTTTCCCCATTGACCGTAATGTAATGGAATACTTTTGATTGCCCCTGTAATTGATCTATGCATCCGAGTTTCATAAAATTTGAAATGACTCGACAAAATTATGCAATAATTATGTATTTTAAATTTCAAACGATTCGGTTGGGTAGTTTTTGCGTTGTTATATGCGGACGGACAGACGGACGGACAGACGGACGGACTGAACGACCACTATAGGTGCTACGTATTATATAATTACGAACGCACCTAAAAAAGAAAAAAGCATATCAATATACATTAGCATGGAATGCTTAAAAACCTTTTTATGCTTTAGCTTTCTCTCATAAACCAATCTTGTGAGAAAACATGGGTATTCGAACGGCCGAAAAATGATTCCAGATTATAGCATGTAGTTACTGCTTTCTCCGTTGAAAACTACTATGTTAAGAAAAGTTTCTGGAATATTACAGAGAATCTATGGGTGATCCATTAATTTAAGTTTTATGCAAAGCTCAAAAGGATCAGAAAAACAGAGATTCTGTTAAATAGAAGAGACGTTATTCGATAAATTTACAATAGACTCTGTAATTTAACTTCTTTTAAAATACACAAAACTCTGTAAATTTATTTTTAATGATAATAAATTTAGTTTTCAAAATAAATAAACCCCATAATCTTCAGTGAGCCTAAAATGATCCGAATATTTCGAAAATTTTGATTTAATGTATCATTTTTTTTTACACAATTTGTTTCTAGTTGTCCTGCAGTTTTATCCCGAGACCTCTTGATAGTAGAGTAGCATTTTACTGACTGAACTATAGAAGATGGTGTTAGTTTGTTAAAAATAAGCATTTTTATGGTACAACGGGGTAAAATCCCCATCAAAACCCAGAATATTTTTTTTCCACTTCTAAAGTTTTTAGCTTGAAAAAAAAAAAGGTCCCAATTTTCATTCTTTTTTTATATTTTTAATTATATTTGAAAATAATTTTATAAGTGTATATTTTAAATTATAAGTTTTAATAAACCTAAAAATATCTTTAATGAAAGACGAAATCATTACAGAGAATTAGATGTAATATGAAGGAAATGTCGATAAAATGATGAGAGAGAAAATTGATCGAATGCGCTTAACCGAAACTAGTAAAAATTTACAAATAGTCTCGCTTTCCTTCTGTGTTTTTACAAAAATTTTTAACAGTGTACGATAAGTTTGCATTAACCTTCCTACCCTGAATGGGTCTAATCAACCCATTCCTCTAATTCATTTTATTTGATTTGAATCAGAAATTTCTTCATAAAGTAAAATATATAAATGTCGAAGACAGAGTGAAGAAAGCTAAATAAATATTAAAAAGTAAATATTTTAAATAAAAATACTTATGTAAAATAATTTCATGAACCGCGAATAAAATTTCTACTGGGTAGAAAGGTTAAAAAAATAGAAAAATATACGCACCTGACATGTGCTTTTTAATAATACTCAGTTGTGTACATATAACTATTTATGTGTTTTGATGTGTTTGTTCAATCGCTTGGCCGCAACCTATACTTGTTAATTTTCTATTTTAATCAGCTAAAAAAAAAAAAAAAAAAAAATTACGCTTGGTAAATTTTCTTAAATTTGTTATAATTTTCATGTTTAAAAATTTATGTAAAATTTTCAGAAATAGTTAAAAAAATATCTCTTCTTACTTTTGTTGAAAATTTTTTAAGATTCTAAAAATATAAACACTTTGTTTCTAAATCTTTCACCACTGAGCCTTAGCACTTTGAACTTAGGCAAAATATGAAAAAAGTCATTTTCCGGAAAACACATTTTAAATGGCCGCTAGTCCTTTAAACTCTAGTGACTACAATTAAAAAAAGCTCATTTGCTACCTGTTTCAACCTGTTTCAAGTGTCCCCGAGTTCTGAAATTTTGCATTTATATTAGCAAATATGTATTTTATCGTTTTCTGAGATAAATTTTTTTTTGAACTTTTGATGATTTTGGCCGAAAATGGGGTTCGGGTCTCCCTTAAATAGTTACAGTTCACAAGCATTTTTACACAAAAATTATTTAAACGTATTGCATATAATGGAGCTGTGTTCGCCGCATACATTTTTTCACATATATTGCATTAATTAACCTTATGTCCTCTTATATTTATATTTTAAAAATTATCCTCACGACATTGCATTTATTAATTCTGATTAACTTTTGATATTTTTTCAAAGTTAAATTTAATATTTAATATGGAAAAACAAAGTTTTAAAGGAGAATTTTATAACACATTAAAATAAAAAATTATGGATTTCAATTACGAAAAAAAAAAAAAAAAAAAAAAAAAAAAAAAAAAAAAAAAAAAACATTGTTCTATATCAGTAAATATTTAGATTAATAAAATTTTCTTACTTTTTTTCATCGTAAACCTATAATTAACAAAGTAAAAAAAAATAACTTAGCTATTGTAAAATTAAGAAATAAATACAAAATAAAATTGTTTAAAAAAATCTCAAAGCCTGTAAAAATGGTATTCATACAAATCCCTTACTCTTCTTTCATAAAAATATAAATATTACACTTAAAAAAGTGTTTTTATTTAAATAAAGAAAGTAAAGTAATAGCACATTCTTTTTAAAATGTTTCAGATAAAAAATAAAAAAATGGTGTGAGATTTAAAAATATGTATTATTGAACTATGCAGTTATATAATTTTATGAAGCTTTTGTGCTTTTGTGCATTTATACTCGAAAATTTAGGATTAGGTGCTTTTGCTTGTTTCACCATCCTATGTGCCAAGTCTTTCATTTTTAACAGCAAATACTGCAAGAACAGAAAAAACCTGTAACTTAAAGAATTCTCTGTTAACATGGAAAAATATTCAATTTTTTCTTAGCGATTAATTATTCTAATATCAAAAAATTAGGTCAAAATAAAACAAAACAAAAAATAACGATTACTCAAAATGTTACAAATAGACTTTAATAAAACTTAGCCGCAATATACAACACATAGTAAGGTATAAAATAAGATTACTAAGTAGTAGTAGCAAAGTACGAAAATTTTAGAAATACTGCAAGACCTCTTTGAGTTTTTAATACAATTAATGGTTAAATTTCTTTAATAATTATAAGAAACATATTGGTAGTCATTATGAATTAATAACTTTTTTGAAAAAAAAACCAATGAAACAAAAGTTTTATTGTCATTTTTATCATGATTTCTTACCTTGAATTCAAATGCGTAAAATAAAATGCAGAAGTTCATAATTTCTTAGATAAAATTTTCTTTTCTTCCTTTGATAATCTGAAACTCACAAGTAAAAAAACCCTCAAACAGTATTTTTACTTATTGTAATAAAAATAAACAATCTTAAATTTTACACAAAAAATGTCCATCTGAAAGTAACTAAGTTTAAGCACCAAAGCGTAAATTTAATTAAACTTTTAACAAAAGAAATCAATTGGCTCAAATCTATATTTGAAAAATTTTCATTATTTGGATACAGCTGATAATGCATATCTAATCAACTTTTACGGTAATTTTCTGGATATATGATGAGCTGATTAATGCAAATATAATTCAGTTTTTGAATCAACTTATTTTAAAGAAGCTTTTCAATACCTACTCATTTCTAGCTTTATTATAGATAAGTAGAGACAATTTAATACATGATGTAACTAAAGCTTATTTGATTTAACTTGATTAGAAATCTAATTTAGCATAATTTATCATTTGGAGTAACCAAATATTATCTAAAGAAATGTGATATTTTTATTACTTAAGAAAACTGATCCATAAACTAAATTAAAAAAGTCTAGATGATGATCTTTGCCTTTTTTTCTATCCCACAAGGATTTTGAAGTATATTTTTGTCGGCGACATAAAAACAAAATATTTGCAGAAGTTTGGATTATTAATTAAGCGTTACGAAAATGTAACTTTTAATGATTATGATTTAGATATGAATGAGTACATGACTTACGACTTACAAAAATCACTACCAAAAATTAGAAATGTGGAATTCTAGTCATAATTCATCTGTGTTTCTAACTGATATCTAGAAATTATATATTCAAGTAGGTTTTAAATGATAAGTAGATAGGGTAAGGTAAGTGATAGTTTTATAAGGTAAGAAAAATACTAACCTATAAACTAAATTTAACAAGGTCTAGTTGATCATATTTGCGTTTTTTTCTATACCACAGGAATTTGAAATATACTTTTGTATTCGAGAAAAAAAAATCCTTTAAGCTGTTTGAATTATTAATTAAGCATTGCAAAAATGTAACTTTTAGTGCTGGCGATTTAGATATGAATAAGTACATTACTTATGACCTACAAAAATCGCTACAAAAATAAAAAATAAAATAATGTTGAAATAAATTAGTAATTGATACGTGTATCTGCTTGATATTTAGAAATTATATTTTCAAGCAGATGTTTAAGTATATAATAATAATTGTAAGCTAAATATAAAAAGATCAAGGTCATTATCGTTGAGCTTTTCTACCCCGCGGGAATTTAGAAGTATATTTTTGCCTCTCACATTAT
The DNA here is from genome assembly GCA_964019185.1 of Maratus speculifer. Taxonomy (NCBI): domain Eukaryota; kingdom Metazoa; phylum Arthropoda; class Arachnida; order Araneae; family Salticidae; genus Maratus; species Maratus speculifer. The sequence continues at coordinate 248,810,200 of OZ025295.1, read as the reverse complement.
TAGATTTTCGCAATGCTTGTATTTTCTAAAATTTTCGCAATTTACAACCAGTATTTTAGACAAAAAATATCTATGGTAAATTCCTTCAAAATCATTAATAGAATTATATAATAAAAATTATCAGTTTGAAATAATGGTAGCAAAATACGAAAATTAGGCAAGCTGGAAGCCGTCTTTTTTTTAATACAATTTATGTATAGATTTCTTAAATAACTATAAGAAATACAGTGGAATTCATTATGAATTAATAATAAAAAAAAGAAAAAAAAGTTTTATCATGTTCTTTTCATCGTGAATTATTTCCTTGAATAGAAAGACGTAAAATAAAGTGCAGATGTTTATAATTTCGCAGATAAAATTTCATTTTCTTTCTTTGATAATATTCTTGACATTCTTAAACGCGCAAGTAAAAAAAAACCTCTAACAAAATTTTACTTAATTTTACTACTTTTAATAAAAATAAACAATCTAAAACTTTCATACTAAAAAAGACATCTGTAAGTACTGTGTTAAAGTATGTAATCATAAATTTAATTAAATTTTTAACAGGAGAAATCAATTGACTCAAATCTATATTTAGAAAATTTTTATAATTTGGATAACGATGATAAAGTACATCTAAACAACTTTATTAGTCTTTTTATGCATATATTCTGAGCTGATTAATGCAAATATAATTCAGGTTTTGAATAAATGTATTTAGAAGAAGTTTTTTAATATCTAATCATTTCTAGTTAATTATAGATAAGTAGAGACAATTTAATGCATCATAAAACTATAGATTACTTGATTAGAAATCTAATTTAGGATAATTTATCGATTGGAGTAATTCAAACTTTATATAAAGAAATGTGATATTTTTATTAATTAAGAAAACTTATCTATAAGTTAACTATAAAAAGTTCTAGATGATGATCTTTGCGTTTTTTCTATCCCGCAGGAATTTTGGAGTATATTTTTGTTTTAGACATAAAAACTAAACTTTTACAGCACTTTGAATTATTAATTAAGCGTTGCGAAAATGTAACTTTTAGTGATTGCAATTAAGATATGAATGAATACATTATTTACGATCTATAAAAATCGCTTCAAAAAATTAAAAATGTGGAATTCTAGTTATAATTGATCTGTGTTTCTAACTGAGATATAGGAATTATATTTTCAAGCATGTGTTAAAAGATGAGTAGAGTGGGTAAGTGATAGTTTTATTAACTAAGAAAAAACAATCTATGAACTTAATATAAAAAGGTCTAGATCATGATCTTTGCGTTTTTTTTATCCTACAGGTTTGTTTAAGTATACATTTGTATTCGAGAAAAAAATTAATCCTTTAAGCAGTTTGAACTATTAATTAAGTATAGCGAAAATGTAAATTTTAGTGATTGTAACTTAGATATGAATAAGTATATTAATTATGATCTAAAAAAAAATCGGTTCATAAATAAATAAATAAATAAATAAATGTTGCAATAAATTTTAAATTGATACTGCTATCTTGTTGAGATCTAGAAATTATTTTTTTAGGCTGGTATTAAAATATATCATCATCATATGTAAACTAAATATAAAAATATCTAGAACACGATGCTTGCGTTTTTTTTTCAGCAGAAATTTAGAAATATGTTTTTGCATCTGACATTATTATATTTATGCAGTGCTTGCAGCTTTTTTAAACTTTTCGAAATCTACCACCAGTATTTTATATAAAAAATATTCATGGTAAATTCATTCAACCTCCTTATTAGAATTACTGAATAAAAATTATCGGTTAAAATTAATGGTAACAAAGTACGAAAATTTTAGGAAAGTTGAAAGCTTTCATTATTTTTTGAGTAGAATTAATGTATATATTTCTTAAATAACTAAAAGAAATACACAGGATTTCATTATGAATTAATAACTTTTTTTGAAAAAAAAATAAAACAAAAGTTTTATAATTATATTTTATTATATATTATTTCTTGAATACAAGTATGTAAAATAAAATGCAGACATTCATAATTTTGTTGGTAAAATTTCCTTTTCTCCATTTGAGAATATTCTCTACATTCCTAAATGCACAAATTAAAAAGAAAAATCTCTAAAAAATCTTAAGTTATTTTACTACTTTTAATAGAAATAAATAATCTTAAAATTTGACATAAAAAATATCCATTTGTAAGTACTGTGTTAAAGTATGTAAGAATAAATTTAATTAAACTTTTAACGAGAAAATTCAATTGGCAATTTTTTCATTATTTGGATACAGCTGATAAAGCAAGTCTAATCAACTTTTACAGTACTTTTTTAAAATATTTGCTGAGCTGATTAATGCAAATATAATTCAGTTTTAGAATCAACTTATTCTGAAGAAGCTTTTCAATACCTAATCATTTCTAGGTAATTATAGATAAGGAGGGGCAATATAATGCATTATGTAACTATAGATTACTTGATTTAACTTGATTAGAGATCTGTTTTAGCATAACTTGTCATTTGTAGCAACTCAGACTTTATCTAAAGAAAAGTGATATTTTTATTACTTAAGAAAACTAATCTATAAGCTAAATATAAAAATGTTAAAATGATGATGTTTGAGTTTTTTTCTCTCAGGCAGGGATTTTGAAGTATATTTTTGTATGCGACATAAAAAGAAAATTTTTGCAGTAGTTTGAATTATTAATTAAGCATTACGGAAACATAACTTCTAGTGATTGCGATTCAGATATGAATGAAAAATAAATTACGACATACAAAAATCACTACCAGAAAATATAAAAATTTTGAAATATATAATTAATATATGATTTTACTTCTAGATATTAATAAGTACATGACATATAACCTAAAAAAATTCTACAAAAAAAATAAAAATATTGAAATACATTTATTACTAATACGTGTTTCTATTTGAGATCTGGGAATTATATTTTCAAGCAGGTATTAAAAGATATAATCACAATATATAAATTAAATATAAAGAGATCTGTATGATGATCTTTGTGTTTTTTCTATCCTGCAGGGATTTTGAACTTTGTATGCCTCATAAAATTCTGCAGTTTGAATTATTAATTTAACGTTACAGAAATGTAACTTTTAGCGATTACTATTTAGATATGACTGAGTACATGACTTACGGGTATTTACCAACGTTCAAGCAAAGTCAAATATGCTGAGTCTCATAGACCGAACCCCCTTGACGTAGGGTTAAGAATTATAGTCGCAATCTATAAATTAAATATAAAAAGGTCTAGATTATCATCCTTGCATTTTTTCTATCTCGCAGGGATTTTGAAGTATATTTTTGAATTTGACATAAAAATAAATCTTTGCCACAGTTTGAATTATTAATTACGCTTTTAAAAATTTTAACTTTTACTAATTGCGATTTAGATATCAATAAATACATGACTTACAACCAGAAAAAATCGCTAGAAAAAATTAAAAATGGGGGAAACATAGTTATAATTATAGTCTAATAATAGAGTTTCTGCTCGAGATCTAGGAATTATATTTCCAAGCAGATGTTTAAAGTTGAATAGAGTGGGTAAGGTAAATGATATTTTTATTACTTAAGAAAAGTAATCTATAAACCAAATATAAAAATATCTAGATGATGATCGTTGCGTTGTTCTATTTCCCAGGGATTTTTAAGTATATTTTGTATGCGACATAAAAATAAATTTTTTTATTTTTTATTAATTACGCTTTACGAAAATGTAAGTTTTGGTGCTTATGAATTTGATATGAATGAGTATATGACTTGCTACCTAAGCAATTGCTACAAAATAAAAAATAAATAAATAAAAATGTGGAAATATAATGGATCGGTGTTTCTACTTGAGATTTAGAATTATATTTTCATGCAGGTATTAAAATATTTAATGACAGTCTGCAGACAAAATTAAAAAAGTTCTAGATGATGATCTTTGCGTTCTTCTTTTCCGAAGTAATTTCGAAGCATATTACTGCATGCTACTTAAAAGCTAAATCTTTGCAGCAGTTTGAATAATTAATTAAGTTTTATGAAAATATAACTTTTAGTGATTGCGATTTAGATATGAATGAGTACATGACTTACGATAAATAAAACAAAATAAATAAAAATGTTTATATATATTTAGAATTTATACATGTTTCCACTTGATATCTTGAATTTTTTTTTTCTCGGGCTGGCATTAAAAGATATTATATCACAATCTCTAAACTAAATATAAAAAGGTATATATGATGATCTTTGCGCTTTTTTTTCCGCATGGATTTTGAATTATATTTTTATATACTACATAAAAATTAAATATTTGCAGTTGTTCGAATTATTAATTAAGCATTACGAAATTGAAACTTTTAGTGAATGCAAATTAAATATGATTGAGTACTGGTTATAATGGTTCGTTTTGATAGTTGTCATGAATCATTGCTAATAGAAAAAAAAAATGTTTTTATTGAACATTTTTGTAAATACTGGGAAAAAGTAAAAATCACATGCTTACAAACTCAATTCTTTCTAACAGTTCACTGTAAAAATTTTTTGTAAAGTTTCAGTAGATGTACCGTAAATTTCACGGTACTTCTACCATTTTCACTCTTTACGGTATAAATACCGTATTTCTAAGGTATATTAAGTGTAAAAAACAGTTTTTTGTACTGTTTCGATTAAAAACGGTATTTACACAGTAAAATTATTATTTTTCCGTAAAAACTCGGTATTTATACCGTAAAATAATTATTTTTCAACAAGGAAAACGACTTTGTAAAAATTTTCGTAGCATTTCAATAGATGTACCTAAATTTTACGGTACGTCTACTGTTATCATTATTTACTGTATGAGTACCGTATTTCTAAGATATATTAGGCATTAAAAAAAAAAACATTTTCTGTGCTATTTCGATTATAAACAGTATTTATACCATAAAATGACCAATTTCTGTGCTATTTCAATTATAAACGGTATTTATACCATAAAATGATTGTTTTTCAGTAAAGAGGCGATATTTATACTGAAAAAAATTATATTTCAGTAAGGGAAAATATGGTATCCTCGCCTCGGTGTACGGCATTCTCTCAAGCGATGTTCTTGTTGTTGCTAGGTAAATGCGCGCAGGTGTGAGGAGATGGGGGGGGGGTGAGTGCAGCCGTTAACTTGTTTTGGAGTCCAAAAATCTCAAAGGGTCACAACTCCTGCAATACACGCTGTTTATTATAATTTTTATGGATACCATAATGTAACAATAAAAAAAAAGAAAGGACTGTATTTACTTTTGTTAAATAGTATTAAAAAAGAATAGATAATTATTAGAATATATAATTATTATATTTAACTACAAGAAAATAAATAATGTAATTTATGAAAGATGACTAAAGTAGTCTACAAAGTAGACGAGGCTTTATTAAAGATTCACATGCCTTTTATGTGTCTTGCGTGTCTGTGTAAGGGGGGGGGGCTAATTCTGGGCCCGTCACGGTTCTCGACGGCCTGAATAGATGTCGTCTTTCTAGTGGGAACTTTTAATCTATCATACTGAATGATGTCAAATCCATCCTTAATATTTATTGGAGAATTATACAATTCATAGAAGTGAAATTCTAAGATTTTAAACTAGTTTAATTAATCACTTATTCATAGTCATTCAATTGGAACTGTAATATTATGTACGATTGAATATATATACCAGTGATATTCTTATATGTTAAAAGGGTTTGTTCACCTTTGTGTATGCTCTTTGTGTTTCATTCAGTTGGATCCTCATACCGGACGTGTAGGACAAAGAAGTATGTAACATTTTAATTATTTTTAAGTGAAAGTAACTATTATGCATGTATTTTTATTACATTTTTAACTTGCATTAGTTCTTAATAAACTTCTTCTTTACTGTTATATATTTGTCTTATTAATTTATTTTGGGTTTAAAAATTATGACATTAATAATTAATATTTTTTTAGGTATGACAAATAAGAAATTTTTCAGCTAAAAATTATTTGATTAAAAGTTCTTTAAAAAAAACTAATAATACAATGTTAAAAATTTCCGTGGTGGAATTTCAAAGTGGAGCCTATTCATGAAGTAAAATAAAGAGAAGCACCGAAATATGGTACTGCTTATTTTTTGAAAACTCCAAGCTGGGCAACACGAAGCGTTTTACCTTTTTCTTTTTCCTTATTCAGCGACACACTAGTAACACGCATGTTCACGTTCTCTACAATTCTAACGTATCGAACGTCGCCTCTCTCAAATAATGAAGATCGGCGGCTAGTAAGTTGTCTGTTAAAAAAAAATGATATGGTATAACGTATCGTGTGTGCTCAGATGGGGAAATTTTGGGGCCTATAAAGACCCATCCCCTGCGAATCCCCACGTTCAAAATTTAGACAAAATTATCATAAAACTAGAAAAAAATACATCCTTATCAGAAAAAAATAATAAAATACCAAACAGTCAGTTGGCTTAGATTTACGCTTAAACCACCGGTAAAACTGCAAACACCGGTTCCCTTTCCTCTACCAACCTCATAAATAACTAAAATTCAAAAATCTTTTTCGCTTACGTTGTTAGAATTTTATCGAACTCAGACCCCAATCTCGATGAGCTCAGGAATTTCGTAATTAACAATTCTGTTGATCTAATCCTTAAAAAGGTGGTGAAGTTCAAAAACTCTAAAAATCGCAAATCAAAATTTTAGAACCTATCTCACTCGACGCTCTTTCGCCATACGGCTCAGTATTGAATTCAGACACTTTTCTCCGGGAGGGACTTCTGTGGCTCCGGGGGGGGGGGAATGAAACCTTTTTCCCCAGTGAAAACACAAGAACTCTATTTTTCCGGGGGGGACATTTTATTGCACTGGGGGGGGGTTCCCTCTGGGGCACCCCATTAATTCAACACTGATATGGCAAGACTATTATTTTTGTTAAAAGAAAGGTCTCTCATTCGGTAACTCAATCTCTCCCCTCCAAATTCTGGAAAATTAAACACTAAAAACCATTTAGACAGTTTAAGTTAATTCACAGTCTCATCCATATGTCTTCAAACCTTGGACAATCCCCCCTCCCCCGATCTCTCTTCAGTCCGGCTTGGATAAATTATTCAGACTAGATGTTGAATGATATTTTCAGGTTACTTCAGTGGTCATCAGGGGAATTTTGATGCAAACACTACCACTGATGTTTTTAAAAGAAATAGTCGATGCCTCCTACCCGACTCAGTATGATCCATCGGATGGATCGACCTTGCTCAGTTAAAGATGTCTGTAAAATAATGATTCCCTATTCCCTGATTTTGCACTCACTTTACCATATTTCAAGTAAATTATAGAAACGCGGTTAATTTACAAAAATTCCATTCGACCACTAAGGGGCTAAGTGCAAATATAACGTTATTTACTTTTTGGTAATTTTGGAACCTTTCCCTCCCTTTAGATATCATACGTTACTTCCTCCAAACTCCCTGCCCCGGTAATGATATCGTTATCAAAGTGTAAACATTTTTTTTAGAATTAAGTTCTTTTGTTTTGAGTAACATACAAAACGGGTTAAATTTATTTTTCGCAAACTTTATTGATTCAATTGAAGATAATTTAATAAAATATCGCTTTATTCAAATAAAAATAGTTAGCAAAATAAAAAAAAGATAATGTACTATTTTCAAAAAAATACCACGTTACAGAGAAAAAGAGATAATTCAACTTGGGTCAAAAATGATATCGATATCAAAAGGCAAATCCCCCCCTTCCCCTAGAGATATCTTACGATATCATGTGTCAGACCCTCCCTCCCCCCTAAAAGGATAATGTTATATATGCACAGCGCCTAATAAAAAAAGTTAATATATCATTCTTGTTTCTAGTAAAACCATCGTAAATATTGACTGAGCAAAACATTTTCTTTGAAAATGTCTGATTATAGGCAAGATAATACAGAGCGTGGAAGTTTGCTTTCGGCCGAAGTAATGGTGTCAGATTTTCGAGGCAAAAGCCTTCTTTACGGATAGCAGCATAAGTTTCGTATTTACCAACCAACCAACAAATCTAATGGCGTCAGTTTGTTGATTTCGGGCAATGGGGAACTTGAGATCCAGTTATTTATATTTAAGTAAGTTAATCGGCTGTATTTCTTGTTTTCCTTTAACTTACATAATTAGATAACTAATTTGAACTATACATGTTTTAAATTGTTTTTTCTTAAAAGTATGTTATTCATTTCTTTGGCTAAGTTATATAAAAATTGGAAAATAAATTACCTTGTTTATGAAATGTGCGTGTTGGGTTAAATTGCGTTAAAAATAGCAAACTGACATCTATAAAATTTTGAATATTTTCTGTTCAATATTTCAACTATTTCCTTTTAAATTTAATCATTTTTACTAGAATATTTGCGTAATATTAGTAATTTACATTTATCTTATTCAAAAGAAGGAATTCGACTTATTTCATTCCTCCTTTTGCTAGCTTGTCCCATTCCTCTCCACTACTGTTTTTATGTTAAACTGCTTATATAAACAACAGTGCTGCTTTTAAGTTTAGTTAAAATTATGGATAATGTATAATATTAGGTTTTCTAAAGATGGGAACTATTACAGCTACAGGTAAACAAGTCATTAATATACGGCAAATATTAAAATTATAGCAAGCAAATTTATTTTTTTAATAAACAATTTTTTTATACAAATCTAAGTTTATGCTGAAAAGCAACTTTTTTCAACTGAAGATTTGGTTGTCATTGCTCCATCTCAGTGGCATAGCTAGGATAGGTGACACCCAGAGCGGATGTAAATTGTGTTACCGCCAGCCACCATGGTGTCACCCCCCCACACACACACACTGATCCGTTATATTTTTTCATTCACAATTGTACGCTATTATAACAAATGACCATATCATTTCTCATTTACCTTTTGCCCTGCATTGAGAAAAAAAACAGAGGGGCGAATTTTTACTTAACCCATAATCCGCTTAAATGAATGTGGTGTCTGTATGTCGAAGAAAATTCTTTCTTTTAAAGTTTGCTTTTGTTATTCACTCGTTGGATAGATTAGATTTTTGTTCTCTGGTGCAAATATCTTATTTAAACACACCAGTCTGCATAAAATTTCAACTTCTTTTATAAAAGAAAATTAACTCTATTTCGTCGTAAGCTAGAAATTTAATTTTATTTCAGAATTCTTTTTCCAAATAGTGTAAGATTATACATATTTATTTTCAAATAAATATTGAGTGACATTCGGGTTGGAACGCCCCCCCTGCCCCCCACTAACTACGCCACTGCCTCCATCTAGTATTGTGATTGATGTTTAGAATAATACGTAATGAGGAAAAATTTCTGTCCCATTCTATCCCATTCTCCATTACTAACTAATATTGTAATAAATATTAGTACTAATATTAGAATTAGTACTAACTAATATATCCCGTACTTGAATAACATTAATTAATTAAAGTTTGAAAACATAGTATATTAACACACGAAAAAAATCATAAAAACCTGATTTAAATAAAAAGAATCTGATTTAAACAAAGATATACATATATATTTTTTAAACTATGATTGTTTTGCACCTTAGTTGCTATTTAAAAGCATACATATTCATGCATATTCCATTTATAATACTAATTTTGAAAATAGTGAGAAAATGGTGTTTATATTAAGACTTTTTTGGTTTTAAATGTTTATAAAAAAAGACTTGTGCATTGATTGCTCTTAACCCGGGAGAACACGCCCTTACCCAGTGTATGAATGGTTTTAACTTTGTCACCAATAAAATCAAATTATAACAACTACTTTATTTAGAGGGAAACAATTCATACAAATTTTGTGATAAAATAAGTTGAAGATTACTTTTAAAAAATTAGTGGTTACAATTGTAAAAACCATACGCACTCAGGGTCTTTTAGGCCCTGCGCGTGTCCTCCCGGGTTAAAATTAGAGTCATCGTCCTGTTTAATTTTATAGAACACAGTAAAAAGAGGGGGGGGGGAGGAAATTAAGTCAATGTAAATCAATAAACCAGTTGATATGGCCCTTTTAAAATTCAGCTGGCATATTTGCAAATCTGATTTAAAAAATTCACTGGCAGCTCATATCTATGTGTTATTACAGTATTTATGTTTTCACTAGTGAGAAACTGGGTTATTTATTAAATTTTAAGTCAATTAAATGTCATTAAAACTAGTGTTTGATTAAATAGTCGATTCGGTATTTTGTGATTCCGCATTTTATACGATTATAAGTGTCATTAAACCAATTAAAAAATAATTAAAAATGTGTAGCCTATAATTCAAATACTTCGCTGAATAAATGCGAATTACGGCGTTTCTTGATCCCCCCCCCCCCCTCCTCTCTAGAAAAAAAAAAGCACCCAGTTAAAGTCATATTTCTGGAGTGATACTTTTTTTAATTTGTCTTTTTTGCACACAGAGAGAGTTTATTGAATCGGATTTAAGTCTTTGTGTTAAAAATTTACTTTCTAGTAAACTTTTTTTTTTTTTTTTTTTTTTTTTTTTTTTCTTTTTAATTGGGATGGTAAAAATAATGAAATGTCTGATTTTGTGAAAAAGCCTATTATTCAATGAATTTTTTTTTTAAATAGGCCCCCAATTTCGCTTTGATTGTGCCTGATTACGTAAGTTTACATTCAAAATTTACAGTTTTACATACTTAGATTTTAGATCATTGGTGTAAAAATCTAAGCACCAGCGGGGGGCAATCACTCACCACGGAGTAAAATTTAATAGCATTCTAGCAAGAAATTTATACAAATTATTAGATGATACAAGGCGAAAAAAAATTAGTAGTGAGAGCATAGGAGCAACTGGCGCAAAGACTTTTGCACCCCTGTCTTAAAACAAAGAGGTGTACCTACCAATCCATATTTTATCACGTGTTCTCAATATTAGAAGTTTTACGGGAAGTGTAAATTATATTTATCATCTATTTGAGATCTTCGAAATCAGCCTGCGTAATTTTTGTGATAAAATATTAATAACAGTAAAAATCATTGATTTACAGTATAACTATTTAGTTTCTTACACGTCAAAACCTTGTGTGATTTCTTTGTTTTTCAAATTGATTACTTAGAGAATTATAAAAATATAGTTATTATATTTTCGGGTTTTTTTTAAAACATTTACTTTTTGATATTGAGTAATTTTAATATGACGGAAAAGCTAGGGGTCTTCCTCTGGTATTTTATTTATTTATTTAATTTCATAGTCATTATCGTCCAAACTCTTCAAAAATTTTTGGAATTAAAACATGTTTTCACAGTTTTTGACAAGCAATCCAGAAAAAATATTGATATATATAAATAAAATGGCTGGTATAAAGACTTTTTTTCATTTTGTGTTTTTAAATCGTTAAGAAATAATACAGGGTTGTTATAATTAAAGTTCGCCTATTCAGAAAACTCTAGAGCCGGTTCTATGACTCCAAACGAATCAGAATTTCATTAGTACATAGTTAAAGACATGCGCTCTGCGAAAATCGAAAAAAAAAATTAGTTACAATTTTTGTCAGTAGGTGGCGTTGCGCCAATATTTAAGCTGATATTTGCAGATTCCTTTATTTTCTGGGGATTTTTGAAATATTCTGTATCTAAAGACAGATGTCAGACAATCTCTGATCTGAAACACAGCATTAGACTTGACATTCGCTCAATCTTACAGGACAGTTTACGCAATGTTGTAGTAAAACACAATTCTTAGAATGGAATGCATTATTAAAAATGGCGGAGGATTCATTGAGCATGCGTTATGTTATTCTTCGTTATTTCCTTACTGATGAGCGACATGTTTTATTTTTGTTAATGCAGATTACATCACTTGAAATGATATTCATTTTTCTGTATTGTTTGGAGTCATAGGTCAGGCTCTAGAGCTGTCTGATTAGGTGAACTTAGCTATAACAATTCGCAGTTCGTTGAAGTTTGTTGAAACTTTTAAATTTGTGTGTTTTCTGCAAACATCGCCTTAAATATTGGAGCAGCGCCACCTAGTGACAAAAAAATTGATTAATTCTTTTTTCGATTTTCGCAGAGCGCATCTCTTTAATTATGTACTAGTGAAATTTTGTTTCGTTTGGAGCAATAGAACCGGCTCCAGAGCCTTCTGAATAGGCGAACTTTAATTATAACAACCCTGTATATGTTTATTTTCAATAACAGAAAATTTGGAATGGAGAAGGAATATGGCTACCCAATTTCATTTTTGAAGTATGGTGGAGGAGTAGACTTGGAACTATCTGATATCCAGTACTAAAAAAAATTCTCGATTGTCTGCGGCAGATACTACAGAGACAGAAAATAATCCATAGGTAAAATGTTTTGCAATTGCAGCGTTAATTAAACATTTACTTTTAACGATTTTACGCGTTTTATTCAGTTCTGTTAATAACTAACTCACATTTTTGCATTCAGTAATAAAGTGTTAATTATAACTTAAAACAAAAGAAATGTTTGATGAAAAAATAATCTACAAAGAAGAAAAGAAAATTTGTAACACCCGTCTCCATTCTTTAACTTTCTGCTATAAGGCTTGCAATATGCATAGTGATTGCAAAAAATAGTGGATATGACTGAGTATCAGCATTTTTTATTGCACAGTCTTGATCACAGTTTCTTATTTTAATTTTTGAAAAACAAATAAAATCAAACACAAAGTCGATATTTGATTTTTTTTAAATCAAAGGCTTGATACATTTCTTGTAATATTTCAAACCCATAATGGTAATAATAATATAATGACTTTTAGTTATTACTAATAGCATACTTTTATTTGTAAGTACATTTAACTCACACACAATCTAGCTAAAATAGCGTCTCAGTATTATCATTGTTAAACGCATGCTTTTTACTTATTTCTAGTTAGATTTTAATTCCATACATTCATCCATTTTAATTCCTCCTTTCTTCTCCAAATAAACTGAGTTTTTTAATTGACTTCTTTTTCATACCCTGTCCTTCATTATAATTACAGATTCACTGTCGCGAGATGCCACACGCGGCTAATTTTATGCTGCGACCTGTAATTTTCGGTGCTTAAGGGGGTGCGGGAAACAAAAATATTCAAATTTTATTAAATATTTTTATTACATTAAAAATTCTGCTTAAAATTACCTTTAAAACCTTGTTTCTATTTTAACTGTAACAAGAAATATTATTTTTTTCTTTACGGTTTCTTTTTAAAATCTAGTTTTCAAAGCAATCGTTCTCATAAAAATGACTTTCTGTGAAAATGCTTTTTTTCTTCATGAGTTTTTTCACCATTTCTTGTATTTAAATTACTTTAACCCAATAACGGTTAAAAAAAATCTTGTTTAAATTTGGAACAAATCTTTTTCAATTGTTTTATATTAATTTTGCTTCAGCAAATTAAAAAAAAAAAATTAATTTTGAAAATATGATTTTTAAAAATTACATTTTTTTAAAAAAAATTTACTTTAAATATTTTTTAATTTTATTCAAATTAATGCTTTTAAAATTCCTAAATCAGAATTAAAGCTTATATATTTCTGTTTATATAAATGAAAAGAAATTCTACAAATAATATTTCGAGTTATAACGATTTTAAATTACCCCACTTTTTAATAACTACTAAATTTAAAAATAAAAAAAAAATTATGAAAAATTATGTCACGTGCTTTTGTTTCAAAATGATATGGTAAACCATCAGGAAAAAATTTCAAAATTTTAACTGAATAAATAACAATTACTTGATAATGTGTGCATTGTTGAGAGAATGTATTAAATTAAGGATTTCATTTCCGACAATTCCATTTTTGTTTAAACACATAGCCTAGCCTACACTAGGCTCGGTAAGAAATTTTCAATCTAAATATTAATTCTATGGTATTGTTATTTACAGACCTCTTGCCCCCTCCCCCCTTTTAATATTTTTAAATGATTTTTTTTCACACAGGGTGCAGTACGTAAATTTTATTGTGCATTTCTACTTTTTCAATTGTTTGTTACAGTTTTAGGTAGCTTTCATTAGAAAAAGTAAAAAGCTATCTATATTGCAACCGTCCGGAGAAAAGCACTTCTGGAAAATTTTGGTATATTTTCATCGATCATAACCCCCAGACCCCAAAACCACCCTCCGTTCAAATGTTGACATATATATATGATTTTTGTCACGCTGTAACTATCGTATTTATGAACCGATTTGAATGAAACTTGGTATGTACATAGTACATAGAAATGGCTCGACCGAGTTCGTTGGGCAGCATCAGATGCCATCTTGTTTCAAAATGGTATCCATTTAAGTTTATCAAAAATCTTTTAAATGTATAATGATGTGCAAAGAAAAATTTAGAAATTGATTAAAGATTCTTTCTAAAGTGTTTGATATTAATAATGAATTACGGGATACTTTTTGCTTTGTCTTTACCTTAAAAAGCGCGTGAAATATAGCAGTTTGGATTTTTAATGTGGATGACATTTTTTAAAATCAATTTGCCAGCGACAGCCCTGGTATATATTAATCGATTTCGATGTGAGTGTGCGCTTGTACATGAATTAAGATTTCGACTAAGCTCATTGGATTGTTTTATCTATTATGTTGTTTTAAAATGGCATATACTTCATGATATCGTGGAATTTGGAGACCCTATAAATCCCTTAAAATAAAACCAGCTTCAATAAAAGATGACTAATTTATAAAAATTCCCATTAATATTCAGTATTGCCAAAAACGAGTATTCAATCTTATATAATCGGACTCCACTAATTTAAGCTTCGTATGTTTGAATAACATAATTTAAAATAAATAAATAAATAAATAAGGTATATGAAAACTACCTTTTCCTCCCGGCACTGCCGGAAGGACTTTTGTATGTGCAAATGCTTCTACTTTGAAAGCAGTTCTGGAAATAAAACTATTTTCGCCTTAAGAAATGGTTACAAAAGTTGAAAAAGTACAAACACACAACAATATATATCAATTTAAAATTTCACATAAAAAAAAAGTAAAAATAAAAATACTAAAATACAAGTTAGAAATTTCTAAGAAATTTTCCCGTGAATTTAACATTAAATATTGGCATTTAGCCACGGGACTGGTGTAGGTTCTTAAGAGTCATGACAAGTACCACACTAGTCATGGGAAGAAACGAACACACATGTAAATTCTATGGGAGCGTTATTTTATAATATTTAACATGGATATAAATATTGTTTAGTAATTTTTGTGTAGGATAACTGAGGGCGATGTACCTGCGGTAGTTTTTTAATTTTTAGATCTTAGTTTTAGACTTTTTTTTTTAGTTTTCCTTCATTTACAGAACTGGTTTGGAAATTGAAACTACCCAAATATATATAAAAAATTTATAACTATAATAGGAAAATGAAAAGTAGCCCAGTAGATCATCTATTGTATGTAAATATGTATGTATATATATATATTAAAAACAAAGCGAGAAAATGGAAAATAACGCTCCCATAGGATTAATATTAGCATTCTTGTTCCTTCTTGTGAATAATGAAATAACATCTTAAGGTGATTTTGTGAAACCATTTCTACAAATTACTTTTGTATTTTTTTCGATAATATATTTTAATTCTTATACCCATGTTGAATGAATCTTTTTCTTTAAGGTACTTGATGTTGGTCAACCCTGTGTGTGGTACAAACTACAAATAATCAATTGGCGGATAATCAAAATGCAGCAAGAGGGCAAAACTATTGGAATTTTTATATAAATGTAAATAACACACTGTGTAGAAGAAAATAAATTGTATACATAAATATTATAACTATGCATCATGATATAGTGTATTAATGTAATTTAATCGTTGTAATAAATATCTTTTTATATTTTAATTGCTTGTTTTAAATATGTCTGAATCATAATGATATTAATTTATTTTGTAAATGTTCTAAAATATTTATATTTGTAATTTTAATATGATTCTCAAACTCTCCTTAACAATGCAAAGTTTTTATACAATTTTAAACTTATTTTTAAGCATGAATGTATAAATTTAGTCTTGACTATTTAAATATTTGGAAGGAAAAAACATTTTTCATTTTTTATTAACTTTTTTTCGCGTTATAGGCAATTTTGCCCACGACAACTAGTTTTTAATTTTTTTGATCTGTAGGGAGAATTAAAGTTTGTTATTAAGATTATAAGCTATAAATTACATAGCAATATAGAATAATATAATAGCACATTTCCATAAAAAAATTAAAAAGTGGTGATTTGCTAGACAGTGACATTCTTAAACTTTTAAATGAATGTAAGAAATTTTAGATTTGTATGTTGAGAAAATAAAAATAAAAATCCCAATTTCCAAGTAAGTAACAAGAATATTAATGTATATGTATAATTTTGACCACTTTTATTAATTTTACTTTATTTTTTGAAAGTGTATGTGATTTGTATTCTCTTCACGCCCTTCTGATCCTTTAGTTTTTATAATTATGTCTGTGAAACAACAAAAGAAGTGTGAAATAATTTTTCGGCAGTCAGTACTCTTGAATTATTTGTTAATATTTAATAAAATTTAATAAATTGTTACTATTTAATAAAAATAATATAAGATCAATTAATTATTTTCAGTTTTAATAATTTATAGAAATGTAAGAAAGTAATTTAATATTAGCATTTTATTTTATCAGAGATCATCTCACATTATCATAGCGGTCACAAATGTAAACAATTTTTTGTGATTTTTATTTTTAATTCTCTAAGTGCATACTACTTTTATAGCATCTTTATACCTCTATTTTAAAATAATAATTTTCGCTTTATATTTAAACCTGAAATGTGACAGCAGTAACTATTTTAAAATAGTGGTATAAAAAATAAATGTAGAAAAGGTGTAGTAATTGGCAGCTATGTAAGTATAATTCAAATTCATTGTTTTTAGTTACATTTTACCATAATTTTTTTTGAACAATTGTACGTAATGACAAAAAATTGGTTGCCTGTAAAGTCGGTATACGGGCGAAAGTTTTACGTGACAACGACTTTGAGTTGTAAAATAATTTTAATGTGAATATTCATTCGTATAGTAGGAAGAAGGATGAAATAATAGTAACAATTTAAAACATTTATTTATACAAAGAATTATATTTAAAACATTAATTTATACAAAGAATCTCGCACTGAATTTCATATTAACAAAATTTTATTTTTACCTTTACACATACATACGTATTTATATACAAATATACATACAATAACTTGCAATACACTGTGTTTGTTAAACACATTTTACTTCATGTTTATTGATGTCAAATGTTGAATTTTGTAAACAGCATATTAAAGAATTTTTCAATGAGCAGAATATAACTAAAGTAAAATGGCTTTCACTAATCACATATCATTAGTTTTCCATAATATACCACCGAATTACGAAATAAACTACACTTATTTTCTTTGTACTTTATACTAATAACTAATACATAACGTATTTCGTCTTAGTTTGATACTATCTAAAATTCCTATTAAGCACCGCCCCTTCCTTGCAGCGAATTCACATTCACGTTCAGAAAATGGTCCCACAAGTGACCGGAAAAAGTTAAGAGAAAAGTGAGCGCGTATCGTGAGCGGAGCGTAACGTAACGTAACGCAGTTTCTTGAAGTGTCTCCCGGCAAACCAATTTACAAGACGTTGTCACGTCAAAAACAAAAAGAAAAAAAATATTTCTTAAGAAATACAGAAAATTTAATATTTATGAAAATAATATATGTATATATATACATATATATATATATTGTTTTTTTCCACCATGCATATCATTGCACAACTTGGTGATCTACAAATGGTTTTATTAAAATTTTTATCAAAATATTTAAATGTATACTCACATATCTAATATTTCTCGCCAAAATAAGTTTTTATAATAAGAGTAAGACTTGTGCTTACCATGTATATACGTCGATTCTGATTACAGAATAACACATAAGAATATCCCATGTTTGACAGGATAATATAAAACAAAAAAGGACTGTAAAGAGAAACTTGTTTGTTTTAAAATATGCAATGGGTATGACAAGAGTTTAAAATGACTATGTTTTAGAAATGATGCTTGGTAAGTGTTATCTATTATAAGCAATATAAATTTCTAGACAATATCTGAAATATATCATCCCCTAACATATTATGTCTTGTGGAAGCGGCTACCTCTGCTTGAGACAATCTTGAGACAAGACCTACACTCATTCTCACCTCAAGAGTGTAATTCAGGTGGAAGTAGCAATTCTCCCACATGACGATGCGTTCGTGATGATAGATTCCAGACATCGTCTTGAAATCTATATTGCTCGCAATGGAAGACACTTTCCAGAAGTCATTTCTGAAAAATAGTCATTTTAAACTCTCGTCATATCTATTCTATATTTTTAACAAATAAGTTTCTCATTAGAGTCGTTTTTGTTTTTTTTAACCTGTCAAATGTGGGAGGTTTTTTTTTTGGATCATCCTGTATTTTTACGGTATATATACATTCATATCATTTACGGTACACATACTGGTTACAAATGTTTTTACGGTACATATACCGTACATTTAATTTACGGTATATATGTTGTATAAATATTTTTTACGGTACATATGTCGTACATTTAATTTACGGTACCTGTGCTGTAAAAACATTTTTTACGGTACATATACCATACATTTAATTTACGGTATATATGCTGTAACGATATTTTTTTAAGGTACATGTACTTTAAATACTTTACGGTACATATACCGTCCAGTTAAATTACGGTATATATTCTTTAAATATTTTACGGTACATATACAACAAAATATTTAAATTTATGTTCAGTTAAATTACGGTACATGTACTTTAAGTATTTTACGGTATATATACCGTCCAGTAAAATTACGGTAAAAGGAAGTGTCACAAAGTTGACGGTATAACCACCGTGATTCGAGACCAAAATTTTTTACAGTGTTGCATGCGAAGCCATCATACTAAAAACTTAAGAGTTTAACTTTGACGAAATTTTATGTGGACAATAGTCTAAAGGTGTTATCAGATAAAGAAACTTTCGCCATTTTTGGTATGGTTTGCTGTTTAAAGGAAGTTTTTTTTTTGCTAAGGATAGGCTGGACTAAATTAAGTAAGTGAGCAATAAAGTATGTGAGCACTTGATGACAGATTAGCATTTCAGCATTACATGAGGCAAGATAACTGAATAATCACTTAAAAATGAAGATTCAACGGCCGTTATTTCAAATTTAATTTTATACTACAAAACAAAAATCATGAAAATAAAATATTTTTGTTTTTAGGTTATGTTTTAAGTTTATGAAACTCTATGCTCCGACATTTCAGTCCGACGCAGGCTAGTTTAAAACCTATGTGGGAAGAAGCGGCACATAGCAAAGCTTCATTGCAGTTTTAGCGCCTCCTTACCAAGTATGCTGAGCATATTGACAAGATTAAAATTTAAACTAGTATTTTGTTTTACATATACTGTAAAAAAAGCATATTATTACTATACGCTGAAATTAGTTTTCTGAAAAGTTAAATATAGTTTACATATGCACTACTTTTATGGCCAGTACCGCATTCAGTTCTTCATAAACATATTTTAATTAGAATTTAAAAATATTTATACGAAACAGAAATATTTGATATTATATAGATTTCCTATCTCTTCATTTTTTTATGATTTTCTCATTCATACTTTTCTAGATATACAGTTATATTCAACCCTAGGTTTTATAGCATTTTTACAAAGTTTTATTATTATTTTTTGGAACGGTTTTTAAATATTACAGTTAATAATTGATGTATTTATTGTAAAATCTTATGTGCGCGAGTAAAACTCGCACTTGATTGTTTATTTTAAACTATTGTACTTGTAAATTTCTTTATTTTTTTTCTTTACTATAAGGAATGCTATTTAAAATATCTATATATTCAATGTAATAAATCAGAACCCTTTCGAAACACCTTCAAAAGGGGAACGCGGAATTCTTTGTTAGTTAAGGAAAAGTAATAATATTATCTTTTTAATAGAATGGTGAACATTGAACAGATAAGGACTTCAAGCCGTATTCAGTTGCGAAAAAATTCCAGCCATATCAATGATCAATAATAAACTTATCTTAAAGTAAAATTGTAAAAAGTACAGCAGTAATGTATAATAAGTTCAGTTTTGTGAATACAAAAATTAAAGCTTCTGTTTTTTTTTTCAATGTGCCAGTCGAGCAGAGTTTACGCCAGTCTCGAAATAGAAATTCATATCCAATTGCAAGCAAGTAACTAAATAATAAATGTTTTAAATTAAACAGATATTAAGTGAAAAATATTTGTATTAGTTTATAAATCAAAACATGCCAATTTGTAAAGTTTTAAGTGCGTCAAAGATCGTTACTCGCAAACAACATATAGAAGATAGCAGTACAAAATTTATTAAAAAGAAAAACAATTCATATATAATAATAAAACATTGTGGTATAAGTACTTAATTTAATGAAGATGGTCAGAGATAAGCCCACTCTAAGAAAGAATGAGAGATTATTTATGAGAAAATTAGAGGTTTTATTTATTATTACATGCTTTAATAAAAAAAGTGTGGAATTATAATCCATAGAGTATTAGCAAAGAGAGTGCCCATGTCTGTTTACTAGAGCCTGGTCTCCGAGGTGCTATGAGCATATGTCCCAGCCAGGATGTTTGCCTAACGGGACACCCTTCATGTTTAATTTCTATGCAAGCTTGATACCCCTTTTATCGGCCTCGAAGGGATAAAAGGATGAGTGCACCGTGCCCATTCGGGAGTCGAACTCATCACCTGCTACGCCACAGTCAGATGATCTGACCACTAAGCCACTGGGCTTCAACAATAGACTTAACTCGTCTCAAAAATGATATAACATTTCATTATGCAATAACATAATCAATTCATCTTAGCTAGTAACCATACTAGAAATACAATTCTATAAATTCATGCGATTCTTCATTCAAAATCGGAAATTCATCGACTTACCCAATTTCAGAAAATTCACTGTAAAAGATTCTATACAATCTGTGAATTGGAAACTCACTTTAATCCAACATGCTGCTTAAATGTGAAAAATCTATCAATAATACAACATATTTTAAGGTAAAATTTTGTAAAATGTAGCAGTAATGATCAAAAAGTTCAGTTTTGGGATTACGTAAGCCAAGGTATCTGTTTTTATAGACCCGAAGATCAAACGCGTACTACATATACTTATTTCATTTACTACCATACTATAAATAGATTATAAAACTCCACAGCTGCTTAATAAAGCTTGTATTAAACAAACACTATGACGACAAGACTACAGGAGACACATATGTAATTTTCGAAACATAAAAAACATCAGAGCCAGCTATATTATCTCACAAATATCATTGTTCAGTATGGCACGAACACACACACAATCTCAATACCAGCTCGTACGATAGACTTTTTTAATAAAATAGTGAATAACGTATTTATTCGTGAATAACGCGCACTTTTCCTCCCAAAATTTCTACTAAAAACCGTGGGTGCGGGTTATTCACGGAATATTTTTTACTGCTTTATATAATCACTCCATATGTACCTTTGAATCAAGAAATTAAAACTAATATCTTACTGAATAGAAGTATTCCTGCATCTTTATTTCAGTGCCTGAGTTTTTTATGCAGAAGCGGTAGTTACATTATTTAAGCACTACTTACCAATCTTCATTCCCGCTATACTGCTTTTTATGCAACGCTAACAGTCAATAGATACAGATTTGCACTATAAATAAAAAAATCTGTAAGGTTAAAAAATTGTTAAGAATTTTCTTAGGAAACTGAGAAACCTAGAACTCATTATCAAACTGCGACCCAAGCAACAGATAAAATTTTAATAAGATTAGTATAATTTTACTAGATTCATTTCAAAAACTACACACTTCTGTAGATTTACAAAAACGAAAACTAGTTTTGTAGATTTATCTCTACCTCTCTCTCACCTTTTTTATTTTTTTTATTTTAGTATGAATACTGATTCCTGCGCCTTTACATTTGTAAAATTACAGATTTTTGTTTTTACAATGTAGACGTTCTTAAGTATTTCGTTCGTAGGCGACATTACCATATCATGACACTCACTCTCTGCACGAAGTCTAAAAAATAATTTCGACTTCTTTTCTAGCTTGACGTAACATTTGCTTCGATTTTTTTTACTGAAATTCCTTTGATCATTCATTCCCTTGCATGCCAGATTTATGGTGGATATATACGAGATATAAAAAATCGGCATTTTACATTCTAAAATAATTGGTACGCGTTACATACGCATGCGCGATACACACAAGTAAATACAGTATATTCTTTACCACAGAATAAATGTCGGGAAAAGAAAAGCTAAATGAAATTTCTTTATATTTTTTATTATTATATAAGATTATTTTTTTTTGTTTGCTAAATATTCCCAAACATTTTTACAGGTTGACTCTTAAATAGTATTATGTGATTAAGATGTTAATTTAGTTTCATGTTTTTCGTGAACTTCTGAGCTATAGTATTGGTTTATACCTGTTCATTTTTCTTCTTGTTGTTGTTGTTGAATTGCTATTCCCGCTGACATTAATTTTGTTTTGTTTTAAAACATGGTGTGCAAAAGCTTAATCTTGCATTCCTTCAACAACACTTCCCTCACAAACACATTTCGCTGTTTTTCAGAGATCCTGTAACACAAAACGTCTGCAACCAAGTACAAGTCTATGGATTTCCTGAAAAGCGTCCTGGTAAAACGACGCCTGGTGACGAAATCATGCCAGAAATAGTCTGCCGCGGCCATCTTGAAGTATATCCAAAAGCACATAGACATCTGCATCGTCGCGGACGGCATTGCGGAAAATCTTTATTTCCTCTAGTGCAGAATTTTCTGTTCTTCCGAAAAATGAATAAAACGGGTTGCTTTGTTCACTCGTTTAAAATTTACGGTCATTTATTTGTGGCACAGTATTTTGTTGCCACCCTGTATGTATTGAATTGGTGTTAATCATACTTTAGTTCGATAGAAATTATTTCTAATTGAATGTATCTGAACAAACAAATTCTCATCTTTTGTGAATTCTTTTTAATTTGAATAGACACGTTTGGTTAAAATGAAAATTACATATTCAATGCCAAATAAATTCTTTTTATTTTCATTAATGTCATTGCGAATATTAATATTTTAAGCAACGCAAAATTTCTAAATAAAAACGTTGAATAATTCATCATTTCTGAATGCTAGAAATAAAATCCTCTGTAACAATCACTAAACTACCTTACATTTAAGAATAAAAATTTCAGTTTTAAACGGAGATACATTTTACATTATAGTAAAACGTGCCATTATTTATCTGCTTAAAAATAATTAAATATTTTCACGAAAAGGTTAATGAACCTTGTTTTAAAGAAAAGAAGTAATCATAAAATGTCGTAAACTATAACATTCTGAGTGTATTTTTTTAATAATAAACAGCGAGTAATTTAAATTATTGTTTGATCTTTTTAAAAATAAATATATATACAGTTTGTTACTAGTTAATATATTTCGAAAAGATTCGTGTAAGATTTAGTAGATGTTTTAGAATAATTAGTTTCTTCGAAATAGTTTATTTTTGAAAAGAAAACATAATAATAATATTTTAAGTCGAATTTAATAAGCTACTTTTCGAGATATATTTACATTTACAAACTGAAAAGTATATTTTTGACTGAAGTGTAAGGTTAGTGATTTTCGATACGCATAAAAGTATTTCGTTGAGAATTTTACAAAGATTTCGTAAGAAATACTACCTATTGCAGTCATTATCATAGTACGACTTTTGAAAAGTTCCTTCATAACTTTCTATTATTGAACTCCAGGAACCCAAAAACACCCCCATCTAAAAAGTTATATATATATATATATATATATATATCATAAAATTATATTAAAAGAAAACAAAATAATTACTGATATATTTGACAAAAAGAACGAATTTAATTTTAAAGTTAATACATTTACTAATTTTAAATCCTGTCTTCATAATTCTGTATATAGTTACCGGGTGTCCAGTAAATGACTGACCCATTTTGAGTGTAAATAACAAAAAAACTGTTGGAGATAAAAATGCGCGGCTTGCTGTATTGTTATAAGAATATAAATAAATTTTAAAATATGCACTTTGTTAATGTAATATAATAACATTTAAAATAATATCTCAGTCTCAAGACTGAGATATTATTTTAAATGTTATTATATTACATGAAATATAATACAGATGGTTCAATCACAAATATTATTTTAAATCACTTTCCAACCAACATACCCTATTTCTGAAGCTGATTCGAGAGTCGATTCAACATAAAGATTCAGATTCAGCCGAAAATCTCATATTTATGAAAATCAGAGTCATGTCTGTAATCAAACAGCCTGTTACCGCTAGCGCGATATTTTTTTTCCGAAATTTGAACTATATTAACAAAATACATGTTTAAAAATTTATTGATTTTCTAATAACAATACCGCAAACCGCGCATTATTATCTCAAACCGTTTATTTGTTATTTAAGTTCAAAATGGGTCAGTTATTTACTGGACACCCGGTATATAATCCTTAATCATTTATATAGAATAAAATGTTTATGTTCTTCTCATCTAATTAATGCAAATATTAAAAAGCTAATTTATGATGCATTAAAAAATAATTTTCCTAAGAAATTCATATATATTTTATTATGCAATTAGTTATTACATGATCTTAAAAACAATTATCACATTGCGTAAAAAAATAGTTCTTTAACATAAAAAATAATAAATAATAAAAAAAATTTAAACATAAAAAATATATATAATAAGATGACAGAGGGGTAGATGTTAGAGTAAGGGGGAGGGTGGTTTTGTCTGGATAATACGCAATGGTTATTTTTTTTTTAAATGAGACCAGGAGAGGCACATGCCAAATTGCAAAACATTTTATGCAGGTTGTTCATTTGACACAAATGTATGGATAATTAATTTGTATTAATATTGTTTATGTAATTTAATTTACTTGCATGATTAACACGTACCTAACATTTAACAAATTGGATTCCTAAAATACTATTTTTAAGTGTATAAAATGCATAAATGAATTATCTGTTTTTAGGTGCGTTCGTAATTATATAATACGTAGCACCTATAGTGGTCGTTCAGTCCATCCGTCTGTCCGTCCGTCTGTCCGTCCGCATATAACAACGCAAAAACTACCCAACCGAATCGTTTGAAATTTAAAATACATAATTATTGCATAATTTTGTCGAGTCATTTCAAATTTTATGAAACTCGGATGCATAGATCAATTACAGGGGCAATCAAAAGTATTCCATTACATTACGGTCAATGGGGAAAAAAGTTTCAAATGCATTTTAATTGTTTGAAATTTAAAATACGCAATTATTACATAATTATGTCGAGTTATTTCAAATATTTTGATAATCGTGTGCATAGATCAATTACAGGGGCAATCAAAAGTATTCAATTACATTATGGTCAATTAGGAAAAAGTTTCAAATATATTCTATACGTTTGAAATTTAAAATACATAATTATTACATAATTTTGTCGAGTTATTTCAAATTTTATGAAAATTGGATGCATAGATCAATTACAGGGGCAATCAAAAGTATTCCATTACATTACGGTCAAAGGGGACAAAAGTTTCAAATGCATTTTAATCGTTTGAAATTTAAAATACGCAATTATTACATAATTATGTCGAGTTTTTTCAAATATTTTGATAATCGTGCGCATAGATCAATTACAGGGGCAATCAAAATTATTCAATTACATTATGGTCAATGGGGAAAAAGTTTCAAATATATTCTATACGTTTGAAATTTAAAATACATAAATATTACATAATTTTGTCGAGTTATTTCAAATTTTATGAAAATCGGATGCATAGATCAATTACAGGGACAATCAAAAGTATTCCGTTACATTGCGGTCAATGGGAAAAAATGTTTCAAATGCATTTTAATCGTGTTGCACTCATGCGAACTTAATAAAATTTATATGCAACTATAAAGTACATATTATAATATACATCATACATAATTTGTGGTGCAAAGAACATTTGTTATTGATTTACAAGGCCACACAAAAGTATTCCATTACATAATGGTATAGGGAGAACATTGTTTGATGAGCGTTTTAATTGTAATTCACTGTTAACAATTTTATGAGATTGATATATGAAAGTAATATTTTTAAAACTTCGTTATCGTACGAACGCACCTAATTTGCTACGCTTCACGTGCAATTTCCAACTTGTTATTTTTTATTTCATCTTATGTTAAGATATTGAGTTTAGGTTAGCATAAACAAATCAAATTTTTTCATTTGCATATTATTGTATGGTATTGTATGGCATGTGTAATGTTTTCCGTTATCAAATGCGATTTTTTTCTCTTTTCTATTTCTATTCAATTTAGTAATTTTGTTGTGATTTCTTTTTCATGTTTTTTATTCATTTAATTTTTTTTTTTATGTGTGTTGGTAGCCTCAACTGGTATTATTTTGCTTTTTCATGGCTGATACGAAGATGAAACTACACACTTTATTTGTAATTTCGAAGTATTTGGGGCCTGAGGATTCTGCTTTGGTCTTGAAAATTCGATTTGTATTTAGTTGTTTTCTCTCTCCCTTATATAAAGGTGGTAATTTTTGATTAAATTCAATGTTTCATATATTTTAATGTAATTAATGGATATATATATGTATATATACAGATGGGGTACAAAATAATACGAACACCTGTGAAAAAGTATGACGTATTTCACACCTGCAGTACGGCCGTGCCACCACCAACAAAAGTCTGCCACCTAGTGAGCGTGAAGAGGAAGGCATCAGTCTCTCTACAGCAGTCACCTGTGTTGCATGCGTCAATCGAACTGTATGTAATAAGTTGAAATGTCAGACCTGTCAGAGTTCCAAAGAGGAATGATTTTTGGAGAGCGTTTAAGTGGAGCATCGTTTACGAAAGCAGCAAACCTTTTAGGGGTTACAAGCACTACGGTACAGCAGTTACGACAGCGTACACGAAAAAAGGTAAGGCGACGTCTTCAAAGCGCAACAGTGGCCGAAAGTCCAAGCTTGCCCTTAGGCATAGATTAGTCTTGAACCCATAATAGCCCGGAAGCACTACAAATCGTCATCCGAGATAACATCCGAAATGAACAGACATCTCCAGGATCCCATTTCAACAAAAACTGTCAAAAAGGAACTCCATTCTGCGAGCATTAATAGCACAGTGCAATTCGAAAACTCTTGGTGACAAGAACTATTGCCTTCAAGCGACTTCAATGGTGCAGAGATCCCAAACAGTGGTCACCACAGAAGTGGCAACATGAATTATTGTCAGTTGAATCGTTATTTGCACTATTTCAGACGACCGGACGCGTTTATGTCTGGAGAACACCCAGAGAAGCGTTTAAACCTGAATGCCTGATGCTGAATTTGAAGCATTCGGGTGGCTCCATTATGGTCTGAGGTTCGATATCTTGGCGCGGTTTCGGGCCACTTGTTATTCTGCATGGGAGGATCAAATTCCAATCTCTATCTAACCAGTCTAGGGGATCATGTCCACCCTTTTGTCCAGACTTTATTCCGTGGAGAGACGACCGCTTTTTCAAGACGACAATGCCATATCCATACTGCAGGGTGTGTTAAATCTTGGTTCGACGACCTTGACGATTAAGTTGAACATCTTCCTGGCCCTCTCAGTCTCCAGATTTGAATATTATTAAACATATATTGGAAGATTTGGAGTCCAAACTTCGTTCTCAATTTCTTCCTTCATCCAGTCTTTCGGAATTAAAGACCAATATTATGCAAGAGTGATGGCTTAATATACTTTCAAATATTGTCCATGACCTTTATACATCTATAAAAGGTAACATTAAATGTACTTCAGTCAAAGGGTAGACCAGACCCCTACTAATAAAGATTTTCCATTATTTCTCAGGTGTTCGTATTATTTTGTCCCCCATCTGTATATGTGAATGTATTTATGTACTAAATTTTGTCCGCAATATAAAAGTATCAATAATGCATTCATCGTCTTGAAACTCGCCAAAAAAATTGAGATGGCTAATATCTTGATGGGGACTGCGATTGGGTAAAATCAACCCAAGGGGATGGAAATGGGGAGGGTTTCAAATTTTCAATACTGCTTTAACATAACACGAGTCTGATAAAACCGGACTCTTACGCAACAATGACAGGAATAAAAATAAACATTTTTCGCAATAGCAGTTGCCAACAATTAACAAAAAATATAAATGTTTAATACAACAAATGTTTACTACATAAAATGTTTACTACAACAATTTCTTTATTGTTGCAACATTTCCACAGGAAATTTGAAAATAAAATATTTGCTCGAATTTAAGAAAAATGAATATTACGTCATAACTTTTCAATAGCAAATTTTCCACTTGAAACAAGAGAAATCAAATAAATAGCTTGACGCATTTTTTAAAGCAAACTTTACGTCATAGGGGAAATAAAGTAAACGAAAAGCAGCTGAATATATAACGTCATGTGAATTTAAAAAGACGCAGTAAAACATAATAAAACCAGACTATTCCAAATTTTCAGACCATATTTTGAAACTATGGAAATATTATCCTATGTTAACATTTTGAGGCTGTATAATTTTTATTTCGACCTTTTTAAATGCTTATGTGTATGGGTTTATATTAGAATTTTCACGAAAGATTTTTAAGTCCCACGATCTCATTCTTAGTGATGAAACTGGGTTTATTTCTTATCGTGTTTCAGTTGTTGATGATGAAATTGGTAACAAACTTTGAAATCTACCTCCGCCTGTAGACCCAGCCTGCTGGGATTTTTTTTTTAATTCTACAATTTCCTAATTCAACTAAACTTTTACGACACTGATTTACAGTTTTTTTAGTTTTAAACTTCAAACTATACATTGAAGTATTACATTTATTTATTTATATATATATATGTGTATATATTTATAATTAAACATTCATTACGTTATTTGATGGTATTAAATATTTATTATCAAAAACGGAGTCATTAAATGATTGCATTCTTGTTTATCGACGATACTATCTGATAGTATAAATGGTGATTCTAAATTGTTTTTATAATAATAGAGGGGTGATAGTACACATCAAGACAAAAACTATTAAATAGGAAACCAAGGTCCCAAACGTTTTACAAAGGAGATAGCTGCCATTAAAGTTTAGGGTCCAAAATATCAAATTAACATAAAAAACAAACCCCTCTTTTGTTGTAAAAACAATTTAGAATCATCATGTACAACAACTTTTTGCAGGCAAAAAAGTGAAACTTCATATAATTTAAGCGCCAAAATGCCTCAGAAGAAACTGAAAGTGGGCATTTGATTGGAAAGTGTTTCTTCTCTCTAATTGTCTTAAAAACTGTGAGAGAAAGTTTTTGAAAAGAAATTATGAAATTTTCTGTGATAATTTTGATGACTGAATATTATATGAATTCATACTTTCCGTTGCAGCCCCAAAGACAAATCCACACAGAATAGAAATAGAAATATGATTTATGGTTATAGTTTATTCGGAGTCTTGAAAGGCGATGAAATTGTGAAACCACTAAATGGATTCGCTATGTGCAAATCGCAATAAAAGTTTTTTTTTTTAATTGCGAAGTATGAATACAGTAATAACAAACAAATGATGAAAATGTGAAACTACTAACTGGAATCGCTATGTGCAAATCACAATACTTTTTTTTTCCTTTCATGCGAAGTGTGGCTACAAAACTAACAAACAAAATATTTCAACAAGAGGATAAGTATCCATCTGAGATTTTATCATCTCTCTTACGAGTAACATACGACTTTAAGGATCTCATAGTAAATACATACAGTTGGCTCTCGTGAATTCGAATTCCGACAAATCGAACCTTCGCTTAATTCGAACTAAACATGAGCTCTCAACTTTTTCCATAGCAGAATAACGCTAAAAATTTTCATTAATTCAAACTCATTTTCCCTTCACTTCGTTCAATTCGAACTAACGATTTCCGGTTTTTTATTTTTTATTTTCCATGCTTCCAAATCCCTCACCCCCTCTAACGTAAAATCTAAGGGCGTTTGATGCATTCGAATATTTAAAATATCTCCTAGGGAAATTAATATTTTTAACTTCTATTTTGTTGCCCACTTTTCAAAAGATTCCTTTATTTTTCTTAAATGTCAAAATATTTCTAAAATTTATATTTAGTTTTATACGAAGCGTTAAATTCTCACTTACAGTTCGTTAATTTTTAATACAAAAAATATTAAATTCAGCATATAAATATTTTGAAAGCTAAGAAAAAGAAATACATCATTTAAGAAGAATATACAAAAAAAAAGAAGTAATCCGTATAGAGAGAGTTAGATATGTGATATATTAGATATAAAAGAGCTATGTTAAATATACAAATGAATGAAACATCATTACTTAAGGGGACGAGGTACCTTTAAAATCATTTTTTTCTATTTTTAAAATTGCGCTTTAAATATTATTCAAGGGTACATTATATGCATTATAACATATATTTATCAGAAAAAAAAAATGTATTTTTTTTTTTTTTTTTTTTTTTTTTTTTTTTTTTAAGTAGGGAAATTTGTGTAATATTTTAGATTTAACTTTTCAAAATGTCCCATGTGCATTCGATATCAATGAAAATCTCCAATATTATTTATACAAGTTTGATTTATATATATATATAAAACTGTGCATGGAATTTCATATATCTCAATATAAAGCTGAAAAAAGAAAATATTTGAGCATTTTTGAACTTATTTTTACAATAAACTGCCTGTAACTTTTACAATTATTTTTATTTTCGAAAAACCATGCACAGTTTTATGACACATATGGAGATGAATAACTATAAAAAATTTCAAAGCATTCAGAGACAAAATAATGCGCATGGAGCATTTTGAAAAGTTCTCGTTAAATCTAAAATATTACAAAAATTTTAATATTCTTGTCAAAAAATTTTTTTTACATTTTTTGTGATAAATATGTGACATAATACATACATTGTACACTTCAATATTATTCAAAGTACAATAAAAAAAAAAAAGATTTTGAAGGTCCCTTGTCCCCTTAACAATATAGAGGAGAATTCCGAAGCTCAGTGACAAGCACCCTTAAAGTATCCAATCCGACTTTGTTCGGAGATGTTTTTTTATCTCTACTTTTGACACATTTTTATATTTTTCAGTGTAATCAAACGCAGAATAAAGAAAATTATAAAAATGTATGTCTATAATCTATCCAGCTTTTTAAAAGTTTGAAGACTTTTGGTCAATTTAATTCATTTTTTATGAAAACGGCTCCGGCTCTTAAAAAATAAATAAAAATATAAAAATAAAAAATGAATATAACACAATTTTTTTAACATATGCGTACGAGGACTGCTATTTATATTCCTGGCCTTGGCAACAAGGAATGTTATTAGGCTACCGCTGACGATTTTAATTGAAAATTTGATATTTTTAACCATGACTTAATTTCTCCAGAACAATTTTCCATTTCAGCTTGATTTGTATTATTTGCTGTAAATTGAAAAATTCATCTTGTGCAAAAAGTGAAATTGATTCGTGAACATTTTTATGCGATCATTTTTCATAAATTTCGACGTGGATTGTCAAGATAAGAGTACTTCTATGAACTTAATTTTTTATACAACAATAAAGCACTATTCTAAAGCACTGTAAAAAACTGGTATAACAAATTCATTCATGTTTCATGTTCGCTCTAAGACACATTCCGTGAAGGTCTACCAAAATCGGTTGTTGTGCCAGAAAATATCGACGTTGTGCCTGAACTGATAAAGCAAGATCGAAAAGTGACATACCGTGAGATTGAAAAAACTTTGGACATTTGTATGACAGGCATCAATAAGATATTTCCTGACCTTTTGGTAGTAAAAAATATTTATTCGCATTACAGCCCGCATAATCTAGCAAACGCTCAAAAGGAAGCTTGTATGAATTGGGGTAAGGAAATGTTAAACAAATACGTTCAAGGTTAATAAAAAGTTGTGTATAACATCTACACAGGTGACTTATTATGTATCAATGCATATGAGCCGGAAACAAAACAGCTATCAACTGTATGGGTCTTCAAAGTTAGCCACATTCAACAAAAGTTGTTTGAGGAAGAGGCACATCGAAGCAAATGGTTGCTTGTTTCTTCTACATTACCGGTCACATGGCGACAGTGGCATTAGAGCAACGCAGAATAGTCAGTTCTGAATGGTACTTGACTTTTTATTTGCCAAAAGTCTTCGAAGAAATTTTTAAAAAGCAGAATAACAAGTGAATAAATATTTATGACAATGTGAGCTCTCACACATCGTCTCTAACAAAGGAATTTTTGAAAGGCCAAATCATCGACGTGGTGGGTCATCAGCCATAGAGCCCTGATTTGTCATCCAGTAACATTTCTTTATTCCCACACATCAAAAATAAATTACGTGAATAATGATTTTCGACATTGGAAGTAACGGTTGATGTGTTCAAAATGCATGTTTGGAGTTAACTCCATAGGAGTGGAAACAGTGATTCGAAAATTAGCTCAAACGGTTGTAAAAGTGTTTTGATCTTCATGGAGAATACTTTGAAAAGCAATAAATTCAATAATGATCATAAATGTCTATGTTTTCATTATTAGGCCAGAAATATAATTAGCAACCCTCGTATTATTGAGTGTAATGAACAAATAACTAGTCAATATACGGAAATTTAAAAGAGTTACAATTGATTGTATTCAAATATACATAGAACATTTCCGTCATTTTACGTGTAATTTTTCATAAAAATAGTTATGCATCAAATAAGTCACTTAGAGTTAATTATTTAGTTCATTGCACTATATATATTATCGAAAACCTACTCAAAAAATGTCATGGTTATAAGATAACAAAATTTTGAATTAGAACAATAGTCGTTTATCTTTTCCGATAAAAATCTAATTTTTTAGAAAACGCATTTTAAGTTTTGAACTTTAGTTTAAATTAACATAGTTTGCTTTTTTTTTTCAAGTGGTTTTATTTTATTTCTCATATGCGTAAAATAAATATAAAAACAGATTTATAATTAGAAATGTTCAATCTATAAGAAACTCAAATAATAAAAAAGAGACGAATTTTCATCTAAATTGACGTTTTAAACATAGGCGGATACATTAAAATAAGTTGTAAAAATTTTCCATTTTAATGTTTTTGTTTTAAATGCACAACGCTGTTCCACATTATACATATGTTTATCGAGCTTAAACAGATGTATTTTTTATTAGTAAAATAATATTAATTACTTTTAAACACAAATGAAAATGAAAAATATTTTGTATAAAGTACTTCCTCCCGAAAGCAAAATTCATTTTCGTCACGTATTATTGGGGAAACATAATAACTTATTCAGTGTGTAGTTTTACGTTTAAAATATATATATCAGATTTTATAAAATATGGATGAATTCCATTTCCAAATTGTATTAAACATTTTCTTATGCACGTATTTGAAAGATAATATTGGACTTAGAAACATTAATATTTTAATGTCTTTTAAAAGAATTGAATATTTCATTTGAAATTGCCAGAAGCCTATTCAGTATTCGAGATTCACAAAGTAAGAAAAAATACATTTAAAATAATGGAAATTTCATATCGTATTGATATATATATATGTATAATATATATTTAAAGCAGTATAAATATTTTATGAATTTCTGATAATTTTTTTGTCATTTACATTATTGAGTCATAAACTAAATGCAATTTAATAAAAACAAAATTCGTAACTGAAACGTTTAAAGTCTCATAATAT
Organism: Maratus speculifer; assembly: GCA_964019185.1. Taxonomy (NCBI): domain Eukaryota; kingdom Metazoa; phylum Arthropoda; class Arachnida; order Araneae; family Salticidae; genus Maratus; species Maratus speculifer. Next base: position 248,776,404 of record OZ025295.1, on the reverse strand, counting down.
ATTTATTATGCATTGTCATTTCAATTGCCTGAGAGACATTATAATAAATTAGACTTCATAAAATATCTTCTGTCTGATAAATAAAAAGAACATGCATTATAGAGTAAATAAAGATTGTCGAAAAACGATTGAATTTTGTTCTGTAGTGTTTTGTTTATGTGAATATAATGTTTTAAAAGAAATTTATCTTCATAACATAAAAACATTCAATGCAATGTCTAATTTTCAGTTGGTGCAATAAATAACAATACGCCCACAAATATTCGATGTTTCACAGTGTTTTTTTTTAATATACGACAACATGAAAATAAATCTTTAAACGGTGAAATTGTGTTTTTGTTAAACTTTATCTATATTTGGACAATTAATATGTAAAAAACTTTTAATATGGGGGAAAATGTACAAAGAGTATTTCTAGTACACAGTATAATTCAAATATATATATCAGACGTGTAAAGGTAGATAAAGGGGTCCTTAGTATGCAGCTCGCATATAGGAATATGTCCGGAAAAATCGCGTTTAAACGGTTAAAGGAGCTGTTAAGTTTAATATATAAATGATTCATGTCAGAGAAACGTTTTATTGCGTCGAACTAAACAAGGCCGTATTCTGTTTTAAAACTGTATTTCTGCACTTGCATTCCGAAACGAAATTAACTTACGAAAGTCTCCTATACCTGATTTTAGCATTTCGACATATGATTTTGAAACACCTTGTATATGACAAAATTTATGCTATTTCCAAATATTTTAATTTAGGTATTTTCTCTTTGTATAATTAAAAATAATAATAATAAAAAGATATGCTGTTTAGACAAGCAAATAACATTTTATTTTTTGTGAAGTTTTAAGTGAATGCTGTTAAAAAATGCTGCGTCAAGAGCGTCACAGATGAATAAAACTAAATATATCATGCATCAATTGAACATATGTACAAAAACATGGTAAAAAAAAAAAAAAAAAAAAAAAAAAAAAAAAAAAAAAAAAAGGTGGAGTCAATTTATATTTAAAAAAATATACAAAATTTTCAAACAAACAATGTCTTTGATGACACTTTTTCCCTATCAGAAAATGAAAAATCGTATTTATCTTTCCTCTTTCTATGTCTTCCAAATGAGGGAATTAAATATCTCTTTTTAGCTCTCAGGTTATCATAGACTGAGAATTTATGTGCCGCCCGTTCTTTATGTATATGTATGTTCGTTCGTGCGTGCGTACGTGCGTGTGTAACGCGATAACTCATGATAAAAATATCCAATCCACTTGAAATTGTGTATATAGATATATCCTGATAAGACGGTTCCCTGATTAATTTTTGGAGTTCATTCGATGTGTATAAGAGGAGGAACGGGGGGCTCATGCCCCTCCCCCTAATTGATATAAATGGGTTTTTCATGCAGGATTAACAGATATCGTTCAAATCTCTGAATACTTTTGGAAGTATAATGGTTAAGTATAAAAGAGGGGGATAAGTCCTCTTAAATTATATAAATGCTAAATGGGTTTTTATTAAGAATTATCCGATTTGCTCTGAATTTTGGATATAGATTTTTTTATATGATAAAGCATGTCCTTGATAGTTTAGGAGGTTCAATGATTAAGTATAAAAAAGGAGAAAGGGAAGAGTAGTTTCTACTTCTTAATTTTTTTCGAACGGAATTAACCCTTGAAAATATAAGGCTGTAATGTACAATTAGTATGCGTAGCCTGCGAGCTCAATGCCATCAGTTTAACTGGGCAATATCCTTTTTATTTCTTTCCTTTTCCGAAAGAGAAATGAGAAAATGGACAAAAACGTCATTTTGATGGCACATTCTGGCAACATAACTATGTAAAGTAAGAATGTCCCATGGACAATAGAATGATAGGAATATTTTTTTTTCAAATTCAGGGAGGACCTACTTGCCTTACCAAAAAATAATCATATATATAATATTTAGTTCAGTTCTAGAACTAACTTCATACACTTTTATGTGGTGCAATATTGAAAATGACATAAAATTCCATCTTGCAGCGCCCCTTTGCGGCGGATTTTTTTTTTTCTGATTCAGGGCGATCCAACTAGCCATAGCCATACACTTACACAAAAAAAATCGTTCAATTCGATGCATAACTTCATGTACTTTTGGTCGATACAATATTGAAAATGGCCCAAAAATCGCAATTGCAGCGCCCTCTTCCGGCGGAATATTTCAAACTGAAGGAAGACCTGCTTGCCACAGTCAAAAACACTCACAAAAAATTTGGTTCAATTCTATGCATAAGTTCATACACTTTTTGATGGAGGAATGGTGGCATACACCAAAGCATACAGACAGACACACAGACACACGGACAGACAGACATTTTGTAAAAACATGTTTTTTGGAATCTCTGACCCCAAAAACGTGTAAATTCGTCAAAAACCGGAAGTCGAAAAAAATTTCAATTACAATACTTTCTTTTATTGAAGATAGAAGAAAGTAATAAGCAGGTAATGATATACTAATAGTTTGTGCCAAATATATGTATCAGTTGTTGTTGCTTGCCATACATACAACACTCCAAACATATATGCATTGAATTTTTCAAGAAAAATAGCATTGATAACCCTGAACTTTGATAGTTTTTAAAGGGAAGCGGAATTTTTTTTTAGGGCTTCAAAATTGCGCATTATTCATTAAAATTTTGTTAAAATTTTGTATTAAGAATATATTTATGTCATAATTAGTCTCTTAAAAACTGATTCTTTCAAAAAATGTATATATGTCAAATTTATATATCATCTTTAATATCATAACATTGTGAAAATCAGCAAAGTTATAAACATATCAAAAAACAATATTTAATGTAAAAAAGGATTTTTTTAAAATAAATATTTAAAGATTATTTATTATTCCAAAATGATTTCATGTCATAATGCTTAATTTATATTATTAATGTAAATTTATATTTTTGGAGACTTCCTCTGCTGTTTTTAACACTTTCCAATAAAGATAAAAGGTGTTTACGCATTCGTTTTGTCTATCCGTCTGTCCACTCTCTAACTCCCATATACTTGGATTTTCATACAAATGGTAAACACCCTATTTAGGGCTTTTTATGCATGTATATAAATCCTTTCGCTTTCTAACGTAATGTCTGTGAGCGTTTGATGCACTCGAATATTTAAAATATCTCCTCAGGAAGTTAATATTTTTAACTTCTATTCTGTTGCCCACTTTTTACTTTCTTCTATCTTCAATAGAAAATAGTATTGTTATCGAAATTTTTTTCGACTTCCGGTTTTCGACGGATTTACAAGTTTTAGGGGTCAGAGATGCCAAAAAAACATGTTTTTTTACAAAATGTCTGTCTGTCCGTGTGTCTGTGTGTATTTCTGTGTGTATGTCGCCATTCTACTATTCAAAAGTGTATGAAGTTATGCATAGAATTGAACCACATTTTTGTGTAAGTGTATGGCTATGGCTAGTTGGTCCTCCCTGAATATGAAAAAAATCCGCCGGAAGGGGGTGCTGCAATAGCGAATTTTATGCCATTTTCAATATCGCACCACCTAAAATTGTATGAAGTTTGTCCTAGAACTGAATAAAAATTTTTGTATATAATTATTTTTTGGTAAGGCAAGTAGGTTCTCCCTGAATTAAAAAAAAACGCCAATCATTCTGTTGTTTATCGGCTCGTGCAGAGACGGAAATTCGTTTTTAATCCGATTAATTGACTGAAGCAGAAATTTAAGATAAATAACCAAGTTCGTATAATATTGTATTAAAATTATTAAAGCATTAAAAGGAGTAACTATTTTTTTTAAAGTATTAAAATGTACGTAAGAGATAGAAAAAAGTTTTGGGATTGGCACATCTAACTAGTTAATAGATGCTTTTGTTTTTCTTCAATGTCAAAATATTTCTAAAATGTATACTTAATTTTAAATGAATCGTTAAATGTTTACTTACAGTTCGTTAGCTTTTAAAACAAAAAATATTAAAATATTTTGAAAGCTAAGACAAAGTAAGACATCATTTAAGAAGAGTAGACAGAAAAAAAAGTTAAAAAGATGTAAAATAGAGAGATTGAGATATGAGATAGGTTAGATATAAAAGAGCTATGTTAAATATACAAATGATTGAAACATCATTACTTAACACAACAGAGAAGAATTCTGAAGCTCAGTGTCCAGCATCCTTAAGGTTTCCGACTTCGGTGGAAGATATTTTTTTAGCTTTACTTTAAAAAAATTTTTAAATATTTTTCCCTGTAATCAAACACAGAATAAAGTAAATTATAAAAACATATGGCTTTTTAAAAGTTTGAAAACTTTTGGTCAATTTTGTTCATTTTTTTATGAAAACGGCTAAGGCTCTTAATAAAAAAATAAAAATAAAACAATAAAAAATGCATATAGCACAAATTTTTAACATATGCATATTAGATTTTCTTCAGTATAATGAACTAATAACTAGTTACTATACAGAAACTTAAAAAGATACAACTGATTGTATTCAATTACATAGAAAATGTTCTGTAATTTTACATGTGATTCTTCTTTTCAAATCAATCAAGTCAAATAAGTCACTTAGAGCTAAATCTTTAGTTTATTGCATTCTATATTTAGTCGAAAAGCTATTAAACAAATTTCATGATTATAAGATAATAACATTTTGAGTTAGAGCAATAGTCGTTTATCTTTTCTGATAAAAATCAAATTTTTTAGAAAACGCATTTAAAGTTTTCAAGTAAAGTGCTTAATCTTGTTACTGATAGGCATAAAGAAAAAATAAAAACATATTTATAAATGGAAATGTTCACTCGATACGAAAGTCAAATATTAAAAAAATCGAATTTTCATCTAAATTGACGTTTCAAACGCGGGTGGATACCTCAAAGCAAGTTGTAAAAAATTTCCATTCTATCGTTTAAAAAAAAAAAAAAAAAAAAAAAAAAAAAAAAAAAATGCATATCGCAGTTTCACGTTCTTTTTAATACAAATATGTGTTTATTTAGCTTAAACAGATGTAATTTTTACTAGTAAAATATTATGAATTACTTTTAAAACAAAAATAAAAATGCAAAATATTTTGTATAAATTACTTCCTCCCGAAAGCAAAATTCATTTTCGTCAAGTATTTTTGGGGAAACATAATAACTTACTCAGCGTCTAGTTTTGCGTTAAAAAATATATATCAGATTTTATAAAATACTAGCAGGCTATGCCCGCTGCGCTGGTCAATATTTCAAAATCAACCGTGGATGAAACGAATTGGTGAATTTAAATTTGCATTTTAAATAATTTGGACCTCCAGCAGCACCTTGCTCATTGCTGAAAACGATTTAGACATTAAATTATCTTAAACGTTGGACAATATCCTACTATTAAGAAGTAACTATTTTAGTTTATTACTAACAGTGCACATTTAGAAGCGAAATGATACCATTGTGGCAACGGGATTTAAAATTTTTCCTTATCTGAAGAAATATTCACTATTACCGTCGTTACTACGGTACAACTTCTGAAAAATTTCTTCAAATCTTTTCATTATGTGAAGCCAGGAACCCAAAGCTACTCTCACCTAAAAATTTTATATATATATTAAATTTTGTCCGCCAGATAAAAGGCACAATTATGCAAGAATCATCTTCAAATTCGTCAAGTACATTGAGATGGTTAATATCTCAGTGGGAATTGCAAATGAGAAAAATCGGCCCAAGGGAGTGGTAATTGGGTTCAAAAATTTGAATACCACCTTAACATGGTTTTGACAAAACCAGCTCTTACAAAACAATAGCAGGAAAAAAAATAAACATTTCTCATTACAGAAAGTTGCCAACGATAAAAAAAAAAACACACACACACACACACACACGCACATTAACCACTTCAACGGTTGCCCCGAGATAAGTCGGGGGTTAAAGCACTGTTTCCCCATACCCGTCGCCGGTTAAGTGGTTAAAATTCTCACTACCGCAATTACTTTATTATTGCTAAATTTTCTCCTGAAAAATGAAAAAATTATTTGCTCTTTCGTATTTAAGCATTTTCTCTTTGTTATTTAAGATAAAATTATGTAAATTTGTATAATTTGGCGAACGATTTGGCAAAATTGATTGACGTGATAATCAAGTATGTAGTCAATTTACACTTTTCATATTTCACAAAAGATTCCTACACACACATCATATACGCAATAGGTTTAGCACGATATTCTTGCAACTACAATATGGCAAACCCCTCGTTTTGGAAACTTTATTATTTTCTATCATTTTAAACAGCAATTAACAATAAATAAAAAAGTAACTGTAGAACAAAACAACAAATATCATTTCAAAAAAGAAAATGAAAGTAAATAAACAACTTATCATCAGGTAAACAACTATAGCTGGGTTACCATATAAGGCAAATAATGCCATTTTGGCGCCTGTGAGATACCTCGATGAGTATATGACCAAATCTGTGACACAATTTCCATATTTGCAAAAAACTTTAATCGGTATTTATACTGCATTTTCCCTACTTATGTATAGTGAAAAAACTTTGACACAGATGTCATGTATGCACCACATTGGCGCAATTTTTTTCTGGCGCCAATTTGGAGAAAACCTGGTGTTTAATTACCAATTTCATAAATATTTTTTATTTATTTTATAATTTTTGAAAAAAAAATAATAAATAAAAAAGTTTAATTAATAGCTGAAGAAATAAATGATATTATTTAAAAAAACAAAATGAAAGTTAATAAATAGTTTATTAGTAAATAAACAACCATAGTCGGTTTACCATGTGAGGCATAAAATCGCCATTTTGTTGCAATCGTGCGAATGTGGTGCGTATATGACATCTGCGTCAAAACTTTAAAAAGTTGCAATTAAATTATTTTACAGTTTGGATGAGGAAGACATTTATACTAAAATTTAAACATTATACGCATTTTTTTTTCTATAACTGCTATTTATAAATTTACAATTAAACATAAAAAAAAATATCCTAAAAATGCTCTCACACATTTAAAAGAGAGTGAGAGAATTTAGTAATTGCAAACATCGCTCCGGTATGCCTTCTAGGTATAAAATCGCATTGTTTGGTGACAAAAGTAAATTCAAACACCCAAATAAACCAATAACATACAATTAACAGATAAAACCATTTTTAAAAGTAATTCTGCTATTTCCTCCTGCAAGACACATAATGGTAGAATTAGATTTTAAAAATATTTTTTTTAAAAAATAGAAAAATGTTATTTACGTTTTATCTAATAAAATATTTAAAATACATTTTTGTTAGCCTGCGCGAAAGAGAATAGCGAAAGTTTGATTGAAGAAATATTGAAGATTAAATGTTCAATTAAAAAAGACTTGTAAATTTTATTCAGCGGGAATTTTTCATTTCAAAATGTTGAATTTATCTATAGTAATAACACATAATTGCATAAATTTACTTTGAATTGCAAAATTTTTCCTTCAGTACTACTTGGTTATACCGTCGACCAATTTCGCCAAATTATACAAATTGCCAAACTATTAGCCAGATTATATAGATTAGCATAAATTTTCATTTAAATAATGACAAACAAATTAGCAGAACATATATAATAGTAGAAATAAAATGTCGAATTAAAAATCACTTGATGACATAATTAGTATTTATATTATGCTTAATGCCAAGTGAATGTGACATTTACGATCATCCATTATTGACATTTAATCTTGGAATTTGGGGGTAGATTTTTAATCGATGGGGTAATCTTTCCTTACTCAGTTTTTAAATTTTAAAACTGAAATTTTTCCTCTAAGTGAAATTGACGAAATGGCGCAAGAAAAATTTAATTAACAATGAAAACATTTGCAAAAAGAAATAAAAGAATTATACTCATATCTATATAATTTAAGATTGAATATTAAAATATACTCTAAAAATTATCTTCACTTGGAAAAAAAAAAAAAAAAACATTATTGCGACTATTTTGAACGTAAGTCAGGCATTAAGTCAGTAGTTCATTTTCGGCTTAAAAACACATTCTTTGGCGACATAAGCAAGATGAAAATGGTATAGAAACGAATAGTAACTCACAACTTACAGTGTCTTTTACAATCAGATCTGCTTTTTTCTGCTGTAAGTTATATTATACGGAAATTCGATAAAAAAGAGAAAGAAAATAATAAAAAGGGAAATAACTATCATTCAAAATTCATTTAATGAATTTCTGAAATTCATGTTTTTATTCTAACACCAGAGATAAGTCGCCAAAAGTTGAACCAATTGTTATATTTCGCGTTAAATTATTTTCTAAGCATTACAAATATTTTTTTCATTTTCAAGATAAATATATTTTTATAATATTACGGCTCATTTAAGCGGTCTTTCTTTATTATTATTAATATTATCAGCAATCATTTTCTGCTATTATTTGCAAGATATTTGTAATATTTGTAATAGATATAGCCATTTTAATTCTTTTAGCAATTATAATTTTCGCCAAAAACAGCTACTGGCAACCCTTTTGTCAAAAATAACCGAAAAATACGAAATTTACTACGAAAAATCAGAGTTATCCCTGTAAATTTGAATCATAAACCTTCGGAAAAATATTTCCTATCGAATGATACAATCGGCAAAAAAATCCATCGGGTAGTTTATGAAAACACTCGTTTGGAAGTTTCAGAACTTCTGCTTTATAATATACTAGCAGGCTGTGCCCGCTGCGCTGGTCCATTTTTCCAAACAAATCTTGATTCAAACAAAATGGTGATTTGAAATTTCTTTTTTAAAGCATGTAGACCATTACCTAGAATGTCCTTCCGCAATGCTGAAAACGATACCAGTGCCTTTGTCATTGCGATATTCTACTATTGTATGCCTTGGACAAAATTTTTTGTAATTAAGTACCATCTCTCTTATTTGATAATTTATAGTAGAGTTTGATATGAAAATGAGACCGTTGTGACAGCAGGAATCAAAATGTCCTCTACTCATCTTATTATTTTGTCAGTAAGCATTACAATGATTATCAAACTCTATTAATTTTCAAAAAGCACATTATCATTTTTTAGTTCTTAAACTCCCGAATCTGAACTTGCACTATGTGCAGATCTGGTAGCCTAAATGCAATCTCCTTACATGTTGCATTACATTTTTTAATAACCGTCCTCTTCTGGCAACTCTACTATACAGTTTTCTATCTACGTTGGTCTGTTTCAGGAAAGTACATAGCAAAAAAATATAAAAAAAGAGTGTTTAACTTATATATTTATTAGAACAATGGAGCATAAAAGGTGTGTTTTAAAGCTGAATTATTTGGGTAAAATTAAAATTACATCAGTTTCACTGCCTCTTCATTTTTTTAAACCAGTTGCAGGGCTGCCACAGGCGACTATTTTTATATTCCGTTCGCACTACTATTTTTCTAATATAAATTTCAAAATAAATTTTTCTTGCAAGTGTTGTCAAAATGTATGTTAAGGATTTCTGTTTAAAGAAAGTGGTGCCAGTTAGAGTTAAAAAATAGTCGCCTGTGGCAGCCCTGCTGTTGCAAACGTGTAGCTGTTAAATCGGAAATAATCTTGACGCTAAATTTTTTAGAAAAATAAACTTTCAGCTTGTAATAAATTCCATTATGATTTTTGGCGCCAAACATTAGAATTGCTTATAACAATTTGTTACAAATGTATCAGACTTATTTCGTGTTTATTGTCAAAGGAAAGTGAAGTTTACAATCATCTATTATTGGCATTTAATCTTTACCTTGGCGATAGTTTTTTTTTTTTCGACGGGGTAATGAAGTAGTATTTAATAGTTAATTTTTGATAAAATTCTGTTGATAGAGCTTAATGTTAATTAAAACTGCAACATAAACATCATAAACAAAATTTTCTACTGTCGGTATTTAATGTATATTTTTTTCTTAGCCAATTTTAAAGTATTTTTTTAACCTGAATGATTGATAAATTAATTGCAAATATATATTTTTTAATTCTATATCATTGATATTCCGAATATTTTTCCTGCACATTGCAAATATTGCTTTTTTAGGGATAGTAAAATAACTACAGATGAAAAATACATAAACAGGCTAAAACACAGAATTAACGACAACTTGGCGAATGTCTCTTGAAAAGTACGCCAGTTCAGTCAACTTAAATATCCAGATAGAATTTTAATAAATAATAGGTACTACTTTATTATCCCATGGATCAATTTTGCCAAATTATATATATATTGCAAAACGATTCTCCATAATATACCAAACGAATATAACTTTTATTTTAAATAACCAAAGAATCAATAAATTACAATAATATTAATAGAAATACAAATAACGTCGAATTAAAAAGTAGTTAATGACGTAACAAACGCATGTAACATGTTTAATTTCAAATCAATGTGGCATTTACGATCATCCATTATTGACATTTAATCTTTTATTTTGGCGGCAGTTTTTTGGTCGAAGGGATAATCAAGTAGTACCAAATAATATAAAAAATATAAATAATAATATAGCCAATAATATTTTGGTCAGGTGTCATGTATGGATCACGTTGGTGTGATTGCAACAAAATTGTGATTTTATGGATTGCGTGGTAATCTGGTTGTTGTTGTTTATTTACTAATAAACTTTGTTTCTTTACTTTTCTTTATTTTTTTCTTTCTTTATTGTTTTGTTCTATAATTATTAATTAAACTTCACTTATTTATTATTGTTTCCTTTTTAAAATAACCGAAAATAATTAAAAATAATATAGCACATAACTGGTATTTGAAAACGCAGTGTTTGCCAAACTGATGTCAGATTTAAAAAAACACGCCAAGGTGATGCGTATATAAAAATGGAAAAATGTTTATAATAATGTAAACAAAAAAGTAAACAAATAATTAAAAAATCGCCTTTTCGATTTTAAAAAAAAATAACGCCAAGCAGTCATTAATTCTGTAGTTGCATCAATAGTAAATTTTCTTTTCTTAGTTTGTTTCATAATGAAAAACCATAAATTTAATAATCTCAATTAAAATAATCTGAAAAATTTTCTATGATCTCGTTGATGATCTAGAAATCTCCCTAATACATAAACAAAAAGGCAAAGATGTCATATGCGCCGAATTTGGCGCGATAATTTTTTATGCTAATTTGGCGGAAACATTGTTTTCGAATACCAGTTACATGTGTATATTGAAATTATTTTCTATTATTTAAATAGTAATAAAAATTTATGAAAAAAGATTAATTAATAAGTATATAACAAAAATATTTATACAATTTATAAAGTAAATAAGCATTTTATTTATAAATAAATATTAATAGTTGGGTTAATGTATCTCAGACAAATTAATGCCAATTTAAAGTCTATTAGTTACCTCGGTGATATATAATATCTGTGCCAATAAAACTTTCAATAATATAGTAAATATGCTATTTGGCGGTGCTCAGTTATTGAAGATTAGTCCAATATCATTTTAAGTATTATCTAACACAAAATAATATGAAGAAAATTGAAGAAGAAATGAATAATTAAAACAAACTTGTAAAATATTTTGGCACAAATGCCTTATGTGCACCACATTTGTGCTTTTTCCCCTTTTTTACGCCAATTTGGCGAAAACTTCATTTTAAAATATCAGTTACATATATATTTTTTAATTGTTTTCTATTATTTTAAAAAGGAAATAAAAATAAATAAATAATGTTTTGTTAATAATTATAAAATAAAACAATTTACATCATTTAAAAAAATAAATGAGAGTAAATAGTTTATTAATAAATATACAATGGCCGAGCTACCATATGAACCTAAAATCGACGTTTTGTTGCAATCGCGCCAATGTGATGCACATATGACATCTGTGCCATTTTTTTCAGCAGGCAATTTTTATTTCAAAATGTTGAATTTATCGATAGTAATTACGCAAAATTGCATAAATTTCATTTAAATTGCATAAAATAGCTTTCCTTGTTCAGTTTGTAAATTTTAAAACTAATTTTCCCTGGAAGAGAATTCGACAAAATGGCGCAAAAAAAAGTATGTTTGTGGATTACAATTTTCAAAATTGCGGTGAAAAACTTTTGAAAAAGAATGACATTATTTTACAATATATATGTGTGTGGCAGAATTTCACACTAAAGCTAAAATTTAAATATTAGATTACAATTTTTAAAATATCGACTTATGTTTATTGAATTTACAATTGGATATTAAAATATACTCCCAAAAATCATCTTCTTTTGGAAAACACAACATTATTGTGACCTAATGTTAGACATATGCATTTTTGGCTTAATTCTTTGCCGAGAAAAGTAAAAAAAATCTCAAAGAAACAAATATATAACTCACAATTACTTTTATAATTAGATCTGCCTTTTTCTGGAGTAAGTTATATACTATCGAAATTTTATAAAAAAGAGAAAGAAAATAATAGAAAGGAAAATAAATATCGTTCAAAATTCATTTAATCAAATTTTCAAGTTATTTTTTTTTTATTCTAACGCAAGGATAAGTCGCCAAATGTTGCATCAAATGTAATATTTCACGTTAAGTTTTTTTTTAAGCGTTACAAATATTTCTTTTATTTTTAAGATAAATATTTTTTTATAATATCATGCCTCATTAAATGGTTTTTCTTTATTATTATTATTATTATTATTATTATTATTATTATTATTATTATTATTATTATTATTATTATTATTATTATTATTATTATTATTATTATCAATAGTTATTATCTGCTTTTATTTGCAAGATGTTTGTAATATTTCTAACAGATATATCATTTTTAATTTGTTTAGTAATGATAATTTTCGCCAAAAAATAACTACTGGCAACCCTTTCATCAAAAATAACCGAAAAATACGAAATTTAGTACGAAAAATCAGAGTTATCCCTGTATATTTGTATCATAAACCTCCGCAAAAATATTTCCTATCGAATGATATAATCTGCAAAAAGATCCATCGGGTAGTTTTTGAAAACACCCGTTTGGAAGTTTCAGAACTTCTGCTTTATAATATATATGATGGATGAATCCTATCTCCATATCGTATTAAACAAATATTTTTATGCATGAATTCGAAAGATAATATTGGATTTAGAGCTATTAATATTTAAGTGTCTTTTAAACGAAAGTAATATTTTATTTGAAACTACTAGAAGCCAATTCAGTATTAGAAAATCATAAAGTAGAAGAAATACATTTAAAATAATTGAAATTTCATCTTATACTGAGATATAATGTGTAGAGTATTTATTTAAAACGTTATAAATGCTTTATGAATGACTGATATGTATATAGTTTCATTTATATTTATTGAGTTATGAAGAAATGCAATTTAATAAAAGCAAAATTCGTAACTGAAATGTTTACAATCTCATAAAATATTTATTATTTATTGTCATTTCAAATGCCAGAGAAACATTATAATAACCTGGACTTCATAAATTACACCCTGTCTAATAAATAAATAAGAACATACATTATAGCGTGAATATAGATTGTCGAAGAAAGATTGAATTTTGATTCTATGGTTTTCTGTTTATGTGAATGGGATGTTTTAAAAGAAATCCATCTTAATACCATAAAATTATTCAATGCAAATCAATAACCCATTTTCATTTTGTGTAATAAAACACGATACCGTCACAAATATTTTATGTTTCACAGTGACTTTTTCAAAATGTATGACAACATGGAAATACTTATTAAATCTTTATTTGCTGAAATTATGTTTTTGATTGAATTTGTTTTGCTTGTTTATGCTCGCATATAACAGTATGGTTCGGAATTAGTGCGTTTAGACGGTTAAGGGCGCAGTTAAGTTTAGTAGATAAAATCATTTCACTTAGAATAATTTTTCATTCTTCGCGTGATTTCCGGGCAACTTGCGTCGTTACACCGATGTGAAGTTTGCCGACATGCATTTCATGTATATGACTGTGCATGAAAACGAAGTGGTTGTTTATAAGATGTACCCGCAAAGATTTCAATGAAGAAATCGTCCAAATTTTCAAGCATTTTAGCGCTTTAATCGTGAATGGTGTGTGGGCAGATAATTTTATGTATGTAAACTTTTACTACCTTTCAACTATTAATGTGTAGAAGACTATCAGTATGGGATAAAATTGCACAAAATTTATTTCTAGTACACAAGGCCTATCAAATGTATATATCAGATGTGTAAAGATGGGTTGGGGGGACCTTAGTGAGCAGCTCGCATATAGCAGTGTGCGGAATTAGTAGCGTTTAGGCGGTTAAGGGCGCAGTTAAGGTTAGTAGATAAAATCATTTCAGTTAGAATAATTGTTCATTCTTCGCGTGATTTCCGGGCAACTTGCATCGTTACACCGATGTGAAGTTTGCCGACATGCATTTCATGTATATGACTGTGCATGAAAACGAAGTGGTTGTTCATAAGATGTACCAGGAATGATTTCAATGAAGAAATCTTCCAAATTTCCAACCATTTTAGCACTTTCATCGTGAATGGTGCGTGGGCAGATAATTTTATGTATCGAATAGTGTTACGGGAACTGAAATATATTGCAGAATTCCCCAGGATGAAAAAGCAATACAATGCAATTGAAAAATGCCCTTTGAGAGGCTATAAGGCTGTGGTACGTGCGTTGGATGTCAGCTATTTTCTTGCGTAAATACATGCATGAAATGCATTTTGGTAAGCTTCTTAATGCAAATGCGTATGGGAAATGACGATTCAAGCAAGAGAAGTGTTTTAATGTGTCGAATTCAACAGCGCCATATATTGCTTTAAAGCTGCATTTCTGCACTTGCATTCCAAAACGAAATTAACTTACGAATATTTCCTCTATCTACTTTTATATTTTGACATATGATTTTGAAACACCCTGTATATGACAAATTTGCTATTGCCAAAATTTTAAATTAGGTTTTGTCTCTTTCTAGAATTAAAATTAATAATAATAAAAATATATGATGCAAAGACGAGTAAATAGCATTACATTTTTCTGAGGATTGAAGTGAATACTGTTTAAAAAATGCTATGTCAACAGCGTCACAGTAGGAGAAAACAAAATATATTATGTAGTAGTTTAACATATGTACAAAACCTGGAAAAGCGAAAGAAGTCGCGTCACTTGATATTTAAAAAAAAAAAATAACAGAACAAACAATGTTTCGAACAAACAATGTCCTTGAACAAACTTCTCCCCTATCAGAAAATCAAAAATCCTATTTCTCTTTCCTCTTTCAGTGTGATGGAAAATCCCCTTTTCCTTTCACCCTTTCAAAATAGAAATGAGAAAATGGATAAAAACGTCATTTTGATTGCATTTTGTAACAACATAACAATGTAAAATAACAATGCTTCATGGAAACAAATAAATTTTAATAAACAGGTAATGAAGTACTAATAGTTTATGCCAAAAGAATTTTGGGCTTTTGTTGCTTGCCAGAGATATAGCAATTCAAACATACTGTGATTTCATTTTTCATGAAAAATGGCATTCACATCCCTGAACTTTGATATTTTTTAAAGAGAAAAGGAAATTTTTTTAGGACTACGAAATTGCACATTATTCGTTAAATGTGATTTACTTCAACATAAATAAATATCAAGCCAATTAAAAAGTACAACTATCAAAATATCACTTTTTTCACATTCTGAATTCCAAAATAACGGCTTTTAATAATCCCCGAATATTTATAATATCTAAACAAATATCCTCTTTCTCGATTTGATTTGCAGTGGGTCTGAAATCGTGGTTTGATGACATGTTATACTTTAAACTGTCTATTACTGATGGTGTAAAAAATGTCCTTATATCTCTAAAAATGATAATTATGTTAAATAACAGTTTACTAAGTTAGTTAAGGCGTCTCATTTTCAAATAAATTAAATCTATGAATCGAAAATTGAATGAATACGGTGTTACAAAATCGAAGAGTGGGAAAAAATGATTAAAAATAACTCGGCAATTTTCAGATTGACTTCAGCCTTTATGATTTTTCATGTACAGGGTGGTCATGAGAAACATTGTCGACATATGGAGCTCTAGTGGTCAGTCCGTTCAACCGATCGAGGTGAAATTTCAGATATAGCTATTCAGAGGTAAGAGCTCGAGATTCTCTGAACGCAACAAAATGGCGCTCACGGTTATGGTTATAGTTACAGAAACTCGAAATTTTTCAACGGCAACACCCTTTTTTTCATCGCAAAATGCTCAGCGCATGCGAAAACCCCAAATAGCGTTGGAACTGTATTGTCATTGCAATAAACGGACGCGTTATGCTCGCACAGAATCAGCTCTACGAACGGCTCCCCCCCCCAAAAAAAAACACGACCAAGGCACACGAAGAAAATTTGAATACGACAGAAACAAAATACCAATCACGGAACATCGTTTGCCAGATAGTCAGCGTAGAAAACGGTTAAAAATTAGGGTTTGAATTTTAGTTCTTCAGATGGAGCTTGCAGATGCCAACAAAATGACTTCGTTCGTGGTGAGTTGGTAAAATTACTATCAAAATGAGGTGAATGCTGCGAAAACCTTGCGCATTTAACGTCGAAACCACTGCCAAATACGCCGTCTATGCATTTAACAACCTCTTCATGATTTATTAATGAAATTGGAAGAAATTGGCTGCACTTGTGATAGTCTGCAATCCGGACGACCAACTGTTCCTGGGGATACTGTTATGGAAGTACATCACATAGTTAACAGAGGACGCAAGCAAACTATAAAATGTGCATCTCGTGTATTTGATATAAAAAAATCAATGGTCTTAAAGTTACTGGACTCTGTAATCCGTATGTTTCTTAACCAGTACCAGCACGTCCAGATGTTGGAAGTAAGAGACCATCAACAACATATAGACTTTGTTAATGAATTTCTTCTCCAATATGATGGAGATTTCGATCGACCTCTTCGTATATTATGAACGAACGAGCCATATTTCACCTTAACTGGTAACGTCAATGACCTCGGCGATCCCCCCGACCTCACTTCTACGGATTTCAGGTTCTGGGGATATCTAAAATCTAGAGTGTACATGTGCAATCCGCAAACTTTGCCGGATTTGAAAGATTCTATGAAACGTGAGATTGTAAACGTCCCTCATGCAATGTAACGTTCGGCTGTATTGTCCACAGTCGCCACCATGCAATGTGTAATTGCATATGATGGCACCCATGTGGAAAATGTTTAATCAGAATAAAAATTCTCTCCGATCTTTGTTGTAATCAGAGATTAGTGTACTGACTCTGTGTCATATGCAAATTTACTCCTTGCGCCCCAATCGTGTTTTTTTTATGGGGGGGGGATTCGCAAAACAGTTTTTTATGTGTGCATAACTTGTCCATTTCTTGCTATACACGTACGGTTCCAACGCTCTTTAGGGTTTTCGCATGCGCCGAGCATTTTGCGATGAAAAGAAATGGGTATTGCCATTGGAAAATTTCGAGTTTCTGAAACTATAACCGTAACCGTGAGCGTCTATTTGTTGCCGTTCAGAGAATCGTGAGCTCATTCTCAATAGCTATATCTGAAATTTCACCTCGATCGATTGAACGGACTGGCCGCTAGAGCTCCATATACCGGCAAAGTTTTTTTATGACCACCTTGTATTTTATGCTCACTATTAAAAATAAATATTTTCGAAAATTTTTATATGCCTTTTAACACAATAAATATTTCAAGAGTTCGAATGAAATAGTTCCGGATAAGTCACTGAAATTCAATAGGCTACTTCTTAAAATTACATATTAAGTACGTATTAAATTTTAAGTTATCTATCTCATTTTTTTTTCGGGGAAGATAATGTTTACAAAACGCATTGAGACGGTCAGCATTTTTTTTCTAAAATATACTTTTTTGGAATCATCAGTGCCTGCATAGCATAAATCCGTCGTTTTTTTATGTTTAATACGATTAAATTGTTCACATTACTTTATGCATGACGTTTAATTAAGAAAAACAAAAACGTATCTTTATAAAGAAAATATTATTATCTGATTATAACGCACTAATAAAGTTTTGAGAAGCATTCAAATGAAAAAAAAAAAGATTTAATTATGATCCATAAAGTCCATTTAATAATGCTCTAACTAAAATACGGCTTGCTATGTATCTTTGTATATGCATTTATTTCAATACAAGTAATCGTTTTTAAACACGAACAGTTTTAAGAAATCTTACCGCGACGTGATCATATTTCTTGTGTCATTCATTTATTTATTTTGTGAAACAATTATAAAGGTACATAAGTAGAATAATAAATCATTTTTGAGGAAAAAAATGTAAAATGATTATTTGGCATTTAAGGAAATGAAGAAGACTTAATATATATATATATAAATGTATATTAAATATTTGATGCATTTGTAAATTGTTACTAATTTAACTGACTGATAGTTAAGTAATAGTTAAAATTTTATAAGAATACATTTCTGCATAATGAGTCTCCTAAAAACTGATTCTTTCAAAAATATATATATTTGTCAAATTAATGTATCATCTTTAATGATACATAAGGTTTTGAAAATCAACAAAATTATAAACATATCAGAAAACAATATTTAATGCAAAAAAAGGATTATTTTAATGAATAGTTAGACATCTTTTATTTTTCCAAAACGGTTTCATGTCATAATACTTAATTTATATTATTAATGTAAATTTATTATTTAGGATTCTTTTTCTGTTTTACTGTTTGTTTTGTGTACACTTTCCAACAAAGTTTAAAAAAAGTTTATACATTCGGTTTGACTGTCCGTCTGTCCACTTTATAACTCCCGTAAATATACTCGGATTTTTGTGCAAATGGTAAATCCTATTTAGGACTTTTTAGGCATGTTTGGATTGTATGTAAAATATGTGCAATTAATCTTTCACGTATAGTGGCACAAAAAGTAAATCTATTGCATTACGATCTATGAGGAAAAAGTCATTTTTAGACTATTTTAATGAAATTATGCTATTGCAAATGCATTGAAACTTATATATTAACTAATATAAATCACTGAAATCAATCACTAAAAATATTATAGAAACTAATATAAATCACTAAATTGTATTATGATTATATTAGAACAATGCATTCATAGAATTTTTAATCCATTTACACGCGAACGCAAAATAAATTGAATACAAATCTGTCATTCAGTAATAATTGCTGGAAATGCGTTTGCAATTTCGGCATGCTGTTTTAAATTTAAAGCTTATTTAGTTGGGTTTGTAGATTTATAAAATTGTAGCACTACAGTCGTTGTCTGATCCGTCTGTCTGTTTGTTTGTCTGCCCGCCTGTCAACCTGCATATAACAGTACAAAAACTATGCAAGCGAATCATTTGAAATTTGAAATATATATTTGTAGCGGAATTTTGTTGATCTATTTCAAATTTTAGTAAGATCGAACATATATTTCAAATTCAGGGACTGTCAAAATTGTTCCGTTTCATTGCGACCGACGGTATAAAATAGTTTCGAGTGCCATTTAGTGCTGTTGCATCCGTCGAAAAATATTGAAATTGATATATTGGTCACCAAAATATACGTTTCGTAGAATAGTCTTTACAAATAATATCTAATATTCATTCACGGTGCCACACAAAAGAAATCAATTAGATAATGGTATAGGGAGGAAACATTATTTGCTGCATATTTTGATTATGTTAAACTATTTCAGATATACAAGAAGTATTATACTTTCGTTAGGTTTACTGCAAGTTAACTCCTTTATTATATAAAAGGCGTTTTTGTATTTTTGAAGAATATGTAATATTTTAACTTATAAAACAGCGTAGTTTTTTTACTTTATACTGAATGTATTGAAAAGTGTTTCATAAACTATGCTTCACGCATTATTTGTTCTTCCATGTTTTTTGTTATATTTCGAAATATGTGTACAATAAGATTAACAGTGTTATTCTGTATAAAATGAAAAATCAGCAGTTGTTGTCATTTCATAGATTTCAATGAAAATATGAATTTAAGTAAATCATATTTATTTATGAGTAAAGGAAAAATGTTTTGACAGAACATTAAATATTTGGGCATTTTTGGAAATGAAAAAGTATGATATGAAATAGCCTGTGTGAATCATTATAAAATGTAATTTTGTAATTTTGTATCTTGAAAACTATTTAACATAAATGTATAATATTGGTAATAAAAGTAAAAAGCCTATTGTTTCGATAATTATAAAACACATTGCACACACACACACATACATATATATACACGGTTAGTCATACATACGAAACAAGGTACGAAACCCTAGGCTCATACTTCAAATTGCAAAGTTTGATAAAAAAAAAATATGCAAAATTTAATGAGATATGTTGCAACTCCATGGGGTATGTTTGAGAAAATAAATAAATAATTTTTTATGCTGCATCCATGGGATAAAATTTGCAATTAAAATTTTTCTTATCCATTCCTTAATTAAACAAGAATTAAAAATTACTCTCAAAATTTAGAAATCTCACAAAGATATTAAAATGTAAAATTCTTCAAAATTCATGACTTACTTTACTATCATAGATTAACTGTGACTAATTCATGACTGAAACACAAAACTTTCCCTCTTCTCTGAGCTCCGAGTTCTTGACACAATTTTAACGCAAAATAGGTGTCATTTACAAATTACCGCCCATGTAATTAAACTACTCATCCGATTTTCATAAAATTTGAAGTCACAGGACAAAATTTTGCAACATTTATATATTTAAAGTTTCATAGAATTCGGTTCGGTACTGTTGCGATGTTATATATGGACGGACGGATTGAACGACGAATATAGGTGATCTGTATTTACATAATTACGAAGGCACCTAATGAGATAATATGTAATGCATATAACGGTTATTAAAAAATAGAAAAATATTTTAATATTTTATCAACTGAAAAGTAAGAGAGAAAAAAAATGATGTGATATTTTAAAACTATTTTATTGTCCCGTATTTATTTATATGCAGTTTGGGAACCAACATTCAATAATAAAAAAAATATATAAAAAATGTTTTTATTTTAAAATTGCATTTTGAAAAAGGAAAAAAAAAATAGTGTGTGAAATATTAATAGAGAGATATAAATAATAAATGATATATCACAGGCGCCACTTCCAAACTGAAATTAAAAGTTCTGAACAAGCTGTTATGATGTATTTCAACAATCAGATATCTTCTATATGAATTACAAACACTAGAACGGATCAGTAAGAAGTTATGAATTTTATTAGATCTTCGTGGTTGAATTCCCAATACATTAACACTGTAATGGTGTACTAATTTAGTCCTATTTTTTTTATCTAGTTTATGGAAGAAATTAGGCTTTTCATAACTGAAATTACTTTGTGTGGTCCTGTAAATTAATAATAGCCAAATTTTCACCTTATATTTTATAGAATGCATATTTTAATGCACCTCGTAAAAGCATATAAATTTTAATACGTTTGACAGGGTATAACATCTTTAAAATTCCTTTGAAACGATTTTTCCCCATAGGCCGTAATGTAATGGGGAAATTTTGGTTCTTCCTGTAGATAAACTAATCGTGTTACAAACTTCATTTTCAATAGAGTTTGTGCTAGGGTAAACTTTAATACCGTCCTAAAATTTCATGGCAATTCGAGTATATTTACGTGAGTTATAGTGCGGACAAACGGCCAGACAAACCGAATGCATAAGCACTTTTCAACTTTGTTGGAAAGTGCTAATAAAAATGGGTTTTTTAAGAAAATATTGAAAAGGGGGATTTAATAAGGGGTTAAAGAAAAGTTTTTCCAAACCCCCAAAGTCTCCCCCGAATCTATTTTGTTAACATTGATTTTTTTTATTTGGCTACTGTTTTTTATTTTTTATTTCCCAAATCGTCAATATTGATCAAGAACCAGTGAGAACCCTTATGTTAACTTCAATAAACTACATCACATATATTTCGCAGAAGTTACTAGGCTTATGCTAAGATTTTCAGCAATTTATTTTTATTACGGTTTTGTAATCCGTAAAAAGAGGAATGATTATTTTTCTTTCCATGGCATTGTGATTTTTTATTCTGAAGCACACGCAAATTGCTATTTTTCTGTGAACTTATTTTATACATTGAAATAAAGACTTTTGAGGTCAAATCACGTTTTTTCGAAAAAAAAATTGAAATTTTTTTTTCGTTGTTGTATTTAAAAGCTGAATTTGTAAAGAAATCTACCACAAATATTTTTGTTTTAATGGTAATAAACGGTAAAAAAATGCATCCTCTAAGCACTGAGATTACTAAACTTCATTATTAATGAAAATGATGTTAATCACGATAAAATGTATCACATATATTTTGTGAAAGATACTAGGCGTATTCTAACATTTTATATATTTTTTTTTCTTACGGCTATGTAATCCGTAAAATGATGAATGATTAGGTGTCTTTTTAAGAAATTATGATTTTTTATTCTGAAACACATGCAAATCGGCATTTTTCTGTGAACCAATTTGATACTTTGAAATAAAAAATTTCGAGTTTCAATCACATTCTCTCGAAAATATTTTTAGTAAAATTTCTCTCATTGTTGTACTGAAGAGCTGAATTTGTAAAGGAATGTATCACAAATATTTTTGTTTTAAAATAATGGTAATAAATAAAAATACACCCAACAAGTACTGATATTAGTAAAATTCTTCATTTAAAAAAATGAAAATGATGTTAATTACAGTAAAATGTATCACATATTTTTTGTAAAAGTTACAAGACGTATTCTAAGATTTTATATAATTTGTTTTCATTGCGGTTTTGTAATCCATAAAAAGACGGATGATTACTTTTTTCATGAGATAAAACGTGATTTTTTATTCCGAAGCCCATGCAATTTTCTATTTTTCTGTGAACCAATTTTATACTATGAAATAAAGAATTTTGAGTTCCAATCACGTTCTCTCGAAAGTATTTTTAGCAAAATTATGTCTCTTTCTTTTACTGAAAAGCTGAATGTTTTAGCTCAAAAACATTATAAAATTTTCTCAATGAAATATTCTGTGGCATTTTTATTTTTTTTTTGTTTATATATTTTTAAAGTAAAAAATAAACAAAAACTATTTTTTTTTTTTTGCATGCAAGATATGAATGCTGTAGAATTTTTTCCATGTAAAATTTGCA
The DNA here is from genome assembly GCA_964019185.1 of Maratus speculifer. Lineage (NCBI taxonomy): Eukaryota > Metazoa > Arthropoda > Arachnida > Araneae > Salticidae > Maratus > Maratus speculifer. The sequence continues at coordinate 248,753,325 of OZ025295.1, read as the reverse complement.
AGAATGTAGAAAAATGTATAAAAAAAGTTTATTAATTAAGGATATTATAGGACTGTTGTAGAAAATAATAAGTAAATAATTATATTAAGGTAATAGTTTAATAATTTGTTGCAGATGTTTAATATTGTATGTATAATATTGTATGTATAATATTGAGATATTTATGACTGGCTGAATTTGCCGGGGTCCGTGGTAATATATATGTAAGGAATTGCAGTTTTTTTTTAATTAAACACACCAGATACAAATCTCAGGTTTACTAACAAATTTTATTTAAATATAAGAGTCAGATTTTATAAATTGCACTGTACATTTTTTCATAATAATTTTATAAAAAAAAGGAATATTTGCTTGCTCGTTTTTTACGAGCGAAAATAAAATAAATTATTTAAATATATGTACACACACACACATATATACAAACACACACACATATATATATAGAGAGAGAGAGAGAAAAAAAACAATTAACCAGAAGCAATAATAAATTATAAGCCTAAAATCGAATTAAACACACTAGTTTTCCATTAGAGTAATTTTAACTTACTAAGAGCAAAATCTTGGTCATTTATTTTTAATTTTGAATGAATTCATCATGTATTTTTAATAAAAATCTAAATTTTTTTTTCAAACATTGTGTATAGATTAAATGGAGTTATGATGACATGCAAAATTAATAAAGAAGCTTCTCGATTAATCAGTATTTTTCTCAATCATTGACTATATCGCTGTATACGACTATTATTGAAGAACCTAGATATCTTTACTCTGTATGTTTTTGCTTTTGGAAAATGCCTAACAACGGGTATAATACTTTATTCTCAATCTACACTTTCAAGAACAATTAATGAAAATTTAACTTAGAAGTTAGATAGTTAATTCATTGAAAAAAGTAAGGTTACATGGGAACTGTGTGGATGATTTTACGGTATGGCGCTCGAAATTCTGAAAATTCAGCTTCCAAAAGCTAATATTCACCTAATTTAAAGACTGGACTTTTGTAGAGTTTAATTAGATTCACTCTTCACCCAAATAGTTCTATAATTACATTTTAATGTCTAAAAAATATATATGCACATTTCATGTTTATTCTTTCATGGATCTAGTTACCCATAAAAATAGTGGACCTGAGCCAGGTTGGTTTATTTTTTACACGAATATATTTCCTTTATTTCTGGATTATTAAGTCATGTTTGAAAAAGTGTAAATAACTTTAAAAAAGATTAAACCAAACATATCATGTAAGCTATAAATCAACTAAATAGCGTTGTAAGGGAAATAATTGATGTGAAGGAATCTTAAAAAACACCAAATCAAAAAATATTAGATTTATTTAAACAATAAACAAAAAATTAGGTAAGTACATTATGTACTTTAATATAAATAATAAGTATAAAGTTACAGAGGTATTTAAAGAAAAAATAAACATGATTAAAACGAACAAACGAGTGCGTAAGTATTTCAGTAACTTATTATCTTTTATTTTTGCCACAATGAAAGTTCGAAAAGTATTGTAAATATGTGGAAAATATAACCATGATTTTATATCGAATATAACTGTTTGTTAATGATTTTCATAATTTTCCTATAATGTTACTTTGACTTATGTACTCATCTTCCTCTGTAACAAAAAAAATTTCGAGCTTTAGAAATCTCATTTAATGAATTAATTTTGTTGTACGCCGAGATGCTTTTTAAAAATTTTATTGTATAATTTTTATGACAAGTCATACAATTTACTTTACTACAAGCAAAAATTAATTTAGGAATTAATTTCTCACAGTAAAAAAAACTACAAAAATTATTTAAATCTGTTGCGATAGCTGAACTCTACGTGGCTAGGTTACCCCGGATGCGTTCTCCAGTTCCCACATTCTTGAAAAATTAAGGGGTAAAAAGAACACCGGCTTTACTTTTAGAACATGAATTAAATATGTTTCGATACCTATTAACATTAATGTATTTATATGTCTAATCTGTAAAAAAGTTGTTTAATAAAAGTAATTAAAATACTGTAATAGAATGTCAACAACCAAAAGTTATTTATAAAAAAAGGAATGCTGAATTTTCGGTAATCTGTTTGATACACATTGTTTTAAGAACTATAGATGGGGTACAATGTTGCCAAATGCTAAATCCAAAAAGCCTTGAACTCATTTTTTTAATAGCCTATATCCCAGTTTACCTCAACTTAACTTATATTTTACTTTGTAAGCAAAATGTTTTCCTGGATAATATTTCGAAAGCAGAACAGATCAGAAAATATTTTTATCAGTTTTAAAGTTGTCTTAAAAATAATTAACTTTGGTTTGAATTTCTATTGTTAAGTAAATTTTGTCTTTTATTAAATAAAAAACTGAAGATACAATCTCTTTCTACAGAAAAATAATTACAAAACTTTGTGATCCTACCAAACATATATACAGGGTGATTAATAAATATCGAAACAATAGGGAAATTTCTTAAATATTATTTCTAGATTCATACTTCCAATTGCAAACTTTCATAAAATATCCTGCAAAATTTGATGAGAAAAGTTGCCAATCTACATTTTATTAAATAAAAAAAAATATTTTATATTCGTTCAACTTACGCTAAAATTAGGTCCATAGCACACAGAATACGAAGTTTCGATGTGCTATGATTTCGAAAACAACATAGAATCGTAGAAATATTAAATGTATATTACTCAACGAAATATGTCTACAAATTGTTGTATAATTTAAAACGAACAAATAAATAAGAAATCAAAGTTGAAACTGAATAAATAAAATAAATAACTTTTTTAATAAAGCAGCAATTACAGTAACAACGACAGAAAGCAATGTACACTGTAAAAAAAAATTCAAGAGGTTACTAAAAAATTTTTAGTAAATTTGTATTCCACAGAATTTTTTAGTAACCATTACAAACTTTTTTTTGCAAGTGAAACAAGCATTTCTTTTGTAAACTGAACAAAAGAATTTTTTGTATAACTAACTTAAAAATTTTTAGTATGAGCCACCAAGCAAATTTTAGTAATAGCTCCAAAATTACTTTTAATAACCATTACGTGCGCCCGAAGAGCAGGAGGTTCCTTCAAGCTGCATCCAGACTTCTGAAGCGGAATATTTTCGACAAAACTGCAATAGATGGCAACACCAAACATTGCTAACTGCTCCGACAGGATTTTCATAATCCCTTTGCTAACGAGTACTTACATTGCATGCATCCAAGGCGTATTTGGCGCTGGCCAGTATCGAACCCGGGACCTTTTAGTCTGGAGTCCGTTACTATAACCACTATGCTATCAGGGCCTCACCAAGTGAGTTTTAGTAATAGTTATTAAAAATATAAAACTATTAACTCTCTTCGTTGCTAACTTTTTTCTAGTGATTCTTACAGATTTTCTTGTAACCGACTAAGATTACTAAAAATTTTTTAGTAATTACAAGGATCACTAAAGTTTTTTTGGTAGATCGACCCCCCCCCCTTTTTTTTTACAGTGTACGTACATCTACCGAGTACTGAAAGGAAGAATGAATAAATCATAATTCATAATAATCGAGGTTTCATTCCTACTGAAAACACTCTGCGTGTGAGTTGTATAGCCGGATTCTGTCCTCTGCACATGTGTTATTTATGAAAGACTCAAGAAGATGAGCACAACCATGTTTTGAATCCAAACTCTTGTCTCCAGGAGATATTTCTGTGAGTCCGGGGGGAAAACATTATAGAGTCCGGGATGAAAACTTTTCACCATAGAAAATACAAAATCTCAAATATTCTGGGGGTACAATTCATTGTTCCTGGGTAAAATCCCATTTCGGGCCACCCCTCAATTCAACAGTCGTGCAAATACACCTGTTGACCATAAAAAATACAAAATGTCAAATATTCTGGGGGTACAATTCATTGTTCCGAAGAAAAATACCATTTTGGGCCACCCATCAATTCAACAGTTGTGGAACTACACCTTTTGACCATAAAAAATACAAAATCTCAAATATTATGGGGGTACAATTCGTTGGTCTGGGGGAACCCCTAAATTTAACAGTAGTGACACCGGCAGACTCTGGCATTCGCATACATGTCTTGATTATGCGAACTAACCTTAAAGAAATAACATTGCGTTGTAAGATATATGACACTCTCAATTTATTTTGAAGTAATATCCGTAGTATATATTACACAGAGATCATGTTTCTACATTTAATTCTTTACAATATTATAAAAAATATCTGCGTTTAGTTAAAAATTAAGTATTTATTTTTGTCTAATAACATGTAAAAATGTAAAACAATGTGAAATTCATTTAAAATTTACTTAATTTAAAAAATCAAATAATATCTTTTAAGCATTTTTTTTATTATATTGTTAATGGTTTTAAAAGTTTTTTTATGAAAACTTTTTTTTTCAAATTAAAATCAGTGTTCTTTATCTCATATGTTTTTAATTTAAAACTTTTTTTAACTTCTTTTAAACGTGAAAAAAATAGAAAGTTTTACATTTGAAAATAATTACTTTCTTAGATTGAAGTATTTAAGCCTTAATTCGATTTTCTTTTCTTTCAAAAGTTTTAAGATTTCTTACATGAAACTATATACTAGTTAAATTCAAATAATAAAGCTTATGGACAGTTTTAGAATTAAGAGATTTCATGTGATCGGATTACATTTTAATTTAAATCTTATTTACTGCACAGATCAGTTTTTTTTACAAACACATTTTATAACAGAGAATCGTATCGTAATAATGAAAATACATTTTTTTCCGAGATAAAAAGAACATATTTTCCAGTTTTTCTTTTTTTATACTTCTTATCCCGAGTACTGTTGTTTGACATTTAATTTATTTTTTTAATTTAACTTAATAGGTTTTCGTATAATGTGAAATGTAATTGCTTTAAAATAAAATATACATTTTTAAAGACTGATAAAGTTAAACATTTAAATAATCAGAACTAAAATATAAAGTTTATGAAATGTTTTATTTGAAATTAGATTTTATAAGTATGAGAAATATTTAATTTATTCGATTAAGAAAGGAAATATTGTAATACATCTATTTATCTTTAGCTAAGTTAACTATTTTTTAATGGCATTGGCCAATTTCAAGAAAATTTTCATAAGTAACACTTTTTTCTTTAAAATAAAAATATTGAAACCTATAATATGTGTTGGAGCAATTTATATTTTTGCTGTTTGTTACCAAGCGTATTTTTCTTCATTAAAAAAATAAAATATTTAGAGATTTATTTTTTTTTCTCATTCACTTTAAAAATACAATGTGCAGTAGAATGTCAAATATCTTGTAAAAGTTCAAAACTAATTAAAGTTTGCATAAACTTGTATTGCTTTTATAAAATGTTCATCGAACTAGACTGTTTTTCTGTTTGTTAATTTCTGATTAATTTTTATATTTTAGGACTGCCAAGATCATGCTATTTTTCTAATTTTTAAACTAATAAAGCTAAATAAGAACAGAAAGAACTTCTTAAAATTTTAATATGTGCGAGTTCTTTCAAAATAAATTAATTTTTCTTCAAAAGGTTCAAAAATAGGTCCTTTTACTTTGAAAGAAATTTGTAAAATTCTACATAGACACTCACGTAAAAGAAAGTTACTTAAAATGTACTTTTTTTTTAAAGACACTTGTCAAACCTTTCACTGTATCCGTGAGCAGTACTTCAAATTGCAGAGCTTCTTCTCAATCATTCCCTCCTTTCGCGTTGAAGGTTCTTCTCGGCAGAACCATCTTGTAGGTGACATAGGCCATTGGCTATAGATTACAACTACTTTTTCCCCCTTGAGCCAACTTATTTTGAAATCCGTTTCCTATCGCTTTTAACGGCAGTTACAACTGCGAATAACCATTGTATCTTTTTTTTTAACCAATCCTTAATAAAGGTTACCAAGAGGAGCCAGACTTTCCTTGTCTAAGCATACCCTTTTAGGTTATCAAATTAAATAGAAAATCAGAAGTCATCAACCAATTACACAACAATATGACCTAATTATAAGAACATACAAAATAAGTAGAATGTTGAAGGAAAATCAATAAAAATGTGTCAAAGAACATGTAAAACAGATGAATAAATAAACATGTATAATACATAAACAAATAAAAAAATATGAAAAAGAATAAATGAATAAATAAACAATTTAAAATAAAATATCAATAAATAAATAAATAAATAATGTTTTAAAACATAGTAACAACATATGCAAAATGTAAAAATTACGATGAATGAATTAAAAATAAAGAAAAGGTCTTTACTAATATTAAAAATTTCGTTCTGTTTTTGTGTGTGCAAATCAGTAATGTCTAGCAAAAACTATCGCACTTACAAAGCTGAAAATTGATGTAAGTAGGATTGTATCTGTGGTAGTTTAGCTTGCTACCGTAGATAGATACGTGCACTGACAAATAGAAACTTTCTTTTATTAATATATAATTTATCTCTTTCTCTTTTTATTTTTATTAATTTTGTTATTTTTGGCATATATTATTATTATTATATTGTTTTCTTTTTTTTTACCTATTTATTTATTACTTATTCATTTATTTATCGTATATACTCACGTAAAAATCGAGATATTTTTTAATACTTCAGAAAGCTAAATGAGAGTTGGGGGAGTAATTTTATACGCGAATTAGTTAAAAATGTTCAAACAAAAACTTTGAATTCTGCAAAATTCCGGTGTTTTATGTGTGAACAATAAAACTAGAATAAATATATAAATAATAATTGTTTATCAATTAATCATTAAAAAAATCTTGTTTTTGTTTACATGAGATCTTTTGACACTGGCAGCTGAAATCTTTGGTTTGTTTTTCTGCAATATTGCAGCAAAAATTTAGGGGGTCGACATGTAGCCCATTCGGCATACATGCGAGTACATATGGTATCAGTTAATTTTGTGTATTTATATATTTATTCATTTGTCTATTTTCCATATTTTATGACTGAGTTTTTATCCAACTTGTCTCGCAATTCTTGTTGTAATATTTGTTCTTCTGACTGGGTGATACTAAAGTGTAATTGTCCAATGCTGTCCACGATTCTGTTGGTTGTTCTTTCAATCCACCCCCCTTTGCTCTTATAGCTATTAACTGTTGCTGTTGAAGTAGAAACACGTTTTTTTTTCTCCTAGTGAAGCAAGATTTAATTATTATGAAAAGCCTTGCATATTTTGCAGTGTTTTCAGGCGTTCTTTTAGACCTTATCATATGACAATATTTTTTCGTCAGTGAGAGTAATAAAAGCTAATTTTTTTCTTTCAAATTCTGTTACTCGCATGATTCATTTGTAAAAAAGTCATAGTATGAAGCAATAATAATAATAATTGTAGCATGAAATAAGTAAATATATATATATATATATATATATATATATATATATATATATACATATTTTAACTAATAAACCCATTGAAAAGGCAGTTTCTTTTTATGTATATATATCATCTGGATTTAATAATATTCTTTATTAAAAAACTTAAAACATATCTTCAGATGTTAAATTTATATATTGTGACGTATTTAAAAATTATATTTACTTAAAATAAAGAAGGCGTTTTCATTTCTTTTTTTTTTTTAGATAAATTCAAAAAATATTGTTGTAAAAATATGATTTACACTCTACTTGTGCTGTTAACTTATGTTAATTAACTGGTATTTTTAAGTCATGAGTTTCAAAATTCTAATCCTAATAAATTTAAAACAGGGAAATACAAGTTGAATTTACAATGCACTTCTTTGTGTACCTCGTTAGTAAAATAACAAAAAATATTACTATTTACGCCTTTCATTTTGCTGAAACGGTCTTTTGATCGAGGTAATCTGTTAAAGTAGTTAAATGATCCCATTTATCGTAGTTTTCATTTTGCTTTGTAATTTATTTTCTTACCAATAAAAAAGAATATACTTCCAAATTAAATGTAGATTCCATTTCTTTTGTCTTGTCTTGTCATAAAGCACGAAAATGAAATCAGAGAGTCAGAAAAATAAACAAATCTCATTATCTATATAAATATTTACTAATGCGATAATAGTCGAATAAATATCTTGACTGCGAATAATTTATTGTTTAAAAAAAGCAGTAACAAGTAAGACAATATTTCAAATACCTTAATTTAATTTCTTTTTTATTATATTATTTGAATTATTACTATATTCATAAATAAGAAAAAGGAGTATAATATTCAAATAAATGAGTTTATCGTAAAGAAATTACATTTATTTTTTAAACAAAGGTACTTTTTACTTAATTAGAAATACTATATATGATTAGAAGATATATTTTATAGAATATTAGAAGTTATATTTCAAAATTAAACACAGATATAAAATTTGCAAAAAAGCTAAAAATAGATGTTAAATGCAATGAATAAAGCTCTTTTCAACATTTTACAACTTAGTAAGACTATTTATGAGTTCAGCTTGTCTATTAGTTTGTCTTGTGCTGCACTAACTCTCTTAAATACATTTGGGCTGCAATGCAAATAAGATATGTTTTTATTTACTGTAATATATTTCATATTAAAATATATGTGCACCGTTTAGTTCGTTTAAGAAAACACAAGGCTAAATGCAATCTTATAAGAAATCTAAGAGCTTTAAGACAAGAATCGTTGAAAAATACCGGACCAATTTTAACGAAATTTGAAATCCATATTCTCAGACTCAATTCTTATGGCAGACAGTTTTTTTTTTTTTTTTTTTTTTTTTTTTTTTTTTTTTGCAAATAGATCTTTTTATTTTGGAGCAATGGTAATTTTTCAGAATTTATCTATTTCTCAGATTTTGTTTTTAATTTTATTTAGAAGTGATGCTGTTTGTAACGATTTGCTTTTTATAATAAGCCCGTAGTTTGTTATAATATTTGAAATTTTTTTGGTAATCAAAATTGATCTTTTCATCATTTTTAGAGCAATGGACTGAACTTTGCTTGAGCACGCATACAATTTTACTCTCTCTTTATTTATGTTTTGTATTCTGATCAGTTTTCTGTCCTCTTTGAAAATAGACGCATGAATGTCCGAAACATCTCAATGATAGATTAATTTAATTAAATAATATTTTTATGTAATTGTAACGCATTTTAGAAATTGTATGCATATTTTATGCAGTGCACGCATAACTGTTTTGTACTCTATCGCAAGATCTTGCATGGAAAGACCCAATTTCTCGTAGGCATTAATCAGTTATTGAGAAAATACTATTATTAAAGACAATAACTTTTCGGAAAACGTTCTTGATGTAACTTCGGTGACAATTGGCCATTTGCTGCAGCTTCGCTGTACATTACATGCATAAGTGTCATTTTTTTATTGGAGAAGATAGCCATCCCCACTAAAAGCACAAACAAACTGATTTCACAGTGATACTACTTGTCGTCGTTAGCGGTGAATGAACTTATAACGCATGTTTGCTCCAAAATTGCGTTTATTGGTCCATGTCTAAGTAGATAAATTTTTTTAAATGAGGATTTCAGCTCACAGAGTTGTTTTGGTTTTTCCAAGTTTTTAAATGTCTTTACGACCAGATATGCACAAAGTAACAAGAAAATCAGTTTCGTTCTTCAAGCTAGTTCTGCAGAAAAGCAGCATATGGGATTTCGATACTTTTATTAGATTTTCGATTTTCACCCTTTAAACGTCATTTACGACCCTATGTTCCATATAATTTTTTGTTCTTCTTGATGAATACTGTCATTTCCCTAAGCTTGTTGAAGCTTAGTATGTTCTACATGTATAATCTATACCAGCTTTGAAATACAAAATCCGTTTTGAGCGAATCTAGAATGCACAAAAAGAGACACAACAATATTCAGCCCTCACTAAAGACTTGCAAATGTTTCGGTTTAAAACATTTTCCCTTTTAATGGACAATTAATTATTTTAGATGTTTTTACATATTGGTGTAGATACCTTTAATTAATGATGATACTTTTTTTGTAAATTTAATAGTTTTAATAGACATTTTAATAGTTCTATGGGGTTCTATTCTAAAAAAGTTCTATTTAAAAAAAGTTTTGACTGTACATTGTACAGTCAAAACTTTTTTTAAATAGATTGTGAAGCAGCTCCTCTTACCTTTATCTAAACCAATTTACGGCTCAAATTCAAGAATTTTATAGAATTCCATTAACATATTCAAATGGAGCATAATAGTCAATTCATATATTTATGAAAACTACCAACATAATGGATTTGGGTTATTCCATAGTAACTTACGTTTATTTAGAACAATTTACTGCAGGAATGTTAGTAATATAAAAATATTCAAATGTAAAGTTGACATGATTTGTCAATGAAACATATCTAAGGTTCAGCTTCGATGAAAATTAAACTTAATATGATAACTGACACTCCTTTTTCAGTAATAGCAGTTACCATAAAAAACACTACTAAAATTTAAGAAATAACATTAAAATTAGGTACTTTTCATTTAAATTGGGCTTTGAATATGTTTAATTAGCAAACCATGTTAAATATACATTTTTAATTTTTTATTCTTTTTTTGTGCATGTATAATACTAAAAGTACTGAAAATAGTTCAAAATTTAAGATAAGTTACCATGGAATGACTCATTTAGTGGTTGATTACTAGTTTCCTATTTTGTTATATATTGATATTCCTGCATTACTGTATGTCGTTTTATGTCCCACCGAGAACCTAGTTTCTATTGTAATATACTACATGAGGCAAGTATTTCATTTTGAAACTTAATGAAACCAATCAACCCCAGTATTGAGTTCAGACATTTTTCTGTTCTCTGAAAGAAAATTTATTTTTTAACCATTAAAAACACAAAATATGTTTTTTTGTATTGCTTCGGGATGATGTTCCTCCCCCCGGACTCTCCCTGAATTGTACACTGATAAGCCACTAAAATTTGATCAGCAAAAGGCATTCTGACTTAGCCGACTTTTCAACAATGTTCGAAAGTGTTAAAAGAGCGATCGAACCAGAATTTAAATTTTAATTTATGAAAAGCAATACTTTTGTACCAGTATCGCATACATTCGTTATAATAAATATTTCATATAAATGAAAAAAACTCGTAAAAATTTGAAAAATAATGTATTAATTAATGTAGTGTATATCTAGAAAAAAAAGCAAAATTAAGAATCTTTAGCTCAAAATTTTAGATATAGTTTCTCTAAATAATCCTTTAATCGAAAATCACTGTGTTTAAAAATTCTCTCTATCTCTCTATCTCTCTATCTATCTATCTATCTATATATATATATATATATATATGTATGTATGCGATGGTATTTTAGGGGTGTTTTCACAAACATAACGATCCGACGAAGCGAAAATGATGGCACGAACAATGTCGACGGTCGGTCTGTCATGATGAATCACCTCAAATCCAACAGATTCGCAGCCAAAATAAAATGGCAGATGGAAGTCGATGAAAGGTGTTGTCACTTCAAATAATTAAAATTATACGAAAATCAGTGAACATCACATTTAATTATCGTAGAATTTCACTGTTACTCCACATTCAATCTCCACCAGCACTGCATTCATGAAAAAGGAACAATCAAAAACATCGCCCGAGAACAAAATACAAAAATGTTCTTTATCCTACTATTCAGATACTAAACTCCATCATCACAACTAGTCTTCTTTACTCACTAAGCAAATGTCAGTGAAAAATAAGAAAAGTACAAAAAAGGTTTCGGTGCAAAGCCATTTTCGGAAAAATATCACCACTACGGCAAAAAGTTCTCAAATTAATAGGAAAAGCACTGTATGTGCTTAACAAATGGATGATCCATCAATTCTGAAGCATCTCTCAGCGAAAACTGACTCTCCGAAAATTCTCAGAGAAACTGGCTGACACACGTAACTAAATCACGCTAAGGTTCATTCGAAGGTAAGTGTATAACATTTTAGCACATTCATTGGATTATAGACGTAGCTTGGTGCTGGTACTATTTATCCACCGGCGTAATATGCAAAACTACCAAGGGATGAACTGTCTTAAGTGCGGACTGATTTGGACTTGCCGGCAAACGATAATTTAATAAAATAAATAAAACAAAATTAAAGATTTTGATATTTTTTTTATTTTTAAAAGGGGAAATGGATAAATGGAATGATTTTTATATTACGAAATACGATATTGACATTTCAGTAATACAGTTAGTTCTTTTTGCGAAAATAAATAATATATTATGCTGAACTGAAGAAAAATAAAGGAACTTTAGCCGATAATTAAATATTAGTAGATTAAGGAAAAAAATAAAGAAAGTATGTTCTTATAAGAATTTAGAACTAAATGGAAACGAGAAAATGGCGAAAAAATTTTAATATTAGTTATATATAGATATATATGTATATATAATGTGTTCTGGTGTAATAACGCCAAGTGCTAATATTACGCCTAATTATGAAATAATCTGGAAAATGGCATCTATGTGCTCTGTCCAGAATGGCTCTGAGTGATATAAAACACAAACAATAGCTTAAAGTTAATTTGTTCCATTTGTAGGCCTTATCGCATTTAGAATCAACTAGAATTAACGCTTCATCTCAAATTTGCGAGGTAAGTTTTATGGTGTGAAGATTATATATTTATCAGGAAATACTTTGTTTATTACATAAATTTGTAGTGCATTTCATGTAATTTTAAAATGTTGTCGAAAATTTTTGATATCTTCGCCAGATAATTTGTAGTTTAAAATGTACTGCGCAATAACTATGACGGGGTAATAACGTTACCAATAAAAATTGGTAGAACCTTAACGTGGCGTTATTACCCCAGGGTACCTTGCATCTGCATAAAAATTGTTATTGTAGCTTAAAATATTATATATAGTAAAATATATTAGAGAATAATTTAGAGAGTAGAATACTCATACGTAAATTAGGATTTTTGCGTATTTGTTATGCAGTGAGAAAAAATATTTAGAGTAAAAATATTGTTTGCATAAACTTCTGTATTTATACATTTTAGTTTTCCAGCATGAGATTGGAGCAATGGAAATAAAAAATATATTCACTGCAACAAAAACATCTGGAGTTAAGCGTCCGCATTGTTATAACTCCGCTTTTCTTAACAATTTATATCTTAAAGGGAAAAAAAAACTGTGCATATAAACAACCGTCCTGTTTTAATAAAGGATGTATTTTTATATTTTCAAGCACTTTAGTAATAAGAACATAAATTTTCACAAAAAATTGCAATAATGACGTTATGATTTAAAAATTTAATCAAGCAAGAAAAATAATACATGGACATTTAATAATAGAAGGCACTGTGTCTGAATGAAATACTGTTACCCATAGTTTTTATCGCATTTAGCCTAGATTTGGCATTTTCTTTTCCCGAATGATTTACATCAATATGAATTTTATTCAGCTGAAAAAAATTATTTAATAAAATGCTTTTCATTGGAAACTAAACAGTTTTGTGAAAATGATATTATTTTCTGATGTTTATATCTAATATATATTATGCTAACACTTAGTTTTTTTCGCTTTTCAATAGATAAAACCTAAATGAGACGTCTGAAAATATTAAATTAACGAATAAGTGCATTAAAATGCATGTCACATAAGTAATTTGAACCTGTGAAACTTCTCGATCCAAAGACGATTAAAAGTCTCAATTAACTCATAACATACTGCATCTGCATAAAGCCTTTTGCATAAAACTAATGCATCTATTCAAAATTTTCTAACTATTGTACTAGGATTCCAAACGAAAAAAATTTAACTACAGTTAAATTAGAAATTACGAGTTAAACTGGTAAACCTGAAAAAAGCATTGGTCAAGGGACTACAAACTGCAGTTAAGAATTAATTTTGTTACTAATATAGTGATAACATAAAGAAATATTTGACTACAATCGAAAATTTATTATGGAATGTAATAAGGATATTTGTACGAACAAGGAATGAACTTTTTAACTAATTATCATTTTGTTAATGAAAAATACAAATTAATTTAAAAGGATTTTAAAGAACGATGACATTTTAAATTTTTGTGTCTAAGAAATCGCATTCGTGTGTAGTACACGAATAAAAAGAATATCTACAAGACGTTTATAACATTGTTAACAAGAACATGTACTGACTCTCTTATTGCTACAAACTATCACTTGATAAAAATATTAAACTTAAAAATAATAAAATAATATGTGCAGTAATTTTATTTAAGTATATATTATTATTAATTTAATTAGATGATAAGAATTTGTTATTCTGTTGATACACTCCGCTCCATCTCTTACATATTCACAAAAAAATAATATAAATAAATAAAAATCCACGCATTGCAAAACAGAATTACTCATTTAAATAAACATAGTTATTCTAATCAAAAAATAGAAAATTTTAATAATAATGAATAAAATGTGATTAGAGAAAAAAAAAAACTTACAAAAGGGGACTCCAGTTACGCCATACTTTAATTCGGAGTTAAAGCTACCAACGGTGATAATGTTTGTAAAATTAAATGCCTTCATTGCAATAAAGTACACATAATTTATGCGTTTTCAATCCATACATGCTTGTTTCAGAATTTCCACAATATGAATTTTTTGTGTATTCTCTACATAGTAGAGGGCGAGCCCTCATAATCAAGATTGTAAATTTTTTTTAATGATGAACATTGATGTATATTGGTGACAGATAGACAAATACAAACAAAAATACAAATAATTTCGTGTTCCATAGTAAACGCTTAACTTAAGCACGCAATCTTTAACTTTATACACAATATGTCATTAAATATTTCACACTCTTTAGATCTCGTCCAATCTTGTATGTTATTTCGTCGTCAGAAGATTCTCTGCTGACAATCCCGCCTTCGTATACTTTAAAACATTCTATTTATTTTTCCCTTTCATATTCATGCAGCTTCATTACCAATTATTCTCGTAACTGTGTCCCTCTTACGTCCAAGTGCAATGTAGCTTTGAGAATATTATATCCGAATACAAGAGGAGATACGAATATTATTGACATGCGACCTTATTGACATCTGGAGCTCCCGTAGAGACATGTGATAAACAGGATCTACAAAAGATACAAAAAAAAAACACAGTAACAGTAACAGTTTTTAGAATAAAAGAAGAAAAATACAGTTCATCTGCACATAAGAGAGATCTATCAATCTGTTTGAAGTGGCGTAACATCGTATGAAAATTTTCTGTAATTTCAGAGACTTATCAAATTTTCACAAACACACACACGAAGAAAAAATAAGAAAAATTAAAGTTTCAGTGATCGTCATACCAAGTCTTTATGTATTCAACATACGAGGTTGAATTTTTCGGCCCTTCAGCTGAGATTTGCGCAACGTCGTAGTTTTCACTTTGGTTATTTTATGCTAAGAATCTAATAAGAATTCAGATTTCAATTTCGACCGTGATTTTGCTGGATTCTCTTAACTGCTACGAGATTGCTAAGACTGTATTTTCAGGTTTTCTTATGTCCTCAAGTATAACGTTTGGGATTTTTTTTTGTTGAATTTCCAGAATATACTTCTTGGTTTCGTTACGTAGCCTTACACTCTCTTTCATGAAATGCTCTTCGACTGCACTGGTGATGGGGATAGTAATTTGTAAATCTTGTAAATCTTCTTTCTGTTTCTTTTTTGTACCAAATAGTTTTTTTTACGGCGGCAGTCTGTTAATTCTTCGTTGGTAACTTTGAATTAATGTCTTCTTGAAATTTAGGAACATGGTTAAGCAATTTCGTCGTCATTTCTTTTTTGGATATTTTAGAGATTACACAAATCATGGTGGAATTAAATTGCTCTACTTGACCACTGGCCCGAGAACGGCATTATAATCGTCTCGTGTTTGATATTTTATTTTGTCAATAATTAACAAATTCTTTATTTGTAAAAGCAGGACATTAATCGTTAATGAATTTGGAAGGGTTGCCGAAAATATAACATTGTTATTGTAGTTTTGATATAACTTCGAAGGACCTTTTACAGGGATAGAACCACACTAATTTAGTAAATACATCAATTGAAGACAAAATATGTTTATAATTTTCATTAGTCGACTCAAGAGCACCTAAATGATCAATATCGTAGGTTTTGAGGTCACTTCCTTATGCAAGGGATTTAACTCCCTTTCTTGTTTTCCACATTTGCAATGACACAACAGCATCTTACACATTTGGTTTTCCATACGACCGATATTTTTTATTTTATATTTTTTCATACATGTTTTCTTTTTATAGATCTAGTACAATTTTTATGTTTTACATAAATATTTACTTTGAAATATACCATTCAATAAAGTAAAAGAACAGTAATATGCATTAGCATCACTTTTAATTTGTCGTAGAATTTATATATTTAAAAATTATGGAATACATTTATTGAGATTGCTTTCAATTTTTATAAAAGTTCTTTTGTTTTATGAATTATTTTATAGGACACAAAAATTGTTTCTTCTATATGATATAGGCTCTTGAATCCGCTATATTTGAGCTTTTCTTTGTTTTTATATGATATGGTAAGAATATTTTATATTTATTATCTATGAATAATATTTACATAAACTATTCTGTATCAGAAAAAGCTGTGTTAGAACAATTAAAATCAAATGTATTCTGAAATGTAGACATAAAAATATGATCCTTATATTTAAAGAACTTTTCTGTTTTATTTTAATTGTTCTTCATTTTATTCTTTAATTAAAAAAATAATTATATTATTATTTAATTTTATAAAAATACACCATCGTTTTTCTTGCTACATTTTGAATAAATTACATAAATCCTAGTGCAATGACACCAGGATATGATACTGTATGATATTAAAAAATATGCCTGTGCAATATTTACATTTTTATTCGGATGAAATAACGCTTAATTACGCTATAATTTTCCAATTATGTCTATTTAAAATATTTGATGCATTAACAATGTTTTAATATTTATTTTTGAAACCCACAATGTTAGATTTAGATTATTTCATTTGTGTTTCAAAAAAAAAAATCATTAATTAAAATCAATACCACTATTCCACCAAATCTATATTATCCATCCTGCAGACATTCCATTAAAAATACTATTATCTAATGAGAAGATAAACATGTCTTACAAAAGTGACGATATCCGTAAGTATATCATCAGTAAAACTCTAATAGAAATTGACTGAAGATTGTATTTCATTTCGCCGTCAAATTAAGTGGCAATGCCCAGTATCGACCGGAATTAAATCAATAAATGTTCTAAAAGCTTTCACAACTCCCTGAATATCTAGACGGTTTATTTACCCGTAAAAGGAAATTCAAGTTTTAATGGATTATTCAGGTTGAAAATGCAGTCGCTTAAACTGATCACTATCTATGTTGGCGTTTCAAATGAAATTCACTTGAGCGAATATTTCGAAATGTGAAATTCAGCAGAATTATTTTTACGGTAGTATGCTATTTAAAATTTTAATAATTGGACGTTTCTTTTTGAAAATCCAGAAATAATTTATTCATAAAGCAAATTAATTAAAAACTCTATGCGTTTATAGAAAGACAAATTTTAGCGCAAAATTTCTAAAAATCGATTTCGATTTAATTATGAACAGCATTAAATTGATATTTTTTGGGAAACTTATATTAAAAATGTAATTTTCATAAAAGAAAATAAATAGTAAAGAGTACAAGATTAAGGCATTTAAAATTATATTTTTGAAATTATATGTTCATGATTTAATATCAGCAATATATATTATTAAAAGTTCCAGATCTATGTATATGAAATTAATTCAGCATTATAATCTTAAAGCGTTTAAAACCTTTACTATATACTGTTTGAAATCTATATTCAAACATAAATTTCATGATAATTTAAAAGCATTTTAACAAAACCGGATGATACCATATAAAATTTTAAAATTATTTCAAATTTTGGGAAGCAGATTAATGGATTACAAACACTGACAAGGAGAATACGCGATGTTGTGGACACATAATTTCCCTTGTGCGAAGACAGTGAGTAGATAAACTTATCATAAAGATAAAATTAATTATGCAAGGTAGTCATTAAAAAGAAGTCCCAAAGTCACTTAATTTGGATGCTTTTGAAAATAATCGTATGTATAGTTAGCAGAGCGCCAGACTTATAAAATTTCACTTCCGAAACTTTGTGTATTCGATATCCCGACAAGACTTATTCTTTCCAAAAGACAAAATAACAATTAAATAATTTTCAAACTACAATAAAAATGAATGTATAATTATTTAAATTTATGTTAAATAAAAACGAAGGTACGGTTCTGTGCTTTTATAAATACACTTATTTATTCACAGTGAAATTGCAGTTTTATAGCAGTTCTGTTGATAAAAAAAGTAATTTAAATTCCTCAAACAGCAAATTTATTATGTTTAACGTTTATCTCTGGTTATTTCATACGAAGAAATCTGTATTCCTCCCTGAAAAATAAATTAAAATGTGCGACATAAAATTAAAATGTATTATTTTAACTTCATCTTTTCTAAGACTGAAGTTAAATTTTCGAAATTTATCAATTTGTTTATTTATTAATTTTACATCGATATTTTGTGTGTGTAACTAGAACAAATGTTTTCCATAATAAAAATTATTTTCTTGGGCATTAATATTTTTTAAATACATTGATTTGCAGATGGTTTTTAGTGAAACATGTTCACTATTGAAAAGTACAGTGTAGGTTAAGAATGTTTGCTCTTCTCTTCGTTAAACTTTAAACAATCATCATCTGCAGACCGAATAATTATGGCATTTTATTTTTATAATTTTTTCAGGGATTAGAGTCTGTTTTTTACAGTAGTGTCAGTTACAGTAATTAAATATATAAAAAAAAACATGCCCAGTGAAGAAGTTTCTAAACTTATTTGTGTATTTCTAAATGTATTTGAGAAAATTCAATTTACAGCGAAAAAAATGTCTGGTCGGATAACGAACCTATAGAATTTCGAAAGCGAAATTTTACAAATCTGTCTCTATAAAATATACCTCTCATCCTCTCAGACATAGATACGATTTATACAATTATGTACTTAACCATCAATATTAGGTGACTTTGGGACTTTTTTTTGAAGACCTCCTTGAATATTAAGTAAATCTCAAATCTAAAGATTGATTTTGGTAAATTTGGTTATCAGAAGACCATGTTTTGGAAAGAAATTCATTAAAGATTTTATGTAGCCTAATAATAAACATAATAAATAATAGGCTTAAAAAAATAAAAGTCATTGAACATTATCAAATTATCACTTATATATATATATATATATATATATATATATGAACTGTGACGGTTTTTATTTTCAAATATTTCTATTTTGCGTCTTACAATAACTGTGCGAGGATAAGTATGGTAAGTGCATGAGCTTGGTTACAGTTAGTGCGACTGGAATTAAAACAAAAATGATTTATTTGATAAATATGACCATTTGCATCAAACATGGAAATTTGCCAAATCACTATCTGGTCTCATTTGTGAATGAAAGCCATTTGACCAGAGTAACTTTAGTAATGTTTCAACAATGGAAAAATTAATATTGAGTAGTGATAAGAAATATCTTTCTGAAAACAGTTTATGAGATTAAAGTAAAACTCATAAACTGTTTATGGGGGTTTCTTCTTTTTTTATGGTCTGCTAGTTCGCTATCGACCGCAAAATATTGGACTGCTGAATTCAAACACGTCCGTACAAGGAAACCAGATGAAGAACATTCAGTTCATCTAACTGGGGTTACGTCATCAGAAGTGACTGAAAAATATCACGATAATGTAAAAAACGATTGGAGAGTGAAATTATTGACTGAGAGCATGTCAATCGAATGGATGTAGAATAACAACTCGTCTGGATATGGAAAAGTTTTTCTTAAAATACCTGTCGCAATCACTCTCTGTTGACTTTAAACAAATTTGTATGTCAATTTCAAAACATGTTTCGAGAATTTAAAGCAAAATCCAAATAAATTCTTGTGTCAATTCATAACATGGATGCATCACAGCATGCGATGAACTAAGGCTATTAAGGTTTTATATGCTAACAAAG
The DNA here is from genome assembly GCA_964019185.1 of Maratus speculifer. NCBI lineage: Eukaryota > Metazoa > Arthropoda > Arachnida > Araneae > Salticidae > Maratus > Maratus speculifer. The sequence goes on along the minus strand of OZ025295.1, from coordinate 248,733,314 downwards.
ATAAGACTACAGAGTTTTGGGATGCATTCTGCATAATCCTCGTCGATTATCTTGGAAAAAAAACCAAAGTATTCATGGAGAATTTTATGCAAACTAAGTGGATCGTTTCAAAGATTTTTTGAAAAAAGTACGCATTTGGCGAATTAGAAAAAATATCTTTTATCAAGCAAGTTAAACATAGCACGCGTCCCAATTGTGTGTTACCGTCATAGCAAAATTCTACGAATTAGGATATGTACTGCTACTGTATCCACTATATTAGCAACATTCGGCCTTTGGCGATTATTTTATGTTTCAAAATTAGAAAAAAAATCTCTCGGTGGAAAAAGATTTTTTTTTCTCTAATTATGAGGATATTATTGTAGGATAACCTATATTGTAGGGTAGAAAAAATAATTATTTTAGAGGGGAGATTGAATTATAAAGAAGTGAATTGAATTATAAAGAAATTATGTTGAAAAATAAGGTACATTTTTGAGATAAAAATATGTATTTCTTGTCAAAGCAAGGTACTTATCATACAACCCTCGTAAATTATATTAAATTTGCTTAAAATACATATTTAACTATATCGGATAGTAAAACTGATTGATATATCAGCAATGTCATCAAAATTCCTGCTACAACTTTTATTAGAAAAAAAATAGTACAATGAAACAAGCAAATATATTACTGCGTGAAATTTAATATTTTTGTTTGTGTAAAAATGTTTTCAATAATGTATCATTAAAATAAGCCATTAGTCATGCTTCATTATAATATATCATTCTTAAATTGACATTAAAAATGTAGTAATGTGTGAACATTTATATTATTTATGTCCAGTATAAGAAAGTGCTGTTCATAATGGATTAAAAATTTAAGAAAGTACACCTGTTTACATTCTTGTTTGAAATACTGTAGCTTATTCAAATGTGGAATGCTTGTATATACAAAATATTTCAATCGGATATACACAAAAGAGTTATTTTGCTAGTATAATGATTTACAACGTATATGCATTTTATTTCTTGATCTCAAAAATGGTTTCTATCATAAGAGAATTAATTATAACAAGTTCTTTATGAAAATACTTTTAATTTTCTTTAAAAAATATTTTATGAACATCTTCACGTTATTCCATAAGATCGATTTCAATTTGATGCTTAATGCTTTTTATAAGCTGAAATGTGGTTATTTTTATGATATAGTTATTGTAATGATCTGAATAATAAAAATATTTTCTAAATTACGCAGTATCAAATTGTAAACTCCCTTCCCACAAAAAAAAAAAAAAAAAAAAAAAAAGATTTTGCTACGTATATTGAATATAAGTATAAAGTATATAGTAAATTGTAAAATGTATATTATAATACTAACAAATATATAAGTTATATTGTAACAAATGAGAAAAACGATTACTTTTCGAAAAAAAAATATTGAAAAAATCGAATAGTATTTGAAAAAAATGAAAGAAAGAAATAACATTTAAATTTTGTGAAAATTGAAGGGATATCTTTTATTGACGTTTGATCATAATGCCATTGATCTTATTTGAAATTCGCAAAAATTAAATTTATAACAGATGCCATTTTTAAAAAACTATATTCGTAAAAACTGGTAGTAAGAAGCACAAGTTTGACGAAGCTCGTAAGAGCTTAAAAACTACAAAATAAAGCTATAATATGAGGGGGATCACAATCATAGTAGACCAAGCTCATTTCTAAAAATATTATAATTTATTTAAAAGGTTCATAAATTATTTTTATTTACTTCTATAATTAACCAAAATGCACACAGATGCCATATATGATAAGGTCTGTCTCAAAAGTTTAAGCACAAGCAAAAAATGTCTTTTTTTAAAGAATTATAAAAAGTTAGAATTAATAACATTTTTTATTTGCAGATTTTCTAACATTATTTGAATAAATAATATCAAAAATAGAAAAAATAAATTATATAATTTTAAAAAATATAATAAAAAAAGTTATAAAAAACTGTCTCGAAAGTTTATGCACAATGTCAAAAACAACCAGATTTATATTTTTTAGAGAACTTTTACTAACAAATTATTTTTTCGTGATTTCGAATTAGTTCAAATAAATGTGCGTGCATTGAAATTATTAGTTTTTGTAGGTTTTCTGTTGGCAAAGAATACTTTGCTTTCTCAATGGCCTCTTGGAGCTCTTCAACAGAGTCATACTGCTTTCCATTACCGTAAACCTGGCAGATTAAAATACCCCAGATATTCTAAACCGGATTTAAGTGTGGACTTAAAGATGGCTACTCAAGAACATTATCATCTTTCTGAAAAAACCAAAGTTTTGTAGATTGTGATAAATGGATTAAGGCATTGTCTTAATGAAAAGTCCATTCAAGACCCCCCAAAATGTCACCGAATGGAAGCAAATGGTGATTTAGCGTTTCTCGAGACTTATTTGAATCTTGTCTTCCTTTTAGAAACGCTACAGAGGTCTGGCCATTGAAACCAAATGTCCCCCAATCCATAACAGATTTGCCGCCTTGCTGCCTGCTGAAAAATGCCCGTGGTTTCTTATGTAAGTCATAACAATATGCCTTCCAACAATCAGGACCATCTAAGTTCCACTTTTTCTCATCTCTGAATAAAACAGTAAGCCACTTGTTCCCGATAAACAAGTGTTTTTTAGCCGAGTTCATTCTTCCCTGTTTGTGATGTAATTAAATGACGGTTTGGGAGCCATTTTCTGTTGTATGATGTAATCACACACTTTAATAGGTCTATTTACAGTGTATGGAGACCAGTATATTGAGATTACTTTTAATTTGCCGTATGGACACATTTTGCCTAGATATCAATCTCCGTATTCTCAGATCAGTCTGAACAGTCGTCATGCGTGGTCGTTCACATCTTGGTTGCCACTTAAAATTAATATTTCTATAGAGTACCTGATATATACTTTGCTTTGGTCGATTTAAAGCTTTTTCAATTTAAAAGCAGTTTTATTTTGTGATTTCAATTAAAAAATTTTCAAAATCTCACATTATGTGAATTTTTTACCTTTTGACATTTTTAAAACGAGGGGAAATAATTTCTCCACATTTTATACTTGTATAAAAGTGCAATATGATGTCATACAACGTCATTACACTATACCAATCCCGTGTTTCTAAAAAAATTGCATAAAGTGCTTAAACTTTTGAGGTAGTGTTTTTTCAAAAAAAAAAAAAAAATACATAAAAAATAAATATATTTTTTATTTTAACTGCCGAAAATGGCTTATTTTAGTTTATTTTGATTAAATGTCGAGTATTTGTTGTAAATTAGTATAAAATTTTTTCTTCTACAATTATTTCAAAGTGCTTAAAATTTTGAGACAGACTATAGAGTATGTGAAAACAGATTTAGTTCACTCTAGGAATGAATAGAACAGATTTTATGAAACTTTTAAATACATTATCTTATTTTTTTTAAATAGACTTAGTCTTCTATGATTATGAACCTCTCATATCATAACTGATTTAAAAAAATTAAATATTACCGTATTTACTCGTATATAAATCGAGGAATTTTAGACAAAATTTGGGAGTTGAAAATAGGGAGGTTCGACTTAAACACAAGTTAATAAAAAAAAAACAGCAAATGAAAAATACTTAATTGGCGTATGAGCAAGTCTATTAAGTAATCACATATGGGTCTACGTTTGAGAGATATATTAAAGCAGACACTTGTCATTTTCCTGCGACTGCCCCCCCCCCCCCCAAAAAAAAAAAAAAAAAAAACTCAATAATAATATTTTGGTAATTGTTATGCAGCCATTTTCACTTCGGATAAAATTCCCTACAATACAGTTTGAAATCTTTTCAACATTTTTATCCCTTTTCTGAAAAGTATACAAAACTCCTTCTTAACTTGCAAGTGTTTGTAGACACATTTCCTTAAAGTCCTACAATACAAAGAAATACTATATTTTATCAGGCTAAGAAGTTGCTTACCGTTGTACATAAAGCTTGAATAGATTTTTGAAAGATTTTTTTTTATAAATATACAGGGTGATTCAGCTCGTCGGTGACAAACTTTAAGGATCGATAGAGCACACCTAGACGAACATTTTTGAATAGGGAATGTAGGGTCCCTGACGCGATGGTAAGGCGCTAGGCGCTTTCGAAAATTTGGGTGCCGAAATTCGAAACGTCATAAAAACTAGGGAAATGGTTAGATTTTCTTGCTTGTTGCGTCGAAATGATTCTGTTTGTTTAGACTTTCTTCAGTACCAATTTGATAAGCGTATCTCTTAAAACATGGATAGGGGGCGCTGCAGACTTTGGAGAGCTAGACAACAACTTTAAGCCCGTTATTTTGATAATTTAACACATGCTCGCCAAAGTTTATACTCTAACTTAAAGTTTGAACCCAAAAGTAGAGCCCTGCAAAAAGCGTAAGAGCCGGAATAAAATGTCAAAGTACAGGGTGGTCGAAACTCGAAGGCTCCTAAGAGATAAACAAACAGATTTCTTGACTTATGGCATGCATTTTCATGATTCTGTTTGCTGGGGCTCTCTGAAACTCAGTTGAACGGTACAAAAAGAAACATCGATAGGGGGCGCTTTGGGCAAAAAACATAATTCGTTGACATTTCGGACGCTAACTGGAAACGGGGCGCTACGATCAGTTAGTAATAATGAAAACACATTTTCTACCTCTGCTCAACACTTCTGAATAAATTTAGACCAAAAACATCAATGATACTGGAAATTTATTTACAAAAAATAACACTACAGAAGATGCTCGAAATTTCGACCTTGGGCCATGATGCAGGCTTCGCACCTCCGTCGCATTGAGGAGTGTGTGTTTCCAACAATGCCAGGAGTATCTCTGATCTGCCCTGCAGCTGCCACAATGCGCGCCACAAGTTCTTCAGCACTGCTGACAGGTGTATGGTATACCTCGGCCTTCAGGTAACCCCAAAGGAAGAAATCCAAGCAGGTGAGGTCTGGTGATCGGGCAGGCCAGTGAACTGGACCCCCACGCCCGATCCACCGCTGGCCATACCTTGCGTTTAGATGGAGACGCACGTCGTTCGTGTAATGGGCCGGAGCTCCATCGTGCTGGAACCACATCTGGCGACGCGAACCTTCGGGTACGTGCGCCTCCTCCAGAAGCTGCGGCAGCACTTAATCCAGGAAAATCAGGTAATTTCCACCTGTCAGCCGTTCAGGTAACAAATAAGGGCCAATGAGGCAATCCCCCAGAATGCCGGCCCACACATTTACTGAGAAACGCTCCAGGGCTGCTCGGCTTCTGGTTTCATGTGGATTTTCATCACACCACACATGACTGTTGTGGGCATTCCACATTCCCTCCCGGCTGAAGGTGGACTCGTCCGTAAACAAAATGCTGTTTACAAAACGGGGATCCCTGGATCTCATCGCCAAGTACCATCTTGAGAATTCCACTCGAGGGCCAAAATCCTGCTCTCTGAGCAAATGCACCCGCTGGATGTGGTAGGGGTGCAGATTCCGGGAACGTAAGATGCGCCACGCAGTTGCTTGCGAAATGCCAACATGTCTGGCGATATCTCTCGTGCTAAGACCTGGGTTGTCCTCAACCAGGTTAAGCACAGCCTCTTCGTTGTCGGGGGTGCTCACTGATCGCTCCCGCTCAGGCCTGCCTCCGTCGAAAGATCCCGTTGTGGACAACCTCTGGTGTACTCGAGCGAAGAAGGCATGGCAGGGGATTTGCCTGTTGGGGTAACGCTCGGCGTACAACCGCTGAGCGGCTCGTCCATTACAACCAGCAGCGCCATACGCCAAATGCATGTCAGCCAATTCAGAGTTTGTGTACCGTTCCATCCTACTACCGATCTGCAGACAAGTAACCAAAAGCTTAAGTAGGTACCGCACGTTCAAAAGACGTGTCTGCGCATACAACTACGTCATCTCGCGTTGTCGTCTACGCATTACGTATCTTTTGCATATCGATATGGTACGATATCTTTTGCATAAATCAGCAAAAAGCACCTTATGTAAATTTTATTGCGCGCATTGTGCATGATTGAAACCAGCTATGTTTGTTAAAAAAAACAAACAAACTGCAGTTTTAATAGCTTCTTATAATAAGTAAATTACTCTCTTGTTTTGTATCTAACTGATCGTAGCGCCCCGTTTCCAGTTAGCGTCCGAAATGTCAACGAATTATGTTTTTTGCCCAAAGCGCCCCCTATCGATGTTTCTTTTTGTACCGTTCAACTGAGTTTCAGAGAGCCCCAGCAAACAGAATCATGAAAATGCATGCCATAAGTCAAGAAATCTGTTTGTTTATCTCTTAGGAGCCTTCGAGTTTCGACCACCCTGTACTTTGACATTTTATTCCGGCTCTTACGCTTTTTGCAGGGCTCTACTTTTGGGTTCAAACTTTAAGTTAGAGTATAAACTTTGGCGAGCATGTGTTAAATTATCAAAATAACGGGCTTAAAGTTGTTGTCTAGCTCTCCAAAGTCTGCAGCGCCCCCTATCCATGTTTTAAGAGATATGCTTATCAAATTGGTACTGAAGAAAGTCTAAACAAACAGAATCATTTCGACGCAACAAGCAAGAAAATCTAACCATTTCCCTAGTTTTTATGACGTTTCGAATTTCGGCACCCAAATTTTCGAAAGCGCCTAGCGCCTTACCATCGCGTCAGGGACCCTACATTCCCTATTCAAAAATGTTCGTCTAGGTGTGCTCTATCGATCCTTAAAGTTTGTCACCGACGAGCTGAATCACCCTGTATATAGGACAGTTGCACCATAAAATTTAACTAATAATAACACATTGCTCAGTGGTGCACAAAACAGGAATTTTAATATACATTAGTACATATTAAAATAAAATAAAACTTTCAACGTTTCGCGCCGTCTTCTGCGGGAGTCTTCAGGAAAATATGAAATGGAAGGAGTACGTTTGCATCTTGTTCGAGAGATAATATTTCTACTAAATTAAAAACTAAATGAATTAAAATTTTAAAAAATGTTGCCAATTACACGTGAGTAAAAATTAAAATATTGCAAGGAAATAAAAATTTTAAGGTTTTATGATGTTACGCCATATTTTTGGTATATTGTAGGATAAATTATCATTACATGGTTTATTTTCTCGTGCTATGATTTCGATGGATTCTCTTATTTTACCTTGAGCTGGGTTATTGCATGGAACTATGATTTTGGCTTCCTCAAAATTAATATGGCAACTCTTGTTCGCCAAGTAGAAGCGAGCAAGGGCATTATTCTGTTTATATTGTTCTATATCTCTGCGATGTTCTTTAATTCTAATTAAACGTCTCCGTGTGGGCATGCCGATGTAGACTTTTTAAAGATTATTAGATAAAGTGATGGGGATTTCATAAATACCAGATTTTTGATCTATTGGAATTTTGTCGATTTTATCTGTAATGAGGTCAATGGGATATGGAGGAGCAATGGCGACAAGTTTTATGTTATATTTTTGTGCGATCATTTTTTTTAGATTATTATTAGATTATTAGATATTATTATTAAATTATTATTTCTATAGAGAGTTATTATTAGATTTATTATTAGATTTATTAGATTTTTTTTAAGTATCGTAATTTCCGATAGATAACACGCAGCTCAAACAAATCTGTTTTGATTCAGAAAATTTAATTTAAGATAAATTTACACCGCGAGACTTTGTATTTTATTTTTGAAAAATTTTCGGTCAAAACAGACTCATTTTCGCTGTGGGTTATCTACTGGAAATAACGATATCATTTAATTGATGGAAATAGGTTTGGAAAATAGTTTAAACTTCTTCAATTTTACATATTTATTTTTTAAAACCATTAAATTTTTTAAAGGATTGACTGGAAACGTAAATGTTAATTAATTTTATGAAACATTATTATTATTCTTTTATCGTCAATTATAAATTATTTTTCAACATTTTGTCAAATATGTGGTTAACTACGAAAATTCAACATTTTTCAAAATTTTGCTTAAGAATTGGATATTTGACTTATATACAAGTCTAGTAATATACGAGTGTATACGACTTTTAAATATTGTATTTTACCTAACTTTCAAACATAACTTTTAAAAAAATGAGTAAGAAAAATAAACATGAACGTAGACTGAATGATAAATTTATTTATATTTTGTATTTTGTTATTATTTTGAAAGGAAAAATTATTTTGATTACATGAAAATACATGCTTGAGTGTACCAGCCATAAAGATAATCAGTTAGTAACTCTTCAGGTTGCTTGTTTTAGGAAGAAGATTTATTTTAAGAGACGAAAGTATAGGATGTTTTAAAAGACGAATGTATTTTTAAAATATTTTTATCGTATTTTTAAATTTCTTTAAACATAATTCAGCATAACTTAATTCAAAACAATTTTAATTTTTTTTTTTACAAAATTAAAATTACATAATATTTCCCTTTTTTTCTAGAATCTAAATGGGTAATGGGGATTAAATATCCTTTGTTAATTAAACTAAGTACACTAACAAATAAATAAAAACCTTATCAAATTTACGCAATACCAAAATATTAAAACATTTCCAGTTTATATAAAACGAATAATATATACAATAAAAACCGTTCATAAAATTCCTAAATAACTTTGGATGTATATTAAATAAGACAACTTTTGTAATAAATGAAATATATGCTAATTAACTCTGGGTAACCAAATGGATTTATTAATGAAACCATTCGATCTAACATGTATTGAACTGAATGTAAATGGAGGTCTTGTCGGAAATTGCTTTAAATCAAATCCAAACAAACTCTAAATTTAGAGATAGATTTGGGGATTTATATATAAACAATCACAAATTACGCTGCAAATAGTTATATTCTATTTACAATATCTCGTATTGTGTGTTTGCTTAAATCTATATAAAGTGTTCGACAAATATTAATTGTATTTTATTTTACATACATTTCATTAAATCTGATAGCATCGTGTATATAGATTTCATGCATAGTTTACAAATAATAGATTGTGTCCGTGGAATAATGTATATAAAGGGTATAGCGAGATAAGAATGGCGAAATGGCCCCCATGGTCAATGACTGAATTATTATTTGTACTAGTATCAGCACTCTAAAAGAGTACGAAATGCAAGGTCATTGACCCCCCATCTTGACCTGTCTTTAAGATATTCGATAAAGTTCGTGCGCGCGCCGTTATTTTTTAAATGTATTTTTCTGAAAAACTATAAAAGCTAGAGAGATGGGACCAATTGCGTATATTGAGAGATACTTTGAAAAATATTTCATATTTTTTTCAGAGTTTTCGTGAAATGACAACTGTGCAGAATATTGAAACAAAGTATAAATCTTTTATTTTACTACTGTTCTGTTACGTCTACCGCGCCGAAAAAAATACATAATATTCTTTAATTTATATACTTATAGCACACAAAAAATTATCAAAATCAAAGAGGCGCTTTTTGAGTAATATCTAAGAAGAAAATAGAAAAGGTTAAAATAAAAATTCTAAATAGAAAAGGAAGAAAAAGAGAAAAATTGATACCGGACAAATTTAAAAGAAAAAGTAACACTGATATACGGCTAGCGTGTATCAGAAACACGGCTAGTGGGACATTGAAATAGAGCTAGTGAGTGGGTGGAGCGATGAAACTAGCGATCGCCCCGACCTACACCCCATGTATGCTTGTCCTATTGAAATTCTGCGTAAAAAATTTTTAAGCGATGGATTCAATGTTGTAATTAATGAAAGTAGAGATGATGATAATTATAGTTAGACCTATCATTATCATGTCTACCGCGCCAAATATATATATATATGTATATAATGTTCTTTCATTTATATATTTATAGCACGCAAAACCTGATCAAAATCAAAGAGGTGCTTCTTTGAGTAATTATGATTTTAATAAGTGAGATCACGGATGGTAGGAACTAGCTAAAGAGGTCTTTTTTAGAATTATTTATTATAATTACATCATAAATAAGATTTCAAACATCATTATTTTCATTTATTACAATTTTGACTTCATCATTTAAAAAATCCCTGTCGGCTTGGCCTATAGGCGGAGGTAGATTTCGAAGAGTGCTCATTTCAACAACAAAAAAGAAAATTTGATTACAGATAAACCCAGTTTAACAACTTTATTTGTCCTCTTTTGAAAATTTTTTAATTTCATTTTTCTGTAAGGACTGGTTTTATCTGAATCATCTTAAGCTAAATTCGGATCAAATGCTCATTTTGACAACATATTTTGAAATAATCCTGACTTTATTAAAAAATCGACTAATACGGTATATTATATAGTTCTTAATAACAAAAGACTGCCAATTGAATGCGTTTGAGAACAAAATTGAATTTAAAAATGAGTTATAAAATAACCAATTTTGAATACAACCTTAATTCTTAATCATGATAGCTTCGGGAAATTTTGCGCGAGTGCCCCCTATGTCACCAACAGAAACTGTTTTTTATTCGAGTCACTATATAATCTAGCATCCTCTTCAGTAGCGATAACTTTCTTTCTTCCACGAACTTTATGCACAAAAATGTCACAAACTTTACATTGCACGAACATTATTGTCACCGTAGAACTTTCGGCGGCCGTAAACAATTATTCTCACCTAATTATGACAAACCAGTCAATTGTTTATGTATTGTTGTCTTGACACAGCAAGACTAACAAAAGATACGTAAAATCGTATTATTAGGATGAGCGAAGCGAATCCTCTACTAGGCCACTCAAATGACATTTTGTCGTACGCCTTACAAAAAAACTATACAGTATTTTGACTTGAAATTAAACACAAATATAAATTATGATCTGTAGATTTGCAGAATATTATTTTTTTTACAGAAATACTTTTCAAAAAATTATTATTTTAATTAATTTATTTTACATGTTTTTCTATTACAAACGCATTTTTTCAAATAAAAAGTAAAACACGTACGTTTTCAGAAGAAAAACTTAAATCATGGGGTCAGTAATTATAGCTAGAATCATCATTAAATGAATAAAATATATTTTAATTATTATATAAAATATATTTTCATTATTATATAAATATCTCAAAAACTGCTTTCAGATTTTCAAACTATGCTCATTCCTTTTAATTATGTATAGTTTCGTGATTTATTTTATAAAATTTATAAAATACTTTTTTTTTTAGAAAAATTATAGCATATTTTTAATGAATTAAAATTTGTGAAAATTTTCCTATTAACATTCAATTATAAAAGTATTTTTCTGTGTTAGGAATTCAAATACACAATTTATTCTTATTTTGTGAAATCATTTAAGCAGACGATATTTAAGAATTTTAAAAGAATTGCATTATATTTTTGTGAAGTGGCAATAAAAGAATTGTAAACAAATAAAATTAATATTTTGTATAATTCTACTTCGAAAATATTATTATTTATACCAGTCTTATATCATTAATAAACAATCTGAGGAAATTTTTAGTTATTTGGTAAAAGTAAATTTTTAAATTAAAATGTGCCGAAACATAAAATTATATTTTTGCTTAATAAGGATGCAAAAGTAATTTAAAAAATATATTATTACTTTCAAATATTTATCGTATAGCATAATACTTCGCGAATCCAAACAAAGCATGGCTTTTGCTAGTATATATAAAACCCTTCCGGGGTCAACCTATCCACGAGAAAAAGAAACTCATTCACCAATGAAAACGTTTCATAGTCGTAATGGAGCGTTCTCATTGGTCAGATTTACATTGGGAGCTGTAAATGATATCACTACATTTTACTTCGCTTTGAAATCTTTCCACGATTTCAAAAAATATATTTAATTAAAACTTTTTATTAAAGGAAAGCAAAGGTGCGTTTTAAATGCAATATTGTTAAAATTTTTATATTCGGGTTGCTTTAATTTTTTTTTCTTTACAGCCGTGAATGACTCTTGAGAATTTCAAATGTATAAAAAACATTGTGAAAAGTTATCTCCGATTTAAAAGGCAATCTATTTTCTGACCAATTAAATCGTTCCATAGTCGTAATGGAGTGTTCTCATTGGTCAGATTCACAGTGGGAGCTGTAAATGATGTCTCTACATTTTCTTTGCTTTGATATCTTTTCACGATTTCAAAAACAATATTTAATTAAAACTTTTTATTTAAGCAAACCGCGGGTGCGTTTTAAATTTCATTATAATCCCCACCCCCATCTACCAGGTAGTTTTGCTATAGTTTTAAATGCAGATTTCTGTTGAAATTTTCTTTCTTTCTTTTTTCTTTTTCTTTTTTTTTTTTTGTTAGATTTTTTTCTCTCCAAGTTTAATCGCTGTTTTATCAAAATTGTTTCAGTCTAAAATGGCTATGATTGACCACAGTTGTTATAATTTTTTATAATCCTTTAAAAATGCAAACACATCATTTTGACGGGCTATCTTCTAGTTTTATAATAACTATCCACTGACTGATGGATTAAAACAGCAAAATCTCCCTACGAATATCATAATGGGTATTTACGTCGGGGCGACCGCTAATTTCACTACCTTACTCACTCAATACCTGTATGTCTGTGCCTCACTAACCGTATATGAGTATTACTTTTTCTTTTAAATTTGTCCGGTATCAATTTTTCTTTTTTTCTTCCTTTTCTATTTAGAATTTTTATTTTAACCTTTTCTATTCTTAGATATTACTCAAAAAGCGCCTCTTTGATTTTGATCATTTTTTGTGTGCTATAAGTATATAAATTAAAGAATATTATGTATTTTTTTTGGCGCGGTAAACATAACAGAACACTACTAAAATAAAAGATTTATACTTTGTTTCATTATTTTGCACAGATGTCATTTCACGAAAACTCTGAAAAAAATATGAAAATTTTTTCAAAGTATCTCTCAATATACGCAATTGGTCCCATCTTTCTAGCTTTTATAGTTTTTTAGAAAAATACATTTAAAAAATAACGGCGCGCGTACGAACTTTCTCGAATATCTTAAAGACAGGTCAAGATGGGGGGTCAATGACCTTGCATTTTGTATTCTTTTAGAGTGCTGATACTAGTACAAATAATAATTCAGTCATTGACCATGGGGGCCATTTCGCCATTCTTACCTCGCTATACCCTTTAAGTTTAACTTAAACCATTATTCGTTTTACGATAATTAGCATATATGTACATATATTTTTGAACAAAACCATCTCTTAACGCCTTAATACTCATTACCGTGATATTCAAGGGCTGCGTTTTTTATTCAGATTATCTGATACCCACATTTTTTTTTAAATTGCTATCTTCTACTTCTTCTTCTTCTATAATAATAAAGAGAGAAGTATGTTTGTCTGTCAACGCTGTTCTGAAGAGACTGCTGTACGTAGAGTTACAAAATTTGGAGGGAAGGTACTTTTATACATGTAGCTTTGCACCTCGAGACCCGATTTTTGATTTTTTTATTATATTTTTTTAAATAATTTTTAGGTGATTTTTAGCGTTCTTTTTGTGGTTTTATCCCATTACTAAAAGGAATTCGGTTTCATTCTATTAACCCAATATAGCAATTTTTTTTCTCTTTTCAACAAAGTTTATTCGGAATTCCTACATCGATTTTTAAAGTTTTAATGAATTTTTAATGTGATTTTTAGTGTTTTTTCCACATCTTGCGGCTATTTTTTAACATTGGTAAAAAGAAAATTGTTTCAAGCGTTTACCCTAATGCACGAAATTTTGTCTGGTACAATTTTTGAATTTGAATGACTTTTAATGCGATTTTCAATGCGATTTTTAGCGATTGTTCGAGATTTTTGGTTATAGCATCTATTTTTTATTATTATTATTATTCATGGAATATTCCCAATTACAATGTTTTCCCGATTAGAGAAAATTTGACCCCTGTGATTTTTTAATATTTAGCAATTTTTAATGCATTTTTAATGCGATTTTTATCGTTATTTCGAGTTTTACGGCTTTTTTTAACTTTAGAAAATGATATTTTGTTTCAAATTTTAAGACTAATCCTTGTATCTCCAAAATTGCCAACGATAGATTATTGCATTTTTTTAAATTCTAAAGCTGTAGCGACAGTTTTACTTGCTAAAAATATAAAATTATATTGTTTTTAAAATGATATATTTTAGTTTAGAGTTGTTTTAATTTAATAATTTAGTTGTATATTTAATAGAAACATCACATTTTTTTTTTAAATAGGGAAAGGAAGTTGTTTATCATAAACTCTTAAAAGTATGTAGACAATTTTTAGGTTAGTAAATTTATTCTTTGGAAATTATTTTGCCAAATATGATAACTACTCGTCTGTTGCTGTTTTATTTATTAAATTTTTTTTTCTTTTACTTTTATTTTCTTTTTTCAATTATATACTGTTTTATTACATAGTTATAAATTGAAGTTTTTTTAAATTATAGATTTTTCCTTTTTAAAATATTGTTAAAAATAAGATACCTTTCAATCAATCGGGCACCTCTGTTATATTTGCATATATATGTCTATATGCATATATATATACGTACATGTACATTAGGGTAGAATGAAAAAATATATTTTTTCATTTCAGTATGTAATAGAGATAAAAAGTTTTCTAATGCCTTTGTTAAGACAGTATTAAAATATTTTAACAAACATAATATATTTAGAGGTGCCGCAAAAGATTTGAATATGTGATTTTTAAGCGGATTTTACAAATTTTGATAAATTTGGTTTAATAACACACACAAAAAAATGTTTTTTTTAATTTTAAATCATACATATAAACTAATTTACAAAGAATTTTTATACTGCATGCCTTTATTATTTATGCTACTAAATCTGCACTTTTCAACTTCCATTTCTTTAGATTTTAACTGTATTTCGTAATCGAAAAGATTAACCTTACTTTTAAGTTAAAAACGCGGCAAAATATTTTTTAGTTCTGAAAATTAATGTTCAAAAGGAGAATAGTACATGGTTTGAAGTGACCTTGATTCAGGCGGCATATTATTGGTTGGTGTAGGGTAGCAAAGGAGTAAAGGATGCATGTAGTTGTAGCAATGGTCACATGTTTCTCTAGTTAGTCCATGCTAGCAAATGAATCGTATGAATAACAAATCTTTTTATGCTGTTCTTTGTTGGATTTTGTTTTGTTTATGAATACGTCAGCTTGAATATTAGTTAATAATTTATTAGTTAATACTTTAACTTAAGTGATGTCAGTGTCAGTTCAGACGTAACAAAAGTTAGAAAGCCCAATTTTTGGGGACCCTAAAGAATTAAGCGATTTAAATCTTCCAACTTATTATGACATTAAGAAGTATATTTGACATGAGCTGAAGCTAGTAAAAACGTCAAAAGAGCCAACAGTGGATGAAATACTTGATATTTTTATTAAAAAAGTAGAATCTATTTGGTCGAAAGCATCTATTTCTGTAGTATCTCACTCCCGCATGTTACAAGTGGGAAAAACCTGCCACGGTAAATAAAGAAGTATTTTAAGATAAAAAGAATAGAAAAGGTACAAAAAATATGATTTAATTGCAACAAAGTTTTTAAATGGTAACAAACGTCTTTTTGATGTAGTAGCCTGTAAGTGCAAAGAATTTTCTGTTTGTAAGTGCGAAAAAAGGAGAAAAGTAACTAAACTTGAAAAAGATTTTTTAATTGACTAAAAAACTGTGAGAAAAACGAGTATAAGTGGAGTCAATGAAGTTATTTCGGAGATTTTAACACAAAAAGAACAGAAAGCAACAGGTAATACAGAAACAATTAAAGTATAAATATAATCAGAAATTAGTTGTTAAGGCTGAACATGATGCTCTTCAATCAGATCATGAGCAAATATCTACAGGAAATTTAACATACAATCCTAAAAATTACTTTACTTCTTTTTTTTTTGGATACAACTGCAAGCGTGCAAAGTGAGTAGTACTTCCAACAGTAGCAAGTGTCTGTGACCCAACTGAGGTTTCAGACGGAGTTGCTGCAACTATCGGTTAGTAAGAGCTGTTCTTAAAGATGTTGGAATGATTACAGAGGAGAACAATAATAAGTTAATTGATAGGATGAAAATTCGAAGAGAGAGAGACAAGAATCGGACAAAAGATATCGTAAGAAGTCCTAATCAAGTTGGAGAAAATGTAAGTTTGTTTTTCGATGGAAGAAAAGATAAAGCAATAGTGAAAGATAAAAAAGGAACAAGTTTTACAAAAAGACGGTCATAGAAGAATATATTTCTTTAGTAAAAGAGCCCAAATTATCCTTTCTCGGGGCATGTAACCCCTGAATTTGGGAACAGGTGAAGCTATAAAAAATAGCATAATAGAGTACTTTAATGGTAACAATCATTTGAACATATCAACTGTAACTGCTTTTGGGTACGATGGGAGACCTTCAAACATTGGAGTTAATAACTGTATGATTGCTTTAATAAAAAAAGATCTGAACAGACCACTGCAGTGGCTGATTTGTTTGTTCTACTTGACCACCAAATGAATTGCCTTTGCGCCACCTGTGAAAACTTTTTTACAATATCCTTGAAATACGCGAATGGAATACCTGATGCTTCTGGAAAATTAAATTGTTTCATTCGCTATTTTTTTTAAGAGACCTGATATAAAATTCCGTTTTAGCCGTTACGGAAACCTGAAATAATGTTTGAAAATCTGTTAAATCATGAATTATTTTGTACCCAGGATTTGCAATTATCAAATAAATGAATTTAGATTTGAAACTTCCCATCACTGAAACATACAGAGGTTGGAACCTATGTGTGCAGAACAGTGTTGCCAGTGGGCTACTTTTTTTAAATTCAGATTTTTAGACTGGCATCACTTTTTGAAACGTTAAATCACCTTTTGTTTTTGCCTTAATTATCATGTTATTGAATAAGGTCCCTTTTATCGTTTGTAAAAAGTGGTGCCAATCAAGAATTTGAATTTAAAAAAAGTAGCCCGTCTGGAAACACTGGCGCAGTAAGGGGAATTGTTAGCAGTATAAGTCGATGTTCCTTGACATTTTTAGCCTCTTTTCAGATAAAAAAATTCAGAAATAATAATATTTAGATACATTAACTACTCTTTACTTCATAGTTTTAAATGTTCTCACCAAATTGACTCAATTATTATTTATCACCAGGTTATTCGGTGTTTTTTCACTGTTCAAAGGTGCCCCAACTTTTTTGTTCAATGGTGCCACATCAAATAGAATTCAACATTACAACGGTTTACTCAATTCGGCTAAAGAATTTAAATAAAACAAAGATTATAAAGTAAAGCTAACATCTTTGTTGTGCGTGTATGAAATCTGTGCTTTTCCTTTTTAAAATAATAGAAAAAAAATTCTATATGTAAATATATATGTAAAATAAATATATATACGTAACTGGTATTCGGATACGAGGTTTCCACAAATTGGCGTCAGATAAAATCACGCCAGTATGGTGCGTATATGACATCTGTGTCAGAAACATTTATATAAATATCGTATATTTTTTAACATACAGATGTTTTAATGTATATTGTTTATTAAATAAATATATGATTATAAACTATTAAAAAATCATGTTTTTCCGCCTTTTGCAGAAATCTGATATGTTGCTAAAATGGCTTTTTGTTGCCATCTTCAATTCTTTCATCAATCGCGCCAACCGAAACAGAATATAAAACTTTTTCCCTTATTTGTGCCCCAACTGCCTTACGCTGTTAGTTTTTTTACGAATATGTTTGCAGTGTTTATTCTGTTTATAAAATGATAAATTGTTTTATTCCATAGTTGTTAATTTTTTTTTTAAATTTATGATTATTTCCTTTTTAAAATAAAAGAAAATAAGGTACTTTAGGGTTACCCGGGCGCCAGTGCTTTATGTACATATGTATGGTTATATACATGTTATATGTGCATGTGTATATATACATAACTGTAAGAATATATTTATATATACAATATACGTATACATACATGTATACATACATATATATGAATGTATGTATAAGACAGGCACCCAGCTAACCGAAAAATACCGAAACTAATATAAAAATAGAAATGTTATTGATACTGATATTCGAAAACGAGGTTTTCGTCAAATTGGCGTCATAAAAATAGCACCAAACCCGATGCATATATGACATAATAGGCATTGGCTGTTACATTTTTATAAGAAAATATATTTCCAGAGTCAATTTGTATTCTAATTTGTTACTTTCCAAAACCTTGGCACAGATATATGCACACCACATTGCCGCGATTGCAACAGAATGGCGATTTTTTGCCTCACATGCTAACTCAGCTATTGTTGTCTATATATAATAATAAAGAGACAAGTTTGTGAGTGTGTCAACGCTGTTCTGAAGAGATCGCTGCACGAAGAGTTACAAAATTTTGGGTGAGAGTACCTCTACACATGAAATTTTGCACCTCGAAGCCCGATTTTCGATTTTTTTTATTCGTGTTTTTTTTTAATTTTTTGGGGATTTTTAACGTTTTTTAAAATGTTTTGAGGCGATTTTTCAACATTAGTGAAATTAATACTGTTCCATTCTTTTAACACAACATAGTAAATTTAATTCACCATTCAATAAAGTTTATTCGGAATTTCTATAGAGGTTTTTGAATTTTTAACCAATTTTTTCATGCGTTTTTTTGTAAATTTTCGCATTTTACGACTTTTTTTGACATTGATAAAAAAAAATATTTTAAACCTTCAGTCTAATTTACTAAATTTTGTCTGCAAACATTTTTGAGTTTCAGCGATGTTCATTGCTTATTTCAGTGAATTTTTTAATGTGATTTTTAACGATTTTTCGAGTTTTGTGCGTTTAGCATAGATTTTTTTTATCATTTTTGTAAATATTACGGATTTTTGTATATGTCATATCTTATCTATTTTTCATATTGCATGTAAAAGAGAAAAAATATATAAAATTAATGAATCAGCAATAAAGGTCTTATTTAAAATATTCACAATAATCTATATATATAAAATAAGAGATATTTGCGTGCCTGACCGCGGATAACGTCGAAATCAAAACACCCAGTTCTTTGAAATTTCGTCATGTGTGGATGCTAACATCGGAATGTGCACTTCGCAGTCGGATTTTTAAATTTTAATTTAGTTTTTTTAAATTAAAATTTGCTTGGTAAAAGTATATTTGTAGTTTTGCACCAAACCACAGCAACGAAGCAGTCAGGTTAGAAGCTATTTGCAGGTAGACACCAATCCCTTGCAACGAAGTAGCCAGGCAATAAGAGCAGACGGTAAATATGGAATTTAATGACTGCATTTCACGGATGAATGCTAGCAACAAATTGCAATTGCATTTGTTAAATTTCCTATTTTAAATGTTTTGTTTTTCCTGATTGATTTACAAACGATCATCAAAATCCATCCATGGAACTATCCAAAAAGTAGTGTATTAGGTTACTACTCCTTTTATGTTTTATAGAGCTTGTTCAGACGTGCAGCGCACGTGGCGCGCGTACTCAGAAGATTTCGCATGGAGTAGATCTCATTGAAGAAAAGAATTTTAAATAATTCAATTATTGCATTATTTTTCTGGTTCAAAACAACTAAAATCAATGATTATATTTCTTTATCATTCCAAAACATGGTTTTTGTAACAGAAATACATAAATGTCAAGTCTCAAATTTAAAATATTCTCCAGATAAAATTCCTTTTTTTTTTTTTTTTTTTTTTTTTAGTGTGAATGGAGATTTTAAATGCTAATTTGTTTGAAAACATCCATGGCCCGGGCAACGCCGGGCGGATTAGCGAGTTGACAATATTCTCGTTTCATTTTACCTGTTATGAAATCTTATATATCTTTATTATATTTCCTTTTTTAAGAAAGTGGTGGCAATAAAAAAATCTGAATTTTAATAATAATTTAACCACTTAACTGTAACATGAAATGTAATCGTAAATTTAATTCGTAGGAGGTACGGGCAAGAAGAGTTTGCCTGATTCATCACGTAAAGTTTTTTGAAACCAGTATTTTTTTTAATCGCAATTTGATACTATTTAATGACAGAAATGTTTACACTAAATATTACTAATATCTTAATTTTAAAAAGTGGACAGATATATGCACACCACATTGCCGCGATTGCAACAGAATGGCAATTTTATGCCTCACATGCTAACTCATCTATTGTTGTCTATCTGTACTAATAAAGAGACAACTTTGTGAGTGCGTCAACGCTGTTCTGAAGAGATCGTTGCACGTAGAGTTACAAAATTTTGGGTGAGGGTACCTCTCTACATGAAATTTTGCACCTCGAAGCCCGATTTTCGATTTTTTATTAATTTTTTTTTCAATTTTTTGGGGATTTTTAGCGTTTTTTTAATGTTTTGAGGCGATTTTTTAACATTAGTGAAATCAATACTGTTCCATTCTTTTAACACAATATAGTAAATTTAATTCTCCATTCAATAAAGTTTATTCGGAATTCCTACAGCGGTTTTTGAATTTTTAACAATTTTTTCATGCGTTTTTTATTAAATTTTCGCATTTTATGGCTTCTTATTGACATTGATAAAAAGAAAAATATTTTAAACCATCAACCGAATTGACTAAATTTTGTTTGCAAAGAATTTTGAGTTTCAGCGATTTTCAATGCGTATTTCAGTGCATTTTTTAATGTGCTTTTTAACGATTTTTCGAGTTTTGTGCGTTTAGCATAGATTTTTTATCATTTTTGTCAACATTACCGTTTTTTGTATATATCATGATCTTATCTATTTTTCAAATTGCATGTAAAAGAGAAAAAAAAAAATAAAATTAATGAATCAGCAATAAAGGTATTATTTAAAATATTCACAATAATCTATATATATATATATATATATAATAAGAGATATCTGCCTGCCGGACCGCGGATAATGTCAAAATCAAAACACCCAGTTCTTTGAAATTTTGTCATGTGTGGATGCTAACATCGGAATGTGCACTTCGCAGCCGGATTTTTAAATTTGAATTTAGGTTTTTTTTTTTTAAATTAAAGTTTGCTGGGTAAAAGTATATTTGCAGCTTGTTCAGACGTGCAGCGCACGTGGCGTGCGTACTCAGAAGATTTCGCATGGAGTAGATCTCATTGAAGAAAAGAATTTTAAAATAATTCAATTATTGCATTATTTTTCTGGTTCAAAACAACTAAAATCAATGATTATATTTCTTTATCATTCCAAAACATGGTTTTTGTAACAGAAATACATAAATGTCAAGTCTCAAATTCAAAATATTCTCCAGATAAAATTCTATTTTTTTTTTCTATTTTAGTGTGAATGGAGATTTTAAATGCAAATTTGTTTGAAAACATCCATGGCCCGGGCAACGCAGGGCGGATCAGCGAGTTGACAATATTCTCGTTTCATTTTACCTGTTATGAAATCTTATATATCTTTATTATATTTCCTTTTTTAAAAAAGTGGTGGCAATAAAAAAATCTGAATTTTAATAATAATTTAACCACTTAACAGTAACATGAAGTGTAATCGTAAATTTAATTCGTAGGAGGTACGGGCAAGAAGAGTTTGCCTGATTTATCACGCAAAGTTTTTTGAAACAAGTAATTTTTTTAATCGCAATTTGATACTATTTAATGACAGAAATGTTTACACTAAATATTACTAATATCTTAATTTTAAAAAGTGGTGTTCCTCACATAATTAAAATTCGCCTTATTAAATAAAATACACTATATTGCAAAAGGTGACTGGCCACTTGTGATTTTAGACGTTTTGTTTAATATCTAGAAAAATGCTTGAGAAATTATTCTGAAAATCCAGGTGTGACTACATGCCATATACTTTCGTAAAAAAATTCTGGAAAATCCATAGGGGACTTTCAATAAATTGAAAAATTTGAGAACTGTTGTATAATCCTGTCAAAGCTATGGTATAATGGACTATACACTGTAAAAAAAAAAAAAAAAAAAAAAAAAAAAAAAAAAAAAAAAAATTTAAGAGGTTACTAAAAATTTTTTAGTAAATTTGTATTCCACAGAATTTTTTAGTAACCATTACAAACTTTGCAAGTGAAACAAGCATTTCTTTTGTAAACTGAACAAAAGAATATTTTGTATAACTAACTTAAAAATTTTTAATATGAGCTACCAAGCAAATTTTAGTAATAGCTCCAAAATTATTTTTGCCCCACCGGTGGCTGAGAGGTTCTGACCTCTTAACTGGTAGACGGCAAGTGCTGGGTTCGAACCCAATCGCGGCTGTCGGCCTAACCGTTTGGAGTTTTCGTGGTTTTCTTCGAACCTTGCGTAAATACGGGTTAGGTTCCCTTAGAAAGACCCCCACGAAGGGCACTCCCCCCTTGGTCCTCTATCCCTAGTGTAGATAATCGGACGACAAAAATAAACCAAAACCAAACCAAAATTATTTTTAATAGCCATTACGTGCGCCCGAAGAGCGGGAGGTTCCTTCGAGCTGCATCCAGACCTCTGAAGCGGAAGATTTTCGGCAAAACTGCTATAGATGGCAGCACCAAACATTGCTAACTGCTCCGACAGGATTTTCATAATCCCTTTACTAACGCTTACTTACACTACATACATTCGGGGCGTGTATGTAGCATTGGCAGTGGCCAGTATCGAACCCGGGACCTTTTAGTCTGAAGTCCGTTACTATAACCACTATGCTATCAAGGCCACACCAAGCGAGTTTTAGTAATAGTTATTAAAAATATAAAACTATTAACTCTGTTTGTTGCTAACTTTTTTCTAGTAATTCTTGCAGATTGTCTTGTAACCGACTAAGATTACTAAAAATTTTTGAGTAATTACAAGGATCACTAAAGCTTTTTTAGGAGATCGAGCCTTTTTTTTTACAGTGTACTCATAGCGAAATTAAGGTTTTTATAAAAACAGTCCCAATTTTTTTTCAACTTTTGTCATATAATTTCCAGAGATTTTAATATTTTTTTCTTTTTAGAAAATATGAAAAATAATATTACATAATACCCTGTGACCAAAATTAAAAAAATAATAAAAATTATATGAAAATGAGCAGATTTAGTAAATGTTTCACTGAGCATGCGGCACCGCAATCAAACTGTAATTTGCACAATGTGTTGGCTAAATATATGGAGCAACTTTTGTATATATCTCAAAAATACATGTAGAAATTTCTATAAATAATCGTCGATAGAATAAGTTTAATATCCGTCATTCCTAAAATGTAGCAGAAAGGTGAAGAACTGTTACATATAATCATTAATTATTGTCAATATAGCATACACAATATTGCACGTACTATTATAGTTGTATACAACCTCTCATCTTTTTGTTTTATTTTGAAAATAACGGATTTTGAACTTATTCTATTTGAATAAGTTTAAAATCCGTTATTCCTAAAATGTAGCACACAGGTGAAGAACTGTTACATATAATCATTAATTATTGTCAATATAGCATACACAATATTGCACGTACTATTATAGTTGGATACAACCTCTCATATTTTTGTTTTATTTTGAAAATAACGGATTTTGAACTTATTCTATTGGCGATTATTTTTAAACTTTTCAAAGTACGCTTTTGAGGCTTTTACAAAAGTTGATCTATACAGTTAATTAATGCATTTTTTAAATTACACTTTGATTTCGATGGTGCATGGGCAGAGAAACATTATTTAACAAAACAGCACATTTATTTTTTTTTATTTTAATTCTGGTTACAGGGTATTGGGTGCAGTATTATTTGTCATATTTCTGATATAAAAATTATATTAAAAATACTGAAAAATAAGCAAAAAATAAAAGCTAATAAACAAAAACTAATAACCAAAAACATTTTTAAAAAATGGGTCTGTTTTTATAAGAATCTTAATTTCTTTACGAGATACATGGTAGCCTCTAAAAATATTATAATAAGCCACGTAATCATATCTGTAGTTTGAACGCTTTTGCTACATTAGTTTTGTCAGGTTAGGTTTTAAATTCCCCTTGTTTTCGTCTTAATTATTGTATCATTAAATAAAACGAATTTTACTATTTCAAAAAATATATCGCAATTTTAAAAAAGTAGCCCACAAGCAACACTGTATTAATATTGGATATTTTGATATAGTGCCAAGGATATTACGCAGATGTATAATTTGACATTTTTAATCAACTATAATTACTAACGTACTTAACCCAATAATTCCCAATGCAATTCCCTGTGTAATTTTGTTTCTTTCCTCATAATTGTGTTTTCAAATTGCTACAAGTATCAAATACCCATAAGAAAATTTACACATCGTGACGATAGTAAGTTTTACAGAAAAAGAAAAAAAGAATCAAATATTCTTATTGTGATATGAAATTGTAGAAATCAGTTCTCTACAGGGCAGTTAAAACGGAGATAAAATCGTAGATCTTAAATCTAAAGAATATAGACATCATTGTAGTTTCGTTGATTGAGTAATTTTATCCACGCACAGTTTGGCCCTGCAGTCATGAGTGGATACGTATCGTAACTACACAGTTTTTCGAGTAAAGAGACTTATTAAACTTTTTGCGCAGAAAAACACGCCTATTTTGCGTGCCTGAGAGAAGCGTTAAAGATATAAAGAACGAAATGAATTTTTGCTATTGTATCACTTTCTTGTAGGTTTGCAGTTTGTTCGCGCTTATTTATTGACTTCTTTGGCGCGAAAAATCAAATAAAATACACTGCTATAAACACTTACCTTATTACTTAAAAAAAGCCTCTTGCCAGTTTGATACTTAATATTTCATCACTAACTATGCATTGCGTTTACCACGGTGAATAAAAATTTAGAAATTTTAAATAAATTTAAAGGGAATGAAAAAAAAATTCACCTGATGCATTTTTTTAAATTTATAATCTGCATGAATAAACATAACAAAAAATATTAATTTAGGTGCAAGGGAGTTAATGATGAAGAGTTAAATGACCACTCCAATCAAAACTAAAAGTATATATTGTAGGTACGATCGTTAAGTTAGAGTAATTAAAAAACTTCATTCTACTATTTACGTCAAATAACCACTGAAAATGATTCGATATCTAGTTTCATTTTTGTGGTTAAATGAGGAAAAGTATGTTATTTGCAAATAAATGGCTTCAAAAGCGAGCTTCCTAATATAACATGATTAAATGTACATTTTTAAACTAATATTTTTGTAAATTTTAATTTTTATCGAAATTGTTACCTATTATAAAATCCAATTAAAATTTTGAATGGACTCACAACAATGTAACTTTGTTAGTAGTTCGGAAAATTAAGCTAGACTTTAATTAGCATTTTCAATACAACGGATTCAATTAAAACTGTTTAACTCTGTTTACACAATCTATTAAATACAATGGAATTCCAAATTTTCTTTTCAAATTACATTGCTTTGTATTATAATTGTTAAATTAAATGTTTCTATGACCATCATAATTTTGTTGACATACAAGTGTAATAATAGGAGTTTTGCTAAAGTTTATAAATAGAGGTAAATAGAGGCTTTTACAGCCGTATCAATAAATTAATTTAAGAGTTAAAATGCATTTACCTATTAGTTAGTATGCATTGCAAAAATACAAAACTTATTTAACTGTTTAATTATGAAACGATTCTCAGAATACACTCTTAATTTTAAATATAATAAAATATTTTGACTATTTCTGAAACGAATGCTGAGAAGAAAAATATAAAAAATTGGTGATGCGTTTGGTAGTTTTAAATAGAGATTAAAAAAATTCTTCACTGATACGAAGTTTATCAACGTCGATAAATGTTTCTTTTCACATTTCCTAATAAAAAAAACTCTTGATCTACGTTCTAAAATTTTAAATTCTTTTTAAATATGAACATATTTTCAACATTCAATTAAAGTATTACCACTATTATTATTATTACTATTAATAGAAGTGATTATTATTATTATTATTATTATTGTTATTATTATTATTAGTAGTACTGTATTATAATATTTATTATTATAGGTGTTCTTGTTCTTCTTATTATTATTATAATTATTTAGAATGAAGATTTTTCAAAAAAAGTACTGTACTGCATAAACGCATATTTGTTTTTGACATTACTTTAAACTAATCTAAATACATACTGTATATAATCGTGTATCAGTCAAAAAATTGCGTACAAAATTTGGAAGCACAAAATGGGAATTGACTGAATTAGTTTAAAAAAAATAGAAATAATTGGCAAATGGACAAGTTTTTTTACGAAATCATATATGGATCTAAGTTATACAGAGATATAAAGAGGAAAATGGTCATTTTCCCGTGATTGACAAAAAGAGAAAAAAAGCTTAAAAAAATGTCCCTGTAATTTTTCATATCTTGGGATAGGATTCTCTTCAAGACAGAGACATTCCTTTCAGCATTATAATCCTTTAAAAAAAACCAGTTCAACTTCAGAATGCTTCTACATATCTATGATAAAAGTCCGACAATTTAAATTTATACTATATAACAAAGTACATATTTTAAGAGTCTAAGAAGTTGTTTATTCTTCTAAAAAGAGCTTTAATAGATTTTTGAATATTTTTTTCCTATTTCGGTATCTTTAAGTTAGTATGAATGAGGTTAGAAATAGTTTAACCATCTTCGGGTTTACATACATTTCGGTTTTACTGTTTTAAAACATTGTATTTTTGAAAAAAAAAGTCTAATTAGAACGAAAGATTAAAAAATATTTAATTATTTGATGAAAATGTATTGTTATTTTTTTATCCTTGATTAAAAATATTTTAAACATACAACCGAAAATTTGCTTCAATCTATGCACAAAAATGCATTTTTTTAAAAAAAATTTTCCTTAAGACTTTCGGGGGGGTGGGGGTAGATTTTTGCATAAGTGCACGCGGTATCACTAATTCTCATTTTAAACACAGTAATAGTTATTATAGTTTAAAAGTGTTTAGTTTTTTTTTGTTTTAGCCCGTTCGTTCTCTTAATATCCCCAGTATATTCATATCGACATGTAATTGTTATTAAAACAAGAAAAAAAAACGTAGACTATGAAGAACTTTTTGACGTAACTGAAATAATCCCACACAACTTTACTAAATGTAGATAAATTTGTAAATTATATAATGCATTTGATACAAACATTGATCGTCATCCGCAATCGGAAAAGTATATGGTTCTTTTATATATATCTAAATATAATATCATAGAAATATACTAAATTTCCGGGTTTTACACGACGCGTACAACACGTTCGCGAACGACAAATTTAGACGATATATATGTCTAAATTTGTTTAATTACTTGGTTTTTTAATTTCTTGGACATCAGTTAACAATAAAGTGTTGTAATATCAATGCATATCGCAAAACAAAAATATTTTTTCTATCAACGAATGTGTCAAATTTTGTGCCAAATGAACAGCGTTTGTGGGAAATTCTGGAAATAATTTTCAGCTTTAATCTGGAAAAAATTCATCTTAAGGACGTCGTTTGTTGAGGAGTCTTATGGGGAACATGCACCATCGGAAATTACTCGAGAAGCTTTGTTTAAAATGCTTTTTGAATTGGCGATTTCTCCATAAAACGAAAACAATTGAGAATTTCGATCTGCAAATGTTATTGGAGGAAGATGATAACAAAATATATATATATGTATATATTTTTGAGAAGCATTAAACATGACTCTCTAAAGAATTTCCGAACTCTGACATATTATGCAAAAAATGCAAAAGGGTATAAAATCGGTGTCAAATGAGTTGTCAGAGAGACAGATGGAAAATCTAAGAGCCGTTATCAAAATTTCACTTTTGCGGCACAGAAAAAAAGAATTTCCTGATTCGAACTCTTATTGGCAATAGAAAATAGATATATTTCGGAAATTCCAAATGCAGAAAAAGTAAAATTAATTTCAAATCATAATTTCTTTTTAAATCGTTGTTCTCACCTGGTGAAGCATCAATATCGAACGGCACGGCCAAGTCGTTCCATAAACAAGACAATGCTCAGTGTTTGGTAGAATAAAAAAGGAATTATATACTACGAGATACTGAAACCGGGCGAAACTGACGATTGACGACTCTATCGGTAACAACTAATTCATTTGAAACATGCATTGCTTGGACAACGACTAGAATGAGGAACGAAGTACAAACGAGTTATATTGCACG
Source organism: Maratus speculifer (assembly GCA_964019185.1). NCBI lineage: Eukaryota > Metazoa > Arthropoda > Arachnida > Araneae > Salticidae > Maratus > Maratus speculifer. Next base: position 248,705,298 of record OZ025295.1, on the reverse strand, counting down.
ACGACAACGTTCCGTGCTATCGCAGTTCCATCATTCAGAACACCACCAAAACGATGAAATATAATCTGTCTACATCTCCCATATTTGGCAGACCAGGAGCCTACCGATTATCACTTGTTCTGGTCGATGACACATGATTTAGCCGGGATACACTTGGCTAATTTTGAAGGCAAATTGATTGGTCTCGCCATTTTGCCCGCCCTGATTTTATTCTAACGTTTTATGGAACATACAATTATTCTCAGTTTCCGCAATGTATTAATATATTTTAATGGCTAAAGTTATTCTTATTTATTTATTTAACTTAGCATAATCTATTGATTATTTTCTTAAAAATAGCTAGAAGGTTTCTTGAATGCCAATATCTTATTGCGAAATCTTAAATTCATTACACAAATCCATTTTCCTTTTTAGAATTAAAAAATATTTATCGAAACTTTAATTTTGTTTTATTATTGAATTAATCGTCTGCCAGGGATTCCTACGCTTTTCGCGTAGGAAAATTACGCTATTACTCGATTCGGTAAAGAATCCGTGCATCTAGTCACGCGTATCGGCCAATGGTAGACAGCGGGTTGTATTATCTTTACGTTGAAAACGATCCTAATGGATCTTTAAAAGCTTTACGTAAAAACGGAAGGGGCTAGATTAGCATAGAATTTTGAGAAAGCCATTTTGGCTTTGAAGAGCGTTAAATTTAGAATGTAATAATGCGGAATAATTTGGAATGTATTGGGTGATTCAGGCTTAAACCAATTTGTCCATTATGAATTTGTTGAGACTTGAAGGATGTGGAATAACTGCTGGAAGTGCTCAAAAAATAAAGAATTAAAAACTGATTTCTTGATTTTTTTCTGGAGAATGTATTGTTCACATGATCTATTGTTCACGATCACAACTCCATTGCTTCTGACTACGTCCGCTATATCAACATTGATGAAAAGACAGGTGTTATTCCATTTTAATCGATATATTATTATAGGATGGACGAGTCCTTACTGTAAATAAAAACTATTCTCTGACAGACACATACATTTATTATCTGAAGAACAGAACAAAAAACAAACAAATAAAAAATGAAACATCAAATCGCTCTTTGTGGTTATTCACAACATTCTTTATCAAACATCTATTCGTCGTAAATATTTTATAGTTCTTAAAAAAATCGTCTTAAATCTTCGCTTTTAAATCGTCGGAATCTTCACTTTAGTTTTTAATCAACATCGTTTGCCGTCGTTCAAAACATTCTATTTACTTTCTTCTTTCCATTCGTCGTCACACAGCTTCGCTAATTCACGTTTCTTATTTAATATCGTAACAGAGTTCCGGTAAATGAGTGGCGGAGGGAAATACAGTCCAATACAGGTGCAACAGAGAGTGTAGCCCACATGCGAGAGTATATCCCACATGTGGCTGTCCTGATATCCGGAGCTGCCGCAGCGACATGTGATCTCATAGAATCTGGAAAGAAACAAAAACAAAACCAGTAACTGTTCTTAGGGAAAAAAATAGAGTTCGTTTGTACACTAAAAAGATCAGTCGTCTTTTTTCTGAAATGGAGTAACATCTTATGAAAATGTTATTTAAAATCGCTGACTTTTAAAATGTTCACACATGCACATTAAAGATAAGTAAAAAAAAATATACTTTCAGTTATCGTCATGCCAAGGCTTCATGTATTCAGCACACGAACTAGTACTGATCGGTCCTTCAGTTGATGAGATTTTCTCTACGTCGTAGGTGTCGTTAGACTTCACTTTGGTTACTTTATATGGACCTAGGAATTTAGATTTCAATTTTAACCCTGGTCCTTGTTGGGTTCTTTTAATTGCTACGAGGTCTCCAAGGTTATATTTCCGGGGTTTCTTACGTCTTAAATTATAATGCTTGCGATTTTCTTGTTGAATTTCCAGAATATTCTTCTTAGCTTCTTTTCGGAGTTCTTCTCTATCTTACATTGATTGTTCTTCGACTGCACTGTTTAGGAGTTCAATAATTTGTAAATTTTCTTTCTGTTTCATTTTTGTACCAAATAGTATTTCAAACGGTGTTCTCTTAATGCTTCGTTGGTAAGTTGAATTAATGACTTGTTGAACTTTAGGAGCATGTTTAAACCATTTGGTCGGTTCGTCTTTGGACATTTTAGAGATTACTGAAATTATGATGGAATTAAGTCGCTCTACTTGACTATTAGCATGGAGAAGGCCAGCTGTAATTGTCTCGTGTTTTATATTTTCATTTTGGCAATAATCAGCAAATTCTTTACTTGTAAATGCAGGACCTTTATCGCTAATGATTTTGGAAGGGTTGCCAAAAGTATAACGTTGTTGTTGCAGCTTCGATATGACTTCGGCAGAAGAAGTAGTTTTACAGGGATATAGCCACACGAATTTGGTAAATGCATCTATTAAAGACAACATATGTTTATAGTTTTTGTTAGTTGATTCGAGAGGGCCTAAATGATCAATGTGGTAGGTTTGGAGGGGAGTCTCCTCTTTGTGTAAGGGATGTAAATCAACTTCTTGTTTCCCACGTTTCTGATTATATAAGAGGCATGTTACACAATTTGCTATAACTTTATCAATCTTATTTGCCATATTAGGGATAAAAAATTCTTCATTAAGGAGTTCTTCACAACGTTTGCGTCCGAAGTGTCCTTTGTCATGAACGTGTTTAATGACGTTTAGCTGCATTTCATCCGGCACAACTACCCGATCGTAACCTTTATGATTTTTATAAAGAACGTTATTTTTGATAAAATAGTTGTCATATGGCTTTGTTTTCAAAATTTCTTTGATGGCCTGTATATGTTCGTCAGTGTTCTCTCATTGTATGATTTTGGAAGTAAAACTGTCTTGAATGGTCATACATACAGGATTTCTGCTTAAAGCGTCGACGTGACGCATACGTGTACCTTGTCTGTGTTCGATTGTATGGTTATAATCAGCTAACATTAAAGCCCATCAAGCTATCTTGGTGCAAAGATCTTTTTTATTCATAGTTAGGGCAAATGCGTTGCAATCTGTGACTATCTTGAAAGGAATACTTAAAATATAAACACGGAATTTTTTAAGAGCTTCTATGACAGCCAAAACTTCTAATTCATAACTCGAATAGTTACGCTCGGCATCTGTGTTTTTTTTGCTCATAAAATAGACAGGGTGAAATTGATTATCAATAGAAGATTTTTGAAGGAGAACTGCTCCGTAACCATCAATAGAAGCATCGCAATGAACTTCTGTTTCATTACTAGGGTTATAAATGCTTAAAACAGGACCTGAAACAAGGATGTGTTTCAACTTATTAAATACATTTCGCTGCTGGTCACCGAAATGAAATTTAGTGTTCTTTCTAAGGAGATCTGTCAAGGGCTTAGCTATTAAAGAATAAACTTGAATAAATTTACGAAAATATGAGGTTAGACCGTCAAATTAATGTACATCTTTTACAATTTTAGGAATCAATTTCTCGTTGTAAAAAGTGGCATTTTTTTAGATTCAGTTCTAAACCATATTCGGATCCAGTTGTAAGAACGCATTGTAATTTCTGGAGTCCTTCGGCTTCGTTTTCAGATGGTATTATGAAATCATTTATGTACACGATAAGTGCTTTTTCATTAATGAGATCGCAAAAAACATTATAGATATATCTCTGAAAAACTAAGGGAACATCGCTAAGGCCATAATTCATGTAAAGAAACTCAAATTGACTAGAATGTGCTACAAAAGAAGTGTATTTTGGACTATTTTCTTCTACTTCAACATGAAAAAATGCATTTTTAAGATCAAGAGTAGTAAATACTTTTGCAGAGTGCAACTGATCAATAATGTCATCGATTACTGGGAGGGGAAAACGTTGTTTATGTGTTTTAACATTTAGCTTCCTGTAGTCGACACACAATCTATATGAGCCATCTTTCTTTTTTACCAGGATAATAGGTGATGAAAAATTACTGGTGCTTTTTCGGATAATTCCCTTTTCAAGCCATTCAGAAATTTGTTTTTCGACAAATTGTTTCTCTATAGGAGCTAGGCGTCTGGGAGGACAGGTAACAGGTATTTCATCTTTCAGATGAATTGATAATGTAACATCGGTAGTCTTTACTTTCCGGGGGAAATAATTTTGAATAAGTTCCGTAATTTTTGAACGCATAGTTGTATCGGAAGTATGGGATAAATCAAGATTACTATCGTCTAATACTTGAGCAACATTAATCAGAAAATTATTTGACATATTTTCATTTTGCTTGATCTATTGCATCGAAATATTATTTTGAGAAACTGTTAAAATACTCTGCTGTATAATATCTGTACCAATAATAAGATCAAAAGATATAGAATAATCTGGTACTACACAAACATTAGTTGTATAATTAAAATCATCTATCGTAATATCCGAAGAGAAAAAACCCAGGGGCTTGATCATAGTGTTTCCTAATTCAGTTAATGTGATTGTTGAATGTTCGAGGTTCGAAACTGTTGGGAGTGTGCGAAAAATATTTTCTTTTAACAGACTTCTTTCACTTCCCGTATCGATCAAAGAAAGAACATTTACTGACGAAATAATTACTTGTTTGGTCATAAAAGTATTCGACATAATGGTGGAAATATTGGATGGTTCAGGCTTATTTCTAGATTTCCTTGGTTGATCACATTGAGCCGACTTATGGCCAAAATTCAAACAATTGAAGCAGCGAGGGCCTTTGTCTTTATGCCTACATTGGCTACTTTTATGGTTTGCTAAACCACAATTGAAGCAAAGAAGATCAGGTTTTGGACGAAAAGATTTCTCTTTGAACGGCATTTCTGGTTTGGATTTACGAAATTTAGTGTTCTCATAGTCATGCCGAATTTTATCATAAATTTTCAGCTTTTGTTTAAATTCTACTATAGATTGGCAACCATATAATATTGATTTTCTAAAAACAGGGACGGGTATACCGTTAATAATGTACTGCATGAGTGCTGAATCTTCGATGTTACCGCGCGAAGATAATTGTTTCATTACGAGAAAATATTCTTCAAGGGATTCATTTTCTTGTAATTTTCGTTTATTTAACATGTCATGTAACTCAGCAGAATTATAAGTAATACCAAATTCTGAAATTAAGAGTTCTTTAAGTTTTTCATACGAGTTAATATGAAATTCTGTTTGTACTAACAGCTGGGCTTTTCCTCGTAAGTTTCGTTTAGCAAATATAAATTTATGAAATTCTGAAAAATTGAACATGCTAGCAACATTGTCAAAATTACTTAACCAAACATTGATGTCTTGAAAAGAATTGCCATCAAAAGGCGGTATAACGCTTTCAACATCATTAAAATTTATAGTAGATGGCAAAAAACTTTGAACTGGAAATTGCTTGTTTTTATCAAAATTTCATGATTCGGTATTACTTGCAGTGTCCTTATTCAATGTAGTATTATGTGAAGACATTTCAGGTTCCGAATCGGTATCGCTGTCATTCTGAATAATGTTAGCTTGCAGTGAATTAAGTCTGAAAGATATGTGACTAATCGGGTTGCAAGTTCAGTTAAAGAACCTTCATTTGAAATACAGAGTAAATTACAAATTGCGATTAAATCGTTTAAAGAAAAATCTGCTTGAACTTTCGTAACTTTATTTTTGAATTCAGTGCTGGTTGTTTCGAAATCGAAACCAGTGAAGTCACGAATTATTTTTCTATTTGATCGATCACCATCAGTGTCGAACAATAATTTATGAAGCAATTTTATTTTATTAGTACGTTCATTTTTAAATGCAAGTTCCAGTTCTTTGATGTCAACTAGATTCATAGTAAATATAAAATATGGAAAAATAAACTCACCCGTAAAATGATATCCGGCTTGTATCTAAAGATAAAATAGTTCATAACAATGAGGAAAAATGCTGGGTGGACACTTCTGGCACCACTTTATAGGATGGACGAGTCCTTACTGTAAATAAAAACTATTCTCTGACAGACACATACATTTATTATCTGAAGAACAGAACAAAAAACAAACAAATAAAAAATGAAACATCAAATCGCTCTTTGTGGTTATTCACAACATTCTTTATCAAACATCTATTCGTCGTAAATATTTTATAGTTCTTAAAAAAATCGTCTTAAATCTTCGCTTTTAAATCGTCGGAATCATCACTTTAGTTTTTGATCAACATCGTTTGCCGTCGTTCAGAACATTCTTTCTACTTTTTTCTTTCCATTCCTCGTCACACAGCTTCGCTAATTCACGTTTCTTATTTAATCTCGAAGCAGAGTTCCGGTAAATGATTGGCGGAGGGAAATACAGTCCAATACAGGTGCAACAGAGAGTGTAGCCCTCATCCGAGAGTATATCCCACATTATTACAGCAAAACTGTTGTTCCACTATAATCGACATATTATTACACACACACACACACACACACATATATATATATATATATATATATATATATATATATATATATATACATATCTATACAATACTAAAAATGTATGTTAGAATTGAGTTTCTTTAGGAAACACATATCATAGTTGACATCCACATTTAGCAATGAAAGGAAATGTACGTGATTTTATATAGAGTCCTCTATTTGTTTCGCAAAAATTATAAAAAAGAATTAATATGCAAACTGTAATTATATTTAAAATTACTACTTGAAAATAGCTTACCTCAACTTGAAACGCATTGCCAACAGTTATACTTCTTAGACTGCGCGGTAGTTAACTTATTTTGTTGTATCGCAGTAAATAAAAGATGCATACTTTACAAAACATGTATCACTGTAAATACCCTTTATATCAGATTGTTGGAATATATGAATTACAAGAATTTCAATATGTTTGAAAAGCCAAAACGGTAAATGCGATTTTTTAATGTATCTCTAAACCAACTATAAATATAAAACACTTATTGATAAATACGTCACTTATCATACATATGCTCCTGTAATAGATATCAATAAAATAGTAATCCAAGTAGTTTTTGCAACTTAAAACTATTTTGCTTTGCAGCACTGGTTTATACATGAACAGACAAACAGAGATGCATACGGTCATACAAATCGAATTGGCAACTACTTTTATACTGTCATGGAAAGTGCTAAAAATATATCTGTAGCAGTTATAATTCATGTACAGGAAGACTCGAAATTATATTCTGAATTGTGTGTTTAAAATATATGAAATGCCATCATTTAAATTGCACTCAATATATAACATAGTGCAGATGTCAAAGTGTCACTATAAGTTTCACACTTTATTACCACAATTTTAATGACAGTTATTGTAAAATTCTATTGTCGATTTTTAAGGGATCTGCCATGAAACGTGTCATTTATAATACTGGTAGGGAAGTGTGATTTTTTTTTTTTTTTTTTTTTTTTTTTTTTTTTTTTTTTTTGAACGGTGTGAATCCAGATAGTATATTTTGAGAAATTAGATTTTAAAGAAATAATTAAATAAAAATAAAATGAAATTTCAGCGTATAGAAATTTAGTTATTGTTGGTTATTAAATAAATTAATTCTGAAAAAGAACTAAAAGTCAAACACTACTTATTAAAATTTCAAAATGATGCTTAAAACAATGCCTATACATTCAATATTTTAAAAATAAGATACTTTTTTTACTAAGCATATCTAAAAATACAAGAAAACGCCAAAAGGAAAAAATAAAGAACGTAATTTTTTTTTTTAAATATGTTTATGTTTCGCATATCTATTTTCATTTAATTATACATCCATTAAAAGTACAATTTACAGTTATTCGGTCATAATTACAACGAATTTTAAGATTCTTCGCACACATTTATAATTACATGCTTTGCCTCCTAAAATTAAGTATAGAAATTTTGTCTAATATTATTTACTAGTGCCAACTAATAATATTAAACATTGCATTTTAAAATTGTAATGATTTCTTCGTAAATATATTTAATATATTTTCCATGTTGAAGTAATAATATTAAACAATGGGAGATTTTCATAATGTATATCCCTAAAACTTTGACAGCAGAACAAATGAAAAGTTTCCCACAATAAAACAAAATGCATTCAAATTAACAACAGTTGACCAAACATTTTCATTAATCAAATCATTTGATTTGAAATGCATTGAACTTCATGTATTTAGAGATTGTAACGGAAATTACCATATATGAAATTTAAGCAAACTGAAGTTCTAGACATAGGTTTGGAGATTTATATGTAAACAATCAGCAATTACACAGCGCCACAATGATATTCGAATTACAAAAGCTTCCCTTATGTCGCACGAACTATTTGCTTAAAGATTCAGAATATGTTATATAAATATTAATTGCATAGTATGTAATATATATTTGTGTTAAAACCGTTACTGTTGATTATGCAAATTTTATAAATTGTTTGCTGTTATTATATCGTATTTTTTCAATAATATATAAACATTTTTCAATTTGAACATTCGGTTTATTTAAAAAACACTCTAAAAATATTATTTAAAATATTACGACTATTTGAAAAATGATATTTTCATAGACTAAAATTTTAGATTTTAAAATAAACTCAAAATATTAAAAAATAACAATAGTAAACATCATTTTTATGATGAACAAAATGTGGCTTACGTAATAACACAATCATGTATTACGTACTCCAAGGATTAAAAATTAGTATTCCTCAACCAATTATAAACAAATTTAAACAAAATTTCCGTTTTAAAATATTCAGTACTGGAATATTTTAAACATCTATAAATTGCTCATTTTTAATTTTTACATCATAATATACAGGAAAATGTACTTTTATTTGCAATTTGTTTGAAATCTGAGTCTCAATTTGTTTTTGAGTTACTCGGAAATGTTCAATTTGAACACTTAGATTTATATTATTTCGTTAAATTAAATCATCACAATTTTTTGCCAATTATAAAATCATACTTTTTTTTCAAATTTGTCACATGATCGAAGGGCTTCAGGAGTAACACTGAAAACATATAAAATCTCTAATTTATACATTTTCTAACACAGTACTTTCTGACGGACAGCGTGACAGAGAAGTCTTTTGCCAAATAGAGGTTGAATAGATTATGACAAGATGAATGATACTAGATAAATACGAGGTAAAATTTGCATTTGTACATAGTCTGATCATGTGAGACAGGTCGTGAATAATAAAAACCATAGCAATTGCTATTATAACATTTCGTCACCTGAAAATAATAAGGTTCTATCTGTTCTTTTTTTTTTTTTTTTAATTGGCTTATCAATATAGAATGGTTCTTCCTGCATCTATGAAGGCATTTTTGCCTACAAAATGATGTTATATATAATTTACATATGATATAACGATTACGTTATGACATTATTTTAATCCAGAAATGCCTTCATAGATACAAACAAAACATTTCTATATCAATAAGTCAATTTTTTCAGAAACACAGACAGAACCTTATTATTCTCAGGTGTCGATTTCTCAATAATAAATGACTTATTTAATAAATACCGAAGGTAATGTTTAATGTTAAATGGATAAAGCTGTAATTAGTAGAAAAAATAGAAAAAACATTTCAGTTATATCAATTTCCATTGCCGTCAATAATTATAAAACTTTAACAAAAATAAAATTATGAACAGAGAAAATAAGATTTCAAAATGTTAGACTTATGCATGGGGCAAAAGTTTTATTTGCAGGAGGATGATTCTTTATTCTACCTCTCACCACCTTTTAATATATGCAGGGTGTTTCGCTACCAGACCGACAAACTTTGAGGGGTGATAGTAGATATGAAGACAAACATTATTAAATAGGAAACCATGGGGCGCAAACGTTTTCTGTAGGAGCTAGGGGCCATTAAAGTTTAAGGTCCAAAAATTCAAACGCTGATAAAAGTTAGAAAAAGGGTCGATTTGTTTGCGGTTTTCTCTAAAATCATTCTTTATATCACGATTTTTTATCTTTTTAATTTTAAAGGGTAAGTTCAAAATTTGTCGATAGAGGGCGCTTTAGAATTTAGAGTAACGAACAAATGCTTTTTACCATTCTTCTGTGCATGGGGTTGAAATTCTTCTAAAGTTTAGAGTTTAACTTAAATTTTAAGCCCAAAATCGGAAAAAATGGGGATCGGTTAACTAGCGAAAATTTCAGTGTGAACCGAGGGAGAGATTTTAAACGCTCATAAACATTCGACAAACTAATCGATTTTGTTGCGGTTTGCGTGTAGGTCATTCTCTTGGTAACTATTTTATTCAAAATGAGGTATAACTTTCATCTCCTCATTTTTTGATAGAGGGCGCTTCTGACACATGTCCGACATTTCAATGGTATTACTCCTGGGTGTTTTACTAAAAGACCACCATACTTCCAGGAAGTGTAAGGGATGCAAAGACGACTCGGAATCACAGAGGAATGTACCGTTGAAAATTGTTTTTTTGCATGTTACGTTTAAAAAAAAGCAGAGAAAAAAAAACAGAAACAAGCAGAGAAACAGCAACATGTTAAAGTGACAGAGGCAAAGTTTATTTAAAGGTTTTACTGCAAAAAGTGTTCGAAATTACGACAAAAAAATGTCCGGCAAACTACTTGACAGCGATAGTAGATGGCGCTGCGATTTTCTTGCGGTAGATGGAGCTGAACGGTAATGCGCGTGAAAGTTTCTCTCTCGTTGCGCAGCTCTATGTGGTTCCAGCACGATTGGGCTCTTCCACATTTTACCAATGATGTTCACCGATACCTCAACGTAACATATGGACAGCGGTTGATAGGTCGTGGTGTCTCGGTTTATTGGCTTGCCAGATCACCGGACCTATCAAGTATGAGCTTCTTCTGCTGGGGTGAAAAGTTGGGTGTATGAGAATCCCGTATCATCAATTAAAGACTTAGCAGCTCGTATTTCTGTAGCTTCCGGAAATCTATCAAAGATTCCAGGATTCTTTCAAAGCGTGAGGAATTGCATGCGACGCCGCTGTCAAGCATGTCGAATTACTTCTAGTTGTAATTTCGAACATCTTTTCTAGTAAAACCTTTAAATGAACTGTTTTATGTCCATATTAATTGTTGTTGTTTCTCTGCTTTTTTCTGCTGTTTTTTCTCTGCTTCCTTTAACCATAACTCGCAAAAAGACACTTTCAACGTTACATTCCTTTGTGCTTCCGTGTCGCTTTCGCATCCCTAAAACTTCCTGGAAGTAAGGTAGTCTGGTAGAAAAACACCCAGGAGTAATGCCATTGAAATGTCGGAGATGTGTCGGAAGCGTCCTCTATGAAAAAATGAGGACACCACAGCTGCCATTTTAAATAAAATATTTACCAAGGGAATGACTTACACGCAAACCGCAACAAAATAGATTAGTTTGTCCAAAGGTTATGAGCGTTTAAAATCGCCCCCTTGGTATAACGATTATTTCGTTATATATTGGTTATTTTCTTAAATTATTCCTTTACACCCCCCGTCTCTGTTCAATTCAAAAATTAGTTTTAAGTTGTCCATCATTCCTTTTCCATTTTTCTTGCTTATTAATTCTCTAACCGAAAATCGGCAGCTGCTTAACTTTATCTGTGAGAAATACACTCACATATTAATCAACCGTTTAAAACTATTTCCAGATGTCTGCTTTTTCTGATCGAAGCAATTCTGCATTACCTTATAAGGAGATCATCTCTGTTTCGCAGTTAAAATTTATGCTTACGCTTCTTTTTCCTTTCTCGACAAAACCCTAAAAAGAATTTAACATCTGCGCAGTAAAATCTGATGTCCCTTCGGTGTGCTTCGTTATTAGACAAAACAACACGTGTAACAATTTATCGTTTGGCAACCTTTTCCTTTCCCATCCCAGCTGGGAAACTAAATTGAATTCTGATCAAGCTGGCTGCATTTTAACTGTTATTTGGCATATACTATCCATTGTGCATGGGCGAACTTGTGTATGTTGGCGATTTTCTATCATGCCAAAAGTGGCGGTTTGTTGCTATGTACGAGGTCACTTGACTCACTGCTCTGGTCTGGTGAAGTTGCTAATCGCTGTTCGGAGATTTTCTCCGAGTATTGTATGTGTGCCCCCCCTAGTAATACATGTCTGAATAAAGAATAACTTAGCAATCATTGTGGGGTTTTTTCGTACATCCGAATCTCGACTACTATACGTAATCACGCTTCTTCTAAGTATTCTAATAAAATAACAGCTGCTACCAAACTACGCTACAAGAATCTCCATTACAAAAATAACTGGTACCGTTTGACTCTTTCGTTTTTCCCCACATAAAAAAAAAAAAAAAAAAAAAAAAAAAATTATGGAGGGGGGTACAATTAACTGCGACGTTCCGGCGGATGTGATGCTTTTTGTTTCTTCTTTTTCTTCTCTGAATTCCCCGGTAGAAAATGCTATTAGTCTGGCCTGCTAAGTGTCAACCGAAAAAGTACAGAGCTGTTCCCGTCCTGAAATTCCTTAGCTGGACACCCCTTTTCCTCCCCTGTGTGCTCCATCTCAACTGCTTTGGAATGTCTCCCCTGCGGCCAATTGTCACCTGAGCGCTGGGCGTTCTTTTTTTTCATCTCCTCGCATCGTCTGTGTGATTTATGTGTTTTCATCGCCGGCAGATATCGAGGGCTGCGTGTGCTTCGTCAAAATTACAGAATATGCAAGATATAAAATTTACGGGCAATAAAGTCCAATTTGTGTGTGATTACAGTGCTATCATCGACTCATTCATAATGTGTGTTGCATATTTACTCAACGTATTCTACTGAAATCTCATAAAGTCTCATAGAAGATTTTTGTGTGTGTAATAAGTGTGCATGTCTACTTAAGCATCGTAAAGTCGTTCATCGTGCAAAAATAAAAAAAATAGTGATTGTCTTCAATTCTGAGAAAATCCATCAGAAATAATTCATCGTTTATATCTGTTAACAGTGCACAAAATTAATAAATAAATAAATAAGAGAATTACAAAAATTCTCTAAATGAGGTGTCACCACCTTTGATAAGTGCATATTCAATTACCTGATTACAATATAAAATTTCTGCTAGTCGTCAGTGATAAAAAAAAAAAAAAAAAAAAAAAAGTGCACAACAACGAAAATCAACGTCGAAATAATCTACATTTTGAACGTGAGAGCAGATCTTGCCCCATTTCCCTAAGTTTTTGTGTTATTAAATTAGTAATCATTTAATTATTTTTTTTAAACTAAATCAGTAAGTTAACCTCCCTACTTTGTTTATTTCATGTTCTGCTTTCACATTCAGGACACAACGGTCAAAATTTATGTTCTGTGTAGAGCATTAATATAATCCTGTTATTGTGTTTTTGCAAAGATTTTTAATTTGCGAAAGCACGGTAACTGTTGTCATTTCTAGTTATTACTTTTGCTGACATTTTATGCAGTTTTTATCAGTTATTTGCATTTATGTGCTATTGTTTCATATTTTACGTCCCACCCCTTTTTTTGTTTTTTTAATTTCTATTTAGATTCTCTAATATGCTTAAATGTGTTTAACCAGTTTTGAACTTTAATTACAAGGTTAAAATAAGAACATTCTTTTTCATCAAAAAAATATAAATAAATCAGAAGGTTTTAAGTTACAAAAAAAAGGAATTTTTTTTCCTTGAGTAAAGAAGTTAAAGGATTTTTTTTTTTTTTGCTTGCTAACAGTTTTTGCGGTTTTCTATAGCGTTTTCTTTGCTTTATTATCTAAAGTAAGTACTTTGTTAAAGTGAAGGAATATATAGATATATGTTTCAAAGTGTAATTATTTTGCCATTTTATTTAATTTATTTTCTAAATGTGTTAATTTTGTATGTGCTTCCTTGCTTTACTGTCATAAAAGGTTCAAATAAGATATCTTTAAAGTGAGGTATATTTTTTTTAAGATCTATTTATTTTGCTAGTTTACGTAGTTTACTTGCTAGGAAATTTACTTGTTTTCAATGTGCTTTAGGGTATAAGTTCGGTCTGTGTAACAATTTCTCTAAAACTTGTGAGCGTAAACAAACAAAAAAAAACTAATCATGGCGGCAAAACAAATTCCGATAAATATCATTCAATTTGATGGAGATCCAGATTTACTTAAATTTTTCTTTGATCAAGTTAGAGTCTCTGCGGAAATTAATAAGTATAACCCACAAACAACAATTGCAATCTTAAAGGGAAAGTTAGTTGGGCCTGCACAAAAATTTCTAGCACAGAACCCCGACCTGCAAAAGATAACAGACCTCGATTTGCTGGAAAAAGAATTTGCGTCATTCTTCGCCCCCCCTAGTAAATGTGTTGCCTCTGTTGAGTTGTCCAGTTTAGCACTTATGCCTTCTGAGACGATAAAAAATTTAGCCCATAGACTAAATGTTCTTGCGGCGACAGTTTATGCAGATATCAACGACGAAAATGCACGCAACACTATCAAACTCATGAAATTTCTAGAAGCCCTTCCTTCAAATATTAGAATAAAATTACAGGAAGAAGGCATTAATGATTATAAAACAGCAGTTGAAAGAGCGCAAACCCTTCATGAAATTTTAAGGAATGAAAAAATTTTACATTCCTTACCTTCGGTACACAGACCAGAAAATCTTATTGAATCGCAATTAAAAGAAATCTCTGAGAAAATAAATGCATTATCTTTTTCCCCTCCTGATACTAAAACCGAAACTGAGCAAAAAAATTTCCAGACTAGACCAAAACATTCCGCAGGTGTTTCACGCTTCAAAAAAAATTACAAAAATCGAAACTACACTAGACGTTATTCCCCACACAAGTTTTCACAAAAAAAACCAGTTGTTTGTCAGTTATGTGGACGAAACAATCATGACGCTCTCTCTTGTTTTAAATGGAAAAGAGCAAATACTCAAAGGAAAAACAATTACACAAACTCCACGCCCCAATTTCAGGAAAACTGAAACAGAGATTCAATTTTTATGCTGATGGTGTTGTGTCTCAGTCTAATACTTCTACATCAGCAACTTTTGTTTTTGACCCTGTTTTACCTAAAATTTCAAGTTCGAGACTAGTTAATTCAGTAGGTTCCCAAACGTTTGACTCCATTAAGATAGCAAATAACATCAGTACACAAACAGAAAGTGATAATGTTCAAATAATTTGTAGTGTAAACACTATGTCACCATCCCTCCCTCTTGTTAAAGCCACTATAGCAAACCATGATATTACTTTGTTGGCTGATTCTGGTAGTAATATATCTTTACTTTCACAAAAATTATTTAATCAACTTAAACCTGTCTTAAAATATAAAAGACTGTCAACTGACGTCAATATTAAAACTGTCAATTCTGATGTCTAATTTTCCGCCTGCATCAGAACATCCATTAAGCTAAAACAAAAAGCGTTTTCACACTACTTTTATATTGTTGACATACCCGAGTCTTCCAGTTTTGAAGGCATTTTAGGTTTTGATTTCATAACTAGATACAATGTTGTCATTGATACTTTTAACAAGTGTCTCCATGTCAACAATAATTTCTCTGTTCCTTTAAAAACCAGTAAAGAATCTTCTGGAGAGAAACAATCAAAATCATGCAATTCTTTGAGTGATGTTGTAATGAATCAAGCGGTGTTCTTAACGCGCAAAATTATATTAGAACCCCAACAACAAATATGGTGCTCTGTTTACACTTCCAATAACATCAACAATAACAGAAATTATCTATTTGAATATTTGGCACAAACAAAAGAATTAATAGGAAATGATGCCATTATTCAAATGAATAAATTATCCAATAAAAGAAAGAAAACTTCACAAATACATCATTTCTTCTCAATAAAACTTAAAAACACTTCTGAAAAAACCATTCATCTCCCTAAACACACAAAAATAGGTCAATTATCTGAGATTGAGGAAATTCGCGACTATACTTCTGAAATGTCTGACAAGCAAAATAACTCAGAACAGCACTTTGTAAATTTTATTCAGGCGTCTAATGAAATCTTACAAAAAAGAAAGCAGGAGTTATCGGCTAATGATTTTAAACTTTCTCACTTAAAATCTGACGAAGCAAAGAACCTAACTAAATTGCTACTTAATTATTATCCTGCCTTTTCCAAATCATTAGACACACTTGGTCATACTGATAAAATTGTACCTGATTTGAAATTCATTAATGACTACCCCATAAAGACACTCCCTTTCCCTCTTCCCCAAGCTGTGCAAAAGGATGTTTTAAATCAAATCAAACAGTTGCTTGATGCCAAAATCATTGAACGTCATTGTTCCGAATGGGCCTGCCCCATGCTCCTTGTTAAAAAGAAACCAGACGGTACAGGTATACAGAAATATAGACTCGCATTAGATCTCAGAATGGTTAATACTATAATTCAAGGTTCGTCCTATCCACTTCCAAAAATTCAAACTATTATTTCAAATCTTTCACAATATCGTTTTTTCTCTTCTCTCGACTTTCATCAGGCATATCATCAGATTGATTTGCCTGCAAAATTTCAAAATCAGCTCACATTCACTACAATGTTCGGTTCTTTTCGGTATAAGAGATTAGTATTCGGCTTAAAAACAAGCGCCTCAATTTATCAAGCTTTAATGGACTCGTTACTTGATGAATTACAGTTAGAAGGTGTCTATACCTACCAAGATGATCTTATTGTTGGTGCCAATTCATATCAAGAAATGTGTGATAAGTTGGATAAAATTCTTGCAATATTAGTAAAATATAATTTAACGCTGTCCCCTAACAAATGCACTTTTCACAAAACCAGTTTAGATTATCTTGGATTTCACATAGAAAATCAAACTATTTCTCCTGTTCAGTCGAACATTGTAAAAATAACATCTTTTCCAACACCTACAACTAAACGTCAATTAAAAGCACTCATAGGCGTCATTACATTTTACAAATCTCTTGTTCCATCCTTTTCTGAACTTGTGCAGCCTCTCATAAACTTAACTACTCCAAAAGCCAAATTTAAGTGGACAAGCAAACATCAAAAAATTATGGACACCATACAGAAGATATTCTTTAATCCACCCATGGTTAGATTACCTGACAGGAACAAAAAGTTCTATTTAAATACTGATGCGTCAAATATTGCTATTTCTGGTGTCTTACTACAAGAACATGATAAACAACTATTACCTGTTGCATACTTTTCAAAATCTTTAAAAGCATCAGAGAAAAAATATCCTGCACTTAAATTAGAACTCATGGCGATTCATAAATCAGTTACTGCTTTCAGATATTATTTATACAACAGAGAATTTGTAATCCTTTCAGATAGTAAACCATTAGAAAAGTACAACAAAACTACAAACCCGGCTGATATTATCTCTCGTTGGCTCATGGATCTCTCAGAATACACATACAAATTTCAACATATTCCAGGTAAAAAGAATGTACTCGCTGACTACTTATCTCGCTGTAACTTTGAAAATAATCAACAGACTTTAGCTACAAACCCTGAACTTATTCATGATACTCAACCCTTACCTATTGTAGAATGTGATACTCCACACTCCAGCTCGACTGATTCTAATATGCATGTTAACTGCCTTATTTCTGGTACACAAACAAATCCTGACCCTTTATTAGAAATTTCGAATGAAACATTTGCTACTGAACAACAAAATGACCCTACCTTGTCTGTTGTTTATAAAGAAATCTTAAAGAAAGGATCTTCTCAAAAATTTCCTAACTACTTCATTCATCCTGATTCGAAAGTATTAATGTTAAAGAAGGAAAATATTTTTAATAACACTTTTTCGTATCACATTATTGTTCCAAATTCACTTAAAAGCAAAGTCTTAACAATTTCACATTTATCTCATTTTGGCTTTAATAAAACTTATGAATTCTTGTCAGGTAGATATTTTTGGAAGGGTATGTATGTAGACACTTTAAACTTTGTTGCATCCTGTATCAAATGTCTTCAAACTAAACATCACCAAACTCCACCCGCACATTTGCAGCCCACATACACTCCCAGGTACCCTGGTCACACTATTAGTACAGATCTCCTTGGACCGTTTGCTAATGGAAAATATGTTTTAACTATCACTGATCATTTTTCGAGACATATTGAACTCTTTCCACTTAATGACATATCTGCGAGTAAGGTTGTTAAATGCTTATTCTCTTACATAACCACCTTTGGGAGACCTTCGGTTGTCTTATCAGACTTAGGACCCCAGTACACTTCTCAGGTATATAACATTTTAATGATACATTAGGCATTAAGGTATTACACAGTTCTGCCTCGAGACCACAATCAAATGCGATATCAGAGCGAATCAATAAGTCAATCAAATATTCAGTTAATATTCTTTTACAAGAAGGTCATTCATTCGAAAATGCTGTATTTATACACAAGTCACTTTATAACGGCTCCAAACATGCAACTACATTGTACTCTCCTAATTTTCTTCATTTTGGACGCGAACTTTCTCTAATTTTTGACACTTTTGATCAGTCGTGCAACCAACCCTTTCTTGATAAACATATTGAAGTACACAAATTACTTGATGATTTGAGTAAGATATATCACAAAGCTTATAACAACATTAAATCTGCTCAAGATAAAAGATATAAATATTACGGTCAGAAAGCTAAATTAAGATTCATTTTCTTAAAAGATATTGTATATCTAAAATCAAATGACAAGTTTAAAACAAAGTATACTGGTCCATATATTGTCACTTGTAAACATTCCCCTGTGTCATTCTCAATTAAAAGGTTGTATACTCCTGATAACACAGCATTTCGGGTACATATTGATAGACTTTTACTAGCACCTCCTCGTTATGGACATTTATTTGATGCGTCAAGTCATATAAACAACACTAACTTTAATACGTTTTATCAACCTCACACATACAATCTAAGAAACAGAAGCTAATGTAAAAACACTATTTATTATTTTTTATGTCTTGTTTTATGATACCACATATCCAACCAAAGAGCTCATGGTTGTGTGTATGTTGTTTTTGACTGATCTTTAACAATATCATGGCTGGTCCATCACTGTTGCTCTGAAGATCTCTTAGGAACAATATTAGGTATCATTGTTATCCTTTAACACTTAGATATGTCTTCAGACTCACTAAAAATTTTATTTACTTTTATGTTGCTTTTTGCTGTACACTTAAAATTTCTTTGACAATCTTCATTAATTTAGTAAATTTTCCAGCAGCTAAACTCCCACTTAACAATTCCTGTACTATAAGTCAAGCATATTATAGTTAGATAATCAGGTACTGTACTTTAGAAAAGTAAACAAATGATTCATGTAATTAAATAAAACACAGTTGTCATATATGACTTGTTCATCACCCCACTCGATTGTGACACATTTTTCGTCTCTCTTCACTCTAGGATTGTCTCCCCATATTAGTTGTTAGATGATATACATTTTTTTTGTTTTTTTTCTTTTTGAATTCTTCCCTTTGAAGTCTTGTTCCCGTTCAAAATTAAGGCCCTAAGGGTTCAAGCTTCATTGTGTTGAGAGACAAAGTTTTGGAATTGGAGTTTCGGTTCAAATTTTTGAATTGTGATTCCAATTCACAACAATTCAATTTTTTTTTCATGTAATTCGACGTGGGCTCCTTCAGAAGACCGCTAGTGCCTTCGGGGGAGCATCACAATTCCCTCCTCATCTAAGGCTAGGCCCTAAGCCGATGCCATAATACTTGTGTTGTACACAAGATTCAGGGTGACGCATATTTTTATGGGCGTGCTTGGAGTACCTCTTTTTTTGTCATCCTATGCTTCGGCATGAAACACTTTTTACAAAAACATTTTTTTATTTTAATATACATCATATTACTCTTTTTTTAATTTTTGAAAAGTATAGTACTATTATGTTATTTTTGTGTATTGCCATTTTATATTCATTTAGTATTAGTTTCATGTTTTGTGTATATGTTTCAAAATTTTTACTTGTGTCATGATAACAATCAAAGCTGCAGTAATATTTTTGTACTGTCTGAGTCGACTCAACTTCTACATATAAAAATACAGTACTAGCTTGGATCCATATACAGAAATAGTAAACAAATATAGAAACTTTAGAACTGCTGACTGTTTTTGAATACAAAAGTCTCCATTATCATGACGTCAAATTTCTACAGATACATATAAAAAAAAAAACTTTTGCATTTATGTATGTTTTTATGTTATAATATTGTATGCTAGCCTATGCACATTGGACAGCAAAAGTTTTTTTTTTGTGGTGCACCGGGTGATATATATAACGATTATTTCGTTATATATTGGTTATTTTCTTAAATTATTCCTTTACACCCCCCGTCTCTGTTCAATTCAAAAATTAGTTTTAAGTTGTCCTTCATTCCTTTTCCATTTTTCTTGCTTATTAATTCTCTAACCGAAAATCGGCAGCTGCTTAACTTTATCTGTGAGAAATACACTCACATATTAATCAACCGTTTAAAACTATTTCCAGATGTCTGCTTTTTCTGATCGAAGCAATTCTGCATTACCTTATAAGGAGATCATCTCTGTTTCGCAGTTAAAATTTATGCTTACGCTTCTTTTTCCTTTCTCGACAAAACCCTAAAAAGAATTTAACATCTGCGCAGTAAAATCTGATGTCCCTTCGGTGTGCTTCGTTATTAGACAAAACAACACGTGTAACAATTTATCGTTTGGCAACCTTTTCCTTTCCCATCCCAGCTGGGAAACTAAATTGAATTCTGATCTTGCTGGCTGCATTTTAACTGTTATTTGGCATATACTATCCATTGTGCATGGGCGAACTTGTGTATGTTGGCGATTTTCTATCATGCCAAAAGTGGCGGTTTGTTGCTATGTACGAGGTCACTTGACTCACTGCTCTGGTCTGGTGAAGTTGCTAATCGCTGTTCGGAGATTTTCTCCGAGTATTGTATGTGTGCCCCCCCCTAGTAATACATGTCTGAATAAAGAATAACTTAGCAATCATTGTGGGGTTTTTTCGTACATCCGAATCTGGACTACTATACGTAATCACGCTTCTTCTAAGTATTCTAATAAAATAACAGCTGCTACCAAACTACGCTACAAGAATCTCCATTACACTTGGTTCACAGTTAAATTTTCGCTAGTTAACCGTTCCCCGTGTTTCCGATTTTGGGCTTAAAATTTAAGTTAATGTCTAAACTTTAGAATAATTTCAACCCCATGCACAAAAGAACGGCAAAAAGTATTTGTTCGTTACTCTAAAGTCTAAAGCGTCCTCTATCGACAATTTTCGAACTCAACCTTTAAAATTAAAAAAATAAAAAATCGCGATATAAAGAATGATTTTAGAGAAAACCGCAAACAAATCTACCCTTTTTTACGTTTTATATCAGCGTTTGAATTTTTGGACCTTAAACTTTAATGCCCCCTAGCTCCTACAGAAGACGTTTGCGTCCCATGGTTTCCCATTCAATAATGTTTTTCTTTATGTCTACTATCACCCCTCAAAGTTTGTCGGTCTGGTAGCGAAACACCCTGTATGTATCTTATATAAGCTTTGAAAACATTTGCAAGAGTAACATACTACTTTTTAAAAATATATTGGTGCAAATTAACTGTCCCTGTGTAAGTGAATAAAGTGGAGACTGACTGAACGTGAAGAGGTAAGGGGTGTTGGGTAGTAAGTATCGATAGAGGTCGTAGCAACAAAACTGCATATATATTAAGCATTCCAAGACAATGCAGGAATCTGTCGTAAATTAACATGCTGCGCCAGCTGGTGGCAGGGATGCAAATGAATACTCGGGTTTGACGTCATATATGCGCAGATGTTTATTACCTCCTCATCTCTTGCGCATTTATGTTTTCACTCAAATATGATAGATTAATCAAGTCTACCAGATTTATTGCAAAATATTTTTGTTACAGTTTGTTTCGATAAAATCATGTACATTTAAAAAAATAGTCACCATATCATTTTAATTTTGGGTCAAAATGTACTATTTCTCATAAGCACCACATAATGCTACGAAAAATATTGACTTTTACCCTAAAATTAAAATGACAATGCGACTTTTTTAAAATACACAGATTTTTTTAATTAAAAATATGTGTATTTAAAAAAAGTTGCATTGGTATTTTAATTTTAGGGTAAAAGTCAATATTTTTAGTAGCATTATATGGTACTTATGAGTACTAATTTGTACTATTCTCCCGAAAAAAAAGGTATTGTGACTATTTTTTTATGTGTACATGATTTTTTCCAAACAAACTCTTACAAAAATATTTTGCAATAAATCTCGTAGACTTGATTAATCTGTCATGTTTGAGAGTAAAGCTCGAAATTTATGATTGAATTTTTAATATAAATTCTCTAAACAGCTTTGTCAGTTAAAGAAAAAAAAAGAGATAGAGTCTAATCTACGATTTTAGAAAGTTATTGTCTAGAACGTTAAATATTTAAACAAATAAATTAACAATATTTCTTTGTTTTACAAAACAACGTTTAATACATACATTTAAAATAAAGTTGTTCCAAATATACGTATAGTGAAATAGGTTTTTAAATTAAAAGAATGAAATGTTTGCAAGTTAAATAATAAAAATCGATACGACCAAAAAAACATTTTATTTTTATCGTCTGCAATTGATAAATGAAAAATGGAGCTAAAGTTGAATATTTTATTTAGTATTAAGTTCTATACATTTCTAAATATTGATAAACATTATATTATCATAGGAAATACTACGGTGCAAACCCAGGGTTCGCACAGTTCTACCACTAAATTTTAAGAATAGATTCGAAGTGTTTGACTGCAGAAAAGTATCGTAAAATCCGTGAATGAAGGTGGGGATTGCGAATGTTGTGGTTTAAAATTTAAATGTAAATTTTCTTATTTTTAATAGTGGTGCCAAAGTCCTTGGAAATTCCAAGGAGTGTGCGAACCTTTATACCATTTTGTATAATTTAGCTCATCAAGAATTTAGTAAAATGTGACACTGTTTCAAAATTCAGCATTTATATAATAATTACTTACTAAGTTTAATGAGCCATCTTTCATTACGTTAAAAACATAATTAAAATCGAACATATTTTAATCAAAGATATTTGTATCGCGTGTTTAGCACAACGTACCGGTAACTTATCGAAGTGGGAAATGTTACCGACTGATTGTAGAAAAGTACGAAATGAAAATCAATGGGAATTGTTTTGTCAACTATAATTAAACGGGATAGTTTTTATTGGTGCAAAAATTTGCTTTCGTACTTCCCTACTATTCTACGCAATATTTTAAAGTAACATTTTATAGAAACAAAAAAGTTCTGATGCCATTCACACAAAAGAAACTGCAATCTACTTAATAATCCTCTAGTTATGCATCCCTGCCGCTAGATAACATATGCCTTGACCCCGCCTTTAATCTTGCGGACACCACTTCTATAGGAGTTGGAACGCTTGAAATATATGCAGTTTTGCGTAACAAGCACTCAAAAGATGAATGAAACTCAAGATAAAGACGATGTAAAAATTGTATCTATTCATAGCCTGATCATGTGAGACAGGTCGACAATAATAAAAACCATAGTAATTGCTATTATAATATTTCTCAATAATAGATGATTTATTTAATAAATACATAAGTTAATGTATAATGTTAAATGAATAAAGCTGTAATTATTAGAAATAATAGAAATATTAAAAAAATCCGTTATAGCGATTTCCATTGCCGTCAACGATAATAAAACTTAAAAAAAATAAAATTAAGAACTTTTAAAATAGAGAAAATAAGATTTAAAATGATATGTATCTTATTTTGTGTGAAATATGATAACCTTACGAAAAGAACTGCAAAAAGATATTGCTCAAGCAATCGATGATACCGTATAAACTGATTATCACAGTCCAAAATGTGAGGTGCTAAGTGCATACTACTGGTGCGCATAATGCAAACTTCTACCACTTTTTTTGTGTTATAACATTTGAAACAAACGTGAGAATGTCTGTTAAATGTTTTACTATAATATACCTTTTGAACACTGAAAGTTTTCTGAAATTTATTACCGTGAAACCAAATCAAGTTAGGATAAAACACCCTAATTTGTGACTCAATAAATGGTTTGCGGCCCTATGTTCCTATGTGATTTTTTATCCTTGTCGTATGCCTGATATGTCATATCAATCTGTCCACGCTTTTTTGAATCACCCTGTATAATTTTAAAAGTTAGACTTATACATGAGGGCATCGCAAAAATTCAATTACAGGCGAATATTTTTTAACCCTTTCGCAACGGGAATCTTTTACGAAATTTTTAATGTCTTGTCGCCTGATTTAGAAAACAGAAATTCGTGCCATTTCAAATCGAGAAAATGCTCAGATTAAGTAAGGCAGATTCTGTAGTAAAAGTTTACTGGTGGGAATAAACAAGGATTCTTAAGCCTTTTTTGTAGCACGTATAAAATATCTTAAGTCCCGAAAGGGTTATTGTTACCTCGCAAACTTTTTAAAAATACAAATATTTTACGTAAGCTTTGAAAACATTTGCTACAAAAATATGTTACAAAAAGTATGTTTTTTAATATTGGTGCAAATAGAATATATAAATATTCGTCTATAATTAAAACTTTCTGTTACTCTCCTGCAGGTTCCGACTAAAGCTATGGGGGAGGGACAAGCACCATTTTTTTTGAGGGGGGGTGCTTCTGTTTATCAATAGATTTGTGATGGTCGTGGAAGTGCTTAGTACTAAGCTTTATACTTTTCTATGTATGTATAAATATTGTATTATGTGCAGCTCATATCTGAATACAGGGTATCACAAAAGGATAGTCACAACTTTAAGAAAAACTACTAGTAGGATAATTATAGAAAAAAAATGATATATTGGCTCACAGAAGAATCTCTTTGCAGTATCTTTCTTTGCTTATCTACATATGTTATAAGATGGCTAAAAGAAAATGTCGCAAATTGGTCATATTTAATGGTTATAACTTGCTACGATATAAGGAAAACGTTGATAAAGATTTTCTTTTAAAAACTATTGAGTTCTTAGTTTTTATAATAAAACTTTAATTATAATTTTTCTAACGTAGTTTGTTTTTAGCATTGATAAATGAGACACTGAAAGCAAAAGTTTGAAGAAGAACTACTTTTATCTTCCTAACTGTTTGAAAATGTATGAATTGTGATCACTTTTGGATAATTTTAATTATTTGGCACTTTTTACTGAAAATCCTAATATTCTCATGAAGGGCCTCACACTGTTAAAAAAAGGGTCAATCTACTAAAAAATCTTTAGTGATCCTTGTAATTACAAAAAAGTTTTTAGTAATCTTAGTCGGTTACAAGAAAATCTGTAAGAATTACTAGAAAAAAGTTAGCAACGAAGAGAGTTAATAGTTTTATATTTTTAATAACTATTACTAAAACTCACTTGGTGTGGCCTTGATAGAATAGTGGTTATAGTAACGGACTCCAGACTAAAAGGTCCGTGGCCACCGCCAAATACGCCCCGAATGTATGTAGTCGTTAGTAAAGGGATTGTGGAAATCCTGTCGGAGCAGTTAGCAATGTTTGGTGCTGCCATCTATTGCAGTTTTGCCGAAAATTTTCCGCTTCAGAAGTCTGGATGCAGCTCGAAGGAACCTCCTGCCCTTCGGGTGCACGTAATGGTTATTAAAAATATTTTTGGCGCTATTACTAAAATTTGCTTGGTGGCTCATACTAAATTTTTAAGTTAGTTATACAAAAAATTCTTTTGTTCAGTTTAGAAAAGAAATGCTTGTTTCTCTTGCAAAAAAAAAAGTTTGTAATAGTTACTAAAAATTTCTGTGAAATATAAATTTACTAAAAATTTTTTAGTAACCTCTTGATTTTTTTTTTTTTTTTTTTTTTTTTTTTTTTTTTTTTTTTTTAGTGCAGGCAATTGCCCCGCATGCAACTGCTAAAGTCAGGCCCTTACGTATATTATATACAGGAAGGGAAGTGAGAAAATTATTGTTTCGTGAGATGGGCAAATAATTAAAAGAAAAAGATGAGGTATATTTTTGTCTCATCTTGACGTTATTTATTTTGTCTATTTCTCCACTTTAATCACACCAATTGGATAAAACTTTTTTTGTAACTCAACTATTAATTTAGAGTGCTAAGAGAACAAAATTTATAAATTTCAAATAATTCCAAAAGTTCTATAAATGGATATTTACTTTAAAATACTTAAGAAACCACTTTAAAATTAATAGAATTCTAAAGCGATTTCATTATTTTATTTTCCTTTAAAAGTAAAACATTTCTTTTAAAAAAGTTTCTAGCATACGTCGGTTTCAAATCAATTCATTCCAAGTTTTGGATTTCAATTATGATTTGTTGGATTGATATAAAAAAATAATTTCTGCAAAAATGTCCCGTGTTTCGTTTTTAACTATTTCCATACTTTGAAATTATTAAATTTATTACATTCTACTACATCAGACGAATGTATTTTGGTTAAATAGGGGAACAAATAAAACACAAAAACTCCTATAATTGATATTTGTTGTTACTCCCAGATATATTACACAGACAGAGAGAATTGAGAAAATACTGTTTCCTCAGATGAAGAAATCACTAAAAAATGATGAGGTAAATTTTTGTTCCAACTTAACTTTACTTAGTTTATCTTTTTTTCTCTACAATCAAACCAGTCGGATAAAAAAACTTTTGTAATTCAAACTATTGATTTAGAGCATTGACAAAACGGAATTTATACATTTTCTATTACTCTAGAAGTTCTGTAAATGGATATTTGCTTTAAAATACTTAAGAGAGCACTTTAAATTTAATGGAATTGTAAAGCGTTTTCATTATTTTTTTCCCTAATAAAAATAAATTTTTTCTTAAAAAATTCTAGCATACTTCGGCTTGAAATAAATTTCGAGTTTTGATTTAATTTAAAATTTATTGCATTGATAAAAAATAATTTCTGTAAAAATGTCATGAACTTAGTTTTTAACTATTTGCATATCTTGAAATTACCAATTTTATTACATTCTATTTAAATTGCATCAGAAGGTTTAAAATTATTTTTTCACACAAAAGAAAAATATTTTTGTGTGACTTTACAGAAAATCTACGAGTAATCCATTATATTAAGTCTTATTTAAAATTAACAGAGATTAGAAAAACAGAGATTCTATTAGATAGCAGAAACGTTATTCGCTAAATTCACATGAGACTCTGTACATTAAAAGCGCAAAAGATTCTATAAATTTATTTTTATAATGATAATAATTCATAAAATAATAGAATCACTCGATCTCAAGTGAGCTTTGTAGAATTTGATTTCTATGATTAAATTTCAACTGCAGCATCATTCAATAAAATGTGATCAGTTAAATGCTGGTAGCAGTATACTTGTAGCGAAATTAAGGTTTTTATAAAAATAGTCCCGAATTTTTCGCTTGTAATTCACATAGTTCTTAGTATAAAATAATGTTCTTCTAATAAAATCTTGAACGTCTGCGTAATTATTTAAATTTCGAAAGTTATTGTGAAACAATGAAGAAAGAAAAATGTTAAAAAAATATTTTATTGTTATAAACAAAAGCGTTAACCTTTTTATTAATGAATAGGCTATTCAGTTTTGTATAGAATTTTGAGATATTTAGAACTACTATTATAAACCATTCTTTCGTGACACACATATATATAGAAGAAGTTATAGAAGAAGATATATATAGAAGAAGAAGATATAAAAGAAGTTTCTGCACAGTATGATTTTAAATTAGTTAAATTCTGCAAGCCGGCAGTGCAATTTCAAAACCTGTCATAAACTTTACTTTCCCCCTGAATCAATAAATGTTAACTATCGTAAAATAATATTCTTTTTGTTTACAATTTAAATATTCTTAAAAAAAGGTGAACCATTGCATATTTTTCATGTATTATCTGTTTATTTCTGCATCGTCAACATTGAATTAGAAAAATGATGAGCGTAATATTTCATCACCACACAAAGAACAACTCATTGTAATACAGGGTGATTCAAAATAACGTGGACAAAATGAAATAACAAATCAAGCATTCAACAAGAATAAAAAATCACATAGGAACATAGGGTCACAAACTACTTATTGAGTCACAAATACATAACGTTACGAAAAGAGCTGGAACAACATATTGGTCAAGCAATCTATGATACCGTATAAATTGATTATCACAGTCGGAAATGTGAGGTGCCAAGTGCATATTGCTGATGCGCATAAGACAAAATGCTATCACTTTTGTTTGGTGTTTTCACATTTAAAACAAAGGTGAGAATGTCTGTTAAATGTTTTATTATAATATACTTCTGTTTTCTGAAATTTATTACCGTGAAACAAAATTGAGTTAGGATGAAACACTCTGTATTTGTGACTCAATAAATGGTTTGCGGCCCTATGTTCCTATGTGATTCTTAATCCTTGTCGTATGCCTGATTTGTTATATCAGTTTGTCTACGTTTTTTTGAATCACCCTGTAGAAGGAATGAAATCTTGAATATTTAACACACAATTTTCCTTATTTTAATTAACATACTTTATAAAATTCATAAAATAATAATTATTTTAATTTCAAATAAGTTATCTGATATTAGAAAACTAACTATTTAAATTATATAATACTTAACAAGTTTGCAATGATTAAAAGAAAAAAATATAGTACAATCTTGAAGGTATGTATCCTTAGATAAATTTTGAAACTATTTATAGAACAATGTGAGAAAGAAAATCTATAATTTTTTAAACAAAAGCGTTAACCTTCTTCTTAATAAATACCCTATTTAACTTTTATAGAAATTTTTATCATTAATTCGCCACTCTTTTGTGACACATACGTGGAACACAAGTTTCTGCGCAGTATGATTGACATTACATAAATTGCAAGCCGTAAGTGCAGTTTGAAAACCTGTGCTTAAATACACTTTACTTTCCCCTTAAATTAAATACAATTTAACTATCCCAAACAATTTTCTTATTTTTTACAAATTTTACTGAAAAAGGCGAATCATTACATATTTTTTATGCTATATCAATTAATTTCTTCATTGTCAACATTAAATTAAAAAAACAAAATGAGCAAAATATTTCATCACCACTCAAAGAAAAACTCATTATAATAGAAGAAATAAAATCTGAATGACAGGCGCACATTTTATTTAATTAACATACTTTATAAAGTTCGTAAAACAATGGATATTTTAATTTTAAATACGTTACCTTGTAATCTCTATATTATAAGATATGGAAAAGATAATAATTCGAAAACTATGTATTTATATTATTACTGTTTATATTATGATGATTTAAATAAAATCTTGAAAATCTGCATCCTTATTTAAAACAGCTACCATCATTTCCCCCTTTTCATACTCAATCGTTGAGCCCGTACTCTAATCAGGGATATGTTTTATCATATAAAAAATCTATATCAGAAATTCAGAGACAATCGGAGAGTTCTTAATAAAAACACATTTATATAATTTAAGAGGAGTTATCCCCCCCTCGTTTAGGTAGCTTTCATTACAAAAAGTAAAAAGCTACCTATTGCAGCCGTCCGGAGGAGAGCACTTCCGGAAAATTTTGGTATATTTTCCCCGATCATGATCCCCAGACCCTAAAACCACTCTCCGTTCAAATGTTGACATATATACAGGGTGTCCCCTCTCAACGGTGGCCAATGGCTAATTTCTAAACCGTTGGTCATAGCCATATAGTTCCAATTGCAAAAATGCTTTAAAAAAGGTAAAGAATTATTTTTAAGCGATTTAGGTCAAAAAAATGTTTTAGTAAAAAATTACGAAAATTAAATTTTTATACGGTCCCCCGGTCCTATAAGTGATATTTAGAAAAATTTTCCCACTACTCTAACAAGTAAGACAAAAAAAAGTCCCATTCCTCTGTGATCAAAATTGACCGAGTTATAGCTGTTCAAAGTTGAAGCATATTTTTTGCTGCAAAATAGGGGTCAGTCACAAATTTACTGGAAATAAAAATAAACATCAGATAGAAAATTTAACTTTAAACGTTGAGAGAAAAAAAAAATTTTACAATGTTGTTTCTGAATTTATGTTGACATTTACATGTTAAAATAAAATATGCAATTTGTGCTAAAAATATAAGTAAAAAAATAACAGAAATTTTGTTAAATTAAACTATGAAAAGCAACAGTCACAAATCGTTACAAAATGATACACATTTAAAGCTCTAATAGATTACTCAACCTAATAGAATTTGATGTAGTCCTATAAAATAAATAAATGGAACGCACCTAAAATCGTATTAATATTACATTGTCATCGGGTTTAAATAAGTATGGGAATTAAACCTCAATCAGATATTTGGAAGTGAGTTAAAATTTGAATATAAGTTTTGAACTAGGAAAATTTACATACGAAAACTATGAATAAAATAAAAGTTTATCAAAATAACATACCTTTTTAAAATAAAATCACAAAAAGCTTCATTTGCTTAGAAAATAAAACATACGTAAAAATACAATTGAGGATATGAATTTCAAAAGTCGACTTATTATCGCTTTTTGATTTCTCTATCCGTCTATACAAACCTCCACTATTGTAACAATGCAATCTCAAAATTTATAATGAAAACCAATAGATGCATTTAAAGTTTTTTCGCTATTTCCCAAAATTTGATTTTTTCGATAAAGATAATTTTGAAATTCATGTCTTCAGTTATTTTAATAACCAATCTAGAAGTTAATTAATTATAATTAACACTACCGTAAAACTTATACGGTGACAGCGCCTTCAGTTAAATCGCTCATTTAAAACATTTTGTAATTGGAACTATATGTTTGTGACAAATAGTTTAGGAAGTAGCCTTTGAAAAGCGTTGGAAATCGACTCCTTTTATAATACTTTAAGCACTTAGTGTACGTTCCCTTAAAGCTCAATCGAGCTCATCCGTTTTCAGCTATAGAAAAGTGGTTTAAGTCATGAAATTTAAAGTTTCATAACTCGGTAAATTTTAATGTTACATGAATGGGACCTTTTCTGTATTACTTGCTAGAGTGTTGAAAAAATTTTACTAAATATCACTTATAGGACCGGGGGACCGTATAGAAATTTAATTTTCGTAATTTTTTAGTAAAACATTTTTTCGACCAAAATCGCTTAAAAACAATTCTTTGCCTTTTTAAAAGCATTTTTGCAATTGGAACTATATGTCTATGACCAACGGTTTAGAAATTAGCCATTGGCCACCGTTGAGAGGGGACACCCTGTATATATATATATATATATATATATATATATGATTTTTGTCATGCGATAAC
Source organism: Maratus speculifer (assembly GCA_964019185.1). Classification (NCBI taxonomy): domain Eukaryota; kingdom Metazoa; phylum Arthropoda; class Arachnida; order Araneae; family Salticidae; genus Maratus; species Maratus speculifer. The sequence goes on along the minus strand of OZ025295.1, from coordinate 248,674,115 downwards.
TAACCGATGAACCGATTTGAATGAAATTTGGTGTGTAGTGTACATAGTACATACAAATGTCTCGACCGAGTTCGTTGGCCAGCATCTTCCGCCATTTTGTTTCAAAATGGCGGCCATTTTAATTTTTTTAAAAACTTAAAATTTAAAATTCAATGCGAAAAAATTAAAAGTTCAAAAATACTTTTCTTTTATGTGTTAGAAGATAAAACAAAGATTCCAGAACACTTTTTATTGTGTCTATATCTTAAAAAATGAGTGAGTTATAGTACATTGAATTTTTCTTATGGCTGACATTTTGAAACGATCTGATTTTTGTCACGTGATAACACGGGTATTTATGAACGGACTTGAATTAAACTTGGTATGTACATAGTACATACAAATGTCTCAACCGAGTTCATTGGCCAGCATCATCCACAATTTTGTTTCAAAATGGCGGGCATTTTAAATTTAAAAAACATTTTAAAATTTAAAATTAAATGTGAAAAAATTAAAAGTTGAAAAATATTTTTCTTTTACGTGTTAGAACCGAAAACAACGATTCCAGAACTGTTTTTATTTTGTCTATATCTTAAAAAATGATTGAGTTATAGCACTTTAAATTTTTCTTATGGCAGACATTTTCAAAACGATCTGATTTTTGTCACGTGATAACACGCGTATTTATGAATCGATTTGGATGTAACTTGGCGTGTACATAGTATATACTGAGTCTTGAATCGAGTTCGATACTCAGTTCCATCCGCCATATTATTTCAAAATGGTGACCATTTAAAAAAATTAATAAATTTTAAAATTTAAAATAAGATACAAGAAAGTGATAAATTGAAAAAGATTTTTCTTTTATGCATTTGACCTTGATACAAAGATTCCATTTTTTGTTTAGTCTGTATCTTAAAAAATGGCTGAGTTACCGCATATCTATATTAATCGATTTCAATATGAGTGTGCATGTGCACGTGAATTAAGATTTTGACGAAGCTCATAATCAGGTTCTACTAATTTCAGCTTAGTATTTTTGAATAATGTAACTTAATTTAAAATAAATAAATAAATATATAAGTATATGAAAGCTCTACCTCTTCCTCCCGGCACTGTCGGGAGGACTAATATATTTAATCATTAAATTTCCCAAACTAGTTAGAGATTCGCCTTATCAGAATAAACCTATAACAGAATTAAAAGCAAATCGGATATTTGTGCATAAATACCCATTTATCAAATTTGAAAGGAGATGGGTAATTTCAAATACCCCCTTTTTAACGTAACAAAACAACCCCACAGCTAATTAGGGAAGCATCTTATCACTATGAACCTGTATTCAAAAATTGAAGCAAATCGGTTAATTTGGCAAGAAAAAAACGTTTATCTTAATTAAGAGGGATTATCCCTCCCATCCCCCATTTATACTTATCCAACGAATTCTCAAAACCAATAAGGAAAGCTTCTTATCAAAATGAACCTAGATCCAAAATTTGAAGCAAATGGGAAAATCCTGCATGAAATATACATCTCCTAATTTAAGGGGGCAGGGTTACCTGCCATTTCCCACCTCTTAGACTTATTTAATGAACTCTAAAAAAATCATGAAAATGTCCTCATCAGAATATTCCTATGTCTAAAATTTGAATGAAATCTGACATATCAGCATAAAAAAAACCATTTATCGAAATTAATAGTGGGAGATTAGCCCCCGTCTTCATCTTTATACTTATCCCATGAACTATTAAAACAAATCATGGCGGTTTTCTCATCAGAATGATCCTGTGTCTAAAATTTGAATAAAATCTGATAAATTCTGCATGAAAAACCCATTTATATAAATTAAGGGAGGGGCATTAGACCCTCGTTCCCCTCTTTATACTTATCCAATGAACACCTAATACAAATAACGGAGGTTCCTCATCAGAATGATCCTTTATCTAAATTTTGAACGAAAACTGATAATGCTGCATGATGAACCTTTTATATAAATTACGGTTAGGGGCAGTAGGCCTCGCTCCCTCTCTTATACACATCGAATAAACTCCAAAAACTAATCAGGACACAGGCTTATCATAATATGCATATATCTAAAATTTCAAGTGAATCGGATACTTTAGTCATGAGTTATCGCGGTGAGTACGTACGCACGCACGTACATACATACATACAGAACGGGCGGGCACATAAGCTCTCCGGCTATGATAGCCTGTGAGCTAAAAAAATATTAACTTGCTTTATAACGTTCGTAAAAACAATCATTATTTTATTTTTATAAAAATTATCTGATAATTTCTGCATTATAAGTTATCAAGTTGATAATTATTAGAAAACTAACCATTTAAATTATGTAATACATTACAATATCACAATGATTTAAAAAAAACAAACAAAACTTATAATTCATTCTTGAAAGTATGTATCCTTATTTAAATTTTAAAATCATTTATAATACAATATGTAAAAAAAATCTACTACTTTTCTAGACAAAAGCATTAACGTCCTTTTTAATAGACACTCTATTTAATTTTGTAAAGAATTTTCAGAAGTTTTATAACTTTTCTAAACCACTCTTTTGTGACACATATGTTGAAAAGAAGTTTCTGTAAGGTATGATTGGCATTAATTAAATTCCGCATGTCGGAAGGACAATTTAAACATCTGCCTTTAAATAAAGTTTCCTGAATTAAATATAAGTTAATTATCATAAAATAATGTTTTTATTGATTAAAAATTTTCTCAAAAATTAAAGCATTACATATTTTATTTATGCTATATCAAATAATTTCTTCATCGTCAATATTAATTTAGAATATATATATAATATTTCATCACCATACAAAGAAAAACTCATTATAATATCAATCTGGTCTGTCATTTAGACAGCTCAAAAGCTCTGAGCTGTCTAAATGACAGACCATATGTTATGACCTACAAGTTTATCTGGGCGAAACATGCTTACCTATTGAACCATGCCCAGGTAGCGTAAACTGCAAACCATTGGCCTTGCTAGCCAAGGTTGTTAGTTCAGAGTAAGATTCCCGACCTGGGCAATTTTTCGCTCAGTTGGAAATATTTAATTCATGTGATAACTTTACCAATCAGTTTGATTGTGTTAAAAAATGCAATTTTAACTTTATTAAATTCATAAAACAATAAATATTTTTATTTTAAATGCATTATCTTGTAATTTCTATATTATAATGTATGAAAATAATAATAATAATTAGAAAACTCTATTTAAATTATTCAACTGTTTACTTTATTATGATGATTTAAATTAAAAACTTATAATAAAATCTTTAAAGTATATATCATTATTTAAATTTTGACACTTATTATGGAACAATGTGCCAAAAAATTAAATTATTAATTTAATTTTTAATTTTATTTAAATAAATTCAAATTTTAAATTATTAATAAAAAAAACTTTAACTTTCTTATTAATGAATACACTATTCAATTTTGTATAGAATTTTGAGATATTTAGAACTACTATCATACACCACTCTTTCGTGACACATAAGTTGAAAAGACGTTTCGATTGGCATTAATTATTTTCTGCAAGTTGGAAGTGAAATTAAAAAACATGTCATTAAATAAACTTTACTTTCCTGCTGAATTCAATATAAGCTAATTATCGTAAAAAAAAGGTTTTTATTGTTTACAAATTTTAGCAAAATAAATAAAATTTGTATGCTATATTTGATATTTTTTCATTGTGAACTTTAAATTAGAAAACTAAATTGAGCATAGTATTTCACCTCCACTCAAAGAAAAACTCATTATAGTAGAAGAATTGCAATCTGGAATGATTAGCATACATTTTTAAAATTTTCATTAACTTATTTTATAAAGTTCGTAAAATAATTATTATTTTTAATTTTATATACATTATCTGGTAATTTCTGCATAACAAGTTATGAAGTATATATTAAATAGAAAACTAACTATTTAAATTATGTAATTCATAATAATATTACAATGGTGTAAATAAAAATAATGTACAATCTTGAAAGTATGCATCCTTATTTAAATCTCGAAACAATTTATAAAACAATGTGTAAAAGAAAATCTATTACTTTTTTTAACAAAAGAGCTATGCTTCTTTTTAATAAATACCTTTTTCATTTTTTTATAAAATTTTCAGAACTTTAGAACTTTTGTAAACCACTCTTACGTGACACATATGTTGAATAGAAGTTTCTGTACAATATGACTGACATTAGTTAAATTCTGCAAGCCGGAGGGGCAATTTGAAAACCTGTCTTTGAATAAACTTTACTTTCACCCTGAATTCAATATAAATTAATTATTGTAAAATAAGGTTTTTATTATTTTCAAATTTTATTTAAAAAGGTGAACCATTACATTATTTTTACATGCTTTATCTGTTAATTTCTTCATTGTCAAAATTAAATTAGAAAAAAATGTAATATTTTATCATCACACAAAGAAAAACTTATCGTAATAGAAAGAATGAAATCTTGACAGCTTGACGTACATTTTTTAAAATTTTATATAATTTATTTTAAAAAATTCGTAAAACAATTATTATTTCGATTTTATGTTATTATCTGGTAATCTCTGTATTATAAGTTATGAGGTAGACAAGAATTAAAAAACTAACTATTTAAATTATATTATGCAATACAATATTACAATGATGTGAAAAATAAACTTATAGTAGTATAATCCGGAGAGTATACATCCTTATTTAAATTTTGAAACAATTTGTAGAACAATGTGTAAAAGAAAATCTATTATTTTTTTAAACAAAAGAATCAACCTTCTTATTAATAAATAACGAATGTATAAATGAAAACACAAATCAATTTTCACAAATTTAAAACTTTTCTAAACCCCTTTTTTGAAACACGTATTTTGAAAACAATTTTTTGTACAGTATAAATGACATTTGTTAAATTCTGCCAGCCGCAATCGCAATTAAAAAATCTTTATTTAAATACTCTTTACTTTCTTTCTGAATTAAATACAAGTTAGCTATCGCAAAACAATGTTCTTATTTGTTACAAATTTTACTGAAAAAGGTGAATCATTACATATTTTTTTATGCTGGATCAATTAATTACTTCATTGTCAACATTAAATTAAAAAAACAAAATGAGCAAAATATTTCATCACCACTTAAAGATAAACTCATTTTAATAGCAGAAATAAAATCTGGAATGACTGACAGATATATACATATACATTAATTAACTTACTTTATAAAGCTCTTAAACAGATAGTTATTTTAATCCTAAATACGTTATTTGGTAATTTCTATATTTTAATTTACGAAAAAGATAATAATTCGAAAACCGTCTACTTATATTATTTAACTATTTACTTTATTATGGTGATTTAAATGAAAAATTTATAACGCAATCTTAAAAGTGTGCATCCTCATTTTAATTTTTAACTATTTATAGAACAATCTCTGAAAGAAAGTCTATTAATTGTTTAAACAAAAGCGTCAACGTTCTTATTAATGAATACACTAGTTAATTTTGTATAGAATTTTCAGAAATTTATAACTTTTCCAAACTACTCTTTTGTGTCATAGAAGTTGAAAAGAAGTTTCTGTACAGTATGATTGGCATTAATTAAATTCTGCAAGTCGGAAGTGTACTTTAAAAACCTGTTTTTAAACAAAAAATTCTTTCCTTCTAAATTCAATACAAGTTAACTCTCGTAAAATCATGCCTTGATTGTTTACAAATTTTAATTTAGAAAAAAGTGACGCATTACATGTTTTTATGTGCTATATCTGTTAAATTCTTCATTGTCAACATTAAATTAGAAAAAAAAGTTGTGTAATATTTTGTCCTCAAACAAAGAAGAACTGATTATAATAGAAAGAATTGAAATCTGGAATGATTAACGTAAATTTTTAAAAATCTTAATTAACTTAATGTAAAAAGTTTGAGAAACAATTATTCTTTTAATTTTATATTCATTATATACCATTTTCTGCATTTTAAATTATGAAGTAGATAATAATTAAAAAACAATTTAATTTGTGTAATTCATAATAATATTACAATAATTTAACCTTTCGTCGGGCGCGCAAATTTTCATCACATGAGCGGGCGCGCGTTATAAATTCTTTAACAGGCAAAAACCAATCAATTATTGCTGCTTTATTTTAATTTTGTAAATAGTTTAACTTACAAATATCATATAAGTTATCTCTGATGACAATTTATGAAAATATTCAGCAAAAAACTTATTTTGTTATAACACATTAAAGCAGAAGTTGGGATGTATAAAAAGCTACTTGTTACTACAATCACGAAGAATAAAAATTAATAATGAATTACTAAACAATATTTAAGTAATTTCGGATTTATAGAATTAGTTCTGTATTTCATCTATATTAGCCTCATCCCATATCAAGCATAAGATTTGCTTTTTGAAGGCTGTTTGCAGGCAAATCTTGAGCATTTCATGCACTGTTCCAGAATAAAATGACGGGTGCAGGTAATTGCGCTATCTGAAATACAAATAACTTTCAGGAACTGAGTAAAGAGATCCAATAAACGAATACAAACGGTTATAAACAACCACTACTGCTTGAAATTTGTTTTAAAGAAAAAAGAATGTGAATGTTGTACTTTTTACAACGACGTGCCCGACGGAAGGTTAAAAAAAAACTTATAGTAAAATCTTGAAAATATGCATCCTTATTCAAATTTTGAATAATTTATGGGACAATGTGCGAAAGAAAATCTATTAATTTTATAAACAAAAGTATTAAACTTTTTATTAATAAATACCTTATTTAATTTTGTATAGGGTTTTCAGAAATTTATAATTATTCTAAATTACTCTTTTCTAACACATAATTTGACTAGAAGTTTCTGTACAGTATGATTGGCATTAATTAAATTCTGCAAATTGGAATTGAAATTTAAAAACTTGTCTTTAAATAAACTTATACTTCCTCCTGAATTCAATACAATTCATAAATATATACAGGACAGTTGCACCATAAAATTTAACTAATAAGAATGTATTTATTAAAATACAGCACATTGCTCATTGGTGCACAAAACATTTTAATAAATACATTCTTATTAGTCAATACAATTCATTATCTCAAATATTTGTCTTTATTATTTAGAAATTTTATTTAAAAAAGTGAAGCATTGCATATTTTTATATACTATATCTATTAATTTCTTCATTGTCAACATTAAATTAGAAAAAAAATTGAATATAATTTTTCATCATCATACAAAGAAAAACTCATTATATTACAAGGAATGAAATTGGATGTGATTGACACGTATTTATTATATTTTAACTTTTTATCTATCGAATTATGAGTCCATGAGAATTTTACATTCCAAAGCATCTTACGCAATTTTTTAAAACTAAATTAAAAGAATTACATTCTCATTTAATAAATTTTTGAAAGATTTTAAAAGGATTGGAGGATTTAGAAAGATTAATTAAATTTGAATTTACAGGAATTTCGTGCAATATTTATAACCCCACTCAAATCTTTTATTTTTAATTATTTTCTTAGTATTTTGTGGAATTATAAAATGTAGAACTATGACATTCTTACAATATAAATATAGAAATATTTCAGAATGGAAAAATCCCCATCTTCCTCCCTCAGTGCCACGAAAGCTGAAAAAAACGTAAAAGCAAAAGAAAATTTCCTTATAAAAATATTTTTGTTTTGTGTACCAAGTAATGCTTTTTTGAACAAAATAAAGTAATGTATCTGTAACTCATTCTAAATAGTATTACAACTAATTGATGTATTGAATTTTTTATAATAAAGAATTTTAAGGATATTTATAAGTACCTTCTGTAGTTAAAGGGTTAATTAATTTTCTTTGTAAAGTTTGTAAAACAATTATTATTTTTATTTTACATACGTTATCTGGTGTTTTCTGCATTTAAGTTTTGAAATAGATAATACTTCAAAAACTAACTATTCAAACTATTTAAACTAATTGTTTATTTTATTGATTGATAAATAAATTAATAGCAAAATAAATAAAATTGAATGTAATAAATCGCAATCGCATGATATATATATTTGCGATTCGCAGTCGAAGGCAGTCAAATGGCAGTCGAAGACCTTTGGGAATATGAAAGCAGATTGATGTGTAGTAACTCAAATAATGAAAATTTCTATAAAATATATAAAAACATCGTTTATTATAGTTCCATTCGAAAGTTACTCCATAATCTACCGCTAAACTTCCCGACCTTACCATGCCCATGTCACACAATCACAAATAATAAAAGATGTTCAGTGCAGAGGCATTTTTCTTGAAATTGTGATCACTACGGTAACAGTCTCACATTACGAGTAGAAGCATGCACCTGCTGAGCATTTGGTAGGCCAGTGAATTCTGAATGCTCTACCAGCTCAAACTGACCGCCAGAATGTTCTCAGAGAAATTGGCCCTGCCTCCCTGTATGACGCACTTACTAAAACCCACTAAAGTTTATTCGAAGGTAGTAATATAACACTTCTAGCGTTTCTATGTGATCAGGTCGGAGTTAGTTGTCAGGACTCGTTCCTAAATGGCTTAATATGCAAGAGTAAACAGTCCCATGCGGATGATTCCAACCAGAAAGCAAACGATAATTAAATAAATAAAATTAAATTAAAGCTTTTGATAAATGTTTTTTTTTTAAAGGGGGAAGGGATTAATGGAATGATTTTAGTATTTCACAATAAGATATTAACATTTACGTAATACATTTTAGTTCCTTTTAGGAAAACTAGCAGGGGAGACCGAGCTTAGCTCGGTCAAAATTAACTTTGTGTTCAACTCGATATAGTATTTTCACTGTATCATTGACTCTGTATTATTACTGTAAAACATGTTCATAATAGTATTATTTAGAAAAACAATCAATAAGAAAACTGTTTTTATGCGCATGTTTATAAATTTTACTTTATTTTAAAATTTACAACGAAGGGACATTGATTTAAATCACTTTTTTTAGCTCGACTCTGATATGTTGAACCATGCATCTCGAATCCTCTTAAGAATGTATAAAAAAATTCTTTGCATTCTGAAAGACAATATTTTTTGCTAGATATAGCCAAATTTGGAGGCATTCTTTCATTTGGCTCCAAATACGTGTTTTGGTTTTCGTAATTTTTATAGTCGATTTTTTGGCCATATGTCGCCAATATTTTGTCAAATATCACGACGTTATTGGCTTTTGCCATATTCTCATGACCCTGATCCGTATTACCCAAAATGAGCCACTAATCAAATTTGATCAAGCATGTGAAATAGCTCAATCGTCTTCAGGTAATCAAAAACAGTAGAATATAAAATTGAATCAAAATCGTTTAAGCCATTTTTTAGGTAAAATTAGCTTGGTAGCATTCAGCAATGAAGCGAAATGACCCACTAATATAATTTTGTTTAACATGCGACTCAGCCCAATAGTCTTCTCGTGACAAAAAACGTTTTGTTTCAAAATTTAGGTAAAATTGACTTAGTCGTTGTTATATATAATTAGAATGACCCTAGCTCATTAAGACCCAAAATGACCCACTAATCGAATTTTCGCGAGCATGTGTCCAAGCCAAATGGTTTTCTTTTGCTCAAAAACGATATAATACAAACTATAGTCAAAATGGTGAGTACCATTTTCTATATAAAATTAGCATGACCCATCATGACCAACAAATGACCCTTATAATCGAAAGCTCTCGAACGTGTGGCGTAGCTCATTACTTTTAGCATGCCGAAAAACATTAGATACAAAATTTAGATAAAATCGATTGAGCCGTTTTTTAGATATAGTTAGTTTGACCCTGATCCCCTATGATCCAAAATGACCCATTGATCGAATTTTCTCAAAAATCTGTCATAACCCAATGATTTTCTTGTGCCCGAAAGCGATAAAATACAAAATTTAGTCAAAATTGCGCGAAACGTTGTGTAGATAAAATTAGAATGATCCAAAAGTGGCCCACTAATCGAAATTTCTCAAACATGTGACCTACCCCACTGATTTTCTCATGCCAAAAATATGTTGTATACAAAATTTCGTTAAAATCGACCCACCCATTCTTTAGATATAGCTTGACTTTGACCCATTAAGACCCACAAATGACCCTTATAATCGAAAGCTCTCGAATATGTGACTTAGTCCATTAGTTTTCTCGTTTTTAAAAATTGTTACATACAGAATTTCGTTAAAATTGATCCTGCCGTTCTTTAATTATATATAGCTTGACCCAGACCCTTTATGATCCAAAATGACCCATTAATCGAAATTTTTCGAACATGTAACCTAGTCCAATGATTTTATCGTGCCAAAAAAATGTTGCATACAAAATTTCATTAAAATCGATCCACCTGTTCTTTAGATATAGCTTGACCATGACCCATTATGACCATCATGACCCACAAATGACCCTCATAGTCGAAATCTCTCAAACATGTGCTTTAGCCCATTAGTTTTCTCATGTCAAAAAACTGTTACATACAAAATTTCGTTATAATCCATCACGCCGTTCTTTAAATATAAATAGCTTGACCCAGACTCTTAATGACCCAAAATAACCCATTCATCGAAATTTTTCGAACATGTAACCTAGTCCAATGATTTTATAGTCCCCAAAAAAATGTTGCATACAAAATTTCGTTAAAATCGATCCACCTGTTCTTTAGATATAGCTTGACCATGACCCATTATGACCCATCATGATCCACAAATGACCCACATAGTCGAAATCTCTCAAACATGTGATTTAGCCCATTAGTTTTCTCATGTCAAAAAACTGTTACATACAAAATTTCGTTATAATCGATCACGCCGTTCTTTAAATATAAATAGTTTGACCCAGACCCTTCATGACCCAATATGACCCATTAAAATTTTTTCTCGAACATGTAACCTAGGCCAATGTTTTTCTCGTGCCCGAAAACCATAGAATGCAATTTTTAGTCAAAATTGCGTCAGAAGATCTCTAGATAAAAATAGCATGACCCACAATGACCCCAAAAATGACCCACTAACCGAATTTTCTCGAACATGTTACCTAACCCAATGGTCTTCTTGTATTCCAAAGCGATACAATATAAAATTTGGTCAAAATCGTTAGAGCCGTTTTTTAGATAAAAATGGCTTGACCCATAATGACCCCAAAATGACCCACTAATCGAACTTTTTCGAACATGTGACCCCGCCCAAAAGCTTTCTCGTGCCAAAAAACGATTGGATACAAAATTGCCATAAAATCCATCCAGCCGTTCTCTAGATATAAATAGCTTGATCCTGACCCATTGTGACCCAAATTGACCCAGTAATCGAATTTTCCCGAACATGGGACCTAGCCCAATGGTCTTCTCGTGCCCGAAAATGGTAAAATCCAAATTTTTGCGAAAATCGTTAGAGCCGTTTTTGAGATAAAATTTACCCCCACACACACACACACAATTTTTGCTCGCATTATAGTATAAGATATACAGTAGATTATGCTGAATTAAAGAAAAGAAAAACAAAAGGAACTTAAGCCGTTAAAAATTTTAATATATTACAGAAACTAAGAATGAAATTATGTTCTTATAAGACTTTAGAACGAAATCGAAACGAGAAAATGAAGAAAAAAAATATTTTTAAATACCTTTATACATATAAATCTTCTGTGCGTGTGTATGTCACTGAACTCTTCATAAACGACTGGACCGATTTTAATGAAATTTTTTGTTTGTGTTCCAGTGGATTCGAGAATGGTTTAGATTCACATTTCATCGAAATCGATTCAGTACTTTTTTATTAATTATTCAAAAACTAATAGTTAGTGATTTTTTGCTTATTAAAAGTGTTGAATAACTTCGATGAATAGGGTGCGGCCAGAAAGGCCGAGCGGTCTAAGGCGCTCTGGTTCTCGAAGAAACAGATCGTGTGTTCGAACCCCATTCCTGGCATACGTGTATGATTTACAATTTTTTATTCTGTATTATAATTTTAATTAACTGACTTCAGAAAGTCGTTAACTTTTAACTAAGGTGGTATGGGGTAATAACGCCAGGCGGGGTAATAACGCCAAGTGCTAATATTTTGCATAATTATGAAATAATCTGGTAAATGACACCCATGTGCTCTGCGCAGAAGGGTTTTGAGTCATATAAATCGCAAAAAACAGCTTCAAGTTAATTTGTTTCATTTTTAGGTCTTATTGTTTTTACAAGTAACTAAAATTAACGCTTGATCTAAAATTTGCGAGATACGTTTTGTGATGTGAAGACTATTTTTTTTATCCGGAAATACTTTGTTAATTACATAAATTTTTAGTACATTTCATGGACTTTCAAAATATTGTTGAAGATTTTGGATATCTTCTAGAGATAATTTGTAATTTAAAATGTACAGCGCAATAACTATAACGGGGTAATAACGCCAATCCTTGGCATTAATATCCCGGTTGATTCCCTACAGTGGCCGAGCTACATCCTAAATACTAATTCAAATAAACACAGTTAAAACTGTGCAATGTTTCTAATAATTCTATTTAAGCGGTCCTTTTTAAGCAAAAAGAAGCTCACAGTCTGATATTCTTTTGCCTCATCCTTCCCCCCCCCCCCACACACACACCACACCTTTATTTTCTTATACTTTCACAAAAAATTGAACATTTTCAATAGCTTAGAATGAAATTTGTCAATTTCTAAGTTTTTAGAGTTTGTATTTTTAGAAATGGGCAACCTACATGCAATTATTCCATCTTATTTCATAGTTTTGTTTGCATGGCGTTATTACCCATATAGGTGGGTAATAACGCCAAATAGCATTGGTCAAGAAATTACGTCATTACACTTTATGAATACATATCTGTTAAATTATTTTTTTATATAGATAGTCAATGAGTTGCTGTATCGAATCATATATTTGTTTGAAAAATACAAACTAAAACTGAGCCGTGAAAATTGGTCGAACCTTAACGTGGCGTTATTACCCCAGGGTACCTTACAAAGATAAAAATAAACTTTTCTATAAAAAATGAACCGACTTCAAAAACTACTGCAAAGTGAAAAATAATTTCCTTTTATAATTGTAATAAGAAATTAAATTAAGAACGTAGTATTTATTATGCGTACTATTTTATTTATGTACATTTATTTGAATTTTTGGAGTTGGTGCCAGGACAACCTCTGTCAAGTCCGCTAGTATATATATATATATATATATATATACAGAGGTGTGAAAATTATTAGAATAATTGTGATTTTTTACGTTTTTCTTGATTAATATTGTATATAATTAAAATGTTTTATGAAAGGTAATTTGTTTTGCTGATCTAATCAATTTTTCACTTCTTTAGAATAGTTTTGGAGTTAAAATTTTGTTAAATGTCGCCATTTTTTAAGATGAAAAATAGTTGATCCAAAGTAATCAAATTGTTTGGATTGCATAAAGAATTTTTTGATTAACAAATGGATTGAAAACAGAATTTTAAAATGATATGCTTTCCTAGCTAATATTTTCTTACTTTTCTTGAGTTGGCATCAGTATTATTTTATTCTTAAAAAAATTCTTTTGGCTGTTTTGATTAATTTACACTGATTGGTAGCTTTTTTTTCGTTTGACAGTGAATTATTGCGTGATAATGAGAAAAGCAAGTTATATTTATCCTAGAAAAATAGCTGTAGCAAAGTGTTTCATCCAAGAAAATAACTTGGCAAGCACGAAGTCGCTAAAAAAGCAAAATTTTTGCAAGCATGAGTGTGTAGAATCAAAAGATCTTTGGATTACAAGTGTGAATATGATAATTCTAAAATAGGGAAATACGGAAGGAAGAGTAAAAGTACTGAAAGAAAAGAAAAGAAATTAATTCAAACTGCCAAAGCTAACAGAAGAGCAACTAATCAAGAACTAAAAATGCTTTTGCAAGCGTTGTAGTAAATGTATGTGATTCTTGATGTGTAGAAATTTGATCTCAATTGAACTCAGTGCTCGTCGTCCTAAAAAAAAGCCTAAAATCACATTTGCGATGGCAAAAAAGAGACTTGTTTGGGCAAAAGTTGTGCAATAACAATTCGGAAATGACTGGGGCAAGGTGTGAAATATTAATTTCCCTTTAATTAATCATTTGAATTTAACTTGTTCATTTCTTTTCTCGAAATCATGTTTTTTGCATAATGACTAAGATACAGATCTGTTTATAAATTTGATTAAAAAATATTTTTATGAAATTTTTTCTCTTCCATTACATACTTTAAAGAATTTTTATCTTTTAGGCATGTGTATTTTATGATTCAATGTTTACGATTCAGAAAAAAACAGGCAATATGTCAGGAAAAGTACCAGTGAAGACTTTTCTCAAAATTGTGCAGCACAAACGGTTGAACATGCTACTAAAATAATAGTTTGGAGAATGTTGTTTTCTCTTAAGGTACTGGACGTTTATACATTACAGATGAAATGATGGACCAAGATAACTTTGTAAAAGTATTTGAATCGTGAATCGTGAAGTGTTTGACAGTGTTGAAGTATTTATTAAAAGCATGGTATAAAAACAAATATACAATGCTGCTATAATATCGATTATATTATCGGAGAATATCTTCCTGCAATTTATCTATCCTGCTTGAAAATCATTTAAATTGTCATTTTTTCTAACCATTTTTTCTTGCATAGTAAACACAGTTTTTAAATATTATCTACATCATGCGACATAATGCAACATTATGTTTGCGTATATGGGTGATTCTCCGATAAGTGGTAATTTCACTGATTGATTTCGTGAAAAATAAAAATTAAATTAAAAAAAAATTTTTTAATAATTAGATACAGCATAGGTTATTTATTAATATATAACATTCCATCATAAATTTTAAGCAATATGTATATGTTTAAAAATTATTTTATAATTTGATAATCATTGACACTACTGTCCCCGAGGTAGCTGTTTAGTTTATAAACCAGGATTTTAATAAAATTTATTTGAAAAATATGTGTATTTTATTAAAGTGTATCTTTTTATAGCAAAAATATATAATGTTTAATATATCATCTGTGATTAGTCTGACTATTTTTTTTTTCAGTTTTTAAGAATAACGGGACAAGAGTGACATGTACAGGGACAGGCGTGACATACTTTCAAAATTTTTAAATTTTGAACTATTTAACAATTATAAATTATTTAACATCTATTATTGTTTCGCTGTTTTAAAATTTATATAATCTTCTAGAAAAAAATAACCAACAACACTATAATGAGTAAATAAGTGCAATTATTTGGACAAAAGTTTTAATTAGAAAAAAGTGTTTAAGAAAGAGAAATACTGCTCATTTTAAAATTTATATAATATAATTTGTCTATAGTAAAATATCTTGCAGTAACTAATCGAGAGAGAATATCAATAGCAAACAAAATTTTATTCTTTGGAACATCCCAGATATACCAACAGAATTGGCTTCAATTCCTTAACATATAGTTTATTTTAATAATTGATGACATGTTCATCAATTATTTTTTCAATTAACTATGATAAAAACAAATGTTGTAAAAAGTTATATGTAAAAACGAAATGTGTTGATAAAAATTTTAAATAATAATTTAATTCTAAATGAAAATTTAAAACTCACCAGGAAATCAATTTTCATCAAACACAACTGCAACCCAAGTTCTTACACAAATATGTTCATTTTCAGAACCAGGAGTTGATATTTCAGCATGTTTATAATCATTGGGCATATCCTTAAAACAGGGAGATAAGTCTACAAATGATGGTTCTGAACACTAATGTTGACATTTTTCACGTATGTCACATGTAAAACAGTTTAAATAATGCAGTTGAAGTTTAACATTTTCAAACTTATTCCAAGTGAGCTGATGCAATTTTAATAGATTTGGAATAGATGGTATCACTGTATCCTTTGGCTACAAGTCATCTACGGTATTAATATCTGCGTCGGAGATTTAGTCCTCAAATAAATAATTTGAAAGGAGGCAGAAGTGACAGGGACAGTAGGGACAAAATTAAGAAAATTGCTTCTATGTATATAGTAAGTTAGGCTTAATAAGACTGCAATATGATATTTTGTACTAATCAATAGTATGTTATATCATGACAAAATAATACATAAATACGAACAATAACAAGAATTGTTTAAGTAGGGGACAGTAGTGATAAATAATAAACATCATCTTACATTTCTATTCATTTTATAGCTTGTAACTGTTTTTGAATTACTTAGAATTGTGCCATGTGTTTTTCTGGGCAATTAAGATGGTTCTTTCTACTTAATGCACTTGTTGACCAAATTTTATCTTGCCACCTAGTGATCACTTTAACAGTTTTATACAAGAGGACAGTGGTGACATAAAAATTAGGAGACAGCGTTTCTCTGACTCAGAATAAATGTAAAACTATTTTTAATTTGCAATAAAAATACTTTATTATCTACTTCCGAGTATAATGTTTTATTTTGGTTGGTAAAATTGTTAAAAATATATTGTCATTCTACTTAAAATTGTTATAGAAAATCAGTACATGAGATGAGGGACAAGGGACAGAAGTGACAATTTGGATATTTAAAATACTATTACAGTACAATTTACAGTTATTTTCTTGAAAACACTTTTTGCAATTGTAGAAATACATTACAAAATGCATTTTGTGCTAAAAAACCTATATGAATGACAAAAAACAGCATGTAACCCAAAGGGACACAAATTAAACTCTTATTGGAGAATAACCCATATATTATATACAGAAATGCCTTTGTTTATTTATAAAATACATAACAATATTATAATGATTTAAAAAATATTATAAAACAATCTTAAAAGTATGCATCATATTTCAAATTTTGAATCTTATCATGGAACAAAGTGTCAAAGAAAACATATTATTTTTTAAACAGAAGCCTTAACCTTTGTACTAATGAACACGCTATTCAGTTTTGTATAGAATTAAAATAAATTAGAGCTTTTCATTTTTTTCTCTTTTGTAACACATAAGTTGCAAAGAGGTTTCTGTAGAGTATGATTGGCATTAATTAGATTCTGCATGTCGGAAGTACAATTTAAAAGCCTGTGTTTAAATAAACTTTAATTTCCTTCTAAATTCAATGCAAGTTCATTATCGTAAAATAATGTTTATATTGTTTAGAAATTTTTATTAAAATGGTGAAGCATTGCATATTTTTATATGCTACATCTGTTATATTCTCCATTGTCAACATTGAATTAGGAAAATAAAATATAGTATTTTGTCACCACACAATAAAATCTTATTATAAAAGAAATAACGAAATCTAGAATGACTGATACACAATTTTTCTAAGACAAAAATTAGAAAACTATCGATTTAAACTATTGAGCTGTTTATTTTATTTTGGTGATTTAAATTAAAAACTTAGGATTAAATTGGGAAAATGTGCATCATTATTTACATGTCGAAACTTATTATTGAACAATGTGTTAAAGAATATCTTTTAGTTTTTCAAACGAAAATGTTAACTTTCTGTTTAATTAATACGCTCTTCAGTTTTGTATATAATATTTAGGTATTGAGAACATTTCTAAACGATTTTTTAGACATATATGTTGAAAAAATGTTGGTCATTCTCTGATTAAGGGAAATTTTATGTCCTTGGCTAAAAAATATGAATTAATGAAGTCACCTATGAATGTTTGCATTTTTTGTGAACATTTCTGTTTGAATTCTACATTGTTCACTAGTTTAAATATGAAAATAAAGATAATTTCCATATCTAAAAAAGTTGTAAAGTTGCAAATGTCATTACCATGGCTTGTACCAAAATTCAGATTTTTTATTTCAAACCCTTATTTTTAATATTTGGAAAGCTTTAGAACAAATGTAATGATTATATGGATATATTTGATGTTTCTACTTTTTATACATTTAACATCTTACAGAAAACAGAAAACATTTTTTATTGATTATACTTATTTAAAGTTTGTCCCTAGCATTAGCTGTCATTACCATGGTCCACAGTCATTCTTCATTTAATTTTCCCCTATATGTTTGTTTTATATAAAAATTCTCTTAGATTGTATAGTTTCACATCTTCTTACGAGCTGTAGCATCTATTTCTAATTAATTATTCAAGAACTACTTCAATTATGGATTTTATTCCAAAGTTATAGTATGTGTACTTAACATGTGTCTTTACCAAGCTCCTTATTCTTGATATGCTTATTCAGTAATTTAACTTTACAGAATCAATTATGAAGACAGTTTTGGGGCTGCTTTCAGAATAATAACTCCATAAGTTTAAAATTGTTATATTTTAGCTCTAAAAAAGTTAACGTTAAAAATGTCATTATCTTGGTCCCTATCATGGCGTATTATATTTATGATTTCAAGGTCATATTAAAGAAAATTTTAGACATTTTAAAAAATTCATTGCTATTCCTTAGCAAAAATTCCCATTTCTTAAATGTCTGGTGTCAGAAATAGAGTTAAAATATTAGAGTCTATTCATTTTATCGAAGCCCAAATTTCCGTTTATCTGAGAATGATTCATTTCTGTTTATGATTGGTATTAATTCTGCAAAACGGTACAATTTTAAAACCCGCCTTTAAATGAAAACAAGTAAGAAAAATCATGCGTTAAGCATAGATTATGAAGCACTTTCCAACACTTAATGAAATCTTTAACAAAACTTTGTTATTTAAGGAAATAATAGTGTATAGCCAAATATACCCAAATATGTATTCCAGTACATTAGAACAGCCCTGTATTTCATATGTTAGTATATACATTAGCTTAGCAAGTAAATACCCAGTAGCTTGAAATTTCTTTTTCAGCAATTCATACTATTAGATGGAAACATACTTGACTACTTTTGTTCAGACCTGTAGTTTACATTGTGCCTTTATTACACGTCAGCATTAGGCTAAAATTTATTGTAAACTGAAACACTTTTAAAACAACTGAAATCACATTCTCATAAATCATCATTCATAGGCGTCCATGAACCGAATTCTTTGCGTGGCCCTGTATATCCCTTTACCTATATTCTGCAAACATTTCTCAGTAAATTGAATGCAGCTTAGCGTAAAAATGCATAGCTTATTTAAGAACCACGTTTAAATAATTTACGCTCATATCCTGAATAAAATTTCATATAATTATTCAGGTGAGCTCTTTTGGGTAGCCCTGTATATCAACTATAACATTTAAACACACCATATAATGTGCATATATTTAGCGAAATATAAACGCGAATATCATAATTAAAATGAATTTCATCCCTCCATCAGCCATATACGGTAGACATATACCATAGACATATACGGTACTTCGGAAAGAATATACTATTTGAAATCTTTTGCATGGCCCTGTAAATGCTATGTACTTCATATTATGAAAGACAGTAGCGTATAATTTATACTAAGCTTCAGTGACATATATCAATTTTATTATACATGAAAAAGCTTAATATATTTAAAATATGTCACACATAATTCCCCCTTTTACCATTATCTAATGGAATTCTTTTGTGTGACCCTGTAAATGAATAATAGCTACATTTTCACCTTATATTTTATAGGATGCATATTTTAATATGTTTGGCAGGGTATAACATCTTTAAAATTCCTTTGAAATGATTTTTCCCCATAGGCTGTAATGTAATAGGAAACTTTTGATTCGCCCTGTAGATAAACTAATCATGGTAGAAACTTCATTTTCGATAGGACTTGTGCTAGGGTAAACGTCAATAGCGTCCTAAAATTTCATGGCAATCCGAGTATATTAACGATTTTTCCCCATGGGCCGTAATGTAATGGAAAACTTTGATTCGCCCTGTAGATAAACTAATCATAATAGAAACTTCATTTTCAATAGGGTTCGTGCTAGGGTAAACGTCAATAATGTCCTAAAATTTCATGGCAATCCGAGTATATTAACGATTTTTCCCCATAGGCCGTAATGTAATAGGAAACTTTTGATTCGCCCTGTAGATAAACTAATCATGGTAGATACTTCATTTTCAGTAGGGTTCGTGCTAGGGTAAGCTTCAATAGCTTCCTAAAATGTCATGGCAATCTGAGTACATTAACGATTTTTCCCCATAGGCCGTAATGTAATGGGAAACTTTTGATTCGCCCTGTAGATAAACTAATCATGGTAGATACTTCATTTTCAATAGGGTTCGTGCTAGGGTAAACCTCAATAACGTATAAAAATTTCATAGAAATCCGAGTATATTTACGGGAGTTAGAGCGCGGACAGACGGACAGACGGACAGACGGACAGACGGCCATCCGGCCAGACGGACAGACGGACAGACGGACAGACAAACCGAATGCATAAGCACTTTTCAACTTTGTTGGAAAGTGCTAAAAAGGAAAATTAGAAAAAAAAAACTATCATTACACAAAGAATAATTCATTATAAAAGAAGGAATGAAATCTGAAATGACTGACATACAGTTTCACCTGTTTTAATGAACTTACTTTATAAACTTCGTAACACAACAGTTATTTTAGTTTTATATGCGTTATCTGGTAATTATTGTTTTATAAATTATAAAACGTAATTAGAAAACTGGATTTTTAAATGTAAAAAAATTCTTTGCAGTAGACATAAGATAAATTTGTCAAAAAATATTTGAATCATGCAATGACGAGTATTGAAATTTTTGTTCTTTTATTTTTTTCTATATATTTTCTTATCGTTCTAGTGTTCTAAATTACATTTGCTTATTTGTTGCCTACATGTGCGATTCTGTTCAAACATTTTTAAAGTACAGTGTTTTACAAACATGCAGACATACTTTTAGTAAAAATAATTGTTAGTTTAAGATGGATCGTTTCTTTTTGCTAAAATAGCATATTAAATGGTATGAAAAAGGTGGTGAAAAATTCTGGTATTTCATTATACACAAATTACAAAATGGCTCTTGTAAATACGAACATAATCATTTCTAAACTTATAATGCACATTGTTCAATTTCTGCCCCGTACACAGGTTATAAAGCTCTCAATAAATCATTACTCTCTTGCGAGATGATGATTATTATTATTTAATTATTATTATGAGGTATAATATCTTAATTCCTTCACACCTCATTTAACTGGTATTCTTTTCTAGCACTATTCAATACTTGTCACTCTTCGGCTTTTTTCAAATAAGAAACACATATTACGAACAAGAATACTTAAAAAAATGTGTTTTGCTTTTTTAATGGCAGTCATTAAAAATCTACTTTATTTTATTTAATAAATAAATTTTTGGTTCGAAGTAACTTTTTTTTTGGTTTTGGGAAAGCAAGAGTTTGGCTGTACAGTGTATCTCACTAAAATAATTCTACCGTGATTTTGCACCGTAAATGGCCACGGAATAATCATATGAAAACGAAAGAAATATATTAAGAAAGTGTAATAGAAACACATATTTACAAGGAATAACTCACTCTTTGCCTAATTTGGCCCTGGAGATAAACGAACATATAAAAATATAGGGGTTAAAAGAGTAACTCCGAAGTAAAAACACTGCTGTTAATAGCCAATGTATCTGCCTTGCGTATTTGTCACTTGAAATATACGATGCGGTATGCCATTTGAAATTTCTTCGAAAACAATAGCATTATTATTGTCGAAAGCCTAAATGATGGTGGCCTTCAATTCCACATCAGTCTTTACAAACTGCCTTCTTCCTATCTAGCAATTTAATTCATTTTCGTACATATGCTAATCCTATGGGGAGGTTATTTTCTAATATCTCGTTTGCATTTTGACATTTTTACATATGTATATACATATGTATCGAATTGGATAGATCAGGTCTATTTTAAATCACTCTTTTTTTTTCGATTTTCATTGCAGATGTTTTTTCAGGAAGACGCTTTCATTTTCAGAGTTGGATTCGAAAGTGTAAGCACCTTTTTAAAAAAATATCTTCAGCCAAAATAAAAAAAATGAAAAAGAAGTGATTTAGAGATGGTTCTTAGCTATGCAATTCATATATATACATTGAATAACGTCGAAATGCAAACGAGATGTTAGCAAATAATTTCCCCATAGGATCACCATTAGTTCGAATATGTTTTCGCCTGAGGAATAGGAGCCTTAACCCTTTCCGGCGCACTACTCTTTAAAGTTGGAATTTAAAGGGAAAAAAAATTAGGCAACCTTTTTAGGCCTAGAGGAGTACGCAGGTATTGTTTTGTGAAGATTGCACTAACCATTTTAATTATACAGCTGTTGCCGAAATGGTAACCTCCCATAAGTAAAGCATTGATAAGCGCAGTGAGAAGAGCATTGCTGTGAAGCGCGTATTACAGTAAAACATTTTACCTATTATTTAAAAACAGTAGAGTTTGATCTCTTTGGTGTTGCCATCTAGAACTCATAAGAAAGATTTAAAGTAGCCATTAGAGTAGTTTTTGAAATATTCACGGAGTTTTTGTGTCCCTAAACAGGGAGAACTTTACGTGTTGCCGACCCGGCAAGACTGTGTATTAAGGGGTTAAGGAATACAGTACTTTTGTTGCTAAAATACTAAAAAGGATTGAATGAAACGAAGATTTATGATTGCATTTATGTGGAAATAGTTAAAATCTAATTTCCACGTACAATGTGAATTCAAATTTTATTTTCAAAATTCTAGTGATACGGTGGCATTTTGGGATTAAAATTAGAGATGATATATACAATATAGTGGCGCTATTCAAAAGGTTAGTTGTAGCTTTTACTTTTTTTAATCTATTTTAGCTTTCAATAGATATTCGATAATAGAAGATAAATTATTTTCTGAAATAATTTATGAATATATTTTGACAGTTGTTATATAAGCAAATTTATCATAAAGATTGACTTTTGGTAAATGAATCTCGTCAAACTCCTGCGACATTTTTATATTGTTCAATAATTGACACACGTGCTTTTGACTGCGTGATGGATGATCTATGTTAGGAATTTACCTGAGTTAGAAAATAAAGATATTTTCTTTAAAGTCAGCTATTTTACAATGGATAACTGGTTTCAATGATCTTATAATACAAATTTTTATTTCTTGAGATATATTTTAGAAGAAACAACGAAGGGAAAACGTGTAATAACCTATAATATAAAAAAAGAAAAATTCACACTGCACTTTTTCAAGAGGTTTTGAAATATTCTTTGACATTTTTCTTTAATTAAAGAGATTTGGGACATATGTATGTTTAAATAAATATAGAATTTTAATTGTTTTATTCAATGAAAGGTAGTTATAATTTAACTGAAATGTAATAGTTCAATATCAAAAATAACATTAAAAAAAAACAATATTAGTGTTTTTTAGATAAGGGTAAAAACTAAAACTTAATAATGACAAATATTTAGTATAAAAATTTCCTGCGAAAAAAAATAAGATACATTTTATTTATATGCCTATTTTATATAAAAAAGATTATAAGTAGGATTATTGTAACGTTGCAATTACAGGTGACTATTTTATATTCTATTTGTACCACTTTTAAATAAAAATAGATTTCATTATGCATTTCGCATGTTCTTGTTCTCAAAAGCGTATTCAAAAGATTTTTGTTTTGAAAGAGTGGTGCGTAGTAGCAGTTTCAGTTTCAGTTTCAGCTAGGTGGGGAGGCCTACCAAATGGCTTAAGCTCAACAAGCCCCACCTAGGAGGGTGAAATAACTATGCTAAAAGCCCAACATGGACTAAGACAGAAATGGCAAAAGGAAAGGAGAATCTCCGTAGTATACGGACTCAGGAGAGACCAAGGACAATATTAAATGGCCCCAGACCGCCGTCAAAGATATGTTAGATAACAAATGAAAGAATATAATTTAAACACAACGACAACGCGTAGCCCTAGTTATTCAGTGCATGCTCAAAAAGTAAACATAATTGAAGAATTCTTCACAGTGATAAATACAAAATTATATGTACAATATAAATAATTAAGAAAAACCTACGAGCATATTCATAACCAGAAGTTGCAATAATCATATTTCTAACTTAAATAATACTTAATGATGATAAATTCCCTTAGCTCTCAAAAAAAAAATAGCAATAGGTTAAGACAATTTAGAGATAGTTGAATGGAATAAATAAAATAAACAGTATAATATAAGTAAGAGTAATAAATTAAGAACAAAACGATGATAATGTAAAACTTGTTAATTTTGCTAATGATAATTTAGTAGGTTAGAGTTCTATTTAAAAATGTTCTTATAATATTCTAAATGTCTTCATCATCTATTAAATCCAATGGTGGCATTTGAAAAACCCCTTGATTTCTTTCCAATAATGTTATACACTCTATAATTTTTTGAACTAGTGCAGGTTGTTTTAATATCAGTTGATGGTTATCAATTGCTGGCCGGAAACTTTTGACCGCCACTGTATATATATATATATATATATATATTACAAATTTACTTTTTTTCGCCATAATTAACCTTATACTACATTAATTTCCTTATAACAATATTCCGTACTTTTTTCAACTTATTAAATTAAAATCCTGTTACTAGATCTGTTCTATTAATCTTTATAGAAACGATATAAATTCTTAATTCGCCTTAAAAAACATTGATTCCAATATACGTCAATTTCAAAAATGGCTCTAAATTGAAAATATTCTTAATTACACTTTATTTCCCAATAAAACTCATATTTTCTCTGTTTTTATCAACCCTCTTTTAATAAAGCCTTATTAAATTTATTCCAAAACCACACTTCTCAAAAATGCCATTCTTTTTATTTATTTTTTTCTTCTTTGCGTTTGATATTTATTGCGTATCAATAAATTCAGATTTTTCTTTCTGGGGTTAAATTATCATCTGTAGAATATTCGATTTTTCATTTCGATTATAAATTAGTTAAATAATAATCTTTTAAAATAAAAACTATCGTCTTGAAAAGATTCGAGATTACTATGTTTAACCTCGACGCTAAACATTAATTTCTGTTTGCAAAAAAAATCATGGTTAGAGATTATGGAAAATGCTATAAGCTTTTATTATTCATTTAAGTGAGGAGGCCCAGAAATGATGGAATATTCTTTCTTTTTCTTTTGATGATTCGGCTTTAGACGTTTTGCGGTAATCATATTTTTATGATTGAATGTCAGTACGGCGAGAGCGTTTCCCGCGCTATCTGAATGGATTTTAATAAACTATTTTGGAGTAGAAAATGTATAATTTAATTAAGCTTGCATGTTTATTATTTTATTTTATTTTTATCTCGCCACGACTCCTGTGAAATAATATGGGGAAACTTGCAAATAATATTAATTGCTCTTATCTCAAAATGTCATATAATAAAAAAGAAAAATATTTTCCTGGAGATTGATAACCTCCCAAAAGTGATATTTTGTCCAGAGAAATCTGCTCAAAATTGTTTTCGGAAACGACGGGCAACTAATAAATGTTTATCTTTATACATTTTAGGCGTGTTCGTAAATATGTAAACACGAAGAACCGATAGTCGTCGTTCAGTCCGTTTGTCCGCCTGTCTTAATGTGCGAAATATGTACAATAATCACGAATGTAGATTTATACTAGGACTTCCCTCAGAGGGATTAATCTGAGCGATATTGCTTAGAAGAGAGTTTTTAAAATAATATGCTAAAAGTAAAAAGAGATTCTATCTTTAATTGATTATATATTGTCACAAATTGAAATGATTAAAAAGAGCAAGGTGAATGGTACATTTGCAAAATATTACATACAAATTCCTATACACGGTTAAAAAATGGGAAATCAAACTGTACAAAACAGTCACGCATAAGTATAAAATTTGAAGAATACAGCTAACAAAGCGCTAAAATATCTTGTATCGGAATTTAAACTCTTTAAAATGACGTAAAGAATATACACATCAATTTTAGTACCTAAAATGTGTGCAAATTATGATGGTTGAGTAGAATGAGGGATTTTTTTATGTAGTGTGTAGTGCCCTTAAATAGATAGAACAAAATAATTTATATATATAATAATATAATATCTACATCTGTTTTCAATGTATGCGAGATAAAAAATTGGGGTAACAAAACACTCAAAAATTGGGGTTTTAAACACTCTCTTAAAAAAAGATACATAAAAATCTCGAAAACGCCAACAAAGGAATACAATCTGTCGTTCCGAGTGTGTTCCAGATATGCTCAATCTGATTTAAATGGGTCGTGCATGCTGGCCACTACATACGCTGATTTTTTTCGTTTTAAACCCATTCCCATGAAATTGAGCTGTATTTCGCTTTAGCATACATAGAATAAAACGAATCCGCAATCATGAATGTAGTAGAGAGTTTACAGAGGTATACGCCGTATACTTTCTGAATTTTTTAAGAATCACCTTATCTCCCTCGCCCTCTTTCTCAAAAAGCCGCAGTACATACATTCTAGGATATATTCTATAACTTGAGCATATACTCTCTGTTTAGAGCGTATATTCTCTATTTTTTCACGATAATTCCACTGTTGGCAATGCCAATAGCATAAGATAAGAACGAGATCTGAATATCTCATCTGCATAAGCTTTGAGCCGTCAAAGTATCATCGCAAGTGATTTACAAATCTGAACATATTTTTTTCAGCATAACATGCTGGCTCAAATACGCCAATGTGAACTCGATTACGCCGTTTTACCTGAAAAAGGTTATTATTTAAAAGGCCTGCTACTGGCAATTGAGAAAATGATTCTATGATAAAATTCCTAGATTAGTAAAGCTGAAAAGTTAATTTCCCACCCCTCATACTATTTTATAATGGAATTCTTTTGTGGTGACGTGTAAATGAATAATAAATATTTTTTGCGTGGCATGTTCTACAAAATATGTATTCTAGTGCTCTTCATAAATGCATATCAATTTCATTATGTTTCGATGGGTTTAACATCATTAAAAAGAGCTTGGAACTATTTCATCCCATCGGCCGTAATGTAACGGAATACTTTTGATTGTCCCTGTATTCGAATTTATCCGATTTTATTAAAATTTGCAACGACACAACAAAATTCGGCAACAAATAGATATTTAAAATTTCAAACGATTCCGTAGGATAGTTTTTGTGCTGTTATATGTGGAGATGCAGACTAACGGATCAGACGGCGACTATAGTTACTAAATATTTTATATTAAGTAGGGACACACCTAAAAAAACAGTTAAATTTAAAAGCGCACGCCGAAATTGAAAACGCATTTCCAGAAATTATTGCTCAAAAACAGTATTGTAACCGATTTCTTTTGTGTGTCCTTGTAATTGGATTAAAAATGCTATGAATATACTGTTATAACTTAATCGTAATGGAATTCAGTGGTTTATATAAGTTTCGTAAATTTGCAATAGCGTAATTTCATTAAAATACTCTGCAAAGGATTTCTCCCACTAGACCATACTGTAATGAAAATCTTTTCGGTGCCCCTGTAAATAAACTATTAATCCCACATATTTCATATACAATATCAAACATGAATAGGAGACCATAAATAAGATTTCCAATTGCTTATAAATCGGTGTATATTTACGGATGTTTGAGTGTGGACAGACGGATAGACAAACCGAATGCATAAATTTTTTTCAGCTTTGTTGGAAAGTGCAGAAAAAAGCAACCTCACAGGCTGAAGATCACAACCACATCGATTTATTTAATGGCAAAAAAAAGGTACTTCTTGGTTATCCTGTCGATCAAAAAACTATCGCCTAGCTATAAGGTTACATGCCAATACTGGATGATTGTAAATGTTACTTTCACTTGTCATTAATTACGATACGCGTGCTTGTTACGTCATAAAGGGATTTTTAATTCAACGTATTTCTTATTGCATTTTAAAAATGCATTTGTTCTTCTGTTATTTAAAATACAAATTAGGTCAATTTATGTAATTTGACAAACAGTTTGGCGATTTGTGTAGTTTGGTGCAATTGGTCTACAAAATAACCAAATATTACTTAAAAAAAAAAAAAAAAAAAGCTCGCCAAAAATTTAGAACAGGATATGGAACTTTTCCATATAATTAGCGCGAAAATATCATTATTTACATTGCATGGTGATCTGGCTATTGTTGTTTGTTTATTAATAAATTGCTTATTTTTTTCTATATTTATATAACCAAAATTTAATCGTGCATTTTTCAATTGTTACTTACTTTTTAAAATAATCGAAATTCATTCAAAAATGATTTTTGCGAAATTCACACCAAACACGATGCGTATATGATATCTCTGCTCTAATTTCATGATACTTTTCAAATAATATCTTTACCTTGGCGTTTTTATAAATTATGGTCCAGTTTGGGCTTCAGAAATTGAGATTTCAAACCTGATGATCGTTTATGCTTATTTTTACTCGTAAATATGGCACAGATGTCATATTTATGAGTAAAAATATAAGCTACATGTTAGCGCGGTTTTTTTCCCTCCAAATTGATGTAAACGTTGTTTTTGAATATTGCTATAAGTGTTTTACGATTTATTGTGATATTCATATTTTTTATTATGTTTATTACTTATAACCGTTTATTCTTCGCTTCAACTATAGTTCCTTTTTTGATATTACTTGATTATCCTGTAGACCAAAAAATTATCGCCAAACAATATGATAAAATGCCAATCATGAATGATCGTGAATGTCTCATTAAACAATGTAAACATGTGTTTAAAACGTCATCAAGTGATTTTTTATACCGCTTTTTATTTGTATTTTTATCAAGGTTTCACAGGGATGAGAATTCCGCTTTTTTTGCACACCAGTAAAATCTTAGAGAAAATGCTATATTATTTAATCGGAACATTTGTGTGATTTAAGAGACAAACATTTTCTCCATTATTATACTGGTGTCCAAAAAAGCGGAAATCTCATCCCTAAATTCACTAATTTATTTCTTCTTTCGTTATTTAAAATAAAAAATATGTGAATATGTACAATTTGGCGAAATTGATCACGAGATAACGAAGAAGTACCAATATTTTATTTCAGCACATATTTTATTTAAACACTACATAATTGTTTCCAATTTGCATGTGCGAAGGTGCGAAATATAAAAGATGCTAATGGCGGCTATTAAGTGCTATTATAAAAATTATCGCAAAATCTCAAATACTAACACTAAGTTACTAAGAATTAAGACTTTTATCTTTTAAATTAACAAAAAGAACAAAATTATTTTTCAGTTTGTTTCTTAAGTTTAAATATAATTAATTGTACTTAAAAATTGTTTGCGTATTTTCCTTGCTCCATGTGCTTAAATTTGGGAATATAACGAAAATTTACAAAAGGTAAAAAGTGACGCACACAATATTTCTGAGTCGTATGCAAATGAATTGGGCTTTTTATCAGTTTTTTAAAAATAGTTTTAAATCTGGAACTAATTTTTGAAAGTAGGTGCATTCAGTAGGTTACTCTCATAAGTACAGTTTGGTATAATCAGAATAGCAATCCGATATGTATTTTTCCAGATTTGCTTAACGAAAGAGCTATGCTTGAATTTTAATATCGTTACGTACTATGTGTATTAGTCTTCGCTTCGTCAAGACAACTATTTACTCCATGCACTTTCATTCGGTTGATTACGAAAATATCCAGCCGGTGAAAAATGACGCAAACCAAGTTTCTGTGACGAATGCAAATAAATTGTGCTTTTTTATCAGTTTTTTAAATATAACTTTTAAACTATTTGGAACTATTTTTTCGTAGATAGTGCATTCACCAGATTACCTTTATAGGTACCTACTGGTACAAACAGAATCAAAATCCGACAAGTACTTTTTGAGATTTCCTTGACGAAAGAATTTTTTTGACTTTCAATATCGTTACGTACTCTGAGTATAAGACTTCGCTTCGCTCAGACAATTAACCTATAAGTTACCCAATATACAGAAAAGTGTGTCCTTTATCTTTAGAAAACCTTAGAAAACAGTTTATTTCCGAAATTAAAAGAAATATAAAATAAAATAAAATTGTTATTAGCTACCGTCATTTTTATATGTCTCTTAGTACCTTTAATGATCCATTATTCAGTTCTCTGTACACGGAAAATTCTTTTTTCGGATTCTATTAATTCTAAAATAAATATTTTCACCTGCATTAGTGCTTGCATTTGTAACAAAATAATGTTAATTTCCATATTATCACTAATGATGTTTATTTTGTATTGTGAGGGAGTGACCTTTATCATAAAGGCACTCTAGTATTTCTGAGATCGTCACGTCAATAATTTAACATGTGTAAGCGTAAAAGCGACATCTATCCTCTCTTTTACTTTAACTTTCTAGAGTGTGTGTGCTCTTTCGGATTCTGCAGTTAGCTCGCGGTTATTAGTAATATGTTAATGTGAAGTATCTCAGTTTGAAGCATATAAAAGCTTGGGTGTGAGTGTGTGGTGTGTGTCTCTGCCATTAGCCAGCGAGAGAGCACCTGTGGCGTTAGCCAGCTAGTGAGTATCTCTGGTATCGACATTAGATAGCGAAGTGCTAGCCAATTGAAGGTAGCAGCGGGCCTCCAGTGAAGCGTAAAGGAGTTTCGATATTTGACTTGAGAGTTGGCCGTGGTAAGAAACTTCATTTTGATTATTTGTGAATAAAGAATTACACACAGCCACGGGCTGTCTAATTAAGCTTTATCTAGCAGCTCAGCCAAGAGATAGTGGGAAGTATTAGAAGGTGCCACGATTGAGCTAGGCCGGAGCCTGTGAGTATGCGTTTAGCTTTTTCATAGTATTCTCAGTTGTGTAAAATTAAGACTTGCTCCACTTCCCTTCAGCCCTCATCATTTTAATAAACTTTATTGTTTTATCTTAACTACTGAGTATGTCTGCATTTAACCTCCACCACGACCAACCAATCGTTACAAATGACACTCAACGTGTATATAACGTTACAGTATATTTGACTCTTAAATATGTTTCTTGTGTCGAAAAATGTTTATCTGATAATTGATAGCATTTCTAGAAGCTCATCTAGAAATAGTTTTCTGGGCTTTCTAAAGCAACAGGAAGTTTTTAGGCATGTTGGTTCACTTGGAAGAGGAAATTGTATAGTTTCACTCTTGTTTATATTACATTTTAGTATATTAAGAAAGATCTGTCGTTTTTATATTATATATTACAATAAACGTTTTTTTAATTTGTAGAGCTATTTTTGCAAAATTACATGAAGGTCACAGTAAATATATATATACATGCATTTATGAAATATATTTAAACTTCGCTTTTTCTTCTAAATAATCAATAATTATGTAAGAATTTATTTTTCTGGATTTATTTTCTGTTGAAGAGAAAAAAGTTCCTATATCTTTTATCGCTGTCGCCTTTATGCAGAGAAGAATAAATATTGAAGATATTTATTATATGCCTTGTTTTTATTGCCATGATTCTTTAAGGGCAGAAACTTTTAACGTCCAATTCATCTATGTAAAACGCAACATCTTCATTTTAAAGGCAAATAGATCTGATAAATCAATCGTTTCGTCTTTACTATACGTACCATAAATTATTCTATAAATTAAAGACAAACTAATCAGTAGTTATATTAATATTCTCAAGCTTATGAATGATGATAACCCTCGTTCTTTACAGTAAATTATATTAAAAATATGGTAACATTTATTGTATGTATATGATATAATTATAATATATGATAATTATCATATATGTCATATATATCGTGATAATCGTCATATACTATCATATTATCTTAATCCACTAAAATATACAATAATGACGAATGCAGATAACAATATTTTTAGAATAGCCGAAATTTGGAAAAATGTTTGGTTATCTTAATAAAAACTTAGGAAGTTATTTATCTTCGAAATGAAATGAGTAATTTAATAAGGGATCTATATAAATAAAATAAAATAAATACATATACTAGCTACCCGTCATCTTTGGTAACGTATCCTACGAGCTTTTGCAAACTATGTTTCAACCTTCTGTACGTTAAAAACTGTTTTTTTTTTTTCGGATTTTACCAATTCTGAATTAGAAAATTTTACCTGCCTTACTGAATTTTAACGTACATTTGTTACAAAATGATGTTAATTTCCATATTAAAATTAATGCTGTTTATTTTGCATGTTTGACTATTGAACATGTTTCTTAAGTAGGAAGATAATTATCTGAGAATTGATAGCATCCAAAAAAGTGACATTAAGACTACTCAGAAACGTTTTCTCAAACGACGGACAGCGAATAAATGTTTATTTTTATACATTCTTTAGATTTAAAAAAAAATAGTTTTCTGGGTTATCTAAATCTGTAATAAACCTTTCCGAATGTTCGATCACTTAGATGAGGTATTTGTATAATTTTGTTCTTGGTTATATTACATTTAAATATATTAAGAAGCATTTTTTTACACGATATATTACAATGAATGTTTTTAGGTGAGATCGGTAATGTATAAATATGCAGCACGTATAGTCGTCCTTCAGTCCGTCCGTCTGACAGCAGATAAACAGAGCAAAAGATATTCAACTGAATCGTTTGACATTTGAAGTATATAAATGATGCGTAATTTTGTGGAGTCATTACAAATTTTATGAAAATCGAAAATAAAGTTTAATTACGCGGACAGTCAAACGTATTCTGTTACATTACGCCCAATGGAAAATATAGTTTCAAGTGCAATTTAATAAAGTTCATAAGATAGAATATTAGTATTTTATTACATCTTATTACTACAATAATAGTAATAGGATACCCTTATTTAAATAGCTGGCCAAAAGTCAAGAGTTAAATTCTGTGAAAAGCGTTGCCTGCATTATAGTGCGAAATATGTACAAAATAAATGATCAAATGCCCCAATATAACTAACTGAAAAGCAGAATTGAAATTGGTCATTTGTAAAATATACAGAGCTGCCAACTTCTACGCCCTTTTTAAATGAGAAAAGCGCTTTTCTGACCAGAAAATTTATTAAATAATATACGTCTGAATTGTTTCATGATTTGTAGTACTGCATACTCTTTTAACTTGTTAATTGAAATTTTTGATTCGAATGGGTTTGTTTGGCTGTAAAAAGGCGTAGACGTTGGCAGCCATGGATATAGAATGTGTTGTCATCTCGAAATATTTGAAATATAGTAAACTGTATACCACAACACTGTATTGAAATTACTAAAGGCAAACAAAGTACACATGATATGTAATATTTCTGTGATTAAGAAAATAATCTGTTTTGTTCAGTGTCTCTTTATTACTATTTCGAATTACGCAGTTTAGAATATTGTAATAATTAAAATTGTTTTACAATGGTTTACAGTAAAATCATGCACATTTTCTTCTCTCTTTTCTATGAAGTTTACTTTTGTCGAGATCGGTAACTTTTCTTGCGCATGAGGGATATTTCAATATTAAAATACAATTTATGTAAATTATTATTTTGTAAAAGTAATCTTATATTTTTCGGTAAATTTATGCAAAAATAAACAAAATTTTATAACTCTAATGCTAATGTTATTTACTTGTTTTTTCCAGACTTGTTATATGAACAGTACTTTTTCTTATCTAATTAGATTTAACAAAAACGTGACATAATGTTTCCATTAATTCTTATTTTGTTAAAACTCAAAGAAACATGCTAAATATTACATGTTAAAAAAAGGATAGGGAAAGACTTTTTTGCATAATTGCTTTTCTTTTACACATTAAATCTTAATTAATGCAGCATTACTAGAATAATGCTGTCATTAAAAATCATAATTTGCTACTTCAAGAAAAGTTATGATCTGAATTAGAACTTAACAGCTTTAAGGAAACATTCTTTCCAAATTAGTTTCAAATAATTATCCTCGCAAAAACTTTAACAGTTTTCATAGATCTTTTTTATTGTTATTTTCTAACTAATTTATGATCCACCAATTTTCTGTAATTTTAACTGTTATTGGCGTTTTTATAAAATAAGAGGATATATATCTGTATATTAAATCTTATAAGTCGATATGAAAGAATAAAGTATTAGATATTTTTAATGTTTAATTTTTATTTTCAGAAGAACTCTGCAGAAACATTTCAGTTCCTTCGGATTGTGAAAACAAAAGTTCTACGTATTTTTGAATTCAAGCAAAATATGACATACAAATTGCACTGTCACATGCACAACACGACCATTAGCAACGCGACTTTGTCCACATTTAAGAAATTTTACAGCATACTTAAGGACAGTAGCATCTATTTTTAACTCAAACTATGTGTGCAGATGGGCTACCAGCACTTTTTGTTGTAAAATACAGCGATTTGTAATGACTTTTGTACTGTTGATTTTAGAAAGGTTTTTATGAAGGAAGTTTTAAAATCTTATTTTAATCATAAAAGTGATTTAAAAGGAACAAATATGTCATAGCCGTGAATAAAAACATCCTGTCCAGGTCCTTTAGGATAACTGAAGAATATTTATTAAAAATCCTATAGAGATGCGAGGTCCCTTGCAGATGAGGCTCTTTTTAGGATAAAAACTAAGTAGAGGCAATATATGATACATCTGCATGAAGTTGATTATCGCCAATATATTCGTCAAAAGGTAAAAAAAAGTAATTTGACACAGTTCTCTGAAAAGCTAACGGATTTTTTCGTTAAAGACAAACGAACATGAATTATTCTGGAATGTCTGATATCCAGTTATGAGCCCAAATAAGGAAACGTTTATATTTTTGCCTACTAAGAAAGATCGAAAGGAGATTGTGTAGCTACAGCGAATCCTAAATATGTTCATTGAAAGGTATAGAATACGAATGAAAACTAAAAAGCTTGTCAGATGGTTCTCATCGGCTAATTTAGGAGGAATCATATATCTATTGCGAAAAATAAAGATAGGGAATGTATCTGTATTAGTAAGAATAAATTAACGTTGTCTTGGAAAATAATTACATTTATATTGAATGGGGAACATATTAAACAAGTGGATTTATTTGAGGAAAAATTTTGGTAAAAGAGGATTTATTTAAGTTAGTATATGATAGGACTGGTGAATAAAGGTATAATGAAGGAAATAGATTAATATATGATATTGATATGATACCGTTTATGATTTTTTTTAATTAAATATCAATCTGTGATATCGGATTTCACCACTGATCGTGTGAAAGCGAATTCAAGGAACAAACTAAGTAAAGATCGATTTAATTCGGTCAAGTTCATCACACAGTCTAGAGCAACGCGATTTTTCTCAGACTTTAGAAATTTTATTGCACTTTTAAAGGCGGCATCTGCATTGCATTAACATATTTTGTTGTAAATTACAGATTTTTCTTTTTAATGCGAGGTTAAAAAAACTTATCAAATTTAAGAAGCAAACACGTGTAATGCGTTTAACACTTTCAGGAAAAAAAGCATTTCTATTCATATGGTGTTGAAATGATGGAATGACACCAGAATTTAAAAACAAATTTATTTTAAAATAGATAAATGCTTTCCTTTACGTACTTAATAAAATTAAAACTTTCATTTCAAAACTATGCTGTCAATATGGCATTTCTAATTTAAATTAAGTGGGGTATATTTTATCCCACCGCCCTTCAACAAGTTAATTTCAAGTGAATATGGAATTTATGAATAGCCATTATTAGCATCTAATTTTATAGTTTGACGAATGTTATTAGGTCGACGGTCTTATCAAGTAGTACTGAATTTCGCAAAAGAAACACTCTTATAATTTCGAATATTGGAATCATATTAACTGACAGTTTACTACGTTGCATTAAGCATCTTATTTTAAATTTAAAAGTATCTTTGAATTTAAACTTGAATGAAATACAGGGTCATAAAAATCAGAGAGTGTGGAGAGTATTATTAAAATATCTCGGCAGCTAATTATTTATTCCTTACGATTTTTTAATTGTTTTTATATCCACTCCTTAAAATAAGCATTTTCAAAATTTTTAATGTAACTTTTCCCAGAATAAATATGCCGAGAGTCCGAAAAAATAGTTCCGAATAATAGAGGTTATTGATACTTATGTTAATTCTTTCAATTATTACATAATAAGTACACACAAGCCTTCAACTTCCTATATCATATTGGTCGTGAAAGAAAGCATTTACAGACGCACATTCCACAAATTCACATGCAGACGGACGGCATTTTTTTCTAAAACTCTGTTTTTCAGAATCTTCAGTATCTAAAACGTGTAAATTCATCACCTTCGTTATATTGAATCTTAAAATCAATACAAGACTTTCTTACTAGGTATGTTGGGTATTTAAAAATGACAAGAAGTAAGTGTAAATACATAATTTTAATAATGTTATCAAGGTCAATATCCTATATGAAAAGTAATTTCCAATTGATTTATATTTGAGACAATCTGTCATATTATAAGCTATTTTATTGAAATTGACCAAGTAGCTGCTTTTAAATGCAAAAAAAAAAATCATTTATGAATGTTAATGTCTATAAAAAATAGAGAAGCAATAACAATTACACTGAATCCTTAAAAATTACAAAGTATTTTTATGAACAAATTTTAACTAGACAGAAATATAATACAGACACATTACTAACCAATTCTACATAGAAATAAAAACCTTAAATATTGGCGAGAACATTGAGCATCTTACAGTTACAATTTAATATTTTACTTACATTTTTGTATTAATATAAAAAATTCATGTATCGCTGCATTTGTAGTAATTCGCTTATTTTACTGCTTTTCCGTAAGCATACTATACATATATATATAACACATTTCACAAATACTTAATTTAAACTATACTTGAAATTGTCTGTCATAATTTATGTAAGATTTTAATTAGTTAATATTCTAATATTTATTTCCGCTTAGAATAATACCCTTTAAAATAGGAGATGCTTTTATATTTCTATTGAATTTTTGTGTATACAATATAATACACGTTTGACGCTGGATATGGGATTGCATGTTACAAGTCTGATCTAAATATACGTTAATAATATTTCAAGTAATTGATCTCCTTCAGCTAGTGGAATGCATGCTAACAGGGATCAGATAACCAAACAGCTTAATTAATCAAGCCATTAGATCTGAAAAGCATACAAGAACAGGTATTTGGAGGACCTGACGGTAATTACTATAAATCAGATTTAAACAAATTTAATGTTGGGTTTGCATTTGCAAATTTAAATGCAAACTATTACAAGTTACAGTCAACCTTAATTACGTTTCAGTTACAAATGAATGAAAATAGCTAGGACTATTAAGTAAGTTTAAGCTCTAAATACACGTTTATCAGATAAAATGTCTTTTGAATGCTATATTTTAGTATAGTTAGAGTTACTTACGTATAATGCATGAAATTAATAATTGTTTTAAACACTATTAATTTTTAAAGTTGTAATAAGGATTAAACTTTTCATAAATTAATTTTTCCC
The DNA here is from genome assembly GCA_964019185.1 of Maratus speculifer. NCBI lineage: Eukaryota > Metazoa > Arthropoda > Arachnida > Araneae > Salticidae > Maratus > Maratus speculifer. Next base: position 248,636,855 of record OZ025295.1, on the reverse strand, counting down.
CTACATTCTGAATTTCCTTAAAACTTCAAGATTCATGAATACGAAAACGATTCTTGAATGCAATTTTTATATCAAAATAATTAATAAACAAAATCTTTTGTTAATCTCTGTGTTACATTATACTGGCACAGCTGCGTTAACTAACGAAATCCACTATATAACAAGATCGTAAAATTTGGGTCATGGCGCATATTAGTATTTGTGATAAGGAATTTACATCTTTGAAAAATAAGCAGTTTTGAAAATCGGCATTGTTACATTAGTAAATCAATTTCATATCTTTAAAAAAAGTCTGAAATAATTATATCAAATCAATGAAAGTTGGATCGTGATTACGGTTACTCAGGAAAAACGAAACATTTTCCAAACTATCAGCAAACCTCGCTTTATTAGTCGCAAAATTTCGCAATAAATGTATACTGTGTACGGAGGATAGACGAAATATGTATATTCAGATTTTTAAAAAAACGTTATGGCTTATGGCATGTTGAGAGTTTATCTCCAGGTAGAGATCTAGTAAAACTGAAATATTATGTTTCATCTTGTCACTTGACTCAATAGCTCCGTCTGACAAGGAAGGTCTCCATACGGGCATACTCAGAAAAATCTGAAAAAATTACAGAATGTGCTTCTCATATAGTTATATATGTTTATAAAAAAAATTTCGGCGGAACCTCCTTATAACGTCCGTAAAAAAATAATAAAAATTTCGTTTATTTGGCGATTTATCTCCGGTTGGCGAAAAAACGAAATTTTAAAAAATGCGCTTTTACGCTTCGAATACTTTTTAAAGAAAAAACTTTCTTTGTTCAATTTATTTAAATAAGTTTAGTTTAAGTAGTTTTAGTTTTGCATTTTTACTTTACTTTAAGTGTAATTTTGTCATATACGTTTATATGTACTTATAATAAAATGAAATTAATATATTTTATCATTTAAAACACAATTTAAATTGATTAAAATTGTTCCAAATAGAAAAACACACTGTTAAAAATCTGCTGCATTTTGTTGCAACGCACTCCCTTGCTTGTATAGAAAACGGTTACTTGGCCGTGAAATGGAGCTTTCTCATTGGTTGAAATAGATATATTATATACAAGCGGTGGAGTGCGTTGCAGCAAAATGCAGCAGATTTTTAACAGTGTTGCACAAGCTACAACACCGCTAAAAATCTGTACCATTTTCTGCAGCGTCACTCCACCGCTATTATTGAAAACTGTCAATTCACCGTGCTATGGAGCATTCTCATTGGTCAAAAGAGAGATATTCTATAAAAGTAGTGGAGTGACCTTGCAGTAAATGTGCAGATTTTTAACAGTGAAGTCAATTAAAATCAATCTTCAGATTCGTTAAAATCGACAAGACTCTAGCGGGAGTCCTAACTACCGTGCAGGCTACTCTCGTAACCAGAGATTAAACAGCTCCGGTTAAGAAAAATAAAACCATGTAAGAAATGACGTAACAAAAATGTCACATGCGGTAAATATTTTTTTTTATTTATTTTTATTTTTCGTTTGTTTATTTATTTGTTTATTTTGTTAAACACTATTTTAACATGTAATTTTGATACTTTATTATTTTTTAACACCTTTTAAGAAATTTTACCGAAATAAACAACCTACACTTCTGTTTACTACTACAACAAAAGCTGACTAGCGCAAGGCACACTGGGAAAATAAAATATTGCTGATGTTGACAAACCCTGGTAACGAGAGTGCCTTGCACTATAGTTAGGACTCTCGCTAGAGTCTATATTAAAATCGTCCGCTTTTGGCGAGGAAATGCACTGCTCGCCAAATCCCGCGCCGCTTTCAGCTTTTCATGCCAATTATTCCAAACTATTTTATTTTTTTTACATATCTAATATTGTAATTCCGCCGCTAATTTTCACTGATCCTTTATTACCTACAAGAGTAGTTTATTTCGTATTTTTTTCAAAAAATTCTAAGTATGCCCCCAATGGAGACCTTCCTTGTGAGTCAAATTGAGTAAACAATGAACAACTTTGGTATAAGATCTAGTTAATAATAAACAGGTCAAAACCAGAGGTAATAGATATATAATTAATTATATAAATAATATTACACAATGGGTCAATCCATTTCAAGTAGTCAAGAAAATATTTTTTTAGTCGCTCGACCATTTTTAAAAAATTTGAAAGTTTTTGTACAACAACAACATGGCGGAAGTTCAAAATAACCGTTATTTTAATTTTGCTATTTTTGTTTGTGCATGGCGGCCATATTTGTTTCATTGTGTTCAGCAATTTTCTCAGATACTAGGATACACAAAATTGTAAATATCTCGTCTTTTATTTTCCCAATTGAAATGGGGTTTGCAGCATTTTGTTCAGAAAAATATAGGCTAATTGTACGGTCGTAGAATAATTTTGAAAAATAAATTTTTACAGATGAAATTTTAGCACAAAATTTAAGATTTTTTCCAAAATCTATCCGTTTGCAAAAGGAATTTTTTCATGTAAGGAAAACTGTCAACATTACACATTTTTTTTCTACAAATAGATCAAAAAAGCGTGCACTAACACACCAAGTCCCATATCTGGGAGTTAATTTCTCTTTGCGAAAAAAATTCCGAAATTCGTAAAAAATTTCAAAATTCGCACTTTTTAGGCTTTGATATCTCTGGTGGGGCACGAGATAAGAATCTGAAGTATTGTGTAGTAGTGTTATGTACAAAAAATTTCAAGAAGGAGATTTGACTACAAGCTGAGATATGACATGGACAATATGTGAAAACAATACTGCCAAACTATTGTAACCTACTATGTAAATATTCAACAAGACTGTCAACCTTACACAATTTTTTCTACAAATAGATCAAAAGTGCTTGTACTCATACACCAAGTCCCAGATCTGGGAGCTGACTTCTCTTTGCGAAAAAAATTCCGAAATTCGTCGAAAATTTCAAAAATCGCACTTTTTAGGCTTTGATATCTCTAGTGGAGCACGATATAAAAATCTGAAATTCTGGCCTTTGATAGTATTGTGTAGTGGTGTTATGTACAAAAAATTTCAAGAAGGAGATTTGACTTCAAGCTGAGATATGGCATGGTCAATATGTAAAAACAATACTTCTAAACTATTGTAACCCGCTATGTCTTTGGTCATACCTACAAAATATTAAACTAATGGTTGATCATGCAAAGTTACAAAGATCATCTTCGAATTCTGTTTAAATCGTGATTTAAATAATTCAGATTGTATGCTAAGCTTTGTCCAGTTGAACAAAACATACTGGAATTGCTATTCGTCCATTTCAATGGCCCCAAAAATATTTTGGTTGATTGACCATATTTAAAAAATCTGAAATTTGAAAGACGTTTGTCTTAATAATGGCGTGAGTTGTCACTATATCCTCAATACAATAGTTTTTCTTCATTTCTTATCATTAATCAGAATTAAATAGGAGAGTAAATGGTACTCACCCGATGAATTCTTCTTCATTGAAGTATCCAACAATTAAATCCACCATAGGAGAGGGGAACCGGGCATATTCACATTTTGATCTATACACTGCACTAATTCATCTTGATAAAGACATATAATATTATTATATGGTAAGTGTAAAACACACACACAAATTATTGTATACACACTTCTTCATTTTCTACTTTAATTTTCACACGCGAGAAAAACAAACACAGCAAAAAGGATAGTGCTCACATCAAGCTACAAAACAGAGAACAGAATGAATTTAAATCGATACATACATAAATCATAATATAGAAACAATTATTAATAAAAAAGAGTCATTTTGAAAGTTTTGACAGTTTTTGTAAACCTGTAATTGTTCGCTCGTAATCACTGTTTCCAAGGTCACTCTAACGAGCACTTAACTTTATTTATGATGACATGATAATTGTCATTTGTTGCACAACGGAGGAAATTATTTACGAATTGCGCAATGTTTCTATCAACTCTTCCTTAATTTCTGAAGTTGTGTTGTCACTCAGATGCATGTTCTTCCTGTGAATTTCAAAAAGAGGTTTTGGCAGGGGTTTTGTGAATAAGTCAGCTATCATTATTTTGGTTGGGCAATATACGAGTTTTATTATGCCATCTTGTTTCAGTTGTTTTATGAGATGATATCTAAGTTCTATGTGCTTTGTTTTACTTGAATGTTTTTCAAGCTCTATCATTTTGATAGCCGACTGATTATCCTCGAAGAGTTCTATAGGATATGTTTGTGAGATATTGAGTTCTTCAAGTAAATTCACCAGCCATTTGACTTGATTAGCTGCATTAGCTGCTGAGATGTACTCAGCTTCGGCAGAAGATAAAGCTATGCAGGATTGTTTTTTAGTTGACCAAAGTATGGGATTTTTACCTAGCAAATATACATTACCACTTGTCGATTTTCTTGATTCTGTGTCTCCACCCCAATCAGCGTCCGCGTAGACTTCTAGCGTTGGTTTTGAATTTCCATCTATAACTAGATTAAAGGTTTTTGTTGTCTTGAGATACCTCATGACCCGCTTTACACTGTTCCAATCTTTCATTCTTGGCTTTTCGTTCCTTCTGCTTAAGATGTTGACAGCTGCACAAATGTCAGGTCTGCTCACTGTGGCAAGATATAAGAGTGCACCTATGGCTTGTCTGTACTGTGTGTTGTTTGGTAAAATATTGTCATCATCTTTAAAGTGAGTGTAATTTGTTTCCATGGGTGTACTACATGGTTTTGCTTCTTGTAAATTGAATTTATTAATTAACTCTTCAATTTTTGAAGTTTGGTTAATTAAGTAGCTTTTGTTTACCTTTCGAATGTTCATGGATAAATAATTGCTTACGTCCCCTAAATTCTTTAATTCATACTCTTTATTTAAGTTCGCGATTATTTCCTCAATGGTTTCGTCTTTCCCTGCAATTAAGAGGTCATCGACGTATGTTATTATATAGGTTGTTTCATTATTCCTTTTCTGTGTAAAAAGACATGTGTCAATTTTACTTTGAATGAAATTCATGTTTTTTAGTGTTTCTGTTATTTTATTATGCCACGCTCTCGCGGCTTGCTTAAGTCCGTAGATTGCCTTATTTAATTTACAAACTTTGGTTTCCTGGTTTGGTTCAACGAATCCTTCCGGCTGTGACATGTATATCTCCTCATCAAGTTCCCCATGTAAGAACGCGGTGTTAATATCTATATGCTTAACATTTAAGTTTTGGTGCAATGCCGCTATTAATAATGCTCTTATCGTAGTATACGATACGACCGGTGCGTAGGTTTCGTCGTAATCCTCTCCGAACTTTTGCGTATATCCTTTAGCTACTAAACGTGCCTTATATTTTTGGATTTTTCCGGTATTGTCACGCTTTAATTTGTAAGTCCATTTACAACCTATTATTCTCTTATTCGGTGGAGGATCCACAATTGACTATGTTTTATTTTTTCTTAAAGAATTCATTTCGCTCTCCATGGCTTCTATCCAATTCTGTTTTACCGGAGAGTTTTCCATTAATTTAACTTCCTTATAATCCTTTGGTTCATTAATTTTGTCGTCTTTGACAATATATATAAGCCTATCAGGAGGTACGCCTTTATTTATTCTATCTGAGCGCCTTAGTTCCACAATTTGTTGTTGAGACGCAGATGGTGTTGTTTTTCCGTTCGAAATTTCTATCTCCACGAGATTTTTACAATTGCGTTTTTCGTCTTCATTTTGTTTTTGTTCAATTTCAGGCTTATCATTTACGTATTTGAATTTATTTTCAAGAAATTTTACCGTTCTCGCAATTTTTATTTCATTTCCTCCTACATATATGCGGTATCCCTTAGATTCATTGTCGTATCCCACAAAAATACCTTCAACAGCTTTATTATCTAATTTTTGTCTTCTGGCTTTATCAATATAAGCGAAGGCTTTGCAGCCAAATACTTTAACGTAACTTAAGTTTGGCTGTCTTTCTGTCCATAATTCATATGGCGTTTTTGCATTAGCTTTTGTAGGCAGTCTATTTTGTAGGTGGTTTGCCGTACAGATTGCTTCCCCCCAGAACTTTAAAGGTAGATTTGATTCATTTAACATTGTCCTAGCCATCTCAACTAACGACCTATTTTTCCGTTCAGCCACCCCATTTTGACTTGCACAATATGGGACTGTATGTTGATGTTTTATCCCATTTGATTTGAGATAATTCTCAATTTCATCTGATGTAAATTCTCCCCCATTATCCGTTCTGATTTCTTTCGGTTTTTCACCAAATTTGTTGCTTATCAGCGCAATGAACTCTTTGAGTTTTTCATAGACTTCACTTTTTCTTTTCAATAGATAGATTATTGTGAATCGCGAGTAGTCATCGATAAAAGTCAAGAAATATGATTTCCCCCCAATCGTGGGTGTCTGAAAAGATCCACAAACATCCGAGTGAATAAGTTGAAGCCTTTTACTTGCTCTATACTGAGCAACTTTCGGATAGGGTTCATCAGTTAATTTCGCCTTAATACACGGTTCGCAATCTATATTATGTTTACAATTGTTTATCTGGATACCTCTTACTAATTCCTTTTGTGTAATTTCTTTAATCGATGTTAGATTTCTGTGTCCTAACCTTCTATGCCATAGTTCTAGACAATTTTTATTGTTGCACGTTTGTGTAATGTTCGCGTGGTTTTCGTTAGCCAACTGGACTTCATAGAGATTATTTACCTTTTGTGCTTCTAAGCAGATTTCTCCGTTAAGTTTGAAAGAGCATCGGTCATTTTTAAATACAATCTCACATCCGTTTTGGGTTGCTTTGCTGACTGATAGTAAATTCGTTTCGATTTCAGGTACTAGAAGTACATCTTTAAGTGTTATTTTATGAATTTTATTATCCGATGTCAGCGTATTTAAATTTACATCGCCTGAACCGTAAGCGATAAGTTTTTTTCCGTTTGCGATAGTCACATTTGTTTTTTCCCTCGATTTTATCTCTGTAAACATTGATTCAGAGGATGCAATGTGACTTGAGCTACCGCTATCCACAATGAATGTTTTATTTTCTATCCCTTGTGTTATAAATGCATAATCTTTGTTTTCGCTGTTTCTCCATGTATTGTTTTTTCCTTCATAGCGATTAAACCTGTTATACGATTCCGATGCTTGTTCATTCTTAAAATTGTTTTCACCCCTTTGAAAAACGAGTGATGTAGAATAGTGTTTTTTGTAATTTTTGTTGTGTTGATTTTGTTGTGTTGTGTGTGTTTTGTTTTTATTGTGCCAACATTCTTGTGTGTTATGGCTTCTCATTTTACAAATCGAACAATATTTTGATTCTTTTTTAGCTGGAAACTTTTTCTGAGCTTTAAAAGCTTTCGCTGTATTATCAATACTTTCATAGTTTTCATTTCGACGATTAAACTCGTCAATCAGCTTATTTTTAATATATGACGGAGTTAATTGTGCTTCTTCTTTACTTTCGAGAGCAGTAATTAAATTATCATAAGACTGGGGCAGAGAGCACAGGAGGAGCGCGGAAATGTGGTGATTATCAATTATTTCGCCTATAGCTGCCAAATGATCAACGAGCTCCATTATTTTTGTAATATGATTTATCATATTTCCATTTTCTGCTAATTTTATACTATATAACTTTCTAAGGAGAAACAATTTGCTTGTGAGGTTTGATCTTTCATGGATTTCTTTTAATGCATCCCATGTTTGTCTAGCAGTTTGTAGGTTCTTAACGTGGGTTATCTGTGAATCATCGATAGTTAGATTTATCAATGCCCGGGCCTTCCTATCATTTTTGGACCATTGATCGGTCAAAGGGGTCGGTGGATTATCGGTTATTACATGGAACAGCTCTTCTTTAGTTAAGAGCATTTCAATTTTAAATTTCCATGTACTGTAATTCTTTGCTGTCAATTTTTCAATTGAATAATTATCTTTTAATGTAGCCATTCTAAGCTTATATTTTTTTTTTTTTTTTTTTTTTTTTTATTCGATATTTTTTATTTGTGTGAAATTAGTATATCACTATGTTATCAAATTGATATATCTTTTTAGATCAGTCTCATAATCATTGAAAGACGTTTGTCTTAATAATGGCGTGAGTTGTCACTATATCCTCAATACAATAGTTTTTCTTCATTTCTTATCATTAATCAGAATTAAATAGGAGAGTAAATGGTACTCACCCGATGAATTCTTCTTCATTGAAGTATCCAACAATTAAATCCACCATAGGAGAGGGGAACCGGGCATATTCACATTTTGATCTATACACTGCACTAATTCATCTTGATAAAGACATATAATATTATTATATGGTAAGTGTAAAACACACACACAAATTATTGTATACACACTTCTTCATTTTCTACTTTAATTTTCACACGCGAGAAAAACAAACACAGCAAAAAGGATAGTGCTCACATCAAGCTACAAAACAGAGAACAGAATGAATTTAAATCGATACATACATAAATCATAATATAGAAACAATTATTAATAAAAAAGAGTCATTTTGAAAGTTTTGACAGTTTTTGTAAACCTGTAATTGTTCGCTCGTAATCACTGTTTCCAAGGTCACTCTAACGAGCACTTAACTTTATTTATGATGCCATGATAATTGTCATTTGTTGCACAACGGAGGAAATTATTTACGAATTGCGCAATGTTTCTATCAAAATTTATTTGTACAACAACCCTAATGTGAGGGAAGTTCAAAAATACTATTATTTTAATTTTAATATTTTTCGTTTGAGAATGGTGGCCAGCTTTGTTAAATCGTGTGCAGCTATTTTCTCACATTTAAGTTTGATATCTCTTGTGTAGCGCGAGATAAAAATCTGGAATTCTGGCTTTTGATAGTATTTTATGGTAGTGTTATGCTTAAAAAATTTCAAGAAGGAGATTGGACTATATGCTGAGATACGGTGATTAAAAGAATGTTAAGAAATGCTATTACGAGTACATTAGGAGAAATGAGATTAGTCTCTTTTATTACAATATTTACACAGAAAATATCATTTGTTGAAAACAGTTAAATAATAAACATTTAATTTACAAAGACACTATATATGCTCAACAAAGAGCTTAACACTATTTACGATATATTATGAGTTCGACCAGTTACTGTTGTCAGTCCATTAGGCTGTTCTTTCTCAAAGTTTTATTTGAAGCCACCCAAGTCTTGTCATCTCTTGTTAACATGAATGAAATTCTCTAGGTTTAATAATTGAAACCATGTCAACTCGATCAGTTGCAACCCATTGTCTGTAATTTACTTTTCCTGAAATGTGTTCCGAGTAAATTTGCTGCAATAGCATTTCTAGTAGGTTTGTTCATCTGAACAAATAGTGTATTGGCTTAGCATACATTCTGAATTGATTAAATCACACAGAAGCATTTGAAGACTATATTTGTAATTAACATTTAACTTTGTACCATAAATAATTAATTTAAAATTTTGGAGGTATTACCAATTACGTAGTAGGTTACAATAGTTTGGCAGTATTGTTTTCACATATTGTCCGTGTCATATCTCAGCTTGTAGTCAAATATCCTTCTTGAAATTTTTTGTACATGACACTACTACACAATACTATCACAGGCCAGAATTTCAGATTTTTATTTCGTGCTCCACCAGAGATATCAAAGCCTAAAAAGTGCGATTTTTGAAATTTTCGACGAATTTAGGAATTATTTTCGCAAACAGAAGTCAGCTGCCAGATCTGAGACTTTGTGTATGACTACACGCAATTTTGTTCTATTTGTAGAAAAAATTGTGTAAGGTTGACAGTCTTGTTGTACAATTACATAATAGGTTACAATAGTTTGGCAGTATTGTTTTCACTTATTGTCCATGTCATATCTCAGCTTGTAGTCAAATCTCCTTCTTTAAATTTTTTGTACATAACACTACTGCACAATACTATCAGAGTCCATAGTTTCAGATTTTTATCTCGTGCCCCACAAGAGATATCAAATCCTAAAAAGTGCGATTTTTGAAATTTTTTACGAATTTCGGAATTTTTTTCGCAAAGAGAAATTAACTCCCAGATATGGGCCTTGGTGTGTTATTGCACGCCTTTTTCATCTATTTGTAGAAAAAAAATGTGTAAGGTTGACAGTTTTCCTTACATGAAAAATTTCCTCTTGCAAACGGATAGATTTTGGAAAAAATCTTAAATTTTGTGCTAAAATTTCATCTGTAAAAATTTATTTTTCTAAGTTTTTCTACCCCCCCCTGTATATTTAGCTTATTGTATTCTCACCAAAATGCTGCAAACCCCATTTCAATTGGGAAAATAAAAGACGAGATATTTATAATTTTGTGTATCCTAGTATCTGAGAAAATCGCTGCACACGAAGAAACAAAGATGGCCGCCATGCACAAACAAAAAATAGTAAAATTAAAATAACGGTCATTTTGAACTTCCATCATATAAGGATTGTTGTACAAAAAAATTCAGATTTTTTAAAAATAGTCGAGCCACCAGTGCTGGACCACTTTAAATGATTGACCCCAATAACAAAGGTACATTTATAGATTTCTTTCTACCCCTTGCGATCTTCTGGATGTGAATATAAATAAATATATAAATATATATATATGTATATTTATATGTATGTATGTGCATACTATAAAGATATATTATAATTCAACTTTGAATTGCTAAAATTCTGTTTGAAACACTGAAATTTCTTACACGTTTTTATACACATTTTTAAGTATTTAATTCTGGTTAGCTAAATAGTTTTCAACTTTAGCATTCTTCTTAATTTTTATGTTCAATTTAATGTGGCAAAAGCGCACTTTCATAGTGTATCATAATTTGATTTTAGGTTCATTCGTAACAATACAAATATGTAGCACTTATAGTCGTCGTTTAGTCCGTTAGGTTCTCTGTTTGTCCCTCCGTCCGTCTATCCGTATGTAACAGACCAAAACTACCCAAACAAATCATTTGAAATTACAATATATAGTTTTTCCATAATTTTTTCGTACTATTTCAAACTTTATGAAAATTGTATGCACAGTTTAATTAGGGGACAATCAAAAGTATTTCGTTACACGACAGCGAATGGGAAAGAGTAGTTTCAAGTGTATTTTAATTGTTTTAAATTCTTTCGAATGGAATAAAAATGATTTGCATCTATGAGGGATATACAAAAATATTTGTTTTGTACAATGTGTGGTGCAAGGATGTTTTGCTGTTAATTTACAGGGCCACACATAATTTATCCGTTACATAATGGTATAGAAGGAAACATTGTTTGGGACACGTTTAATTAAATTAAAATATTTCACATTTAAAAAAATTGATATGCTCTTCGGAGGCTTACTACAAGTTACTTCCTGTATAATAGAAATTAAATAATATTTACAGGTACACACAAAAGATGTCGGATAATCTACTCTATTCGGAAAACTGTGTACAATTACACAAATATCTAATTATTTTTAAAACTTCATTATAGAACGAACTCACCTATTTATCTCCTTTTGACGTGCGATTTCCATCTTGTTTACTTGTGTAGTTATTTGATGTCTTTCCCTAACAATTTTCATTTAATGCTGCAATTTATTTACCTAAGTTGGTATCTAATAAAACTTCAATAAATAATACTAATAAATGTTACCGTACTATAAATGTATAATGCTTGTATCATGTTTTAATATTTGATTAATATCTATGCTTAAAACAGATCATTATTTGTAATACTCTACAATGGTGATATTCAAGCATATCATAAATAGCAAACAGCATAACCAACTATTGATAAATTTCAACATAAGAGAAAAATATCAACTGATCATATTTATTTGTTAGTTTTCAGTCAATATACAACAAACGTATGGCCATGAACTATGCCTCAGAACAAAATGTCTTTTTCAGAAAACTAATATAATGAGTAGACTTTTGCAAAAAATAAAATCCGAAGATGGATTAAAAAACAAACATAATGATGTATAGGTGTGATATGCGGGTCGAAAATTTCCACTGCTGTATGATTCGTTTCGAAAATGGAAAATATCATACCCTTGTTCGTGGAACAAACATTTTTGGAGGTGCAATATTTCGTCGATTGTCGCGTGGGTCATCGCATGCGAAGATCGGGATACATGCTTCGTTACCTAGCAAACCAAATTCATAATATTGTGTTGGTCCCGGAAGGCAAACGTATAAAAATAACGATTTGAATAAACGAATGGTTCCCACCTTACCGTATTTTAAAGATCAATTTAGATTCAATGTGTTTCCTTTTAATCAACTATGTGAATTCTTTACAAATTGTTTGATTTTTCATTTTATAAACTCACGAATATGCGTTTCAAAAGAATTTGGTAAATATAATGGGGATATATTTCTATATGTATTTCTATATGGAATATATTTCTTTATTTAACTGATCATCGAATTACATTATGTTGACCGCTAGTGTTGTCTGATGCTCTATGGAACTAAAAACTAAAGCAATAAAATGAAATTATTATATAAAATGAAGATGTTAATAAATTATCAGTGAAAATGAAGAAGCAGGGAAAAAGAAATCATATGTAGCTTTTAAAATTAAGTACAATTAATGTAACAATAATTGAAAATAGTTCCTCATATATACCTCTTTGTATTTACCAAATAAATACAAAAAACTTCAGTAATCATTTTATAAATAATGAGCATTTAGGAAACATACATAAACTTTTAACTCAGCAATAAATATTTAAAATAACCTTATAATGGTAATATCTAGAAAATTTTTAAAGCTTATTATATATTCCAAAGTTATTCCAAATAGATAAATATGTGGTACTTTTTTTTAAAAAAATATTTCTACTTTAAAACTACCATAATAGTTTTCGATTCCAAAAGTTTACATTAAAACAAATTCTGCGTTAAGAATTTTTTCCTAAAAATAATACGTTTAATTTTATGTTTATGAATAACTGTAGAAAATTTAATAATGCTACTAGTATTTGCTTTTTTTTTATTCTCTGGTTTATTAATCGCTTTTTTTCTTCCTAATTAGATTTAATACAACACGACGCGACGTAATGCTTTTATTTTTTCTTTCTTAAAGAATTATCTAAAAGGTTACTTGTTATGCTGTAAAAAAAGAGTTAAAGTATTAACAATAAAAAAAAAGGTTTCTTCTATGTAATACCACTTAAAAATATTAAATATTAATGTGTCAAGATATACAAAAAGAAAGCTGTCAGTGAAAAAACAAATTGCAGTGACGAACTTTTCTATATGATCTGAATTAAAAATTAACTGCTTTAAATAAAGTTGCTTTAAAATTACTTTCAAAAAATTATCATAAGAATAATTTAATAAATTAACTCTTATAAAATTCAATATTCGAATTCATTTTTAGAAAATTATTTATAGAATTTTCTAAGCTATGAACTCTAAAATATCTTGGGTCACAAATGTTGTGAAAAAATCATTAAATAATATGCACTCAGAATTTTTAAAGTTTGATCTTTGTCTTAGTTTTTTTCTTTTTTGAATTGATTTTCTGCAGACTTTCATAACATTTTAAAATAAACTATAGGTAAGAATCAGTTTAAAATCATCTGTATACAATTTAAAAGATGTTTCTTCATTATTTTAGTATTTTATGATATTCATTAACGAAACAGTATACATAATCATATAATATACATAAATCATATCATATACTTTACTTTGGAAACAGTACTTTGGAAAAAATATACTATGTGAATTTTTTTTTGTGTATTATTCAAAACTATATCGCTTAACTTACATTAGGCCTCAGCGATGCATATCAATTTTTTTATTCATAAAATAGTTAAATGTAATTAAAATATGTCGTACATATTTCCCGCCCTTTTCCATTATATAATTGAATATTTTTTGTGGCCCTGTAAATGAATAATAGCTATTTTTTACCACTAATTTTACAGAATGCATATTTTAGTGCACTTCGCGTCAATGCATATAAATTTTTGTACGTTTGGCAGGGTGTAACATCTTTAAAATATATTTGAAACGATTTTTTCCTATAGATCGTAATGTAACGGTAAAATTTTCACGGTCCCTGCAAAGACATTAATCATGCTAGATGATTTATTTGAAATAGGGTTTGTGCTAGGATAAGCGTTTATAATGTCCAAAAATTTCAGAACAAACCGAGTATATTTACGGAAGTTAGAGAGTGGACAGACGGACAGACAGACAGAAAAACCGAAATCATAAACACTTTTCAACTTCGTTCAATAATGTTAAAAGTGAGGAGAATATGATAAATCAAATTTGACATCTCTTTAAGTTTTGGGTTTTTGTTCATTTAATCATTTTTTGTTAAATAATTTCCTATTTTAAATATGAGCACCATTAATGTTACCAAAATCTTTTCTCCTTTAATTAAATTAAAAAGCAGTTCTATATTTATAAATAGAACAATTATAAATAGCAACAAATTCGATACGAAAATATTTTCCTCAATAAAATTTCCGCGCTCTTTTAAGGGTTCATTCTTATGTCTTCCTTTTCGTACGGATTCTTTTTAATTTAAGAGCGTGTTTTCCAATTAGAGTAAGATGGGTAAACAACATGTATAGTTTAACTTCTAAAATATATAAATTTGTATTTGGATAAGAAATCTTATCTCACGTTCATTTCCTGGAAGATAAATACAGCCATGAGTTCTTAGTGAAATAATGTTAGGGAGCATTTTCAACATTCGCTTACATTTCAAAAATTTATTTTTATTTTTCAATGTTAATAATTTCTTTTAAAAATGGAGACAGGTGTCAAAGTAAGTGTTTAAGGTACATGAAAAAGTGTTTGTGCACTTTGCCCTATAATATAATACACTACATGGTCATTGATGAACGTCCACTTGTGATTTTAAACATTTTGTTAAATAACTAGAACAATACATGAGGAACTATCCTGGAAATCTAAGTGTATAAATATAATAGTACAAGTCATACATTTCCGTGAAGATTATTTTTCCGAAACCCCATAGGGGACCGTCAACAAATTAAAAGAGAATGAATATATTATGGATAACTCTGTCAAAACTTAAGTAGCAAAAGAGTTAAACTGTAGATTATAATTAAGCGGCTTATTTTAATAAAATGTATTAGTTTTTATGTCAATAGCATGTATACTAGTAGAAAAAGTAAAGTTTTTATAAAAACAATTTAAATTTTTTCCAAGATTTTTTATTATAATTAGCAGAGCACTTAATATAAAATAATATTATTTTCAGAAAATATGACAAACAACATTGCGCAAAATATCCGGTAATCAGAAATAAAAAATATTAATAATCAGTAGATTTACTGACTAACTTTTCACTGCGCATGCGTGAACGATATTAAAATTGCATTTGCATAATATATTTGCTAATTGTACAGAGCAACTTTTGTGAAAGTTTCAAAATAATAGCTTGAAAATTCTAAAAATAAGCGTCAATTGAATAAGTTAAAAATCTGTTATTCTCGAAACGAAGCAAAAACAAGAGGGGTTGTATTCACGTATTCATTGATTAGTGTCAATATACAATACACAATAAGGGTCGTACTACTACATTTCGATAAAACCCCTCATTTTTTTCGCTTCATTTTGGGAAAAACGGATTTTGTGCTTATTCTATAGGCAATCACTTTCAGAATTTTCAAGTTATGATTTTGAGGCTTTCACAAAAGTTGCTCTATACATTTGGCTAACATAATATGCAAGTGAAATTTTGATATCGTTGACGCATGCGCAGTAAAAAATTATTTAGTAAACCTACTAATTTTTCATACAATTTTATTATTTTTTATCTCTGATTATAGGATATTGTGCGCAATGTTGTTTGTCATGTTTTCAGGAAAGAATATTATTTTATATTAAGAACTCTCTAATTATAAGCAAAAATCTTGGGGAAATTTGGGACTGTTTTTATAAAAACCTTAATTTTTTTACGAGCATACATCCTATCCAAATAAAAATTAACACAGTTAGTTACAATAAGCCGCTTAATCATGATCTGCAGTTTGAGCACGTTTGTTGCATTAGTTTTGACAGGGTAATCCAAAACATATTCATTTTTTTAAATTTGTTGACGGTCCCTTATGTAGTCTCGGGAAAAAATCTTCACTGAAATGTATGGTTTGTACTATTATATTTATACACTGAGAGTTTTAGAATAATTCCACATGTATTTTTTCTAGATATTTAACAAAATGTCTGAAATCGCAAGTGGACGTTCATCAATGGCCATGTTCTGTATGTAAATGCTATTTAAAGTTAACTCGCAAGGCAAAATGTAAAGTCCTTTACCATACAAAATTACTAAAAATACAGAGCTTTGAATTAATTAAATTTCCAAAAATCAACTTACTTTGAAATGACTAATGTCCCTAAATTTCAAAACATGATATTTATTAATAATAATTAAATCAAATTGACATGAAATAGTTTTAGCCACTTAATTTTGATCATATAGAAATTATACACGAGCTTTTTATAATAATTACAGTAAGTAATCACGTAAATTATTAAATTTTAAGAAAATTGCATATTTGTTACGTATTAAATAAAAAATAAAAGGAGAATGGTGAAAAAATGATAATCATTAAAAGACCGTGTAATTGTGTTAGATTCAAAATATAATATTCTCTTTTCATATAATACTTAATGTTTAGGAATCAGATTTTTCCAAAATTTCCTCTTTGCCGTCTATACATCTTTATTATTTAGCCACTTGATATATTTCTCAATACACAGTAAATATATAAATTTTGTGTAAACTAATATTGTACAAATGTTATTTTGTGTATCCGCACATAATAATATACAAACTAACACATATTTGTATTTAATAGATATACATAATGTATAATTAAAATAGATAGAATTTGCTTACTGCTTTTTCGCGAGTTTGATTTGTGTTTATATATAATATACCATTAAATCCATTTTAGACCGGAACTAAAAATAATATAGATTAAAATTATAAAAATGCATTTCTTAGTTCGAGTCTTATTTATGTTTCTAAGTACAGTATATCACCTTCAACATTGGATGTAGTTGTGTTACGAGGATAATCTAAATATTCAATAATAGCCATTCAAGTAATTGCTGTACTACAACTAGTGAAATACATGCGAACTTGAGTCAGAATACCAATTGATTTCATTAATCAAGCCAATAATGCCCTTACAAGAATACATATCTGGTGTACCAGAATACAATTACTTTAAAACAATTTGAAACAAATTTAGCTGCACAGCTCAATTTTGAGCATTGTGTGTACATAATGACAAATTACATTCCACTAAAAACACATTTCACTTAAAAATGTGTACATTTACCACCAAATATACACTATATTGCCATTGATTATGGGACACTTGCGATTTTAGACATTTTACTAAATATCTAGAAAAATACATGAGGAATCATCTCGAAACTCTTAGTGTATAAATATAATAGTATAAGTCATACATCTCCGTGAAGATTTTTTCCCGAAACTCCAAAGGGGACCGTCAACAAATTAAAAAAGAATGAATATCTTTTGAATAACCCTGTCAAAACTAATGTAGCAAAAGCGCTCAAACTCTAGATTGTGATTGAATGCCTTATTGTAATAAGCCTTGTTCATTTTTATACAAATAGCATGCATACTCGCAGAGTAATTAAGGTTTTTATAAAAATGATCCCAAATTTTTCCAAGTTTTTTCCTTATAATTTTCATAGTTCTTAATATAAAATATTATTTTTTTTCAGAAAATATGACAAACAACATTGCACACAGTACCCTATAATCAGAATTAAAAAATAATGAAAATTGTATAAAAAATGAGTTGGTTTACTAAATAATTTTTTACTGCGCATGCGTCAACGATATCAAAATTTCATTTGCATATTATGTTAGCTAAATGTACAGAGCAACTTTTGTGAAAGTCAAAAAATCATATCTTGAAAATTCTGACAATAATCGTCAATTGAATAAGTCGAAAATCCGTTATTCTCAAAATGAAGCAAAAACAAGAGGGGTTGTATCCATATATTCATTGATTAGTGACAATGTAGAATACACAATATGGGATGTACTACTGCATTTGGATAAAATCCCTCATTTTTTTGCTTCATTTTGGAAACAACGGATTTTGTCCTTTTTCTATAGACGATTACTTTCAGAATTTTCAAGCTATGATTTTGAAACTATTACAAAAGTTGCTCTATACATTTAGCTAACATAATATGCAAATGAAATTTTGATATCTTTGACGCATGCGCAGTATAAAATTATATAGTAAACCTACTCATTTTTCATACAATTTTTAATATTTTTTAATTCTAATTACAGGGTACTGTGTGCAATGTTGTTTGTCATATTTTCTGAAAAAAATAATATTTTATATTACGAACTCTGAAAATTATAATGGAAAAACTTGGAAAAATTTGGGACCATTTTTATAAAAACCTTAATTACTCTGCGAGTGTGCATGCCATTTGCATAAAAATGAACACAGTGTATTACAAAAAGGCATTCAATCATAATCTAGAGTTTGAGCGCTTTTGCTACATTAGTTTTGACAGGGTTATTCAAAAGATATTCATTCTTTTTTAATTTGTTGACGGTCCCCTATGGCGTTTCGGTGAAAAATCTTCACGGAGATGTATGAGGTATACTATTATATTTATACACCAAGAGTTTCGAGATGATTCCTCATGTATTTTTCTAGATATTTAGTAAAATGTCTAAAATCGCAAGTGTCCCATAATCAATGGCAATATAGTGTACATTTGCTAGAAGCAGCGAAGTATCTGGTTTAAATTAAAATTAGGTGACATGCAACGTAAATTTGAAAGACAATAGTTAGATAAATTACATGATAGATGTGCTTAGATTTGCATTGTTTTCGCCTACTATGTTCAATGTTCTAATATATGCATGTTTTTGAAATTGATTGTCACATATATTTCTCAGTTGCTCTTCAAACTTACATATGAGAAATCTTAAAGAAGAAGATGATTCAAATTCACTTAATTTTCTATATAAAGTATATGCTGGAATCAAATCTCACTATTAAAATATTTTCTCTGATTTTTTTTTTCAATTTTAAAAGCTAAATGCATATATAGTTATTTTGAGATATTTAATTAGAAACTAAAGATTGTCTTGCATTAGAACAAGCCCCCTGACTGCCCAGCAAAAGGGTAAAATTGTAATGATGTTTTCTCTTTAATTTATTAAAATTATTTTAAAAAATGATGTTTTTTCCAATCTGATACAAAATATGTTATTACGTATAGGTGAATAATCTTTGAAAGTATTAATCCTAAATTAATTTTTAAAAACTGGGATTTATTTGTAGAATTATATTAATTTAAATATTGCTTACGTTTCAGTGAAACCTGCAGCTTAATGTGCGAAAAAATCCGGTCGTGGCAGTCAGGAGGCTAGAGATGAAACGAAAATTAAGTATTGTTTTAGCGCATTTGTTTCAATATCGCTTCCATTTCCAAATCTAAGTTTCGGCAAAAGTCATTTTCAGGCGAATGTTAATGCTGCTGACAATTTGGTCTGACAAAAATTCGACTGAAATTATCTGTATTTTTAAAATATCGTTTATTATTTCGGAAATGTATCGGTTTAAATGAGACTATTTATTGCCCTGAATTTTGCTGTTTATACTTTATCAGGCAGGACTCAATAAGGACAAAAGTGCGAATTATAAAGCAAATAATGCATATATGACTAAGCCTTGTCACGTGCATATTAAAAGCTGAAAACTGAACACTATTAGAATTTTTGTGCATTATAAATGTTTTGATTATTATATCAAAAAGTTGTAGCAAAACATAGGATCATTTACGAAATCATTAAAAGAGATATATTGAGGTGCGAATACCTCAGTATACGCACCTCATATACGTAATGAAATGAATATATTTTTAATTAAATAAAATTCGAAGTATTAGAAAATATTTCTGTGTCGTGGTTGAAATACTGGAGTTTTATTTATATTATATTGAATAGTTTTGGGTGTAAGACATTTAAGTAAGGTAGTTTTGGGTGTGTTTCTGTAATATAGGATTAGCATAAATAGCTAAAACCGATATCAAAAATTTTCAATCAGAAATTCAGTCAAATAATTCAACTTCGAAAAATAAACATTAACTTAAAATGAAGGAGCAAGCAAGGATTTTGAAATTATGGGGGATTTAGTGGTGACATAATTTAAGTTATTGTAAAATAATAATAAGAAAAGACAATTGATTCAAATGAAGACAGACTCACATAATAAGAGTCATAAAGTTCATAAATATCTCTATACAAATTAATTGTGAATAGAACTAAAATTTAAACATTTTTATTTTGTAATGCATGCGGCAAACAATGAATTAAAATGTTAATTTGAAACGAGTTACTTAAAAAGATCAGAAAGCAAAACAAATATTTATTCGAATTCTTTTTTCTCAAAAACGTACTTTTATCATTACAATTGCCATGCACAAAATTTAAGATTCATATTTCTCTTACATTTATAATTGCAAAATTTATCATATATCACAGATAAGTATATTTTTTAAGGCTGTTTTCATATCTTCCGTTCAACTAGCGCGAAAAGTTTTGAAACATTTATAAATTAATTTATGAAGGAAAAGATATAAAATTGGAAAGCCTGATTTTGAAATCAATAGGAAATCAAACTACGTTTTTTTTAGTTTTTGATTATTAAATTATCTATTCAGTTATAAGCAGTTTTGATCACGTTTTTATCCCAGTTCGAATGGTTATTCTTCTTTTGCACAGAAATTCGGTTCAAAACACTCACTCTCACACTATTTTCTGAACGATAATAAGCGTGTAGAAGAAAACGGGAAAATGAGTGAGATTTGATAGATTCTGAACAACAACACTTGCTAGTTTCATGCATTTCTGAACAAAAACAAATTCAAAATAATATCATAAATTTAATTTTTTTGATTTAGGAAGAGCGCTAAATTATTAAATGGAATGTAATTTTTAATCTTAGTTTTTGCAATGAATTATGGAATTAAGACCTACAACCGCAACAACAACAAACATAATATATTTTAAAAATTCATATAATTCGCTTTTTTTCAGATCATTATAATTATGGAACAAACCAAATCAAGAGAAAAACACATGCGTTGCGTAGCAAAATTTTGAGGAGTTAAAACCGATTAAAAGATCGATTTCTTTCATGGAATTACGAACATTTAACCAAAAATACACTGAATTTTTTGCCAATTTTATTTATATATATATGTGTGTTTTATTCAAATGAAAAAAAAGGAAAGAATCCTGAAATGCGTCAGAAATAAATACGTATCGGGAGAGCCTTCATGCAATTTTATTATTGTAAACATTTGTGAAAGTATTATTTCGAAAGTTAAACTATATTTCTAGTGGTAAACTAATCTAGAATTTCAATAAATTGTGCAATACTTTATTTTCCTTTTCTTCGTTTAATTAAAGCATTCTAATGAAAAGCAATTAAATCCATTTATTAAACTAAAGTGTAAATAAACATTATTTATTTACATTTCTAAAATTTATGATTAAATAAATATTAGTATAAGACATATTTATCGAAAGTTAAATATATGAATCTATTTTGCTCGTATTATTATTTTAAATTATTCGTTCTCTTATCAGATTAAACTTCTATGAAATGACAAAAATTAAGAATTTTTTTAAAGGAGAAAAACCATGTACATCGTATAATAAATGTAAATCAAATTACATAGAAATATTTCTCCTTTTTTCATATCATATTGTGGTGGTATTTACTCATCTCAGTTATACCGTAATATATAAATGTGAACGTTTATTTTTCTTTGAAACCCGATAACGTCCAACACATATTCCTACAAATAATCGCCACGAATAAAACCTAAATTCTACTGTTGAAATGCATCAAACAGCAGATCAGGAAGGGGAAATACTTGGGTAGATACTTCCTGATTATTATTGCATAGTTAAAGAAAAAAAATGAAATGTGCTAATATTAAAATTACTTTAAAATCTTATAGGTAAAGTTTATTGAAAAATTCTTATAAATAACTTTGAACAGAAATATTTTTTGATCATGTTCAAGTGTTTCAGCTGTCTAGATTGCAGCTGGAGAATGTATATTGTGGTTTTAGCTTGACTTATATGAGTAATTTGTTCTTGAACTAGCATTGAAAGTCGAAAAAGACGTATATTGTTGTAAATTTAGATAGGCAAAAAGCGGTAAGAAATAAAATTTCTCAAAATATAATGAATATCTTCTAATATATTTAGTGATTATCTTACAGTAGCATCTCTAAATAGTGACTACCAGTGAGAGCACGATAAAGTGACCGTACTTCGGAGGTTGTCATGATTCAGAGATTCCACATTTTAAAAACTTAAAATGATTTACATTACAATCAAAATAATTGACGAAATTTGTTATATTTTTATAGTTAAATAGTACATATTTACTATTGTTAAGTACTAAAAATAGCATTTATTCGCGTTACTTTTTTGTACTAAATGCATAATTATATACACAGATTTGTCGTACAATCAGTTATCATTTTAAAAGATGGCAAAATTTTCAATTTTTCACTTTCCCTGCAATTTCTAGGGCACTTTTCTACAACATTTTCTCAGAAATCGGAAGATTTTTCTTTGGACATTTCGAAAGCCATTTCAAAAGAAACGTCTAAATCTGATTATAACGAGTTAGTTCTCCAATGTTTACTTCAAAATTACAAAACTATAACTTGAATTACACCTTGACTTCTTTTCTAAATAAAAATATCTTTTTTTTTTTCATGTCATCTTTATTGAGATCTCTTGCTTTTGCACATTTCATCTAATTTTCGTACACATATAAATTTTACTGCCCTGGAAAACATTTAGCTTATGATTGAAAGGAAAAATTTTGACCTTACTGCCAATCTTTTATTGAAAAACACGTGTTACAGGCAGACAAGAAAATTCATCATCGCACGATTCACAAAGAGCACAAATAAGAAAATCCATATCCACATTCTTCTCAATCTCAGTTGTAGTTACAACATACCATTCAAATAAATAAATAAATAAATAAATACTGTGTGGTTAGGGTTGTTCAGATGCTTAGAGCAATGTTATTTCTATGGAAGAGATTCAGTAACACTAAAATATGACCGGTATTCGGAGGTTATCGTTATTTGAAGTGACCATTGTAGGAAGTTTTACTGTATATACATTTTTACATAAAAAATACGTTTGAAATACAAGAATCTGGAATAAATCAATTATTCGTTAACCTTTAATTGACTATTCTTCTAACAGTTTCAAATTTGAACCGACAATCTTTTATTTTTGCTTTCTTCTGTCTTAAAAGAAAACATTAATCGAAATTTCTTTCGACTGCTGCTTTTTGACAGATTTAGACGTTTAAAGTGTCAGAGATCCCCCAAGACGTATATTTATACAAAATAACTGAATGTCCGCATGCGGTCATTTATCATCGAAAAATCGTGATATTATGCATAGAATTGAACCATTTTTCCTATACAATTTTGGTTATAGCAAGAAGTCCTACTTTAACTTCGAAATATTCTACCGGAAGGGAGTGCTGAAATATCAACATTTTTGCCATTTTTAATATTGTATCATCGAAAAGCGAATGAAGTTACGGATAGATTGGAACCAAATTTTTTGTGAATATTTTTACCATAGCCAGGATGTACTACCTCAATTAAAATACAATTCTGTCGGAAGGAATCCCTGAATTATAATTTTTGCGCCATTTTTATCACTATACTTTGAATATGATCTTGACTACAGCTAGGAGGAATCTTTGAATAATAAAAAAGAAAAAAATCTGTCTTAAAAGGTATTGTAATAGCGATGTCTGAGCCATTATTTAATTGTACCATCGAAAAGTGTGTTAAGTTATGCATATAATTAAACGAATTTTTTTGTACATGATTTTAGCTATGGCCAGGAGTTTTTTTCTGAAATTAAAAAATATATTGGGTTGGGAGAAAAAGTAATTTCGTTTTTTTTCAAAATGGATGGCTTTAAAGACACATATCTCAAGTAATACTTACTCAACTAAGTCATACTAAGCAGAGCTTGAAAGGTAATAGTCTCTAAAAAATTTTGGATATAAAGGTAGCGTCATCTGTTTAGTCAATCAAAATTACTGGGTTTTATAAAAGGAGATTCCAGAAGATCATTTTTGCCACATTTTGCTTTTTTACTTCCAAAAAGGGAAAAAAATGCGGCGCAGGATAAACGAAAATTAAGTAGTGTTTATGGGGATCAGTGCTTAAATATACGCCAGTGTCAGAAATGGTTTGCTTCTTTTAGTTCCGGAAATTTAGATGTTAAAGATGAACCTCACCCTAGCTAGTCACTCATTGAAAAAGTAGATGAAATAAAAAAAATATATTCGAGGAAGACCGACATATTACTTCTCACGACATTGTTACGGAACTAAACATGGGCCATAAAACAGTTTTGAACCATTTACATGACAAAAGAAACTCGATACTTGAGTTCCCCATGAGCTTACACTGAAAACTTTAATGAACAGAGTTTCCATTTGTGAATCGCTACTGAAGTGACAGGAAATCGAATGATGACGAAACAAATGACTTCGGATGATAAAAAGGGCATCCCGTACGACAACAATATGAGAAAAAAATCGTAGTCGGACCCCGCAGAAGCTTCACAAACTGTGGCAAAGCCCAGATTAACGTCAAGGAAGGAAATGTTGAGTTTTTGGTGGGACTGGAAAGGAATTGTCCATCATGAGCTGTTCGAGCCTAACCAAATCATTGATTCAACTATCTGCTGTGAACAACTAATGCGATTAAAGCAGGCGATAAAAAAAACCGGGCCAGAATTGAACAAAAGGAAAGGCATTGTCTTCCTTCACGACAATGCTAAGCAACACAACTTTAGTACTCCGTAAAAACTGAAAGAGCTTGGGTAGGAAGTTTTGATGCACCCATCATATAGTACGGACTAGGTCTCAACCGATTACCATTTGTTCCGCTCTCTGCAGAGCGCTCTTAAGGTGTTAAGCTGGTTTCAAAAGAACTCTTGTAATTTTCTCGAATTTTCTTAGTTATGTTGTTAGCGGGCGTAGCAATGGAATGGACTCGCGTCCTTCTAATCTTGCTTTTGAAAACAGCTGATACACATAAAAACAGCGAAAAACTATTGATTTTAGCTGGTTTGATTGATTGATTGATTTAAGCTGGTTTCAAAAGAGCTCTTGTAATTTTCTCGAATTTTCTTAGTTATGTTGATAGCGCGCGTAGCAATGGAATGGACTTGCGTCCTTCTAATCTTGCTTTTGAAAACAGCTGATACACATAAAAACAGCGAAAAACTATTGATTTTTATTAACATCATGATAGAGAATAACTCATTTTTACCACTATTATATGACTGAAGTACAAGTTATTATAGTATTGAACTAATATTATTGCAGTATTAACATCTGTCACTACTTTTTTGCAAAATTTAGATGAGTTTTGAAAATAGCGCATCCAACTAGTTAACTTTTTAAAGCTCTTTATAAAAACATGATTGATTTCTCTAAGCTTTTCAAAGGGAAGTTTGGACGTTTTTCTTCGTTTGCGACTACCACTTGACAGTTACGGAAAAGTTAGCGCGTTTACTTTCATGGGACCAAAAATCTTCAAAATGTTCAAACTGCGTATTAAGGATTTTTTTTCAGCGAATTCTGGCGGTGTAAATTAGGGTGACATAAATCGAGGGGATGCAAGTACTGGTTCCGCTGCTGCTAACATACAGTCCACATTACTGGTTTTTAAAGTATGTGTCATGGTTCAAAGTTGTGTTACGAGAGTATGTCAAGAATTCCGCAAAACATTAAAACTTTGCATAATTAATGATACATTAAGATTGCACTGAATCAGAGAACTTTACCAGCGATATATATATATATATATATATTTTTTTATTTATTTATTTATTTATTTTTTTTTTTTGCTAGCTGCAAATGAAAAAAAGAAACTTAACATGTAAATTACGGAATTCTGATCTTTTTAAACAAGTTTTTATTAATTTTTCTAATTAAGACATGATTTCGAAAATACCTAAAACACAGAATATCAAACTATTCATGCAAGATTATTACTACTGGTCCAGTCATAAAGCCCCAAAAGTTGAGCAATATGAAATTCAGAAAAATTGGGAAGTAATTCGTTCTGACACAAGAATTTAATTTCTTTTGAGTTCCAAAAATTATGTTGGGGACTCGGACGGATCAGCATCGGCGCTATTGATGCTTAACCCTTTCGTTTCCGGTGTACTATTATTAGTACATACCTTTTAATCGAGTATTATTTTGTCTTAACAATTATTCAGTTTCTTTCTTTATATAAAAATGATAGTGTATGGCTATGCCTTTCTTATTATGAATTCATTTAGATTTTTACATTTAGTAATAATAGTAATAATAAAGAATTATTTTATTCTCTTTGCACCATTGGTGATTCCTTTATTTTATACACATTTTATTCTTTAAATTCAAGATATGAGTTACATTTCTAAACCAGTCATGCATGATAAAACGCATAAAACCTTAGAAAGATGTTGTATCCTGTCAAATCAGATTGTATTACGTTATTTTCCAAACGTCTTCAAAAACTCTTCCTTAATCTATTATCTTATAAATATGAACTGAATCAAGCAGAAATTAATTACAATCGTGAGACTTATATACAATGAAATAGTTTTTAAAATTCAATAAGTGTATTTTTTTAACTAGAGTTAACTTTATTAAGATAAAAGTAACTTTGTTCTCAAATCTGAAAAAAAAATTGGACCAGAAAGGGTTAAGTTAGGGCAAATGGCATTTAAAACTAATTTCTATGTAATTAATTTCCGACACAGGAGTGCCTTAGTATTGTGGGTTATTTTGGTTGATTTTCCACAGCCCCAGCTATTGGTTGGGAAGCGGCAAATTCTCTTTCTGTCGAATTTCGCCAAAAATTCTTTTTCGCATAATAGAATTTGACATTGGTAAGGTTAGATTCTATGAAGCATTTTCGATCTGAAGATGCATCTAATGGCTTCTGAGATCGAACCCTTTATAGGTACTCCGTTCTAGTGGAGTAACTGAGATTACCTGTGCGGAGTTTCCAAGTAAAAGAAACGAGGTAGCCTCTCAAACTAATTGACATTTCTGTCGCTAATAATCGTATTGATTAACTCAAGTTACACACTGAACAGACAAACGACAAAAAGCGAGAGTCAAAAGACATTTGACACTTTTAACAAAGGAAAAAATGGTTTGAACACTGGAATTTGCCATCTGTGTTCTGTTTTTGTCGTCTTACCTGCTGAAACTGCGATATAGCTAAGAATTGTTTGATTGCAATAGGAGAGTGACTAAGAGCTATCTCCCACTTTGTAATACAGTCGTTTGATCAAAGAGATTCTTTTAGAAATCCATGACGCGTGTCATGAGATACAAGATAATTCAAAATTAATATAACGATAACAAATGGTTATAGCTATTCAATCGAAAAGAATTTATCGATAAGACTTACACAAAATCTAAAAGTGGGATGGAGTGAAAAATGTGGGAATAACGATGTTTTTGTGCAGGAAATAATTATCTGACGAGTCCTGTTAATATTTTTATTATTTTTTTTGCGGGGGAGAGCGGTGCAAATCACTCCTCAATGATGAAAATTCAACTATTTTAAAATGGGTCAAGGAAAGTATTGTTTTTATGTATTTGTATTCTTAAATTCTCAATCGAATGACCCCCGCCTGCTAGTTGATCCAATTATTACAAACGTTACAAATTTGCAGCAGGAATTATGACTACAATGTTATGCATGTTTTTCTCAATTCAAAGATAAGTACACATGGATTTTTAAAATTTAATGACCTTGTTGAAAACTCAGATAATCCTGATTTTGATTACTGCGAATGATTTTGATTATATTTTTTTATTCAAAATTATGTATACATGGCTTTTGAAAATTTAATGATAAAAATGAACAAAAATTTTAGATGCTCGTGATTTTTATTATTGTGGTTTTAAGGACATTTAATTAGTTTCATATTATTTATTATTGTATAAAGGGGGAATGTTTTTGCAATAAAAAAATGAATGTGATAACTCTGTGCTCAATAACAAAGTATGATTTTCATTAGTACACTGTAAAAAAAATCAAGAGGTTACTAAAAATTTTTTAGTAAATTTGTATTTCACAGAATGTTTTAGTAACCATTACAAACTTTTTTTACAAGTGAAAGAAACATTTCTTTTGTAGACTGAGCAAAAGAATTTTTTGTATAACTAACTTAAAACTTTTTAGTATGAGCCACCAAGCAAATTTTAGTAATAGCTCCAAAATTATTTTCAGTAACAGTTACGATAGGCCGAAGAGCAGGCGCTTCCTTCGATCTGCATCCAGTGGGTAAAAAGACAGACTTCTGAAACGGAAGATTTCCGGTAAAGGCGCAATAGATGGCAGCACCAAACATTTCAACCTGCTCTATTTTGATATGTTTCTAAAGGGGAGGAAAATTCCGAGATCATTACCCATGGTAACTGCTGCGACAGGATTTTCATAATCCCTTTATTTAACAAGTACTTACATTGCATACATTCGGTGCATATTTGGTGGCGTCCAGCATTGAATCCAGGTACTTTCAGCCTGGAGTTCGGTACTATGACCACTAAGCTATCACGGCCACACAACTGAGTTTTATAATTTTATAGCTATTAATATATATATTTATTATATTATTATATAGCTATTAATATTATATAATTTTATAGCTATTAATTTAATAGCTATTAAAATGTAAAACTATTAACTCTATTCGTTAGTAGGTTTTTTCTACTAATTCTTACAGATTCCTTGTAACCGAGTAAGATTACTAAAAATTTTTAGTAATTACAAGGATTGACACAATTTTTGTAGTAGATCGACCCTTTTTTTACAGTGTATGACGTTACATTTGTAAAACTTTCATAATTTATTAACGATTGCTCGTATCGATTTACATACGATGTCTTTCGATTAAGAATAAGACAATATATATATATATATATTAGTTCACTACTTGACTTATTTAAAAAAAAAAACAAATTTCCTCCGATTTAAAACGACACCTGTAACCCTTCCGGCTCGAAACGAAAAAAAAAAAAAACATGGTAAAACAACTTTAACTTTTAACACCATTTCTAGTGTAAAAAAAGAAGCTCTCCACTAATTTCAGTTAATTCTCTTTTTATAATTTTGGCTTATTCTGTCAGTTTCAGTTCTGTTCTAACTACTTCCCTATTTACTTTTGGATGAATCGATGTTTTTACGAGAGGATTTTCACATCTTGTTTTTATTTTATTTAGTGTTTGAAAGTTCTATGTGACACATAATTTTTGATATTGCGATTTGTCCCTAAAGTCATGATGCACATTTAATTGGCCACAGGCAATCAACGAAACAAGATGGAAATGTAAAAACTTCAAAAAATAAAACAAAAATGCTCCAAGTTTCATATGTATCCAGTGCAGACCAATGTGTCCTCCACTGAACGTGGAATTAGAGAAATTATTCACTTTCTACACCAGATTTCCTTAACTGCGTGTGAGAGGAGCTTGAATATCAATCGGGTGCGTGTAGATAAATAAATGAATGCCATATCTAACTACCTGAACAAGTGTAACTACAAGTGTAACAAATATAACAAATATAACAAGTGCAACATCCTGAATAAAAGTGAAACTTGGTCAGTTTAACATTTATTTGGTGAAGATTTTATATTTTCAACTTGTTTCGTTGATTTCTTGTGACTGATTAAAAGTATACCACGATTATACGGACACATTGTATTTTAAACCAAAGATATTTTAAATACTTTTAAAAAAATTTAGAAAAGAGTTAAAAAAATTAGCCATTACAGAATAAGAAAAATATACTTATGGATAAACATTCAGATAATTATACGATTTTTAATACAAAAGTATGAGTAAAATTACAAATTATAATTAATATTTTAAATTAGGAAATTTAGCAAACATTAAAATATGATATCATCTACTGTTTCTCTGTCATGTTTCACTGACATTATTATGCATATGCAGTGCTTAAATAAACACATAAACTATTACTTTAGTGTAATGTGTAAAAATGTTCTTTCAAAAATTATGTTAATTTATTTTAGTTGAATTGGGTTAGTTTATTTTAGTTGAATTGGGTTAATTTATTTTAGTTGAATATTTCGATTTTTGTTAATTCATTATGATTCTTGCTTGAATACTGTTTATTAAATAATGAGCAGGTTTAAACGAATCTAACTTATTTACCCGGAAAATCATGATTGTTATTTTAATTTTTATTTCGAAGATAGACAAATTGAATCAATTCAGTTAAACTATATTTACAATCTCTCTGTCCTTTAGAGGAATTTCCAATTATTGTTTTGAAAATTTCATTAACTTCCATGAAAGCTACGTTAAATTGAATGACGTTAAATTGTATGCTTTTCGTATTTCTACTGAATATTATTAAATAAACTTTCTAAGTGTTTCAGCAGTTATAACCCAGCTTTTAAAATATTGTTGTTTGAAAGACGAAGTAATGAGGTTAGATTATTTCAATTACATCTACCTTTTGTACGATTTCTGAATATGGAACATTAATATTAGATGATAATAAAGAAACAATTTTAGCTTTTATATATGTGGTATTGCTTTTATTCAATATAAATGCATGTTTAAATATAATATTTCCATTTAAAAATAATTTATAAGAAAGAAAATATAATTTTTTAGAGAATTAATTTACAAATAGTGCAACACAGTTAATATGAAAGAAATGTGAAAATTTATATTTAAATCTCCATTCGTTATTTCCGTTATAAATATGCTTATCTTTATTATTAAACAGTTAGGAAGGTTTGATGAAGTCTTCTATGCCATTTAAAAGAACGAAACAAATCACCTTTCAATAAAAAAATCTTATTTAAAAGTCTTTTAATAATACACCTAAAAAATATAATAATTTTCTCTCATTGTTTGAAACAGAATTAAGTAGTTCATTATGCTTTCAAAAAGCATACAATTTAAATTATAGCTTCCCTTTCTGTAGTAAAAAAAAACCGATTGTTTATTTTATTTTTGAATATTAAATATATGATAACTAATATACAGCACAATATATATGTTTTTAAAAATACAATTCTAAAATGAAGTTAGTTTTAGTTAATTTTAATGTTTATTTAGGAAATCGTAAAAAAAAAAAAAAAAAAAAAAAAAAAAAAAAAAAAAAAATTGCAGCTTTTGGAAGTTTGAAAGGAATGAGGCATAATTTCTGGCTAAAACGTAAAGTATGCTTTTCTCTCATTAAATAAAAAGTATTCAAATCTTACATCTTTAAAATATTTCAAATATTCCAATATAATCCGCGAAATACAAACAATGCAAAAAATCGTTTATTGCAAAAAACTCTTTCCAAACGCAGCAGAGAAAATATTCTATTGGAGATTAATATTCGCAGAGTGGTGAATGAGTACCGGTGTTTGATTTATAATTGAATACAATCATACGTACTGTATGCCTTTATACATAGATTGATTGGAAATGGTGATGGTGAAATCCTTTGATAACATTTCATCGCATCAGACGATCATCTCCATTTGTAATATCCGGCTTGTTTATTGGAATTTGTTAATAATCTTACTATTTTATGACCCTTTTTTACATTATTATATAAGTGTGTTGTTGACCACCGAACATCACAAACATCACCAAACATCAGCTGTTTAATGCGAACTTGGAAAACTGATTGGATGCTTTAGAATATCGAAAACCTGGCTTTTTTACAAAATACTACCTCTGACAATAAAGTTCGGTGAATGAATTCAGAACGGCCGATCTGGCAACACCGGGGAAACAAAACACTGCACCTGCATAGAGGGAAATGTTGACCATCTCCCCCCACCGTAGTTCAGTTGAGCGTCATTTATGTTCTGTGTAAGACGTGCTTTTCGAAGTACTTGTTCAGTGTGTTGGTTCTTAACTGAGAACAGGAAAATGAACGAGTAGAAGATCAGTTTAATGCTTGATTTTAAGCTTTGCAAGACACCGAAAGAAATTCATGAGGGTTGGTGCAAATTAAGCATCCACCATACTCACCAGATCTCAATCCACCAGACTTCTTCCTATTTTGAACACTCAGACTCTAGTTGAAAGAGATTTCACCCTATTGCTGACATCCAACGAAACGTGACGAAGCTTTTGAACTCCATCTTAAAAGAAGACTTCTTGCGAATTTCACAGGACATGTATAGTAGATGTGAGCGATGCATAGTTATGGGAGATGACTATTTCGAAGAATGGTATGGTAACTTTTGTTAATATTTCATCTACATTAACGTTACAGGACAATCACCGAACTTTATTGTCAGAGGTAGTAAATGAATAAATATTTTTTTGACATTTTTCAATGTATTGATGTTTAATTTAATGATAAGCAAGATTCTTCGCACTAAAATAGCTTTTACGTGAGTTACCACTGCTAACGTATGTCTGATTAATAAATGTTTACGCTAAGAAAAATAAAACATTGTTAAGTTTCTGAGTCATCTATCGAATAGTCTGATTCAGCTGTGAATTCTTAATATTTGCCAATGTAACGATGCTTCTGGCTAATATAACGCGAAAGTTAAAAAAATGTCGTCCAACGAATGTGAATATAGAATATATCAGGCTTATTCAACAAAAGATAACTACATCGATGATTTCTTTTTTAATCAAATCTTAACATACGTTGACAACTATAATTAAGATTCTATACGTGATTAATTAAGAATAAGTGACTACGTAACCATAACAATTGTGCACCAATCTCTGAAGCCACATAATTAAAAACTAGCTGTTGGCGTCCACCATATAATACGCACCCATCATGGATATGTATAGTATAAAAAAGAAAAAAAGACGTGTAAATTATTTATAAAAGGCATTCCAATTCCAAAATAAAATTTAAATGTATATTTAAATATTTTTACAACATAGTAATGCTGTATTACGGAATTGTTGGTACTACTTGGTAATCTCATTGGTCCATTACGACAAATTATATAAATTGCCAATTTCAAGATGCCAATTACATGTATGGGATATTTTCAAATAATTTTACTCACAAAATTATACAAATTGCCATAATTTTTACTTTAAATTACGAAAAACCAAATAAATTATTAAAAGGTTAATAATAAATTAGTATTAATAACGTATTAGTATTAATTATATAAATTCTTACGTAGAATTAAAAATCATTTGATGACGCACCAAACACGTGTAACTTGTTTAGTATCAAGCGAAGGTGGCATTTACGATAAGGATGCATTGGCGTTTAATCTTATGGTTTGGCGATAGTTGTTTGGTCGATAGAATAATCAAGTAGTACCGAATAGCCTAAAAAGAAGATTCTTATATTTTAAAACTAATTATCCTATTATCTGTTTATTGCGTCAGATTAAACGTCTTTATCAATTAAAATACATATTTGAATTGAATTTAAAATTAAATAAAGGGTAATGAAAAATTGAAAAGTGTGAAAAATAAGATTACGAATATCTCTCCAAGTAATTATCCAATCAATTTATTTTTCATGCAAAAATTATGTTATTTATATTCACTCTTGAAAATAAACAATTTTGAAAAATTGTATATACCTTTCATCAGAACGAATATTTCGAGACACCGGAAAAAATTGCTCCGAATAATAGAGGATATTGCTATTCAATGGGCTTCCTCCTATTATTATACATTAAGTAGAAACCCAACTTTTCGCAATTTGTTCGCGAGATATAGCATTTACAGGCATACAGACATATTTACAGTGGGGATTAAAAGTTTCCGGCCAGCAAAAATTTTTCCGTTAATTTGTAAATGTAACCATATGAAGAGGAATCTGAAACCGATACTTATACATTATATTGACATATTAGTTAGGAACTTACTTATAGAAGAACATGTAAATATCAATAAATTTTATTGACAAAATTAAATATAAAAGAAAACGCATGTTCTCAAAAGTTTCCGGCCATTTATCATTCTTTAGTTTTTTTTCTATCCATAAAGTGTTTTTTGGTTGTGCTTATGAATGAATCAACGTGTATAGCATAGTTTGAATTCAAATTTGAAAAGTTCAACAATTATTGTTCATAAATGAGTGATTAATTTGTCGGTAAAAGGCCAATCTTCTCGAGATATTGCGGCTAAGTTATCGATCAGTTAAATCGACTGTAAACAATATTTACAAAATTATATAAAGATGGTTATGGCTTTCAGGACTTTCAGAGGTCCTGGAAACCCCGGAAAATTACTATTCCTGAGGACAGAATTATCAGGCCAAAAACCATTGATAATCCGTATGAAAATTCCGTTGCAATATACTGCGATTTACGGAATGAAAATATTGCTTAAATAAGTTAATCTACCGTGTTATGATGCTTATGTGATACAGAACTTTATGGAAGAGTCGGTGTTAAAAAATTTCAGGGGTAAAAAAAATACAGACATACCCTACTTTCATTTTCCAAGGAACACAAAGTATGGTCAAGTTAAAACTGGAAAAAAATTCTATTTTTCCATCAATCGAATTCGAAACAGTTTTGGAAGTGATGGCAGACACAATGTCCGATGACCTAACAACAAAAGATATGATTTAACCTATGTTATTCCTACAATGAAGAATGACGGAGGACACGTTATGCCGTGGGGAGTATTTTCCTCAAAAAGTGTCGGTCTGTTATTTGAAATCCACAGCCAGGTGAATGATACAATGTATAAGGATATTTTGCAAGACTATTTTCTGACTTATTAGAGAAAAACATTTGGTCATATCTATTTTTCTTAACATGATAACGACATAAATAATGTTTGCAAACCTCGATAAGCAATGGTTTTCGCACAAAAAATTTCGTTTTTGAAATGATCATCCCAAGCTCCCAGCATGAATCCAATAGATAATCTTTTAAAAGAAGTTGACAAAAGTCTGCGGAACTATAAATATTCCAACTTTGCCAAAATTGCAAGAAATGTGGGAAAAACGTACCATAGACGATCTTTAACCGTTGATTGTATGAATGTCAAGTTGCTGCGCTGCAGTACTTATTGCTGAAGCTAATACAATAGTAATACGATAAAATATTAATCGTAAATGTTGTTGATCACTGTAATTTTCTATTACAATACCACTTTTTTACAAACTTGTGAAGGTGGCCAGAAACTTTTGAGAGCATGCATCTTCCTTTATACTTAATTTTGTCAGTTAAATTTATTAACATTTACATGTTCTTCTTATAAGTAAGTTCCTAACTATTATGTCAATAAAATGTATAAATATCACTTTAAGATTCCTTTTCATATGGGTATATTTACAAATTAACTGAAAAATTTTTGCTGCCAGGAAACTTTTGACCGCCACTGTATACACAGACAGATGTATTGCATTTTTTTTTTCAAAAAATGCTTTTCTGAATTTCCAATATCTGAAACGCGTAAATCCGTCAGAATTTTTTTTTTCGTTTTTCAAACGACTGAAAGACGTACCCTATACTACGTATGATTGATAAGTAATGACATTTTATGCACTTACTGACATTTTATGAAGAAAGTAACCACCAAACCCACCAAAAAGTAACCACCAAAGTAACCACCAAAAGTTAGCACCAGCAAGTTTTTTGGTGCTATAATGGCAAGTGTACATGAAAAATTTGGCGAAAAGTTACTCTTGTGAATTGTATTTAATTATTGTATTTTTATATGTTTTTCTTCAAATTTCATAATTTGTATTTAAAATCAGTTTTATTGGCATTTTTATGTCCATATATTATATTAATTCTATTAAAAACAGATAATTACGTAAAACAAATCTATATAATTTTATATCTGAAGTGCGTTTTGTTTCTCTAATCAGTGTAATTCTTATTTTGAAGAATTTATATCGACAGAAATTAAATTAAATCTTTACGTAACATGGATCCAATCATTATAAACAACACTAAAATTACATTTCATGCAATCAGTTATCTGAAAACAATATTTAAATTTTTCTGTAATTATCTATATATTTAAAACACCTGGCTGTTTTTTTGGTCATCAGCTCTGAGCTTTCTACTGGCCCGATTTTGATAATTATTTTTTTAAATGAAAGCTATTTGTATGTAGATGTGCCCATTCTGGCTAATTTTTAATTTATTTCAATTTTTATATTTTATTTTTAATTTTAAAAGCTTTTTCATGACATTTCTTCAAAACAGTGGCAACAGGTTAAGCTTTTCTCAAAATTTATTTTGTTTCATTATTTTCCACCAATTAGGAGCTTGATCTCATCGGTGAATGTATAATCGCATTTCAAACAAACAAACAAAAAAAAGTTTTCGTTAAATTTAATCATAATAAAATGATTGCACATAGTTATTCCCTGCAATACACAGATTATTTACTGAGTAATATTATTTATTAAGTATTATGTAAGTAAAATAACAGAAGATAAACTTTAATAAAATATAATTCGCGTTTGTAATGACCGAAAGGTGGCTTTGTATAGACCTGATAATCGTTTATTTACGTTTGTTAAGCATTGTGTTGCTGTCATGTTATTTTGCCATGAGTAAGTCAAATGTACTTTTTTATATTATAGATCTAAACTTTGTGTATAAAATTTTGATTTTACATAATTTTAATACAAAGAACCCAACGCTGCATGCGTTATAGAACTGTTTATTTATTTATTTATTATAGAACTGTTTATTTATTCATCGGCCTTTTAAACACTGATTTCAGCGGAAGATGCTCACGGTATCAGTCCTATTTCGTTTCAGACTTTGTCCCCGAGAGGGTGTCTATTTCATTTCAAACGCGAATATCTAAAGTGAAATTTTGTCAATGGAGAAAATGTCGACATACAGAAACCAGATAAATTTATTCCATGAATATAATATACATTGTTATAGCTGTGTGAATGATGATGTCATATTCACTAATTCCTGAATCTAAATAAAGTGAACTTCTATTAATTTAAAGGTCCATGGTGTGCACAAATGAATATATTTCTATAAACTGCGCCATTTCTATTTAATTATCATGAATATTTTATGAAACTAAAGAATTATTAAATAACTGCATAAATTACGTTTTTATTTCGGAAAAGAAGAGTGTTTCTGAAGGTGTAAATGATGTCATATTAGAAAAAAAATTAAACCTGTGACATGCGGGTATTACTATATTTCTATCTTACATAATATCAAAAATAATTAAAATCATTTCATTGTATTAAGTTATTGTTTAAAAAAAATTGCATTTCAGCAACAAATACAAAAACTTTATTCTTTTTAATAACAGAGATATCGTTTTTTTTTCTTTCTTTTCTTTTTTTTTTTTTTTTTTCGTTGTCATAACAATAAAATTTATTTTTACAAGTTCATGGAGGATACAAACCAATAAATAAATTACATTTATTGCAAGTGCTGTAAATATGTAGTGGGTTGGTAAGGCAGTTTGGTAAGTCCCGTTTCTATTAAAATTTTTCTATTCCCTTAAAAAGATAAGGTGTGAAGATAATAAAAAAATAGGACAAATGCGCATTTCATAAGATAAATTTTGGGTGAATTCCATTCTATTATAAGAAGAAGAGTTTGTCGGTTTAATGAGAAAGGACAACTCATCAATTTTGAAACGCTTCAAAATAAGAGCTCAGAAAAAATTGTTAAAAAAATTTCATTTGATTTCCTCTTTGAATGCGAAATCCACAGTACTACGGTGCGATTCCTTTTTAGCAAAATCTGTCAATGATTTTTTTTTACTAATTATGTCCGAAAATCTATTTTTCTCACATTTACAAGACTCGAAACACTGTAAAAAATGTCAGATGATTCTGAATGTATAAAAATGTATTGTAATCAAAAACGAAAATATGCACTAACCTCTTCTAACTCCCCCAAGGTTTCGAAAACCATTCCTTTGCCTTTAAAAATCCCATAAAACTATTTGTTTTCGAAATTTAAAGAAAAATTTATAAAAATTAATTTTTATTAGCTGTCCGTCCTTTTCGGAAACTTTTCTAAAAGGCTTTTACAGTACAATAATCACTTTTCTCAAATCAAAATATCACTTTTTCGGATTCTATGAACTTTCAAGTAAACATTTTCAGCTGCATAACTGATTTTGTGCATGCAATTGTAGCAAAATAATGTTAATTTTCATATTAATGTTAATACTGTTAATATTGTATGTTTGTATTTAAACATGTTCTATGAATATCAAAATATTTTCGCATAAATTGGTATCATCCAAAAAGTTATATTTGATTTGAGAAAAGTGATTATTGAACTGTAAAAGCTACTTAGAAACGTTTCCGAAAGGGACGGAAAGCTAATAAAAATTATTTTTTTAAATTACTTTTTAAATTTCGAAATCAAATAGTTTTCTGGGATTTTTAAAGGTAATGGAATAGTTTTCGAAACCTTAGGTGAATTAGAAGAGCTTATTGTATATTTTCGTTTTTGATTACAGTACATTTTTATGTATTCAGAAACATCCGACATTTTTACAGTGAAAGGAAAAAAAATTAAATCATACTTATGAAATAAAATTACATTTTGCCTTTTATTTTCAAAATACGAATAAAAAAATGCATATTATTGTAAATTTTAATACCGTGTTGAGCAGGAAAAAATAGTTAAAGTGTTTAAAAATTGGCGACTTGTCGCTGAATGGATAAAATAAAAAAAAAATCTGATTTTTTTTTATAGGGAATGTAAGGAAAACATCTAATGCATGTTTTATATAATATATTTTTTTCATAAAAATGCAATACAGTAAAAATCAAAAACCTTATTTTTATAACATAAAAGTATCATTAGAGGAAAACAGTACTTGAATTATATATTTGCGAAATTTTTAGAAAGCGAATTAAATTTTACCACCTTTCAAAATGCAAATTAACTTTTAAAATCTGAAAAAGTACAATTATAATTTCACCTATCTAAAAAAATGTGACAAATGCTTAGTTGATTTTTAAATAATTGAATTATCTTTTGGCTAACAAAGCACCTTAAAATTCATTATCCATAAGAAAATAAAATGGACAGTATTTACTATTTTATAATACACAGTGAAAATATCCGTTGGAAATATCCGTCTTCAGTTTTAAGAGATTATTTCAGCTTAGATCAATCGGATTATAAAAGTTTAAAACGATGAAGAATCTTAGCAGCAAAAACCTTTTCTTCTAGAAAGGGTGTTATTTTTTTTTATTATTAATTGAAAATAGAAATATATCTGAGAGAAAGAAAAACCAGGATTTTCTCGAAAAATCTTAATTTATAAATAAGAAAATATAAGTAATATCACATATTCTTTACCAAATATTTTATATATTATTTATTCCTAAAGTAAAAATACTGTCTCGAAGCAAAGATGAAAAATGCAAAGAAAAAAAAAGTGATGGATTCATTTTTTTTTCATAGTTATTGATTGTTTTTTAATAAATTGTGATTGATTCATTTATAAAAGCTTAATATTTTCATTCTGTTTATATATATATATATATGTATGTATATGAAAATAAAAGTTTATAACATTGATAGATCATGGAAATAAGCATATAAAATTCCATAAACCTATTGCTTTGGGAAACAAACAATCAGGCATGAATGTTAAATCTGAAAAATGAGAGTACATGAAAAATTAAAATCATCAATAAAAGTTTCAAAAATTGAATACGAGAATTTAAATTCATTAAAATATTTTACTTACCTTAAACTTCTATCATAATAATAAATCATTGATAGTATGTTCATAATACGTTTCATTTCTGAAAAAGGATAATTGTGACACCAACACGCGATCGTGCTTTTAATAACGGAAAAGAAAAAAATATTTTAATTATACAGAAGCTGAAAACAAGTACATATTCTGTGATTATTCTTTCGGAAATCATTCATCTATAAACTGAAGATTGTTTTTCACGATAGATAAATAAAGTAGAAGAGCCTGATAACAGTGACGGATTTCGGTATAAAAAATGCAGCAAGACGTAAATAGGTTCTACATGCTTCATTTCTAAAAAAAGGTATCGCAATTAGTAAAATGTAAATTGACTTTTAAAAATATTGAATTAGAAAAGACATTTATAATCGCATAAATAGTGTTTCACCTATTTGAAAAAAAGTGTTACAAATATTTAATTGATTTTAAAATAGTTAAATTATCTTTTCTATAACACAGAATTTTTAAATGTACCATCCATATAAAAGAACAGTGTACAGTATCTACTACTTTACAAAATACAATGATGGATCTGTTGGGAAATATCCGTAGTGCGTTTCAAGACTCTTTTTTCTGGTTAGATCGATCGGGTAATAAAAGTTTTAAACAATGAAGAATCGTAGTAGCAAACAGACTGGTTCCTGAAAAGATGCTATTTATTTTTACTTCCAACAACAATTGAGAAAAGAAACAGATTTAAGAAATAACTAGTCGTTGGGGGCCACCGTAATACTCTCTTAAAACGAAAAAGCTGAATTAAATCAAGTTGAGCTGAAATCCACTCTTTTCCCATGTTGAAAGGAACCTTCTCAAGAAGAGCTGAAACAACTCAAGTGAATGAGCTGTTTTTAATCAACTCATGATTGAGTGATCTCTATTTTACTCATACTTGAGTGAAATCAAATCAATAAAGGTTAAATCCAGTAGTACTTGAGTGATTTGTAATCAAGTCATACTTGAGTGAAATGAAGTCATTTAAGACTGGATCTCGTAGCACTTGAGCGATTTGTAACCAAATCATACTTGAGTGAAATGAAGTCTTTAGGATTAAATCGAGTAGCACTTGAGTTAGCTGCAGCCAACTCGTATTTGAGTGAAGTGAAATCAACTCATTTAAGAGTTAATCCAAAACTCCTTGAATTTGTAGAATTGAATAAATTCACTCTGAAGAAAAGCAAAATTGCTTAAAATTACAAAAATTTTCAAGCGATTTCTAAATCGTCTAAATAAAATCACATCATTTAAAACTAAATTCAGTAATCCTCGATTAATTTTTATCAATGAAATTCAATATAACATGGAATTATTGCCACATTTTAAAGTGTTGCAATTAAATTCTCATTTCGGATTTAAATTTCTGTTTATTGGCATTACAAGGGTATATATATATATATATATAAAGAGAGAGAGAGAGAGAGAGAGATTGGAAAACTGTAACATGGATTCTCCAATATTTCTTCCAAGTCTTTTATTAACAAGACTTAAAACATTCTAATTTATATGACTGAAAGTTCTCTAATGAATCATAAAAACATTTTTTTTTATTTCTAATTCAATGAAACTGTTTCCTATGTCAATTTAGGGGAAAAGGCAATTGAATCGTTATACAAAATTAAATAGAGCTTACATGAATTTTTTATTATTCTGTCAAATCAGAAATTTTTAACATCAGTATTTTCTTTTGTTAAATTTAAAAGTACATATATTCATTAAATTGAAAATACTGGTGATCTCAAAATTGCAAATTTGAAAACACTTATTCATGCAAACTGCCTAAATTTGCATAACTGTACAACAGCACCCGAACAACATTAAACAGAATATCAGCTTCTGATGCTGTGGTGCTAATGGGATTTTTCCTTTCTTTTCTTGGGCAATTTCAAGTTTACATATTTTCTAATGATACTTATAGCTTCAGATATGCTTATATACAATTTTAATTTTTTCATTAGCTTTTGATTTAATTGCAAATAACAATTATTTTTTTATTAAAAATTTACGATTTCAATCAAATAAACCAATCTTAGGCATCTTACTAAAAAAATATTGAAAAAATAAACTTGATATCCGCCCAACGACTCAACTTCAGCACCACAATGTTAGAAGCTGATTGTTCCCCTTAAGAGTTTAGATAATCCTATGCAGAAGTTATTTTCAAATATCTTGTTTGGATTTTAAAATTTTTACCTTTTTTTGGGGGGGGGCATAGAATATTTGAGGATGATCTGCAAGTGGGTTAGTTTTTACTTTTGCAATTTTGGTTAGTTTTTTTTTTTAATTATTAATAGGAGTTTTAGAACCAGTTTTGAAAAAGAAAGTATTAAAAAACATAAAACCTAACTTTAAAAAAGTATTCCCCCCCCCCCCCACACACACGGCCAGTGCAGGGTTTAAATAAATGAAATTGGAAATATTTTAAATGGATAAACATCAACCCATGATACCTTGTTGTAATTATTCCTCGATTTAAATCTCAATCAAAATCTTATATTTCTTAAACTGACTAAATTAAAAAAAAAATATTTTAATTCTTTAGTTTGAAATCTGAAATGGCTTTGAAATCTTAGATAAAATAATTGTTACCCATAGCATTTATATAAGCACATTGCAATTGGGAAATGTGGAGGAATGCCATTAAAAAACTTGTATAGCTAAAATTTGGATTATGGACAATTATTTTATTGTATGAAGAACCTTCAACTAAATATTGTAGTACAAAAGTTAAATGCAGAAATAACTGAGAAATGGATTTATTGACCATGTGCAATTGTTCTTTATATCATTTAAAACATTTGTTAAAACTTGAATTTATATTCAAGAATAACTTATTTCTTCTTAATTAATCTTTTAATTTTTTATTTTATTCAATATTTCTTAAATCAACTAACTTTTAAATAAATATAAAAGCATAAGACTGCAGCATTTTATGTCAAAAGTTAGAGCCAAATGTGCAATTTAGAATGTTGCAAGAAAGAAAAAAAAAACTAATTTTATTTAACAACAAAAACATTTTATTTAGCAAGAACAAAATAAACCTAACATTAATTGATAACAATTCTTTCCAACATCAGATAAACAAGTTTCAATAATATCTTTAACAGGACCTTTATAAATATAACAGTCCATTTGCATTAAACATTAAATACATAAAGAGCATATTGTAATCTGTCCACTGGTTTGTCCAACTTTTAAAATCTTAGGCAAGACGCTTTCTTGAAGATCCTTGAGATTAAATAAGATTGTTGAATTTGACTCCACACAGTAGAATTTTACTGCTCCATGAAATCATCTTCCTGTGTTAAAAGAAAATATTGAAATTAAGTTAAATAGCAATAAATATAATGTTAAGGAATGATTATGAACATATTAAAATATTTTGCAGTTTTCAGATTAAATGTTTTATAAAATTTCCCATCCATAGTCTAAACAAAAAATAAACCATACACTAAAAATTTTAGCTTTATAAATATTGCACTACTGAAAATTCAGCCAATCATGAATAAAATGGAAATTGAATAAATTAAACCTGTGCGATTACACTTATCTGCTTGTTTAAATCATGGCGTAACTTCTGATACAATCTTAAAATAAAACACCATTTTAAAAACAAATTTAAAATGAAAGTTCTTAAAGCAACATTATAAAATGTTGTTGAAAATTCACCTTTGTTGCTACTTTCAAAATGTATCAGCGTTGGCAAATACCCAACCAATACAGGTTTTTGTGGATTTTTAGTTGTTTTTCTATATATTTGCATATTTATATAATACAAGATAGAACCTACGACAATTAGACCAGGGTTGGCACGGTTTAAACCAATTGTTTTTAACTATGGTTTAAACAACTGTTTACTCCTTTTGGTTTAAACAACGGTTTAGTTTAAACCAACTGGTTTTTTTCTAAAAAAAGAAAATTGTTTTTTTTTTCAGAAGAAATCTAATGACATTTTCTCTTTTTCTTAATAATTTATGTATGTCGATTATTG
This sequence comes from Maratus speculifer, assembly GCA_964019185.1. Taxonomy (NCBI): domain Eukaryota; kingdom Metazoa; phylum Arthropoda; class Arachnida; order Araneae; family Salticidae; genus Maratus; species Maratus speculifer. The sequence continues at coordinate 248,593,112 of OZ025295.1, read as the reverse complement.
AATATAAATAACTTCTATTTTTAACACTTTATATCAGCAATAAGCATTGGATGTAGCAGGTTTAGATCATTTTTAGGTATAGGATTAAAATCAGTCTGCATTGGTGAATATATTTATTTCTCTTTAGAAAAAGCTTCGAACATGTGAATTGATCTAATATAAAATAGATTAAAAGTATTCAATATTCAGTAGAAAAATCTTAATTTTTTGAAAACTGCAGATTATTTAACGCAATAACATAACACAATCCATAAGATTTCAAACTGTAAAGGAAATACCCAATCTTAATTGGGGAGGTTATCTTAAGCATTAAAATCAAAATATGAAGTCGAATAAGAGAGTTTTCAAAGATTGGATGCTACTTATAGCATTTTAATAATAGTGATTTTTTCCCCCTTGTTAGTTATCTACTAAATCTATGACCAAAAATGTTGACTTCAAATTGTCATTCAAGAAACAAAATCTCAAGAAGTATTTGAAATTTATTATTTGGATAGCTATGGAGAAGAATATTTTATTTATCAGACTACTTTCAGTTTACATTAAATACATAAAGAGCATATTGTAATCTGTAATTAAAAGATTAGTTATAAAGATTTTCAGAGTATCAATTCTTCACTGTATACAGCACTTTATTCTTAGAACATAAGACAGTTTGCTAATACTGTTTAAATTAAATTTAAATTTCTTTTATTTTTTACATAAATTTATTGTAAATATTTAATTTAAATCATTTTAAAATGAAGTTACAGTTTATAATCCAATGTCTATTTTTATCAATAAATATGCATGTATATGTAATGGTGATTTTGAATATAGAGACACATAACTCATTGATCTTTAAGATTTTAGTCAAGCTGTAAAAGAAATTCTTCTTGATTATGAAAATTACCCGGGTGCAGGGGCCTCGCTAAGGGGGGGGGCAGGGGGGAGCCTCCCCCCCAAACATTCGTAAATGCTGTTACACTTGGCAAATTTAATTAAAATTTTAATAAAAATTGTAGTACATTTTCTATTTTTGATAGAATTTGCAAAAGTTACAAGTCTAATTGGAAATATTATTAAACTTTTTACAAATAAGAACTGTATTACATTTTCTAAGTGTGGTAACTTGGCAAAATTATAAAACGAGTTGGCAAATATGAAAATTTGACTTGGCAATTTAAGGTCTTCTCCCCCACCAATTAAAAGTCTTAGCGATTGCCCTGCCCGGGTGTCATCCTCTAAAGGGTGACACCAAATCTTTATTTGCAAATAAAAAATACAATTTTATAAGATTTTGGAGTCTAATTATGAAATAAAATGAGATTTTTAGCTCACGATGCAATACAGCTAGTTTTTTTTTTTTTTTTTTTTTCTTTGCTAAAGTGAAGTTTTATACAGAATGGTGTGTCTAAATAAGTTATGCACCAGGGAACAAAAACCAACCGATTCAACGAGTGGGTAACAAAAGTAAACTTTAAAAGAAAGAATTTTCTTCTACGTATAGACACGGCATTGACTTATGCAGACTATGGGTCGAGTGATGATTCACTGCTGCGGTTTTTTTATGCAGAAGGACAAAAGGTAAATAAGGAATGGTAATGTTATTTTTTATAAGAATGTAGAATTGAGATTGAAAAAATATGACATATTGGAAAGGAGGAGGAAGAGGCGGGGGGGCTTGACACCTTTTACATCTGTCCCGGGATGTCACCCATCCTAGCTACACCACTGCACACCCACTTCATCTCTGACAAGTAAATGAATTTTCCTGCCTGAGAAAACCGTACCAAACACAAACCATAAAATATTACTTGAAAAAATAATTATAAGAAAATATTGCATTAATCCTTACTATCTGTTAAATAAATTATCGGAAATAAAATACGCAATTTTATAGTTTTAGTTTACATACTACATACTTTTTTATAAAATAGTAATTTTCCATTTTATTATGCCAAATATTTTGTATAACTGCAAAGGAAGTTTGGTTAATTTAAATTCTAGTAGGAGTGTGTGTGTGAAGAGGGGGGGGGATGGTTAAAAGTATTTTATAGAATTTTATGTAGCAGGCTACTGATGACTATTTCTGACCAGTAAACTTTCATGCGTACTGGTCTTTGGGACCAGTAACTTTTTTAAAAATCAATTCTACCACTGGGCTATGCATAAAAAATGTTAAGGGAAAGGGAAAGCAATGATATTACAAGGCATTTTCTAAAGAGAAAGAGGATTTGCTTTTTGGTTATCGTTGCATAATATTTAGGAAATAATACTTGCATTTACCAGTATAGAAAGACAAACTTTTGTCCACTGTTTTCGTTTTATTTATAAATTTTCATTTAGATTTAAAGCTACCTGGGAAGCAGGCACAAGAAAACTATTATTTCTGCATGCATTATGTAACAACTTATAAATATTAAGCAGATTATTATAATACAGACCATGCATGCAATAATTTTGTCCAATAATAGTATGAAACTTTGCCAAACAAAACAGTAACACAAGTTCAACATTAAGAATGAAAAAAAAAATCTTGGAAAATGTGTTCAAAAACTACATATTATGCCATATATGTAGCCTCTCTATATAAATATATATGTAATCCGGAGCACGTTTTTACTAAGACACTGCAAACAAGAAGTAAATACAATATTTTGATAAATTTCTATGAATAAAGATATAATAATTACAAAACTTTAATACAAGGCAATTAAATAACGAGATATTTACATTGCATTAACAATTTTTACTCTGATTAAATATACTAATTTATTTTATTAAAGCACGAAAGTTTTGTAGCAGCACTGTAACACCAATTATTAATATAGAAATGCATTAAACACATCCTCAATATTACCGCGTGACACGACATTTTAATTTCAAGGTATGATACTGTTATGAATTTTAGTCTGTTAAAAAGAGAAGGGAAATTTATTAAAAGAAAGCATAATTAAAGTAAAATACTTATATAAAACTTACTTACTTCGTAAAAAAGGCATTTTCAGCAAATTGTTTAGCGAACGGCGGAAGAAGTCTTCATCTTATCTTGCAAGGTCACGTGACGAGTCAGCGGCGAAAATCAGCGCAGGAAAAGAGCTGTTTCATTATTGAGTTGAGTTGTTTATTTTTAAAGCTGTATGAGTGGATTAGAAAGAGAAAAAGTCAAACCAAGATGACTGAATCGGTTAAAAATCAACTCATTCACGATCCAATAAATTAGAACTCTTTCTTGAGCAGCCAAATCCACTCTTTCGTTTTAAGAGAGTACTTACCCATCATGGATATGTATATGAACATAAAACATGTGAAACTATTTATACAATGCATTGCAATTCATAAACAAAATTTAAATATTGTTAATATACATTGTAGTGCTATATTAAAGAACTGCTGATGTATCAATTTCGACAAATTATATAAAACGCCAAACTACTCAAGTAGTACCAAACTACGTAAAAGAAACATCCTTATAACTCCAAAAATAATAATTCTATTAACTAACAATTAACTGCGTCGAATTAAGCGTCTCATTTCCAATTAAAATATACTTCTGAATTGAAATTTGAATGAAATACAGGGTCATGAAAAATCGAAGAATGCGGAATACAGGATTACAAATATCTCGGCAACTAATAATCCGATCGACTTCGTTCTGTATGCAAAATGTGTGTTATTTTATTGCCTTTTACGTCCATTCCTTAAAACAAAAAAAATTCGAAATTTTTTATATACCTTTCATCAGAACGAATTTTTCGAGAGTCCGAAAAAAATAGTTCCGGATAATCGAGGTTGCTGATATTAAATAGGGTTCGTCCCATTCTTACATACTAACTACATACTAAATTTCAAGACTCTATCTCAATTCGTTCGGGAGATAGAGCGTTTACAGACAGACAGACGGACGGCAAATTTTTTTTTCTAAAAATATGTTTTTCGGAATCTCCACTATCTAAAACGTGTAAATCCGTCAAAAAAAAATTTTCGATTTTCAAAACGATTGCAAGACTTACCCTATACTACGTATGATGGGTAAGTAAAAAACGGCAGGACTATCTCGAAAAAACTTTTTTTTATATAAAAATAAGAAAATATAAGTAATATGACGGTATCATGTAATGTTTTATTCATAAGTAAAATTGCTGTGTAGAAGCGAAGTTGAGAAACATAAAAAAATGATGGATTAGTTTTTAGTGTTGTAATTCATTTTTATATATATAAATAGTGACTGATTCCTTTTAAAGAATGAATATTAAGATCCAGATTTTCGTTTTGTTTAGATGTATATGGTAATAAAATTTTATTGATTGACAAATCATGGCAATAAAAAGGCAATATGAACCTGTATATAAACTTATTGCATTAAGAAAGAAAAAAAAAACAGATCACACATTAGAGTAAAAAAAAATATCTCTGAATAGTGTCAGTATACAAAATAGAATCTAAGAGAAAAATATAATTTTATATAAAAATAAAGAAAAATACAATTTCATTAATTAATAATCAAAGCTTTAGTAAATCAATTAAAATTCACTAAAATATTACCTCAAACGTCTGTTACTATAATAAATCATTGATAATAGATTAAATGTATGCACGATTTTTAAGAAGGAAAATCGTGAAAACAACACGCGATCGGGCTTTTACTAATAAAGAAGTAAAAAAAGCAATATATATTTGCATTTTCAACACAATCAAACTGATTGTTAAAGTTATCATGCCTAAATCACAGACCAGATGTTTTGACGTACAAGGTTATCTGAGCGAAAAATGCTCACTGGCTGACGTGTCCAGTTAGCTTAAACGGTAAAGCATTGACCTTGTAAGCCAAGGAGCTGGGTTCGACTACCGGCCTGGGAAATTTTTCGCTCAGTAAAAAATATTTAATTCATACAATATATAATGTCCTGTGATTATTCTTTTGTAAATAATTCAAATATTAATTGAATATTATTTCTTTCGATAAACGAATAAAGTAGAGGAGGCTCATAACACTGACGGAATATGGCATTAAAAGTACGGCACGTCTTAAATATGTTCGATAAATGTTTCTTCTAAAAAAAGGCCCCACCAGTGGCCGAGAGGTACAGACCTCTCAACTGGTAGACGGCAGGTGCTGGGTTCGAACCCAATCGCGGCTGTCGGCCTAACCGTTCGGAGTTTTCGTGGTTTTCTTCGAACCTAGCGTAAATACGGGTTAGGTTCCCTTAGAAAGACCCCCACGAAGGGCACTCCCCCCGGTCCTATATCCCTAGCGCAGATAATCGGACGACAAAAATAAACCAAACCAATCTTCTAAAAAAAGCAATTAGTAAAATGTAAATTAACTTTAAAAATTCTCAATTAGAGAAGATATTTATGATCTCTTAAATAGTTTTTTACCAATCTAAAAAAGTTTTACAAATGATTAGTTGATTTTAAAATAGTAGAAATATCTTCTGCTTACTATAACATCTTAAGGCCCCTGTCCTCGCTCGAGGAAACGCTCGCGAGCTAATGCTATTCCTATGGGGAAGCATTTTTCTAATAACTCTTTCGCATTTTGACATTTTGAATGATTTTTTTTGCATTGGATAGCTGAGGTGCATGCCAACAGCGCAACTTTTTTACTTTTTCGATTTTGGTTGCAGATATTTTTTACAAAGTTGGTTTCACTTTTAAAACCGGTTTCGAAACTGAAAGTGCTTTTTAAAAAATATATCTGCAACCAAAATAGAGAAAGTAAAAAAAGTGCGCTGTCGGCATGCACCTCAGCTATCCAATGCAAAAAAAAAAAAAAATTAAAAAATGTCAAAATGCGAAAGGGTTATCAGAAAAATGCTTCCCCATAAGAATAGCATTAGCTCCCGATGGTTTGCTCGAGCGAGGACTGGGGCCTTAAAATATGCCAACCGTGTAAAAGAACTATATAAATGTTTATATTTTACAGTATACGTGTTTATACACATTTATAATTTTATAAAATGCAATTATTGATCTGTTGGGAAATATCCATCGTGAAGTTTAAGATATTTTTTCCACTTATATAAGATTGGGTAATAAAAGTTTTGAACAAGGATTATTTCAGAAAAAACTTTGGATCCTAAAAAGATGTTATTAATTTTTACTTCGAAAAACAATCGAGAATAGAAATAGATCAAAGAAAAAATACACCAGGACCACCTGAAAAAAAATCTTATATAAATAAGAAAGTTTTTATTAATAAGTGAGAAAACATAAATAATATCATTTTAACACATATTATTTATTTCGAAAGTATTATTGCTGTTTCGAAGCGAACATAAGAAAGAAAAATAAAGGACGAATTTGTTTCTGTTCGTCGTAGATTGTTTTTTATAAATAGTGATTAATTCATTTTAAAGAATGAATTCAAAATCTCAAGATTTTCATTTTCTTTAGATGTATATGGTAATAAAGTTTATAACACTACTACATCATGGCAATAAACACACCAAAATCCATAAACCTATTGCTTTGAAAAACAACAAATCAGGCATCAAAGTCAAAAAAAGTCTGAAAAATGACAGAAAATACAGTCTCAGACAAAAATATAATTTTATATAAAAATTAACAAAAATAAAATTTCATCAATTAATATTCAAAATTTGAATACTTGAAGTTCCGTTCATTAAAATATTTACTCCAAGCTACCTCATAAGTACCACAAACGTCTTATACAATAATAAATCTTTGATATTACATTAAATATATATTTGATATTTAGGAAGAAAAATCTTGACAATAACATTTGATCATGATTTTGGTGTTAGAAAAAAATATGTATTATTCACACAGAAATTGAGAACAAGTAATATTATATACATTGTCACTATTCTCACGGAAATCAGTCATCTATAAATTGAAGGGTTTTTTTTCAATAGATGAATAAAGAAAAGGAGGCTGATAGCATTGATGAATTACGGTATTAAAAATTTAGCACGACTTTATATATGTTGGATGAATTTTTCTTCTTAAAAAGAGGAACATCGTAATTGATAAAATGCAAATTAAGTATTAAAAACGCTAAATTAGAAAGTATATTTTTAATCTCATTCATACCTTTTCATCTATCTGAAAAACTGTGTTACAAATGTAAAATAGATTTTTAAATAGTTCAATGACCTTTTGCCTAGTATAGAGCCTTAAAATATACCATGCATGTATAACGCATTGTATAGTGTTTGATATTTTATAAAATGCAATGATTGATGTATTGGGAAATATCCTTCGTAAATTTCAAGAGTTTCATTCCGCTCAGATCGATAGTGTAATAAAAGTTTTAAACATTGATGAATCGTAGCAGCAAAAATACTGCTTCCTGAAAAGATGTTATTTATTTTTAGTTCGAACAACAATTGAGAGTAGAAAATAATTTTTGAAAAAAATACACCAGGACTGTCTGGCGGAAACCTTTTTTTTTTATAAATAAAAAAAATTAAATGATATCACGTTTTATACATTGGTTTAGCCGAGTGTAAATCTGCCGGCTCAAAGGGAGGATGAAAAATATGAAAAAAATATGAATTGGTATGATTGATTTTTATACAAATAGTGATTGATTCCCTTTAAAGAATGAACTTAAAAGTTCTAGATTTTCATTTTGTTTAGATGTTTATGGTAATAAAATTTCTAAAAATACTGTTCATGCCAATAAACATACAAAATTCTGTAAACATATTGCTTTCAAAAGCAACTAATCAGGAATCAAAGTAAAAAAGAAAAAAATATCTCTCTGAAAGTGACAGTACAGTAAATAGAGTCTCATACTATATAATTTTAATTAAAAATTAAGAAATCTCTATATAATTTTAATTAAAAATTAAGAAAAATAAACTTTTATGAATTAAGGTTCAAAATTTAAATATGGGAATTTAAACATATTAAAATATTTTACTTACGTAAACTTCTATTGCAATAACAAATCATTGATAATACATTAAATATATGTTCGATTTTTAAGAAGCATAATTGTAACAGCACGCGATTGTACTTTTTGTAAAAGAAAGGTAAAAATAAAAAAATGCATTATATAAACAGAAGGTGAAAACAAATAATATATATCGTACGATTATTCTCTCGGAAATAATTTATCTGTAAATTGAAGATTATTTTTCTTGGAAAGAAGAATAAAATAGAAAGGATAATAACATTTATAGACTAATGTATTAAAAATGCAGCAAGACTTAAATATGTTCAATAAATTTTATTTCTGAAAGAAAAGAAGAGACATTATGATTAGCAAAATGTAAATTAAATTTTAAATATGTTGAATTAGGAAGTATACCTATAATCTCGAAAATAGCTTGTCATCTATCTGAATAAATATATTACAAATGTTTTAGTTGATTTTTAAATAGTTGAATTATCATTTGCTTAATATAGTACCTTAAAATATACCATCCATGCAAAAGAACAGTGTGCAGTGTTTACCTTTTTATACAATACAACGATTAGTATGTTTGAAAATATTAATTTTGAAATTTAAGATTTCCTTTCCGCTTAGATAGGTCGGGTTTTAAACAATGAAGAATCGTAGCTGCTAAAAATACTGGTTCCTGAAAGACATTATTTATTTTTACTTCGAACAAAAATTGAGAATAAAAAAATCTAAGAAAAAAGTACACCAGGACCATTTGAAAGATATTTCTTTTATAAGTATAGAAATATAAGTAATAACAGGATTGTAAACGATAGCATGAAGTAATCACACAACTCTTTCTTTTAATGGGCTGTACACAAGTTATACAATACCACGATTAGTATGTTTGAAAATACTCATTTTGAAATTTAAGATTTTCTTTCCGCTTAAATAGATGGGGTTTAAAACAATGAAGAATCATAGCTTCTAAAAACATTGGTTCCTGAAAGACGTTATTTATTGTTACTTCGAACAAAAATTAAGAATAAAAAATCTAAGAAAAAAGTACACCAGGGCCATTTGAAAGATATTTCTTTTATAAGTAAAGAAATATAAGTAATAACACGATTGTCGACGATAGCATGAAGTAACACACAACTCTTTCTTTTAATGGGCTGTACACAAGTAAATATTCATTTATTCTCGTAATACAACTGAAACTCATAATGCGAAATCATATTGCCACTTTTCAAAACAAAACACAACTTTGTTTTAAATTCTCGAACCCACACTGTTCTTTTTTTTTACAGATGACGCTCTAATCTAGCACCTGTCATTAGGTACGGAACAACGTTATAATACATTGTTTTATCCAAAAGGAAAATTACTCTCTCAAAGCAAATGTGAAAAACACACATACAAAAAAAGATTTGATAAGTTTTCATTCGTAATTAATTGCTTTTATAAAAAGTGAATCATTCATATAAAAAATGAGAATAAATGTATCAAATTTTCATATTCTTGAGATGTATATGGCAATGAAAGTTTATAGAGCTGACAGATCATGGCATTAAACAAGCAAAGTTTCGTAAACCTACTGCTTTGAAAAAAATCTGACCAGGCATTAGAGTGATAGAAAAAAAAATGATTGTATAAGAAGTAGAGTCTCACAGGCAAATATAATAATATATAAAAATAAAGAAAAATACAATTTCATTAATTAAGGTTCAAAGTTTTAAATACGTGAATTAAAATTCATTAAAATATTACCTCAAACTTCTGTTACAAAAATAAATCATTTATAATAGATTAAATATATGTTCGACTTTTAAGTTTGAAAATCGTAAAAAAAAAATGCGATTGTGCTTTTAGTAGTAGAAAATAAATGTAATTATCATATATCCTGTGATTATTATCTCGGAAATCATTCATCTGTAAATGGAAGATTTATTTTTTTGATAGATGAATAAAATATAGAAGGCTGATAACGCTGATGGATTATGGTATTAAAAATTCAGCACGACTTAAATAGACTCAATAAATATCATCTCTGAATAAAAAAACGAAATTAGTAAAATGTAAATTAACTTTTAAAAATACTGATTTAAAGAGCATATTTATAATCTCATAAATAGTTTTTCACCTATCTAAAAAAAGTATTTCATATCTATATAAAGATGTTATTTTTTTACTTCTACAAACAAATAAGAATAGAAATAGATGAAAGAAAGAAATACACTATTACCATCTGGACTTTTTTATATGAATAATAAAATGTAAGCAATATCACATTATCATATATATTTTATCCGAAATTTAAAAATTATATCTCAAAGTGAAGATGAGAAACGTTAAAAAATGATAGATTAGTTTTTATTCGCAATTGATTGTTTTTTCTAAATAGTGATTGATTCATTTTAAAGAATAGTATAAACGATCCAGATTTACATTTTCTTTACTTATGTTTGATAATAAAAGTTTATAACATTTACAGATTATAGCAATAAACATGCAAAATCCCATAAACCTATTAAACAAATCTCTGTTTGAAAAAAATGTTAGCACAAAATATAGACTTTCAGAGGAAAATATATTTTTATAGAAAAATTAAGAAAAATAAAATTTATAAATAAATATAAAATATATGACGGAATAAAATTTCGCCTTGCTTTTAACATAATATGTATAATATGAACTTTAAAATGTTCAGGCTTACTTAAAAGGCGATTAAATAATCTACTATACATGTTAAAAGTTAATTTTATATAAAAGAAAACATCTTAGTATTTTCATATCTTTTCCAAACAGGTTCTTCCTAAGAGAATATTTTCTTTTATAAATACAAACATAAGATTTTGTTTTAAAAAATGAACGAGACTCGTGGCTTGAAATCCTGACAATTTGAGAAAATGGAGTATTAAAATTTTATTGTAAACAATCAACTATTTCTTTTTGCCGTTTACCTAAAACATTATTAACTCAATCTTCAAGCCACGAGTCTCGTTCATTTTTTCAAACAAAATCTTATATTTGTATTTATAAAAGAAAATATTCTCTGAGGAAGAATCTGTTTGGAAAAGGTTTGAAAGTACTAAGATTTTTTAAAAAAATAAAAATAACTTTTAACATCTATAGTTGATTATTTAATCGAAATTTAAGTAAGCCTGAACATTTTAAAGTTTATATTATACATTTTAAATACAATTTAATTAATTAAAGTTCAAATTTTGAATACGTCAGTTTACATAAGAGTTAAGAAGAGAAAAGAAATGAAATGTGCTATTCACACAGAAGTTGAGATCAAGAAACATATATCCTGTGATTATTCTCTTGGAAATAATATTTGTAAACTGAAGATTCATTTACTTGATAGATGCATAATGTAGAGAAGGGTGATAACACTGATGGATTATGGTATTCAAAATACAGGACGACTTAAATATTTATACTAATAAAAGAACAAAACGCTCTGTCTGTGTGTCTGCAATGGCTAGCAAAATCTATGGGACGTACGAAGCTCAAAATTTTTATGAGAGTAGCCCGATATCTCTCCTGATGCACCTGAAGCTCAGAATTTCAAAATTCTATTTATTAATTGGGTTATTAACTAAATTCCAAAGCTCACTCTCATAAAATATCGCCTTTTCTCGCTTTTTTTCCTTTCATTTTCTTATGGTTTGTTGGTTGCATAAAATTGTCGCATAAATAATTTAAAAAGCTGGGACATGCCTTTAAAATTCATAGACTGGCAAACTGTCAGTTTAACTGAGGATTTTTTTTTTTTTTTTTTTTTTTTTTTTTTTTTAATCAAAGCTGCTGTACGCCATGGAGGAACAAGATTGGTGGAGGTGAAGTAATCCGAAAAAAAAAGGTTTGCAATATGAAACCATTTATCGCTGAAATTTTAATGTCTCAAACAAAAGCACGAGGAAGGAATTTTGTATTAATAAGACGAATTGAAAGGAATGAATTACAGCTGAAGCATATTTCACGAAGAAATAGTAATTTATTAAAATGTTTTTTTTTCTATTATATTATTTATAAAAATAACTGTTTGCTTTTAAAATAATTGAAATTGGAAAATTAGAAATAATTAAATGTCAAAATAAAATAAAATAAAATATTGAAAACCTTTGATTTGAACTAAAAATTGTATTACTAAAAGTTTTCTTTTTTTTTTTCAGAAATTTTTAATATTTTATAACTTAGATGAAAAATGTTTATGATTTAACAACATATAAATAATTCCATGTGAATATATAAAATATATTGATGAAAACATTCTTTTAAAATCATGCATGAAAACTTAAATAACAAATATTAATCTAAAATTTAGATTTCAGAGTGCAGACGATTTTAAGACATTAACGAAAGAATGTTAACTTTAAAGCAAAATCTTAAATATGGTTCTATATTGATATTTCAAAGTCATATGATAAAATAATCAAATAATTCTTGCCTATGATTGATCTATGTGTATCTTTTATGCATTCCGATCGTGTATTACAGCCAATAATGGCACAAAACGTTATTTTTCAAAGGAAATTTTAGTCATCTATTCAATAACAGTTTAGAAGGTAAAAGACAAAAACAAAGGCATAGGGGTTTAAACCAGTTTGAATAGATCGGAGTGTAAAAGCACATGGTTTTGTTGGTGCTTATTATGATTTATTGCAGCGGATTTTTGAGTAACATTTTTGGCGTCACCCCAAGACAGTATACTGCTACTCTATTAATTTCTTTTTACTGTATGGTTGTACGCAGATTTTTAGCATTTCGAACATTAGAATGTATGAGTCATCAGCTATGTTGCAGTAAAAAAAAATACACAACACTTTTCTAGGAGTTTATTTTTTTAAGCAAATCTGATTATAACCTTAATGTTCAGACTAATTTAAACATAACCCGATCCCAACCAGAAAAAAAACAGACCACACTCCTATCCGTGATAGACAAAATTTCCGTGGGTATAAACCCGATCCGAACCCAAAAATTCTCATTGAAAAAAACGATCGATTTGATAACTGACCCGAACAAAATCTGAATCCCGCAAAAATGTTCAAATGAAACATAACCCGAACCAAACAAGGAAAAATAATTTTCGTGGGCATGAAACCTGACCCGAACCTAAATATTCTCTTTAAAAAACCCGAAATATGACCCGAACGAAATCTGAAACCGATAAAAATGTTACAGAGAACTATAACCCGATCCCAGCAAGAGAAAATACTTTCCGTGATGATAAACCCGACACAAAACTAAAAAATACATTTGAAAAAGCCTGAACTTTGACCCAGACCACATCTAAATCTGACCAAAATACTCAAAAAGACCATAACTGGATTCCAGTGGCAAAATAATTTCCGTGGACATGAACCCGATACGAACCTAAAACTTCCATTCGAAAAAACACCTGAAATTTGAATCGAACCAAATCTGAATCTAACAAAACTATTTCAAAGAAACGCGACCGGATCGAAAGAAGACAAAATATTTCCATGGACATGAACCCAATCTGAACCCCAAAAATTTCTTTGAAAAAATCGCGAAATCGAGCTGAACGAAATCTGAACTTGGCAAAAATATTCCAGTGAAGAATGTCCTTATTCGAACAAGACAGAATAATTTCCGTGAACACGTAAGAAGACCCGAATCCAACAGTTATATTTGAAGAAAAACCCGACATCTGAATTGAACCAAATCTCAACCCGATAAAAATATTCAAAAGACCTGTAACCCAATCCAACCAAGACGAAATAATTTAAATGGACATAAACCCGACTCGATCCTAAAAAATTCGAATTGAAATAAAACCTGAAATTTGACCCAAACCACATCTGAATCCGACCAAAATATTCGATAGAATCATAACAGGTTTTGAGTATGACAAAATAATTTCCGTGGACATGAACGAGATCCGAAACTAAAAATTCTATTTGAAAAATTACCTGAAATTTGAATCGAACCAAATCTGAATCTGATAAAAAATATTTTAAAGAACCGTAACCGGATCCGAATAAGACAAAAAATTTCCATGCAGATGAACCGAATCTGAACCTAAAAAATTTCTTTGAAAAAATCACTAAATCTGAAATGAACCAAATCTGAACTTGAAAAAATATTCCAGTGAAGCATGTCCTTATTCGAATAAGGCAGAATAATTTCCCTGAACACGCCAGAAAACCCGAACCCAAAAAATTCCATTTGAAGAAAAAGCCGAAAAATGAATTGAACCAAATGTGTTCCCGACAAAAATATTCCACAGAACCATAACTGGATCCGAGCAAGGCAATATAATTTCCATAGACATGAATCCGACCCGAACATTAAAATTCAATTTAAAAAAATACCTAAAAACTGAATAGAACGAAATCTGAACCTGACGAAAATATTCTAACGAATCATAACCAGATCCAAACAAGACAAAATAATTTCCATGGACATGAATCCAATATATGGTTAGGTAACATTTAAGTTGCAATTACATTACGGTAAGTCTTTGTCTTATCCCGTTTATGTTGAATTTACAGTTAGGTCACGGTTAAGTTAGATTAAAGTTAAATTGCATTTATGTTACGGTTAGAATAAGGATAGGTTACAATAAAGTGAAGGCTAGGTTACATTTATGTAATATATAATTTACGGTAGGATACTGTTAAGTCGCAGTTAGGTTACAAGCAGGTTATGGTTACGGTACAAAAGTTTACTGTTAGGAATTTATTCACATAGTGAACATTACGCTTGATTTGATTAAAAATAAAACTTACTTTTGGTAAATGGCTCTGAAATTATAATACTATGTACCAACCTTTTAGCTACCATCGAGTATCGATTTCATTCATGGTGTAGTCAGATTTAAGAGTGATATAATTAGTTTGAAATTCAAAATATTTCACTTGGGATTTCTAAGTGAAAAAAATCATTAGTTACGTGACTTAACAGTTATTTTTACGGATAAATATCAACACTTTAACACGAAAATCACGCAATCGTTGGATACTTATTCCCTCCCGCGTTTCTCATTGCTCATTTTGAGTATTTTTAGAGCTTAATATTAGTTGTTTTTTAAACCGATTTTTCACACAGTCAGTGGCCACGTATTTCAAACAATGCATTTTTGCATGTCTCGAGTTAATCATAAAATCATACAAATTTCAAGTTCGTTTAATATTGTTAATACGGACCCGGACAGTGCCAGGCGAGTCAGCTAGTTTTAGATAAATTTTATTTCTCAGAAAAAGGCAATGCAATTAGTAAAATTTAAACTATTTTTTTAAAATACTGAATTAGAAAGTATATTTATAGTCTCATAATTTTTTTTTACCTATCTGAAAAAAAAAGTTTTACAAATGTTTAGTGTATTTTTAAATAGTTGGATTATGTTTTGCTTAATACACTGTTAAAACTACAGGAGACACTTTGTACCTTTTAGAGGTGAAAGGCTTGTCTCGCTGGCGACACCCCTATGGGAACCAGAATGGCACCCTTAATTAGAGTGAAAAGATGGCACCTCTAACCCAGAGTACCAAATAATTAAAAGAAATTATAAAAAAAAAATTGGCCCGCGAAGGATTCGAACCCAGAACGTCTGATTGGAAGCTCAGCGCTATAAGCGTTCGGCCATCGAGCTCACCTTTAAACTCTCCTTGAAATTTTCAAATGTCCTACAATTCAAAGATTGCTGTATATTAAAAGCTCGCCAAAAGTTAGCCATCCGAAGTTCCAAACGAAATGAGGATAACGAACAATGGGTGATAGTCTTCGTAAGAAGAAATTGTTGCTTTGATCCACCAGTGACGGCGAGTTGAAAAGGAAGGCGCAAATGATTAAGGGGGAGAAAATCTTCCAACGGTATGTATTGCGCGGCACGCTAATTAGCGTGAATCACCCATTGCGGGATCAAACGGCAACTCAAACACATTTTCAAGCCTACGGGTGTCAAATGATAACTCCTTTTCACCCCTGGAGCGCCAAACACAACTGGTTTGTCACCTTTATTTCTAAAAGTGTATAGAACATTAAAATATTCCTTCCATGTAAAAGAACGGTGTACAGTGTTTGCTATTTTATAAAAAACCAGTATTGATCTGTAGGGAAATATCCATCGTGAATTTCAAGCGTTTCCTCCCGCTTAGATCGTTCGGGAAATAAAATTTTTAAACGATGAAGAATTATAGCAGAAAAAACACAAGCTCTTAAAAAGTTGTTTTTACTTCGAAGAATAATTGAGAAAAGAAACACATTTAAGAAATAAAAAACGGCAAGATTATCTGGAAAAACTTTTTTTTTTCTATAAATAAGAAAATATAAGTAATATGACGGTATCATGCAATGTTTTATTTAACAGTAAAATTGTTGTCTAGAAGCGAAGTTGAGAAACATAAAAAAAATGATGGATTAGTTTTTATTTGTAGTTCTCTTTAGGTGAGTTCGTAATTATGTAAATACGTAGCACCTATTGTTGTCGCTTAGTCCGTCCGTCTGTCCGTCTGTCTCTCTCCGTCTGTCTGTCCGTCTGTCTGTCTGTCCCTCCGCATATAACAACGCAAAAACTACCCAACCGAATCGTTTGAAATTAAACACATAATTATAACATAAATTTGTCGAGTCATTTCAAATTTTATGAAAATCGGATGGATAGATCAATTACAGGGACAATCAAATTGATTCCGTTACATTACGGTCAATGGGGAAAAAAATTCTAATGCATTTTAATTGTTTGAAATTTAAAACATATAATTATTACGTAATTATTTCGAGTCCTTTGAAATGTTATGAAAGTCGGATGTATAGATCATTTACAGGGACAATCAAAAGTATTCCACTACATTACGGTCAATGGGAAAAAAGTTTCAAATTCATTTTAATGATGTTACACTCATTCGAACATAATAGAATCGACACGAATCTATAAAATATATACTAAAATATGCATTCTGTACTATCTGTGATGCAAAGAATTTTTATTATTAAATTACAGAGCCACACAAAAGTATTCCACTACATAATGCTATACGGGGAAACATTGTTTGGGGCGTGTTTTAATTACATTCAACTATTTCACATTTTATGAATAAGGTATACGTTGATGAGGTGTAATAAAAATAACTTCCTGCATATTTACAGAAACACAAAGATTTCGACTACTATAATGTATCCGAAGTACGCTGTACTATATCAGCAAGATCATAATATTTTTAAAACTTCGTTATCGTACGAACGCACCTCATTTGCTACGTTCACGTACAATATCCAACTTGTTTTAGATCTATATGGTAATAAAATTTTATTACACTGGCAGATCGTGGCAATAAAAAGGCAATATATACCTGTATATAAACTTATTGCATTAAGATAGATATAAGAAAAATATACTCCACGACCATCTGGAAAACTTTTTTTTATATAAACTAGGGGGGCCCCGCCCCCCTGCTCGCTATGCTCGCCAACCCCCCGCGTAATCGCTTTGCGATTCCAAATTATTGGCTACCCCTGCTTGCTGCGCTCGCCAATACCCCATGGTATGAATAAGCAGTTGTAGACCTTTCAAATGATGTGTCACACGACTGGTGTTGTAAAGAAATTAAAAATATGCCCCCCTGGGGGGGGCAGAGTGGGAGGCGACACAAAAGAAATCCATAATATGAATAAGCAGCTGCAGACCTCTCGAATGATATGTCACACGACTGGTGTTGTAAAGAAATTAAAAATGTGTCCCTTGGGGGGCAGAGTGGGGGTGACACACAAGACATCCATAAAATGAATAAACAGTTGCAGACCTTTCAAATGATGTGTCACACAATTGGTGTTGCAAAGAAATTACAAAATGCGTCCCCTCTGAGGGCAGAGGGGGGGGGTTACACACAAGATATCCATAATATGAATAAGTAGTTGCAGACCTCTCAAATGATGTGTCACACAACTGGTGTTGTAAAGAAATAAAAAATGTGCCCCCCGGGGGGCAGAGTGGGGGATGACACACAACACATCCATAATATGAATAAGCAGTTGCAGACCTTTCAAATGATGTGTCACACAACTGGTGTTGTAAAGAAATTAAAAATGTGACCCGCCCCTGGGGAGAGCAGAGTGTGGGGGTGACACACAAGACATGCATAATATGAATAAGCAGTTGCAGACCTTTCAAATCTTGTGTAACACGACTGGTGTTGTAAAGAAATTAAAAATGTGTCCCCCCTGGGGAGCAGAATGGGGGATAACACACAAGAAACCTCTCAAATGATGTATCAAACGACTGGTGTTGTAAAGAAATTAAAAAATTGGCGAAATATTACAGTTATCGCCAAGTTGGCGTCATTTTTGACAACTAATTTTGGTCGCCAAATTTGGCGATATATCGCCAAGTTGGCGACAAATTTGGCGATTGTTGGCGATGGTAACCTTTTCTCTCTTTATGGTAACCCATACGGCGATGCATAGACGGAGCCCTTTCCTGATTGGTCTATTCGACTCATGGAAGGATTGGACAACCCGGATTCGTTAGTTCCCGAAATCTTCCACATCAGCATCATTCCAGGAGTCATTCCTTTTAAGGCTAGCTTTTTTTCACTATAGAAGGATAAGAAAATATAAGTAATTTCACGATATTGTATATTGTTGAATCCGAAAGTAAAATTTTTGTCCGAAGCGAAGATGAGCAACATAAAAAGAATGATGGATTATTTTTCATTTTGTTGATTGTTTTTCATTTTTTTTTTATAAATAGTGATTGATCTATTTTAAAGAATGAACATAAAAGTTCCAGATCTTTTTTTGTTTAGATGTATATGGTAATAAAAGTTTTGGACACTGACAGATCATAGAAATAAACACGCAAAATTCCATAAACGAATTGCTATGAAAAAGAACTGATTAGCCATAAGAGAAAAAAATCGCTAAAAAAAGACGGTACAGAAAATGGTGTTTCAGAGGAATATCTAATTATACAAAAAAAGGAAAATAAAATTTCATTATGAAGATACAAAGTTTGAATGCGGAAATTTAAGATCATTAAAATATTTTACTTAACTTAAACTCGGATTAAATGCTAAATCATTGAAAATACATTAAATATGTGTTCCACATTTGAGAAGAAATCCTACCCCCCCCCCCCCATAAACAAAACTCGATTGAGGCGCAAAAAAAGAAACTTGCATATGACACAGAGTCAGTACACTAATCTCTGATTACAATACAGATCGGATAAACTAAAACTTTTATTTTGATTACACATTTTCCATATGGGTGGCATCACAGGTAATTACACATTTCATGGTGCTAAAGCTCCATATACCAGCAAAGTTTTTTTTATGACCACCCTGTATATATTGTGCGTATTCTCTCGGAAATCGGCATATATAAATTAAAGATAATTTATTTCATAGATCAATGAAGTAGAGAAGGCTGATAATACTCATGGGTCATAGTATTAAGAATACAGCATGACATAAATATGTTCGATAAACTTTATTTCGCAAAAAAGTAATAAGTAAACGCAATTAGTAAAATTTAAACTAACTTTTGGTTTGAATTTATATTATTAATCTCATAAATACTTTTTCCCCTAACAGAAAAAAAGAATTGCAAAATTTAAATGATTTTTAAATAATTGAAAAAAAATAAAATGTAAACATCCATAAAAAATTACAGTGTACAGTTTTTATTATTTTATAAAATGCAACGATTAATCTGTTGGGAAATAACCTTCGTGAGTTTCAAGAATTCCTTTCCGCTGAGATCGATTAGGTGATAAAAATTTTAAACACTGAAGCATCATACCAGCAAACACACTGGATCCGAAAAAAAGATTTATTTTTGATTCGAACAACAATTGAGAAAAGAAAAAGATCTAAGAAAAAAAATACACCAGAACATCTTGAAAAAAACATTTATATATATATATAAATGAAAAAATGTAAGTAATATCACATTAATATGTAATATTTAATCCGAAGTAAAATTGATGTCGCTCAGTGAAGGTAAGAAACATTAGTGACTTTTTTTTTTTTTTAATACTGATTGATTTATTTTAAAGAATGAGTAGAAATATTTCAGATTTTCATTTTCTTTAGATGTTTGTGGTAATAAAATTTTATTATAACTCTGACGGATGATGACGATAATCACTCAAAATTTCTTAAATATGTTGATTTAAAAAATAATTGATTTGACATTAAAAAAAATCTCTCTAAAGAAAAAGAAATATCTTTAATATAAATGACAGTATAGAAAATATCTGAGATGATAATATAGTTCTACATACAAATAAATAAAAATAAATTTTCTTTAATATAATGTTCCAAATTGGATACGGAAATTTAAATTTATTAAAATATTTTACTTACCTCACACTTCTGTAACAATAAGAAATCACTGTTAATATATTAAATAAATTTTCGATATTTAAGAAGAAAATTTGTGACAACAACACGCTATCGTGCTTTTAATAATAAAAAAGAAAAGTAAACCATTATTCACAGAAAAGTGAGAAGAAATATATTTCTTGTGATTTTTCTCTCCGAAATCTTTTAGGTGTAAACTGAAAATTATTTTTCTCGGTAGATGAATAAAGTAGCAAAGGCTAATAACAATTATGGATTATGGTATTAAAAGTACAGTACGTCTTAAATATGTTCGATGAATTTTACTTCTAAAAAAGCAATGCAGTTAGTAAAATGTAAATTACTTCTTTAAAATACTGAATTAGAAAGTGTAATCATAATCTCTTAAATATATTTCTTACCTAACTGACAAAAAAGGAGTTACAAATGTTTAGTTTATTTTTAAAAATTTGAATTTGTTTAATGTAGAGTCTTAAAGTATACGATCGTACAAAAGAACAGTGTACACGATGTACTACGCTGTAAAAAAAGGGTCGATCTACTATAAAAAATTAGTGATCCTTGCAATTTAATTTTTTTTGTAATCTTACTCGGTTACAAGAAAATCCGTAAAAATTACTAGAAAAAGCTAGCAACGAATAGCGTTTATGGTTTTATATTTTTAATAGCTATTACTAAAACTCACTTGGTGTGACCGTGATAGCCTAGTGGTCATAGCACCGAACTCTAGGCTGAAAGGTCCTTGTTCGATGCTGGACACCACCAAATATGCACCGAATGGATGCAGTGTAAGTATCCGTTAAATAAAGGGATTATGAAAATCCTGTCGTAGAAGTTACCATGGGTAATTATCTCTGGACTTTCCCTCCCCTTTAGAAACATATCAAAATAGAGCAGGTAGCAATGTTTGGTGCTGCCATCTATTGCGGCTTTGCCGAAAATCTTCCGTTTCAGAAGTCTGTTTTCTTACCCACTGGATGCAGCCGAAGGAAGCTCCTGCCCTTCGGGCACACGTAATGGTTACTAAAAATAATTTTGGAGCTATTACTAAAATTTGCTTGGTGGCTCTTGGCCTCTCAAATGATGTATCAAACGACTGGTGTTGTAAAGAAATTAAAAATTTGGCGAAATATTACAGTTATCGCCAAGTTGGCGTCATTTTTGACAACTAATTTTGGTCGCCAAATTTGGCGATATATCGCCAAGTTGGCGACAATTTTGGCGATTGTTGGCGATGGTAGCCTTTCCTCTCTTTATGGTAACCCATACGGCGATGCATAGACGGAGCCCTTTCCTGATTGGTCTATTCGACTCATGGAAGGATTGGACAACCCGGATTCGTTAGTTCCGGAAATCTTCCACATCAGCATCATTCCAGGAGTCATTCCTTTTAAGGCTAGTTTTTTTTTACTATAGAAGGATAAGAAAATATAAGTAATTTCACGATATTGTATATTGTTGAATCCGAAAGTAAAATTTTTGTCCGAAGCGAAGATGAGCAACATAAAAAGAATGATGGATTATTTTTCATTTTGTTGATTGTTTTTCATTTTTTTTTTATAAATAGTGATTGATTTATTTTAAAGAATGAACATAAAAGTTCCAGATCTTTTTTTGTTTAGATGTATATGGTAATAAAAGTTTTGGACACTGACAGATCATAGAAATAAACACGCAAAATTCCATAAACGAATTGCTATGAAAAAGAACTGATTAGCCATAAGAGAAAAAAATCGCTAAAAAAAGACGGAACAGAAAATGGTGTTTCAGAGGAATATCTAATTATACAAAAAAAGGAAAATAAAATTTCATTATGAAGATACAAAGTCTGAATGCGGAAATTTAAGATCATTAAAATATTTTACTTAACTTAAACTCGGATTAAATGCTAAATCATTGAAAATACATTAAATATGTGTTCCACATTTGAGAAGAAATATTGTGGCAACAACTCGTACTTTTACTAAAAGAAAATAAATATAAATATACGTATTATTCACACAGAACGCGAGAAAAAGTAATATACAGGGTGGTCATAAAAAAAACTTTGCCGATATACGGAGCTCTAGCGGCCAGTCCGCTCAACCGATCGAAATGAAATTTCAGATATAGCTATTCAGAGGTATGAGCTCGAGATTCTGTGAACGACAACAAAATGGCGCTCACGGTTACGGTTATAGTTACAGAAATTAGAAAATTTCCAATGGCAACACCCATTTTTTTCATCGAAAAATGCTCAGCGCATGCGAAAACCCTAAAGAGCGTTGGAACCGTACGTTTATCGCAAGAAACGGACATGACCGAACAAAAAACCGTTCTGGGAATCCTACCCCCCCCCCCCCATAAACAAAACTCGATTGAGGCGCAAAAAAAGAAACTTGCATATGACACAGAGTCAGTACACTAATCTCTGATTACAATACAGATCGGATAAACTAAAACTTTTATTTTGATTACACATTTTCCATATGGGTGGCATCACAGGTAATTACACATTTCATGGTGCTAAAGCTCCATATACCAGCAAAGTTTTTTTTATGACCACCCTGTATATGTTGTGCGTATTCTCTCGGAAATCGGCATATGTAAATTAAAGATAATTTATTTCATAGATCAATGAAGTAGAGAAGGCTGATAATACTCATGGGTCATAGTATTAAGAATACAGCATGACATAAATATGTTCGATAAACTTTATTTCGCAAAAAAGTAATAAGTAAACGCAATTAGTAAAATTTAAACTAACTTTTGGATTGAATTTATATTATTAATCTCATAAATACTTTTTCCCCTAACAGAAAAAAAGAATTGCAAAATTTAAATGATTTTTAAATAATTGAAAAAAAAATAAAATGTAAACATCCATAAAAAATTACAGTGTACAGTTTTTATTATTTTATAAAATGCAACGATTAATCTGTTGGGAAATAACCTTCGTGAGTTTCAAGAATTCCTTTCCGCTGAGATCGATTAGGTGATAAAAATTTGAAACACTGAAGCATCATACCAGCAAACACACTGGATCCGAAAAAAAGATTTATTTTTGATTCGAACAACAATTGAGAAAAGAAAAAGATCTAAGAAAAAAAATACACCAGAACATCTTGAAAAAAACATTTATATATATATATAAATGAAAAAATGTAAGTAATATCACATTAATATGTAATATTTAATCCGAAGTAAAATTGATGTCGCTCAGTGAAGGTAAGAAACATTAGTGACTTTTT
This sequence comes from Maratus speculifer, assembly GCA_964019185.1. Taxonomy (NCBI): domain Eukaryota; kingdom Metazoa; phylum Arthropoda; class Arachnida; order Araneae; family Salticidae; genus Maratus; species Maratus speculifer. The sequence goes on along the minus strand of OZ025295.1, from coordinate 248,569,701 downwards.
TTTTTTTTTTTTAATACTGATTGATTTATTTTAAAGAATGAGTAGAAATATTTCAGATTTTCATTTTCTTTAGATGTTTGTGGTAATAAAATTTTATTATAACTCTGACGGATGATGACGATAATCACTCAAAATTTCTTAAATATGTTGATTTAAAAAATAATTGATTTGACATTAAAAAAAATCTCTCTAAAGAAAAAGAAATATCTTTAATATAAATGACAGTATAGAAAATATCTGAGATGATAATATAGTTCTACATACAAATAAATAAAAATAAATTTTCTTTAATATAATGTTCCAAATTGGATACGGAAATTTAAATTTATTAAAATATTTTACTTACCTCACACTTCTGTAACAATAAGAAATCACTGTTAATATATTAAATAAATTTTCGATATTTAAGAAGAAAATTTGTGACAACAACACGCTATCGTGCTTTTAATAATAAAAAAGAAAAGTAAACCATTATTCACAGAAAAGTGAGAAGAAATATATTTCTTGTGATTTTTCTCTCCGAAATCTTTTAGGTGTAAACTGAAAATTATTTTTCTCGGTAGATGAATAAAGTAGCAAAGGCTAATAACAATTATGGATTATGGTATTAAAAGTACAGTACGTCTTAAATATGTTCGATGAATTTTACTTCTAAAAAAGCAATGCAGTTAGTAAAATGTAAATTACTTCTTTAAAATACTGAATTAGAAAGTGTAATCATAATCTCTTAAATATATTTCTTACCTAACTGACAAAAAAGGAGTTACAAATGTTTAGTTTATTTTTAAAAATTTGAATTTGTTTAATGTAGAGTCTTAAAGTATACGATCGTACAAAAGAACAGTGTACACGATGTACTACGCTGTAAAAAAAAGGGTCGATCTACTATAAAAAATTAGTGATCCTTGCAATTTAATTTTTTTTTTGTAATCTTACTCGGTTACAAGAAAATCCGTAAAAATTACTAGAAAAAGCTAGCAACGAATAGCGTTTATGGTTTTATATTTTTAATAGCTATTACTAAAACTCACTTGGTGTGACCGTGATAGCCTAGTGGTCATAGCACCGAACTCTAGGCTGAAAGGTCCTTGTTCGATGCTGGACACCACCAAATATGCACCGAATGGATGCAGTGTAAGTATCCGTTAAATAAAGGGATTATGAAAATCCTGTCGTAGAAGTTACCATGGGTAATTATCTCTGGACTTTCCCTCCCCTTTAGAAACATATAAAAATAGAGCAGGTAGCAATGTTTGGTGCTGCCATCTATTGCGGCTTTGCCGAAAATCTTCCGTTTCAGAAGTCTGTTTTCTTACCCACTGGATGCAGCCGAAGGAAGCTCCTGCCCTTCGGGCACACGTAATGGTTACTAAAAATAATTTTGGAGCTATTACTAAAATTTGCTTGGTGGCTCTTGGCCTCTCAAATGATGTATCAAACGACTGGTGTTGTAAAGAAATTAAAAATTTGGCGAAATATTACAGTTATCGCCAAGTTGGCGTCATTTTTGACAACTAATTTTGGTCGCCAAATTTGGCGATATATCGCCAAGTTGGCGACAATTTTGGCGATTGTTGGCGATGGTAACCTTTCCTCTCTTTATGGTAACCCATACGGCGATGCATAGACGGAGCCCTTTCCTGATTGGTCTATTCGACTCATGGAAGGATTGGACAACCCGGATTCGTTAGTTCCGGAAATCTTCCACATCAGCATCATTCCAGGAGTCATTCCTTTTAAGGCTAGTTTTTTTTTACTATAGAAGGATAAGAAAATATAAGTAATTTCACGATATTGTATATTGTTGAATCCGAAAGTAAAATTTTTGTCCGAAGCGAAGATGAGCAACATAAAAAGAATGATGGATTATTTTTACTTTTGTTGATTGTTTTTCATTTTTTTTTATAAATAGTGATTGATCTATTTTAAAGAATGAACATAAAAGTTCCAGATCTTTTTTTGTTTAGATGTATATGGTAATAAAAGTTTTGGACACTGACAGATCATAGAAATAAACACGCAAAATTCCATAAACGAATTGCTATGAAAAAGAACTGATTAGCCATAAGAGAAAAAAATCGCTAAAAAAAGACGGAACAGAAAATGGTGTTTCAGAGGAATATCTAATTATACAAAAAAAGGAAAATAAAATTTCATTATGAAGATACAAAGTTTGAATGCGGAAATTTAAGATCATTAAAATATTTTACTTAACTTAAACTCGGATTAAATGCTAAATCATTGAAAATACATTAAATATGTGTTCCACATTTGAGAAGAAATATTGTGGCAACAACTCGTACTTTTACTAAAAGAAAATAAATATAAATATACGTATTATTCACACAGAACGCGAGAAAAAGTAATATACAGGGTGGTCATAAAAAAACTTTGCCGATATACGGAGCTCTAGCGGCCAGTCCGCTCAACCGATCGAAATGAAATTTCAGATATAGCTATTCAGAGGTATGAGCTCGAGATTCTGTGAACGACAACAAAATGGCGCTCACGGTTACGGTTATAGTTACAGAAATTATAAAATTTCCAATGGCAACACCCATTTTTTTCATCGAAAAATGCTCAGCGCATGCGAAAACCCTAAAGAGCGTTGGAACCGTACGTTTATCGCAAGAAACGGACATGACCGAACAAAAAACCGTTCTTGAAATCCTACCCCCCCCCCCCCCCCATAAACAAAACTCGATTGAGGCGCAAGGAAGAAACTTGCATATGACACAGAGTCAGTACACTAATCTCTGATTACAATACAGATCGGATAAACTAAAACTTTTATTTTGATTACACATTTTCCATATGGGTGGCATCACAGGTAATTACACATTTCATGGTGCTAAAGCTCCATATACCAGCAAAGTTTTTTTTATGACCACCCTGTATATATTGTGCGTATTCTCTCGGAAATCGGCATATGTAAATTAAAGATAATTTATTTCATAGATCAATGAAGTAGAGAAGGCTGATAATACTGATGGGTCATAGTATTAAGAATACAGCATGACATAAATATGTTCGATAAACTTTATTTCGCAAAAAAGTAATAAGTAAACGCAATTAGTAAAATTTAAACTAACTTTTGGTTTGAATTTATATTATTAATCTCATAAATACTTTTTCCCCTAACAGAAAAAAAGAATTGCAAAATTTAAATGATTTTTAAATAATTGAAAAAAAATAAAATGTAAACATCCATAAAAAATTACAGTGTACAGTTTTTATTATTTTATAAAATGCAACGATTAATCTGTTGGGAAATAACCTTCGTGAGTTTCAAGAATTCCTTTCCGCTGAGATCGATTAGGTGATAAAAATTTGAAACACTGAAGCATCATACCAGCAAACACACTGGATCCGAAAAAAAGATTTATTTTTTATTCGAACAACAATTGAGAAAAGAAAAAGATCTAAGAAAAAAAATACACCAGAACATCTTGAAAAAAACATTTATATATATATATAAATGAAAAAATGTAAGTAATATCACATTAATATGTAATATTTAATCCGAAGTAAAATTGATGTCGCTCAGTGAAGGTAAGAAACATTAGTGACTTTTTTTTTTTTTTAATACTGATTGATTTATTTTAAAGAATGAGTAGAAATATTTCAGATTTTCATTTTCTTTAGATGTTTGTGGTAATAAAATTTTATTATAACTCTGACGGATGATGACGATAATCACTCAAAATTTCTTAAATATGTTGATTTAAAAAATAATTGATTTGACATTAAAAAAAATCTCTCTAAAGAAAAAGAAATATCTTTAATATAAATGACAGTATAGAAAATATCTGAGATGATAATATAGTTCTACATACAAATAAATAAAAATAAATTTTCTTTAATATAATGTTCCAAATTGGATACGGAAATTTAAATTTATTAAAATATTTTACTTACCTCACACTTCTGTAACAATAAGAAATCACTGTTAATATATTAAATAAATTTTCGATATTTAAGAAGAAAATTTGTGACAACAACACGCTATCGTGCTTTTAATAATAAAAAAGAAAAGTAAACTATTATTCACAGAAAAGTGAGAAGAAATATATTTCTTGTGATTTTTCTCTCCGAAATCTTTTAGGTGTAAACTGAAAATTATTTTTCTCGGTAGATGAATAAAGTAGCAAAGGCTAATAACAATTATGGATTATGGTATTAAAAGTACAGTACGTCTTAAATATGTTCGATGAATTTTACTTCTAAAAAAGCAATGCAGTTAGTAAAATGTAAATTACTTCTTTAAAATACTGAATTAGAAAGTGTAATCATAATCTCTTAAATATATTTCTTACCTAACTGACAAAAAAGGAGTTACAAATGTTTAGTTTATTTTTAAAAATTTGAATTTGTTTAATGTAGAGTCTTAAAGTATACGATCGTACAAAAGAACAGTGTACACGATGTACTACGCTGTAAAAAAAAGGGTCGATCTACTATAAAAAATTAGTGATCCTTGCAATTTAATTTTTTTTTTGTAATCTTACTCGGTTACAAGAAAATCCGTAAAAATTACTAGAAAAAAGCTAGCAACGAATAGCGTTTATGGTTTTATATTTTTAATAGCTATTACTAAAACTCACTTGGTGTGACCGTGATAGCCTAGTGGTCATAGCACCGAACTCTAGGCTGAAAGGTCCTTGTCCGATGCTGGACACCACCAAATATGCACCGAATGGATGCAGTGTAAGTATCCGTTAAATAAAGGGATTATGAAAATCCTGTCGTAGAAGTTACCATGGGTAATTATCTCTGGACCTTCCCTCCCCTTTAGAAACATATCAAAATAGAGCAGGTAGCAATGTTTGGTGCTGCCATCTATTGCGGCTTTGCCGAAAATCTTCCGTTTCAGAAGTCTGTTTTCTTACCCACTGGATGCAGCCGAAGGAAGCTCCTGCCCTTCGATCTCACGTAATGGTTACTAAAAATAATTTTGGAGCTATTACTAAAATTTGCTTGGTGGCTTCTACAAAAAAGATTTAAGTTATACAAAAAATTCTTTTGTTCAGTTTACGAAAGAAATGTTTGTTTCACTTGCAAAAAAAAAAAAAAAAAATTGCAATGGTTACTAAAAAGTTCTGTGGAATACAAATTTACTAAAAAATTTTTAGTAATTTCTTGAATTTTTTTTTTACAATGTTGTTTAGAAAATACAATGGTGGATTTTTTGGGAAGTATTCGTCGTGATTTTCATGCGTTTCTTGAAGCTGAGAATAATCGGGTAATAATAATTATAAATTCTGCAGAAAACACACTAGAGCATAGAGATATTTTTTTATTATTATTATTTCGAAGAACAATTGATAATAGAAATAGATCTAAGAAAAAAAAAATACTCCATGACTATTGGGAACCCCCCCCTTTTTTTTCTTTTTTTTAATAAGAAAATATAAGTAATATCAAGTTATCATACAATGTTTAATCCGAATGTAAACTTGTTGTCTTGAAGTGAATATAAGAAACATAAAAAATGATAGATTAGTTTTTATTCGTAGTTGATTGTGTTTATAAACAGTGATTGATTCTTTTTACATAATGAATACAAATGTTCGAGATATTCATTTTGTTAAAATGTATATGGTATATAAAGTTTATAAAACTGACAGATCAAGGCAATAAACATACAAAATTCCATAAACTTATTGCATTGATAAACTGATCATGCATAAGATAAAAAAATAATATCTCTGAAAAATAACTGTACAGAAATTAGTCTCAGGGGAAAATATAATTTTTTATAACACTCTAGAAATCTATAATTTCATTAATTAATGTTCAAAATTTGAATAATAAAATTTAAATTCATTAAAATATTTTACTTGCCTCAAACTTCTATTACTACAATAACATCTCAGTGATAATACTTTAAATATATGCCTGATATTTAAAAAGCAAAATCTTTTAGTAATAGAAAACATAAAGAAATGTATTATTCACACAGAAGGTGAGAACAAGTAATATATAATTATTCTCTCGGAAATCATTCATAAAACATAATAGCTCAAGAAGTTCCAGATTTTCCTTTGATTAGGTGTATGTGGTCATAAAATTTTGTAACACGCACAGATTATGGCTCTAGACATGCAAAATTCCATAAAATTTAAGTAAATCATGATCAGGTATTTAAGTTTAAAAAAATTTAATAAATGGGAGATGACTTGTAAAGAGTTCAATTTTTCAAAAGTTTATTTTATTAATATTTTACTCAACTCAAAATTAAATACGCATCTCTCATTTTAAACAGTTTATTCTGATGAGTAAACTCAACTCAGGTTCTTTCGAACATTAATAATTTAACAAAACACAACTCCAATAAAAACCGTAACATTTTTACACATATTCTCATAAAAAACATTCTAATCAAACTCAAAAACAAAAAAAAAATATTGTTTCACACAGCTTAGGTAAAAACTGAAGAAATAAACAGATAATGTATTTATCACAAATTATCGTTTGCAGAGAAAAATTTTTACATTTCGAAATAATTAGGTATATCTTGGTTGCTAGGTGACAAAGCCAGTAGAAAATTAAATAGCATTTTATCAAACATACCGCCCCTCTTGAAACCTCCGAGGGGAGTTTCAAACTAAAACACTGCAATTACAACCATTGTAAAAAATATAAATAACAATACAATTAAACACAATATAAATGAGTCACAGTTAAGTTAAATTTAAGCAAATATTTAAAAAATTTTACATAATACATAATACATAAAGAAATTTTACAATAATGTACACTTTCTTATAAAAACTGAATTACTTTTCAAGAGGTAATGCAGCAATTTTGGATACTGCTCTTTTATGTATTCCATTTGGGGTTTTTATATTCACAACTCTTACTCTATTATCATTACCAAAAAATACCTCTACAATTCTCCCTAATAACCATTTAGACACTGGAAGATCATCTTCCTTTATTACAACCATATCTCCTATTTTGTGGGGTTTTTTTTTTATATCATCCACTTATGCCTTTGCTGCAATGTACTTAAATAACTATTTTTCTACTTTTTCCAGATGGTCTGAACCATTTTAGTGGTCTTTTGCCATAAGTTAAGTCTATTATCTTCAATATTACTCAGGTCAGATTCAGCAATGGCATTAAGTGGGCGACCAATAAGAAAATGTCCCGGGATCAAGACCTCCAAGTCATCAATATCTGTACTCAAGGGAGTAAGCGGGCGCGAATTTAAGATACCTTCAATTTGGACAATTATAGTTAACATTTCTTCATAAGTTAATTTAGAGTTGCCCACAACACGTTTAAAGTGATACTTGAAGGACTTGACTCCCGATTCCCATAAACCTCCAAAATTTGGAGCTCTAGGGGGAATAAATTCCCAAGCAATACCTTCAGATATCAAGTAATTAGTAAGGTTCTGGTCTGGTTTGTTTACCAATTCATGCAACCTTTTAAGCTCTACATTAGTCTTCACAAAATTGCCTGCATTATCACTGAAAATTTTTCGAGGTTTGTCTCGTCTGGCAAAAATCCTCTTTAATGTGGCAATAAAAGCCTCAGACGTTAAATCAGTAACTAATTCCAAATGCACTGCCTCTGTTACCATACAAATAAAAATACAAACATAAACTTTATGATAAATACCTTTACGTTGACCTCTATATCTAATCAAAAATGGACCACAGAAATCAGTTCCTGTGCAATCAAACACAAAGTCTACATTTATTCTTTTTTTCGGGAGCTCGCCCATAATTTGCTCTAACAATTTAGGTTTGGCCCTAAAGCATGTAATACATTTATGTACAATTTTTCTGCAAATAGCCCTACCGTTTAAAGGCCAAAATTCTCTTCGAACACAATAAAGTAAATTTTGTGGTCCTATATGAAGATATTTTTTGTGATAAAACTCGATAATTAATTCTGTTAATTTGTGTTTAGAGGGCAGTACAATTGGGTGTTTTTGGGCATAATTTACCGTGCTATTTTGGAGACGACCTCCAACTCTGATTAAATTATTTTTATCCAAGAAAGGATTTAATGAAAGTAATCTACTATTTTTTGGTAACTCCTTACCCTTAGATAACAATGTGAATTCAGAACTGAGCTCTTTTTCCTGAACAGATTTTAAGATAAACTGCTCTGCTTTCTTCAATTCAGCAGATGTTAGCTTACCTGAATACCTTTCTTTTGGCTTCTTGACATTCTGAATGAACCTGAAAACATAGCTAAGAATTCTTATTAATTTAGCATAATTATTACTCAATTGCAAAAAATAGTCAATAAAAAATGAACAGTCTGATATTAAAAGTGAAGTCTCTGAAAAAGTCTTTTTAAGTTCACTTCTGTATAGATCCTTATCATTTTGCTCAAGTTCGACAGTATTTAAAGAAGGTTCAGTTTGTTGTGTTAGGAATAGTGGACCCTTCCACCATAAGTTAATCTGGAGAAGTTTGTCTGGATCTACACCTCGTGACACAAGATCAGCAGGATTATCAGAAGAAGCCACATGTCCCCAATGACTGATATCAGAATGATTCTGAATCGTAGCCACACGTGATGACGCAAAGATTTTTAAGTCACACGGCTGTTTTCGAATCCAACATAATGCAATAGTACTATCTGAATAATAGTAAACAGATTCTTTAGGAACTTTTAAGGTTTTGCAACCTTATTCATCAATTTGGCTAATAAAACTGCACCACAGAGCTCCAAGCGAGGAATAGTGATTGTTTTGATTGGTGCAACTCGACTTTTACTGCAAAGCAACTGAGAAATTTGCTCTCCTGAAGAATTTGAAGACACAGCATACAATGCCACACCGTAGGCTTTCTCCGAAGCATCTGAAAAGCCACAAATTTTAATTTGCACTGGATTATTTGTAAAAATGTATCTAACAGCACTTATATTATTGATGGCTCTTAATGATTCTAAAAACTGCAACCAATCATCAAGCTCAGCTGTAGGGAGATTTTCATCCAATCAATTTGCAGTCTCCACAGTCTTTGTAGGAAAATTTTTGCTTTCGTCACAACTGGTCCAAGTAGACCCAAGGGGTCGAAAATGCGAGCAATATTTGACAGCACACTTCTTTTAGTTACCTTGGTTTGCTCACTGAATGATACACTAAAAGTAAAAGTATCATCATTGGCATTCCAGCAAAGTCCTAGTGCCTTAGTTTCACTCATGTTTTCAAAAGTGTAATTCTCATTTTTAAAGGCTGGCTCCATTAATTCTGGATGGTTACTAAACCATTTATGTATGTTCATGCCGCACGTATTTAATAGTTGAATAAACTCAATTTGCAGTCTCTTAGCCGATTTTAGGTCAGCTACTCCAGTCAGGACATCGTCCATATAAAAGTCTGATTGTACCACACCAGAAGCATACGGAAATTGAGATTCACCATCTATACCAAGCTGTTTAAGGCAGCGCATGGCTAAATAAGGGGCACTAGTTGTGCCATATGTGACTGTACATAGTCTGTAATATTTCATTTCACCATTTATAGTATCTTTCCAAACTATGCGCTGTAAATCACGTTGACTTTTATCGATAAGTATCATGCGATACATCATTTTTACATCTTTTGTAAATGCATAGAGGTGTGTACGAAATCTAAGTATTATGCTAAACAAATCATCTTGAATGACACCTCCATTCAGCTGTATAGAATTTAGGGATTCTCCTGATGAAGTTGCATGTGAACCATTAAAGACAACTCTCAATTTTGTAGAACTTTTATCTGGGCGATAAACAGCATGATGAGGTAGATAATTCGCATGTATTGGCTCATCTGTTTTCTCTACTTCCTCCATATGGCCTAACTCTCTATACTCTGCCATAAATGCGCAATATAACTCTAAAAGATTTGGATTTTTGACTAGCCTATTCCAAAGTGAATTTAATCTATTTTCCGCAAATTGCTTTGATTCTCCCAAAGAACTAGGATCTTTTTTCAACGGCATTTGTACTATGAATTTGCCCGTTATATCTCTCTGATGTGTGTTTATAAAGTGGGTGTCGCATGCTAATTCTTCTGTATTTCTCAATGGTGTACTTTCTTCTACTCTTTCAATTTCCCAAAATTTTTTCATTTCAAAATTTAAATCTGTTTCAGTAATTAACCCACAATGTATTTGTTCCTGATCGTTACAATCGTAAACACTCCCACTTACTATGCAACCGAACACCGTATTTTGCAGTATTAATTTAGAATTTGGCAACTTCATACGACCCACTTTTATCAATTCTAGAAATACTTCAGCTCCTAGCAAAAGATCTATTTTCCCTGGTCTATTAAATTCAGAATCAGCAAGAATAATAGACTCTGGAATTCCTAGCTCTGAAATATTAATATATTTCGAGGGCATAATTTGCGAAATCCTTGGTATGATAAGAAAATCTAACTCCCGACTATAATCTCCCGAATTATTACTGATCAAGGCAGTAGTTTTTTTTTTACCGCTACAGAGGATCCACTTAAACACGATACCGAAATATTACTTTTTTCTTTTCGAATTCCTAATCTTTCAACTAACTGCAATGTTAAAAAATTGCTCATTGAACCATTGTCCAATAAAGCACGCACCGGAACTTTATTGCCGAATTTATCTCACATATAAACAATAGCAGTGGAAAGAAGAACTGTTTTAACATTATTCGATCTCACATTTGAAGTACCAGTGAAATTTTGAATTTGGTTATTTAACTCAAATGGTATGGCGTCAACATTTAATGTTGGTTTACTTTTCGTTGACAATGCATTTGGCACTTCCTTATCACTATATTTTTTTGTGTTTCCCACCGCATTGGAATTTCTCTCACGCCTATCAAAACAAAGAAGTATATTGTGGCGTTTATGGCATTTTGAACACGAGAATGTTGAGTTACATTTTTTGACGCAGTGGAATTCTGAAAGACAGTTTAAGCACATATTGTTTTTTTAACAAATTCTACTCTTTCCTGTACATTAAATTTTTTGAAATTTGGGACATTTAAAAACACTGTGATTTTCCTGGTTACATACAACACATTTGCGCATATTTTTCTCATTTAAACTCGCAACCATGGATCTTACCTTTGAAAAGCTATGCTTTGTTTGGCTTTCGTTTTGAAAATTTCGCTTTGTATTTACTTCTTTGGACGCACTTAGTGTACGCGCGTGGTCTCTCAAAAATTCTAGCAATTCAGTTAAACTCGGTAAATTATCCCGCTTAAGATGTCTTTCCCACCACATTTTTGTATTTACATCTAATTTTTGAGCCAAAATATAAGCAAACATAGTAGTAGAAAACCCCTCAACTTTTTGTTCTAAAATCTCTAGCGACCTAATGCATTCATTTGTTATATCTATTAGATTTAATAATGCTGCTGGGGACTCATTCTGAATAACAGGAATATTTAAAAAACGTTTTAAATGCGCGTAAATTGTTCTCTCGAATTTGAAAACCGTTCTTCCAAAAGCGACCATGCAACTTCATAATTAGAATCCGCGATTGAAATAGATTGAATTATACGAAAGGAATCTCCTCTCAATGAAGACTTCAAATATTGTAATTTCATTGCCCCTGACAAATTTGAATTTTCATATACAGTAGCCTTAAATATATCCTTAAAGGAAAGCCACTCATGCAAATTACCCGTAAATACAGGAAGAGTTAATTTTGGCAATTTAATGTTATCAGCCTTTGTGGCGTTTTCTAAATTAACAGTTTGCAATTTCATTTTTGATAACTTTTTTGTAAGTTCTAATTCCATTATTTCTAAAATTTCATTAATTTCTTCGTTTTCCTTAATAAAATCCTCAATTTCATCTCCTTTACTTATCTTACAAATAGACTCAAATAACTCAGCAAAGTTTTGCTCTAATTTATTCCGTTTCTCCTTTATGAGAATTAATTCATTTAATTCTAACTCAGAATTCGATAATTTTTCTTTTAGTTTTGTTAAATTGGTTTTGAAAATTTTCTTTTACTTTTAATTCTTTCATACTCATTTTTAACGAATAAAAATTAAATGGGTGCACTTACCCCTCTTGACTCTTTATAATATTATCTCTAACATCGAAGAAATAGCAAAACAGCACAAAATATTCACCAGTTATCCTTCAGTCATTGACGTAGAATAACAACTCGCTGATTTTTCTCCGGCTCGACGGACCATATGAAGAGTTCAATTTTTCAAAAGTTTATTTTATTAATATTTTACTCAACTCAAAATTAAATACGCATCTGTCATTTTATACAGTTTATTCTGATGAGTAAACTCAACTCAGGTTCTTTCGAACATTAATAATTTAACAAAACACAACTCCAATAAAAACCGTAACATTTTTACACATATTCTCATAAAAAAACAATCTAATCAAACTCAAAAACAAAAAATTATATTGTTCCACACAGCTTAGGTAAAAACTGAAGAAATAAACAGATAATGTATTTATCACAAATTATCGTTTGCACAGAAAACTTTTTACATTTTGAAATAATTAGGTATATCTTGGTTGCTAGGTGACAAAGCCAGTAGAAAATTAAATAGCATTTTATCAACAACTTGAAATAGATCAAAGAAAAAAATACACCAGGAACATTTGGCAAAACTTTTTTTATATATAAATGAAAGAAATAGTAATATTACGCTATCGTATATTGTTTTATCCAAAAGCAAAATTGCTGTTTGAAAGCGAAGATGAAAAACATAAAAATTGATGGATTAGTTTTCATTCGTACTGTATTGTTCTTTACAAATAGTGATTGATTCATTTTAAAGAAAAAGCTCCGGATTTTCATTTGATTTCAATGTATATGGTAATAAAAGTTTTTAATATTAACAGATCATGGTAATATAGAGAGAAAATTCCATAAAACCATTTCTTTTAAAAACAACTGCTTAGGCATCAGAGTAATATATTTATCTATGCATATGAAAAATTGGGGTGCTACTTGGTTATTCCGTCGACTAAAAACCTATTGCAAAACAATGAGATTAGATGTCAATAATAGATGATGTACGTCATATTTATCATATGGACGTATAGAGATGTACGTCATATACATCGTGAATATCACATTCAATGACATTCAATACGATATCTTTAAAACCTCATTAGATGATTTTTATTTCGGCTTTTTCTTTGTATTTTTCTTTTTTTTTTTATTAATATTCTACTAATTATTTATTTTTCGTTACTTAAAAAAATAATTATATCAATAAGCATGATTTGGCTATTACTTTGGCGATTTGTATAATTTGGCGAAATTATTCGCCGGGATAACCAAGTAGTACCAAAATTAGAGTACATAATATAGAGTCTCAGAGGAAAACTTAATGCTATATAAAAACAAAGAAAAATAAACATCATTAAAAACTTCTAACTTTTAACTTCAAAATTTGAGTACGTGAATTTAAATTCATTAAAATATTTTATTTATTTCAATCTTCTGTTGTATAATAAATTATTGATAAATAGATTGAATACTTGTTCAGTAGACCGTAACAAAGACACGAGTTATCGTGCTTTGATTAATAGAAAAGAAAAGAAAAGTACTATTCACACAGAAAGTAAGAACAAGTAGTATGTGTACTGTAATTTATTCTCTTGGAAATAATTCATTTGAAACTGAAGAATCATTTTTCTTTGAAGATGAATAATTACTCACCTTCCATTTTCCCGCGATCTTTTCAGAGTATGAATAAACCACACGTGGTATTCAGGTTCATTTTACACATATTTTGAACGAACTATACGGTGTACACAATGCGTAAGAAAAAGATGTACTTATATAGTGGTCAACTTAATAGAGACATGTGGAGTTATAAATTTAAGATTTAAATTCATAAAAAAATGAGAAATTTAGCATTTTAGAACTAACAGTTCTGTAGCATTCAAATATAGCATACGCTAGTTATATTCGATAGTTTTGCGTTGGAAAAATAGAGACAAAGTATTATATAAAAATTATTTTTAGAGTTTGAAAGAAAAAGCCATTTTAGAAAAACATTATTAAACAGAAATGTAATCTATCGAAAGCCAAGAAAAGGTATATTTTACTAAAGTATCAAAATAAACTAAACAGTAATCTACACTATATGGCCAAAAATGACCGTCCACTTTTCGACTTTTCGTTAAACATATAGAAAAATACATGACGAATTATCCTGAAATTCTAAGTGTATGAATATAATAGTAAAAGTCATACATTTCCGTGAAGATTTTTTTTCCCGAAAATCGATAGGGAACAGTTAGTAAATTAAAAAAAGCATGAATATCTTTTGGATAACAATGTCAAAACTAATGTAGCAAAAGCCTCAAGTAGTAGATTATGATTATATGGCTTATTTTAATAAAATGTGTTTATTTTTACGTCGATAGCATGTATACTAGTAGAAAAATTAAGGGTTTTATAAAAACAATCCCAAATTTTTCCAAGATTTTTGCTTTTAATTTGCAGAGTTCTTAATATAAAAAATATTTTTTTCTAAAAATATGACAAACAACAATGCACACAATATCATGTAATGAAAATTAAAAAATAATAAAAGTTGTATGAAAAATGAGTAGGCTTACTAGATAATTTTTAACTGCGCATGCGTTAGCAATATCAAAATTTCATTTGTATATTATGTTAGCTAAATGTATAGAGCAACCTTTGTGATCTAAGTCTCAAAATCATAGCTTGGAAATTCTGAGAGTGATCGTTTATAGAATAAGCACAAAATCCGTTGTTCCCAAAATAAAGCCAAAAAAAATTAAGGGGGTTTATCCATATGTAGTAGTACTTCCCATATTGTGTATACTATAATGACACAAATCAATGAACCCTTTCAGCGGATTAACCGGGTTTTTCCGCCACATAGATTTCGGATTCAAAAGCTTATTTAACTCAAACTAGATATTAATGTTATTTTTTTGAATTGCATACTATAAATAAATACCTAAGGTTATAAAAAAGAAATTCCTTCTTTTAAGAACTAAAATATTTACGACGTATTAAGACTTTTTAAATATTGTTTTGACGAATGAATCTATGTTTTATTTTTTGTTTGTGTGTTTTTGTCCTGTTCGTCTGATAATAAATGTATGTGACTGTCAGAGAATAGTTTTTATTTACAATAAGGACTCGTCCATCCTATAAAGTGCATGTGGGATATACTCCCGCATGTGGGCTACACTCTCTCTCTGCTGCACCTGCATTGGAATGTATTTCCCTCCACCACTCTCCGAACTCTGCTTCGAGATAAAAAAGTAGAAACGGGAAACATCGAAGCTGTGTGGTCAGGATTGAGAGGAAGAAAATGTAAATAGAACGTTTTTCGACGATAGCTAACGACGACGGTGATAAAAAGCTAAAGAGATGATTCCAACGAATTAAAAACGACGATTTAACACGATTCTCTTAAGAACTAAAATATTTACGACGTATTAAGACTTTTTAAAGATTGTTTTGACGAATGAATCTATGTTTTATTTTTTGTTTGTTTGTTTTTGTCCTGTTCGTCGGATAATAAATGTATGTGACTGTCAGAGAATAGTTTTTATTTACAGTAAGGACTCGTCCATCCTATAAAGTGGTGCCAGAAGTGCCCACTTAGCATTTTGCTCGTTGCTATGAACTAGATATTTTTTCTTCAGATTCGAGCCGGATATCATTTTACGGGTGAGTTAATTATTCCATATTTTATATTTACTATGAAGCTAGTCGACATCAAAGAACTGGAAGTTGCATTTAAAAATGAACGTACTAATAAAATTAAATTACTTCATAAATTATTGTTCGACACTGATGGTGATCGCTCAAATCGAAAAAGAATTCGTGACTTCACTGGTTTCGATTTCGAAACGACCAGCACTGAATTCAAAAATAAAGTTACGAAAGTTCAAGCAGATTTTTCTTTAAATGATTTAATCACAATTTGTAATTTAATCTGTATCTCAAATGAAGATTCTTTAACTGAACTTGCAACCAGATTAGTCACATATCTTTCAGACTTGAATTCACTCCAAGCTAACATTATCCAAAACGAAAGTGATACCGATTCGGAACCTGAAATATCTTCACATAATACTACATTGAATAAGGACACTGCAAGTAATACTGAATCATCAAATTTTGATAAAAACAAGCAATTTCCAGTTCAAAGTTTTTTGCCATCTACTATTAATTTTAATGATGTTGAAAGTGTTATACCGCCTTTTGATGGTAGTTCTTTTCAAGATATAAATATTTGGTTAAGTAATTTTGACGATGTCGCTAGCATGCTCAATTTATCAGAATTTCATAAATTTGTTTTTGCTAAACGATCCTTACGAGAAAAAGCCCAGCTGTTAGTACAAACAGAATTTCACATTAACTCGTATGAAAAACTTAAACAACTCTTAATTTCTGAATTTGGCATTACTTATAATTCTGCTGAGTTACATGATATGTTAAATAAACGAAAATTACAAGAAAATGAATCCCTTGAAGAATATTTTCTTGTAATGAAACAATTATGTTCGCGCGGTAACATCGAAGATTCAGCACTGATGCAGTATATTATTAACGGTATACACGACCCTGTTTTTAGAAAACCAATATTATATGGCTGCCAATCTATAGTAGAATTTAAACAAAAGCTCAAAATTTATGATAAAATTCGGCATGACTATGAGAACACTAAATTTCGTAAATCTAAACCAGAAATGCCATTAAAAGAGAAATCTTTTCGTCCAAAACCTGATCTTCTCTGCTTTAATTGTGGTTTAGCCAACCATAAAAGTAGCCAATGTAGGCATAAAGACAAAGGCCCTCGCTGCTTTAATTGTTCGAATTTTGGCCATAAGTCGGCTCAATGTGATCAACCAAGGAAATCTAGAAATAAGCCTGAACCATCCAATATTTCCACCATTACATCGAATACTTTTATGACCAAACAAGTAATTATTTCGTCAGTAAATGTTCTTTCTTTGATCGATACGGGAAGTGAAAGAAGTCTGTTAAAAGAAAGTATTTATCGCAAACTCCCAACGGTTTCGAACCTCGAACATTCAACAATCACATTAACTCGATTAGGAAATACTATGATCAAACCCCTGGATTTTTTCTCTACGGATATTACTATAGATGATTTTAATTACACCACTAATGTTTATGTAGTACCAGATTATTCCATATCTTTTGATTTTATTATTGGTACAGATGTTATACAGCAAAGTATTATTTACAGTTTCTCAAAATAATATTTCGATGCAAAAAATCAAGCAAAATGAAGATATGTCAAATAATTTTCTGATTAATGTTGCTCAAGTATTAGACGATAGTAATCTTGATTTATCTCATATTACCGATAAAACTATACGTTCAAAAATTACAGAACTTATTCAAAATTATTCCCCCCGAAAAGTAAAGACTACTGATGTTACATTATGAATTCATCTGAAAGACGAAATACCTGTTACATGTCCTCCCAGACGCCTAGCTCCTATAGAGAAAGAATTTGTTGAAAAACAAATTTCTGAATGGCTTGAAAAGGGAATTATCCGAAAAAGCACCAGTAATTTTTCATCACCTATTGTCCTCGTAAAAAAGAAAGATGGTTCATATAGATTATGTGTTGACTATAGGAAGCTAAATGCTAAAACACATAAACAGCGCTTTCCCCTCCCATTCATCGATGACATTATTGATCAGTTGCACTCTGCAAAAGTATTTACAACTCTTGATCTTAAAAATGCATTTTTTCATGTCGAAGTAGAAGAAAATAGCCGAAAATACACTTCTTTTGTAACACATTCTGGTCAATTTGAATTTCTATACATGAATTATGGCCTTAGCGATGCTCCCTTAGTTTTTCAGAGATATATCTATAATGTTTTTCGTGATCTCATTAATGAAAAAGTACTTATCGTCTATATGGATGATTTCATAATACCATCTGGAAACGAAGCCGAAGGACTCCAGAAATTACAACGCGTTCTTACAACTGCATCCGAATATGGTTTGGAACTGAATCTAAAAAAATGCCACTTTTTACAGCGAGAAATTGATTTTCTGGGTTACCACATTAAAAATGGTCAACTACATCCATCTCCCTCCAAAACTAAAGCTGTTCTAAATTTTCCGGAACCTAAAAGTATAAAAGATGTACATTCATATGTCGGATTAACCTCATATTTTCGTAAATTTATTCAAGATTATTCTTTAATAGCTAAGCCCTTAACAGATCTCCTTAGAAAGGACACTAAATTTCACTTCGGTGACCAACAGCGAAATACATTTAATCAGTTGAAACACATTCTTGCTTCAGGTCCTGTTTTAAGCATTTATAACCCTAGTAATGAAACAGAAGTTCATTGCGATGTTTCTATTGATGGTTACGAAGCAGTCCTCCTTCAAAAGTCTTCTATTGATAATCAATTTCACCCTGTCTACTTTATGAGCAAAAAAACCACAGATGCTGAGCGTAAATATTCGAGTTATGAACTAGAAGTTTTGGCAGTTATCGAGGCTCTTAAAAAATTTCGTGTTTATATTTTAGGTATTCCTTTCAAGATAGTCACAGATTGCAATGCATTTGCCCTAACTATGAATAAAAAAGATCTTTGCACCAAAATAGCTCGATGGGCTTTAATGCTAGCTGATTATAACTATACAATCGAACACAGACAAGGTACACGTATGCGCCACGTCGACGCTTTAAGCAGAAATCCCGTATGTATGACCATTCAAGACAGTTTTACTTCCAAAATCATACAATCACAGAACACCGATGAACATATACAGGCCATTAAAGAAATTTTGAAAACAAAGCCATATGACAACTATTTCCTCAAAAATAACGTTCTTTATAAAAATCATAAAGGTTACGATCTGGTAGTTGTGCCGGATGAAATGCAGTTAAACGTCATTAAAAACGTTCATGACAAAGGACACTTCGGACGCAAACGTTGTGAAGAACTCCTTAATGAAGAATTTTTTATCTCTAATATGGCAAATAAGATTGATAAAGTTATAGCAAATTGTGTAACATGCCTTTTATATACTCGGAAACGTGGAAAACAAGAAGGTGAGTTACATCCCTTACACAAAGAGGAGACTCCCCTCCAAACTTACCACATTGATCATCTAGGCCCTCTCGAATCAACTAACAAAAACTATAAACATATTTTGTCTTTAATAGATTCATTTACTAAATTCGTGTGGCTATATCCCTGTAAAACTACTTCTTCTGCCGCAGTCATTTCGAAACTGCAACAACAAAGTTATATTTTTGGCAACCCTTCCAAAATTATTAGCGATAAAGGTCCTGCATTTACAAGTAAAGAATTTGCTGATTATCTCATCAACTGAAGGACCGATCAGTACTAGTTCGTGTGCTGAATACATGAAGCCTTGGCATGACGATAACTGAAACTTTATTTTTTTCCCTTATCTTTAATGTGTATGTCTGATCATTTTCATTCGATGTTACACTATTTCAGAAAAAGACGACTGATCTTGCTAGTGTACAAACGAATTCTATTTTTTTTTCCTAAGAACAGTTACTTTTTTTTGTTTCTTTTCAGATTCTATAAGATCACATGTCGCTGCGGCAGCTCCAGATGACAGGACGGCCGCATGTGGGATATACTCCCGCATGTGGGCTACACTCTCTCTCTGCTGCACCTGCATTGGAATGTATTTCCCTCCACCACTCTCCGAACTCTGCTTCGAGATTAAAAAGTAAAAACGGGAAACATCGAAGCTGTGTGGTCAGGATTGAGAGGAAGAAAATGTAAATAGAACGTTTTTCGACGATAGCTAACGACGGTGATAAAAAGCTAAAGAGATGATTCCAACGAATTAAAAACGACGATTTAACACGATTCTTTTAAGAACTAAAATATTTACGACGTATTAAGACTTTTTAAAGATTGTTTTGACGAATGAATCTATGTTTTATTTTTTGTTTGTGTGTTTTTGTCCTGTTCGTCTGATAATAAATGTATGTGACTGTCAGAGAATAGTTTTTATTTACAGTAAGGACTCGTCCATCCTATATATATATATATATATTATAAAATTATATTTTAAACGTTTATTTAAATATTTTGTCAAATCTTCTTTAATTTCCTGTATCTTAATGACATCCAATTTTTAATATCTAATTAAATTATTACATTTTTTGAACACTTGTTAAATTTTTTTTTTAATTTCTAATCTAAAAAGCATTTAATCTATTTATACAAATCTCTTACGTTTCAAATTGCCAAAAACTACAAGGAAAAGTAATTCCAATACATTTATTTTTAATTCTTATTTTCATCTAATGTTACCGAATTGCGCGTTTTGTCGAAGACCACTTAATACTACATTATATACTGCGTTTATAATAATAATTCTAGCCCCTCTCATGGATTATTTTTGCCGATTCCTGATTCGCCACTGACATTAGTATCATACCGCCTGAAGAATTCTTTAATTGATGAGGTCCGTAGAACACATTTTCCTTATTTTTAGTCTTCTATACTTAAAGAGTATATATGCATAAATATATATGACGACACCTGCTGTCTACATGTCTGTCAGAGTCATTTTACTCGTAAACTATGTAACGTGGAAAAACAGAATTAGGTAAAGTAATAAAGACTTTTGTCCCACAAAATTAGAGATAATTATACATTCACACATTTATTGAGAAGAAAATGTACAGGGGCTAAATAAATACTTAACCCTTTCGCTACGAAGACGCCCGAGACGGCCTTTCTTTCAAAATACGAGCAACCCGCCCGAAACGGCTGAATAACAGGATTCCATTTTTACCCCTCTGGAAAATACCCAGCTATTGTCATGCAGTAAGGGGGAACGGTGTGATTGATGAGGAGATTATTACAATCAACGGATGGGGAATTTCCGAAGGGGAACACTTGCCCCCTTTTCTAAAACTGGTGATGTATGAATGTTCGAAAAAAATTATCCTTATTTAAAGTTGTATCTTAAAATAATATATATATATATATATATATATATATATATATATAGGTTTTAATTAGTTATCTGCATTTTATTCAGTTATTTGCATACGGTACATAAAATGTATCGCAGAGGGAAAAGTCTAACGCAAGAAGAAGCATTACCAATCATTTTTAACGTGGATAAAGACGAATCTGAATCTGATAAATTTGATCTTTTAGGTAGCTTTCATTACAAAAAGTAAAAAGCTACCTATTGCAGCCGTCCGGAGGAAAGCACTTCCGGAAAATTTTGGTATATTTTCACCGATCATGACCCCCAGACCCCAAAACCACCCTCCGTTCAAATGTTGACATATATATATATATATATATATATATAACCATATATATATATATATATATATATATATATAACCATATATATATATATATATATATATATATATATATATATATATAACCATATATATATATATATATATATCTGATTTTGTCATGCGATAACTAACGTATTTATGAACCGATTTGAATGAAACTTGGTATGTACATAGTACATACAATTGTCTCAACCGAGTTCGTTGGCCAGCATCACCCGCCATTTTGTTTCAAAATGGCGGCCATTTTAAATTTTTAAAAAAATTTAAAATTTAAAATTAAATGCGAAAAAATTAAAAGTTGAAAAATATTTTTCTTTTACGTGTTAGAACTTAAAACAAAGATTCCAGAACACTTTTTATTTTGTCTATATCTTAAAAAATGATTGAGTTATAGCACTTTGAATTTTTCATATGGCTGACATTTTGAAACGATCTGATTTTTGTCACGTAATAACACGCGTATTTATGAACCGATTTCAATGAAACTTGGTATGTACATAGTAAATACAAATGTCTCGACCGAGTTCGTTGGCCAGCATCATCCGCCATTTTGTTTCAAAATGGTGGCCATTTTAAATTTTTAAAAAAATTTAAAATTTAAAATTAAATGAGAAAAAAACAAAATTTGAAAAATATTTTTCTTTTACGTGTTAGAACTTAAACAACGATTCCAGAACACTTTTTATTTTGTCTATATCTTACAAAATGATTGAGTTATAGCACTTTGAATTTTTTTTATGGCTGACATTATGAAACGATCTGATTTTTGTAACGTGATAACACGCGTATTTATGAACCGATTTCAATGAAACTTCGTATGTACATAGTACATACACATGTCTCGACCGAGTTCGTTGGCCAGCATCATCCACCATTTTGTTTCAAAATGGTGGCCATTTTAAATTTTTTAAAAAATCTAAAATTTAAAATTAAATGCAAAAAAATGAAAAATATTTTCTTTTACGAGTTAAAACTTAAAACAACGATTCCAGAACACTTTTTATTTTGTCTATATCTTAAAAAATGATTGAGTCATAGCACTTTGAATTTTGCTTATGGCTGGCATTTTGAAAAGGTCTGATCTGAACGATCCATCACGTTGCTTTAAAATGGCATACACTTTATGATATCGTAGAATTTGGCGACTCTCTAAATCGCTTAAAATAAAACCAGGTTGAATAAAAGATGATTAATTTCTAAAAATTCCCATTAATATTCAGTCTTGACAAAAACTAGTATTGAATCTTATAAAATCACTAATTTTATAAGATTATTTCCACTAATTTGAGCTTAGTATTTTTGAACAATGTAACTTTCTTTAAAATAAATAAATATATACATAAATTTATGAAAGCTACCTCTTCCTCCCGGCATTGCCGGAAGGACTTTTTTTTTTCAAAAGAGGGGGATGATTTAAAATATCACTATCTCAAAAATTATTCTAAAAAGTTGTGGTGAAAATTCGAAGTCACTATGTCTTTACCACAAAGTATATATACCATAGTTTTATAGCAGTGATAGCTAGAAATACCAAATAAATATTATGAAAAATAAATAAATTCTGAATGATAATTTTTTAGATACAATAGATGTATATCTAAAATTTTGTTGAAATTAGCAGTACTAATTTAAAATATTAAATGAAAAAAAAAATGCTAAATAATGTGCATTGTATGGTATCTTTCTTATTAAATCAACTTTATAAAATATGTTAAAATGAAATATAAAAATTACTCTGAAAACATATAAAGAGGTCACAGTCATTCAAAAGGTTTTGGACCATTCAAAAAAGGTTTTTAGTGCAAAAAATCAATTTTTGAAGCAAAAAAGATCAGTTTTGGAACAGAGAAAGTATATATCTCTGTTCCAAAAGTTTTGTCGTCTTTTCGCGATCTTTTAATAAAATTTGCCGTTTTTTTTCGAGATCTTTGGATAAAATCTGTCAATTTTCGCGATTTTTTGATAAAATTTGTCGTTTTCCCACGATTTTAAAATGAAATTTACGATTTTTTTGGTGACCTTTTGACGTACTTTTCCGTTTTTCTTGACCTTTTGACCTAATATGCAGTTTTTTTGCGATCTTCAGACGAAATTTAACTTCCTCTGCTATCTTATAACAAAATTTGCATTTTTTCGCGATATTTTGAGGAAACTGGTCATTACGTCGCAATTTTTAAACAAAATTTATCATTTGTTCGTAACCATTTAACTTTTTCTTTTTTTTTTTTAGTGATCTTTTTACGAAGAATTTTTTTTTCTATCTTTTGATGAAATGTGCGTTTTTTCGCGATCTTTAGATGAAATTTGCCATTTTTTTGTGATCTTGTAATATAAATTTATTAATTTATTAATTAAGTTTTAATTTGCTTTTGTTCGGAAATTCGTGAAATAAGCAGGTTTTGATGTTCAGAAATGAACTCCAGTTTCCTTTTTTTTATTTTTTTTTTCAGGGGGGGGGGGGTGTTCTGAAAAAAATCTTCGCGCAAAAGATGAATAACCACTCAAAGAGAGGTGAAAACATGTTTATCACGTGATCAATTATATGCGCCTGAAATGAGATAATCATAAACGCGCGCATTGAAAAAAAGAAAAAAAAATCAAACTTGTAAATGCCGCGGCATTTTTCCCATAAAATACGGTATGTAATCATCCATGGATTACATATAGTATATCAATGTAACGATTTGGAAGAATCTAAACTTTTATTAAGGGTGTATTCCAATCCAAACTGCTTACTTTGTGATTTATTTTTAAATTCATGTTTGCTTTCGAACGCTTCAATTTGGAAAATTCTCTTTAGACACTACACAATGTGCCGTGCTTGCCGGTTCTTTGATAAATGCAGAAAATATTGCAAAAAGTTGCTTTCAATCAGAGCATTTTGATCGGAATTTTCCAAAGCGTAAAATCTGGCAAAAAAGGAAAAAAAAAAAAAAAAAAAAAAAAAAAAAAAAAAAAAAAGTCATACTTTTTTTTCTTTTTTTTCCGGGGCGATTTTTACCGTGGCATTTTTTCTGGTGGCGATTTGTACCGGAGTGATTTTTTCCGCCTATCAAATGTTAATTACTTTGATGATAAAATTTTGTAAGGTACGGAGAATTAGAATGTAAACATTATACAGTAAAACCTCTAAATAACGGACACCTCGGGAACGCAGAATTTGTCCGCTATTCAGAGGTGTCCGCTATTGGGAATATCTAAGAGAATCAAAAACCGCTAAGAAATGCTTAATGTTTCATTAATTTACTTTTATATGTCCTAAAACCTTTATTATATAATTAATCAGAAATTAAAATTATTTTTACGCAATAAAATTGAAATAAAATTGTGCACACTTTTATCCACTGATTATTACATTATTGAGAAAAAAAAAAAAACTGCTACAAAAGTTTATTTTTGCTTGCGATTACTCGTACAGGTAATTTGTTTTTCTGTGTGATGTTATTGGACATTGAGGGAGGGTTTGCACTTTTTGATCTTTAACACATTCCGGTGCAGTATGTCCAGTCCGGGCACAACTAATTTTAATTCCAAACTTGCAATCGTCACCAAGAATATTTTAAAGAAATTTCGATTTTACAATGAAAGCGTGAATTTAGGATTTCATAATTTCTAAAAAGTCGTTTTTTAATTCCGGTTTCAATCAATAATTTCTTATTTTATGAACAAATTTACTTGCGCCGGAAAGGGTTAAAAGCATAAACTCTCAAAATGTTCTTAGATGACATTTCAATAGTCTGGGAGATTATTTCTCCCGGGCAACCCCCTGAATTTAGCACTGAACGTTGGGGGGGGGGGGGAGAATTTTCCCCAGCTTTTTATTTACATTTAACTGTGATAACAAAATTTGTGACACGTTGTCCTGATAAATTCAGAGGCTTTTTTTACTTTTTTCTATTTTTTTCGGTTTAAAAAAACTTTTTTTTTCATCCTTTATCGCCGAATAAAGTGTCCGCTATTCGGAATGTCCGTTATTCAGAGATTAAACATACAAAAATTTAAGTTTTGGGAGTGGGAATTGGAAAACTGTCCGTTAAACAGAGGTGTCCGCTATTCGGGAGTGTCCGTTATGGAGGTTTTACTGTATACTTATTTATATATGTTTTTTTTTTCAGTTTTATTTTTTTTGTGTGGGTAAAAGAAAGGAGGTCTGCAAACTCTGAATTTATCATGACTTTAGATAACAACATTGTCAGGATGTTTTCTAAGTATACGAACGGTTAGATCGGATAAGTTTATCTTTTACCTGTTTGTTTGTTTGTTTGTTTGTTTATTGAACAACATACATCTGACTTGTGTGCTCGACATGAAGCCTGCTTATAAACCATCGTCAATATACAGGGACGAGATAGCACACAAGGAAATATTACAACACAAGAGAAGTACAACCAGGAGCTCCACACAAAGACTGTGTGCAATGAAGCCAGTGGTATTCGAACCCACATCCTCACGATCAGCGGCGTGATGTCTTAACCACTCAGCCACGGAGGCTCATCTTTTACCTCAAATAGCATGAAAAATAAATAAATAAATAAATGAAAAAGAGAAAAAAGTGTGAGGTAGGGATAGAAAAAGTTCGAAGAAGAAAAAATTAATAACTTTTTTTATTTAATAGATATGAAATTGCTTAAATTTTTTATAAAGCTATATTAATTGAAAATTTTACTTTTAAAAATTTTTGATAGGACCAACTCTTACTGAAAAAACTTAAAAGGGCTCAAATATAAATAAATAATTATATATATATATATACAAGAATTGCAATAACATGGTTTTGATAATACCAGCTTCTACAAGAAAAAGGAAATTAAAAACTCATCAAAAGCAGCCAGGTAAAATTGTTAAGCTGCGTTTTCTCTAGTTTTGTTTTAGTTTTTATTGATAATTAGTTCTCAATTTATAAGTATGACTTCACCAGAGACCAAGTCTGTAGGCAGGTATATTTTTCCATGTAGTGATTTTAAACATTGATCTTTAATAAAATAGTTGTTAATCATATTTATCATTGAATATTAGTACTACATCTGATAATAACGGTTGATCACATAGGTTGAAACAATAAGATATTCAAGATTTAATCTATAATACGACCAATATTATTGTACAAAGTTAAATAATAATAACAGTTAAAAAAATAGATAGTGTGCTGTATATATACACATACATTCTAAAATAAACTCTGTCTAAGGCGGGATCGATCTTATTCTTGAAAAAAAAGGAAAAAAAAAAAAAAAAGAAAAAAAAAAAGAAATCGCGCAATAGATGATATTTCGCCTTAGATAAATTCTACTGTATGTCTATAAATTTGCAGGGACTTGAAAATCTTTCGGAAATAGACAGATTTCCATCTTATATGGAGTCTGCCTAATTGAGAGCTTATTGAATATATAACACTTATTAATATCTTATGATACTTATAAAGCAAATTTACCATTTTCCATTCATTTCAGAGTAAGGATCTGAAATTTCTTTCCCAACAACCGAAAAAAATTTATATATATTAAAAAAAAAAAAAAAAAAAAAAAAAAAAAAAAAAAAAAAAAAAAACGATTTTTTTTTTGCATAATTGATTTTTGCCGCCGAAAATGCCTAACAACTGCTTATCATTGCACCCTCACCACTTCCTCTATCAAAAATCGTGTTTACTCTCATGAATAGAAGTACAGCTTATTTTTTATACTGTTTACATTATAGCGTCCTTCCAGATAGGGACTTTTTTGTTACGCATGATTTAAAATAACAACAAAGTACTAAATGCTATTTTTCTATTCCAAGTAAAGAATCTTCCTGCCAATCAATTGTAAACACCGTGTTTTTATAACTGTTGAAGTTTAGACACAAATCCTCTGCTTCATAAATACTCTTAAGTTTCATTATTTCTCACAATAGACACTTCACTCTTATTTTTTGAAAATATATAAATATTTTGGAAAAAAACAGCATTTTTTTCATGTCTTTGATTCTTCCAATTCTGTTGCCTTAATTTCTGGATTAACTGAAATGCCATTCTGCATAAATTTACCACGTGCATTTGGATTACTTCTAAGATTAGTCGGAGAATATTCCAATACTAATTTTCAAAAAGTCACAGATAAATAGCACAATATAATTTCAATGCATTTGTTAAAATTCATTTTACAATAGCACAATTATTTTTCACTTTTTTCACATAAATTTAGCTATTGTTTATGAAAAAAAAAAATTATTGGATCAAAGGAAACAGCAAAGTACCTAAGGTAATGCACTATCTTCGGTGCGCTTTTTTTCCACAATTCTTAATTTTTATATGCTTGGAAACTTAGAAAATCCATTACATTTATTAGGATCTATAATAATGAATCTTAGATTGATTTGTTACAAATTTATAAAATTATTAATGTCTATCTTCAATTTTTTTTAAAGGGGAGGGGGGGGGGGTGTTAAGAAAATTATAATTTTTGTTCATTCTCTTCTATATGGTTTCCCTTTTCTTAGTTACTGTATTTTCTAAATGTTTGGAAAATTAGAAAATTCATTACACCAATGAGGATCTATAACTCTAACTGTAAAAGTAACCGTAAAAATTGACTATGTCCGTTTTCTAGAAATATATATATATAATTGAAAAGAAAGAAAATTTACATCTTGGTAGGTAACTTTGTTTTCTATTTGCTTTTTTTCTTCTTTTTTATGTGTTTGGAAACTTAAAAAATCAATTTTTACTTTTATTACTAGTTTCTAGATGAAATAATATGTAGAGTAACATACATATATTTTTTCTATATTACATTATATTTAAATAAATTTTGGGACAGATAACTATTACATTTTTATTATTTGTTTATTCAAGTGATTTTTTTTATTAATTTAGCGTTAAGAAGTATTTTTTTATTTTTAAAGCTTTTTTTTTCTTAAAAAAAAGGCTTACAAAGGTTAAAAATTTATCAAGAAATCTTAAATTTGATTTCTTGAGATATTAAATTTTATATACAGTTTTTTTTTTTTTTTTTTTTTTTTTTTTAATAAAAGTATGCGTTTAGTAATTAATAGAAAATCAATACATATTTTTAAAATGCTAAGAATAAAATATAATTCGTTTTTTATCACTTTTTCAGCGCCATCACTAAATAATATTTTTTCCATCACAATGAAATTATTAATAGCATATTTTAAAATTAGATATTAAAAATTTTATGCTTAGGATTTACAAATATATTGCAAGCAATAGAATTTTTATTTGTGATGTGATTTATTAAATAATTTGTTAGTTATTATTTTTCAGTTCGGCTTCTAATGTTTCTCTTATGATATTAATTTATCTTATGATATTAAAAAAATCTCTGTTAAATCAGTTAAGTAATAAAAAAATGCAGTGGTAATATTGTGATTTCTTTCATAAGTTTCTCTAATAAACATCATAAAATTTTCTTAAATTTGTAGGATGGAATCTTTCTTTTTATTTCTCTGTTTTTTAATTCACTGCAAATATTTATCGTAAGAAAATATACAAAATATGCGATAAAACGAAAACCCAGAAATTGACATCCTGTCATCATCTATTTATTCATCCTGTGACTTATTTCATAATTGGACAAAAATTACTCAAACACATAAGAAGCTAATTTCTGGAAACTTTCAGAAATAGCATGCCAGGACTAAATCCTGAAAGATAAAACCTGCACAAATATCAGGCTTTAGTAAATAAAAAAATTCCCTTGTGTAGGATTATCCTTTAGTGTGAGTGATCTTAGGAGGGATATTAGGGGAAAATGAGTTCTACCTTCGAAGGTAGCTGTCTGCTGATTGCCCCTCTGACAAGTAGGCAGGCAGCAGGAAGGGGGTGAAAAAATCTTGCAGCTATGTTTCAATTTTCGGGCGGCCTCGTATTTTCAGCACTTTTGTGTTTTTAGACTTCCGTATTCAAAGGGTTAACTGTATTATTATTATTATTATTATTATTATTAAATGTGGGAATTTTTGCAAAGCTAAATTCAAAAATACATTTTTTTTAATATAGGAATTTTATTTTCAGAAATAGTGCCGAAAATGTTAGGGAAAATATGCCCTCCCCTCACCCTATTTCCAAATGTACAGAAACTAAAATTATAAAAAATAAAGATAATAGATGTTAAATTGAATCTTGTAGATAATCCCTCGCGATTAACCTTAGCCACATAGATTTTCACGGAATTCCATTTTTCCGTTACACGCAAATATCGATTTCAGATATTCAGCAAATGTATTGAGGAAAAATGGGATACACAAATATTGAAGCAAATACATCCTAATGAACATCATTGTTTTATATGTTTCGTATGATTACAATCTTAATAGAAACTCAATGCACACGAATCATAAATTTATCATCGACAGAGTGCAGGCGGTCGTAATGTATAACTGACACTTCTCGGCGATTAGCATCTTTCAGTCACTACATTTTAAATGGACCGCAAGGATACACTTAGTTTCCAATATCCCCATAACGAGAGTTCTGACGAAGTCAAATCTAGATACCGATTAGGCCATAGGAACCTATTATCATCCAGGGCTCTACACTATAAAAAAAAATTCAAGAGGTTACTAAAAATATTTTAGTAAATTTGTATTTCACAGAATTTTTTAGTAACCATTACAAACTTTTTTTTTTGCAAGTGAAACGAGCATTTCTTTTGTAAACTGAACAAAAGAATTTTTTGTATAACTAACTTAAAAATTTTTAGTATGAACCACACAGCAAATTTTAGTAATAGCTCCAAAATTATTTTTAATAACAATTACGTACGCCCGAAGGGCAGGAGGTTCCTTCGAGCTGCAACCAGACTTCTAAAGCGGAAGATTTTCGGCAAAACTGCAATAGATGGCAGCACCATACATTGCTAAATACTCCAACAGGATTTTTATAATCCCTTTAATAACGAGTACTTACACTACATACATTCGCGGCGTATTTGGCGGTGGCCAGTATCGAACCCGGGACCTTTTAGTCTGGAGTCCGTTACTATAACCACTATGCTATCAAGGCCACAGCAAGTGAGTTTTAGTAATAGTTATTAAAAATCTAAAACTATTAACTCTCTTCGTTGCTAACTTTTTCTAGTAATTCTTACAGATTTTCTTGTAACCGACTAAGATTACTAAAAATGTTTTAGTAATTACAAGGATCACTAAAGATTTTTTAGTAGATCGACCCTTTTTTTTACAGTGTAGTTTCTTCAAGCTGCCAAACTAGCTTAATATTTTCTGTCGCTGTTAAGGCTCTTTACCAGTAATGACATTCGTCAGAACTCTGAATTTACGTCAGGGGGTAATCGCCGATTCTCTGGTTGACAAAAAAGAATTTCACAAACAAAACGTTCTCCTTTGTACTCAGCAGCTTTCGTCCTTGTTCACATACAATAATTGCAAAGGAGAACTAGTTGTAGATTAGAAGCGCAAGTTTTTATAACCGTTACTTTTTCATATGTACACCTAAGTGTTTTTCTGTCTTAAAGAAAATCCCGTGACCTATCACGGGATAGTCCTGAAAAATAATTTTTATGCCGGTTATTTTTCCGGTTTTTAAGAATTTTTAATCTTTCTACAGACTTTTGTCCACCCTATAATAAAAATTATCATATAAATCAAATGTAAATGTGTACAGCGTGTTTCTAAATTCATGATACAAACTGTAAGGGGTGATAGTACACATCAAGACAAACAATACTAAATAGGAAACTAAGGGTCCCAAACGTCTTCCGAAGGAGATAGGCGTTCCAAAAATATAATAGTCCAAAAATTCAAATGATTATAAAAAGCAGAAAAATTGGTCGATTTGTTTGCGGTTTTCACTAAAACTATTCTATTTGTCAGTATTGTCTTGAAAATAAATTGAAAAGATAAATTTCAAAAAATGTCGATAGAGCGTGCTTTAGACTTTGGAGTAACGAACAACTATTTTTTACCGTTATTTTTTGCATCTCATTAATTTTTTTAGAAGCTTAGATATAAACTTAAATTTTGAGTTCAAAATCTAAATCGCTGGGAGTGTTTAAGTAGCGCAAACTGAACTGTGGAGAGAGGTTCAAATTTCAAATGATTATAAAAAATGGAACAATTGGTCGATTGATTTGTGATTTTCACTAAAATTATTCTTTATGTCAGTATTATCGTGAAAATAAATCATAAAGATAAAATTCAAAAAATGCCTATAGAGGGCGCTTTAGACTTTGGAACAACGTACAACTATATTTTACCGTTATTTTTTGTATCTCATGAAATTTTTTTAGAAGCTTAGGCATAAACATAAATTTTGAGATGAAAATCTGAATCGTTGGGAGTGGTTAAGTAGCGCAAACTGAACTGTGTTCAATGGGGGTGGGGGGATTCAAATTTCAAATGATTTAAAAAAACGGAAAAATTGGTCGATTCGTTTGCCGTTTTCGCTAAAACTATTCTTTATGTCAATATTTGCTTGAATATACAATTTAAAGATTAATTTCAAAAAATACCGTTAGAGGGCGCCTTTAAATTTAGAGTAACCGACAACTATTTTTAACCGTTATTTTTTTGTATCTAATTAAATGCTTGCAAATGCTTAGATTTAAATTTTGAGCTCAAATTGTAAATCGATGGGAGGGGTTAAGAAGCGCAAGCTGAAATGTGTTCAGGAGTTGAAATGTTACCCTCGCCAACCCTCGAACACATTTCAATTTTCTGCTACTTAATTACTCACAACGATGCAGATTTTGAGCTCAAAATTTAATTTTTAACATTTACAAGCATTTAATTAGATACAAAAAATAACGGATAAAAAAAGTTGTTAATTACTCTAATGTTTAAGGCGCCCTCTAACGGTATTTTTTGAAATTAATCTTTTAAATTTATTTTCAAGGAAATATTGACATAAAGAATAGTTTTAACGAAAACGGCAAACGAATCGACCAATTTATTAGTTGTTTTTAAAACCGATTTTTCACACAAGTCATACGTAGTCAGTGGCTATGTATTTCAGACAATGCATTTCTGCATGTAACGAGTTAATGATAAAATCATACAAATTTCAACTTCGTTTAATATTGTTAATACGGACCCGGGCAACGCCGGGCGGATCAGCTAGTTAAGAAATAAAGTTTAAT
Organism: Maratus speculifer; assembly: GCA_964019185.1. Lineage (NCBI taxonomy): Eukaryota > Metazoa > Arthropoda > Arachnida > Araneae > Salticidae > Maratus > Maratus speculifer. Next base: position 248,537,314 of record OZ025295.1, on the reverse strand, counting down.
TAAGAATATTTTAAATGTAGAGCCATCTTTTTAAATTCACGCATATTGGAATAAATGTTTTTTTACGACCAATTAAGAATTTATATCGTTTCCATAAAGATTAATATATTAGATCTAGTAACAGGATTTTAATTTAATAAGTTGAACTAAGTACGGAATATTGTTAAAAGAAAATTAATATAGTATAAAGGTTAATTTTGGCGAAAAAAAATTAAATTTTTAATATATATATATATATATATATATATATATATATATATATATAAGAGATTATTACGGCGAGATTTGATATGGCTATATTATCTATATATTTTTCTCTTCTGAGAAATAAAAATATTAATATATATGGTTTAAGTAGACACGTAAATATACAATTTTATTAATGAGTTTATTCCGACAAATTAGAATTCAAAAATTTAAGGAGTATGTATCTCCCATAATCGTTTTAAAAATATTTTCAGAAACAAATGATTATTAACTATAGACTGCGATTTTGTATTATGCAATTCAATAAAAAAGAAACCTATATTATGAACCATGTTCGGTAAAGCTGCATAATTCACACAGATTGAACAATTTTTTTCTTATTAGATAGATCGTGCAATAGATGTTTTTATATAATGGCAGAAAAACTTCGTAAATACATTTTTTCGTCTTTAAATTGAAATAGAATTAACATAATAAAAATGACAATAGACAAATTATGGTCCTGAAAATAATAATTTGTACGGTTGCTTTTGTACGGTACTTTGTATGGTGTGCGAGAATGAAAGATTTCGGGAAAATATCTCTGAACAAAAGTGTGATACTTTAGAAAACCACAATTTTGTACTAATTCTTAAAATAAGATTTTTTTTTTTTTTTTTTTTTTTTTTTTTTACCGAAATTAGATTTTTTTTTTACATACCACTTCTTTTAAAAAAGTTGTATCATCCACGTAAAATGCGATGCAATATATATATACACATATATATACATATATATAACAATTGATTTGTTGGAATCTGTCCGTTTGTAAATTAAAGATATTCTTCCTGTGCAGATTGATTGGGTTATAAAATTTCTAGCACTGATAGATCGCGGCAATAAAAAGAAAGCATACAATAAATCCGTTTTGTAATTTCGCTTTGGAAAACAAATGGGAATTGAATAAAATAAAATGACGGTATTTTTTTACAGTAAAATGTTTAATATTTTTATTTCTATTTATGCATGAGCATAAATGTTTCATTCTGCTTAAATAACTTAGTAAAATATTCTTATGTGTAGATGATCTTGAATTATAATGTGTAATTATACTATTTTTAATTTTATTTTATTTTTAACTATATTATTTTTAATGGAAAAATAGAACTTCTATCAAGTATGTCATATATCATTTCATAATTATCACTAGATTGTTTTTTTAGTCAAGAGATTTATTATATTAGTTAACATATTTTGATAAATGTAATATGGGTAAAATATTTAGTAAGTAAAAAAGATTTATTAGAGTACCGTAATTTCCGGCGTATAATCCGCGGATCAAACAATTCTAACAATTCTGTTTTGACACAGAAATTTTATTTAGTAATTAAAGTGAAATATTTACTGCGATCTAAATTCTTACATTTTATTTCAAAACTTTTCTTGGTCAAAAAATAATTGTATGTTCCGCGGATTATACGCCGGAAATTACGGTAATCGAATAAAAAAAATATATCAGCAACTAAACAATACCAGACATAATCAACGATATTGCCGATTGAATTCATTACATACTAGAAACCGTATTACTTTTAGGTATATCCTTACTTTGTTTAGAAATAAGTATTATCACTATTTATATAAGTATGATACGTGAAGCAAAGTTCAGTATTTTTTTAACACAATTTTATAGAAATTTAATTTTTCAAATTTAATTGAGTATATGGTCTATTATTAAAAGGAAAAACACAGCTTTTTCATTTATCTTTAATGCTTGTTTTATTAAATGAAACACTAACATAAAATTTTTTTATGTATTTCATAGTATTAATATTTTGTAACCGATTATAATGCATTTAGAAAGACTATGGAAGAAAAAGAAATGGGTACAAAAATAGCTAGACGGGCAGTAATGTTATCCGATTTTGATTGTATTATTGAACATAGACACGGAAGTAGTGTTAGACATGTTGATGCATTAAGCGGACATCCTATTAGTATGGTAATCCAAGGTAGCTTAATTTTAAAAATTATCCTAGCTCAAGAAACCGATGAGCACATTAAAACAATAAAATAAATCCTGAAAGTGAAATCTTATGATGATTATTTAGTTAAAAATGATATTCTTTATAAATGTGTTAATGGTAACGATTTATTAGTTGTACAGGAAGACATGCAAATGAATATAATAAAGATAGCTCACGAAAAAGGTCATTACGCAGTTGCACGAACAGAAAAAAATTCAAAGAATAATTTTTACATCCGCAAAATTAAACAAAAAATTGAGAAAAGCATAGCAAATTGTGTTCCTTGTATTTTAATTAATAGAAAATGTGGTAAACAAGACGGTTTACTTCACCCAATTGAAAAAGAAGAAACTCCGTTACATACGTAAAATATTGATCACTTAGGTCCATTGGAAAGCACAAACATATCCTTTTGGTCATTGACGTATTCACAAATTTCTTTGTTTGTATCCCACAAAATTTACCAATGCTGCCAAAGTAATTTCTAAATTAGAAATCCAAAAAAAATGTCTTTGGAACTCCAATTCGGATAATCTCAGATAAATGTGCTGACTTTGCCACTAACACTTTCGAAGATCATTGCATCAAAGAGAATATTAAACATATCCCGATTACTACTAGATTACCCAGGTCTAACGGCCAAGTCGATCCTCTAAATTCTGTCATAATATCTGTTCTGTCTAAATTATCTGTATATAATCTTTAAAAATGGTATATACACGTAAGCGACGTCCAACAGTTGATAAATTCGACTTTCCAGAGAAGTATTATCACAGCCACTTTTGAATTGATATTTGGTACTAATATGAATAAAAAAAATAACATTGAGATTTACTAGCCTTCTGAATGCTGAAATACAATCCGATTTTACCAATAATCGAGAAGATTTGAGAAAAAACCCTAAAAAATAAATTTTAAAAGTCCAAGAAGTGAACTGTAAAACTTGCAATCTCAGACGAAAAAAACCTAACTAATTTAAGCTTAATGATATGGTTGCTATAAAACGCACACAACAAGGTCCAGGTTTGAAGTTAAAACCAAAATATTTCGGTCCGTCATAAAAGTAAAAAATAATGACATCTACGATGTAAAGAAAGTTGGTTTTAATGAAGGTATCATGGTCACCAGTACTTGCGCAGAGTACGTGAAGCCGTAGACGGACGAAGCTTGACAGATAGAAGAAAAAAACAAGTTGAATGTAGATTCTGCCATTGCAGAATTCAGTTTCGCCTCGATTAGGAAAAAAAATCGATAGAGGTTTTTTAGAAGGGCAACCCCGTTTAGATTGCAATGAACTAACTTCAATTCTCTTGTGTTTATCAATATAATAGCAAACAGAATGGCGTGAAATATCCAATTGAATAGCAATTTCTCTCTGAGACATTAGAATTGGGGAATAATAAAGAGATACAACTTGACGTGCTACATCTTCATTGACTAGATTCATCAAAAACGGGTTTTTTCTTTAGTTTAAACGCTTTTTTATAGACTCTGAGTAAAAGGAAATGCAATTTAGCAATAAAACGAGTGAAATCCCGTCGAATTAGATGAATTAAATGTTTAAAAGACCCGATCGATTTGGTTTAAAAAAAGCAAAATTAATTACATTATTGAATCAATATATGATAAATATATTTACAAACTAAGTGTCAAGTTTGCCAGTTACAATTCTTCATGCAAATATTCGCACATCTTCAGTTAAAATTGTACTCTGAGTGCCGGCGAAATCCAGAAATTTTATTTTATATACACTCACAGAAAAATAGTTTTATTTAAAAATAATAATAATAATTTCAATTTTACTGTGACATTATTTTCACTAACTGAAGTCATCTGAAAGTAAAATCTCAATCTGAGTGTCCATAATGAAAAGAAATATTGAAATGTAATATTGGGTAATACCAGGTTATCCCGTCGATCAAAAAATTATCCCCAAACTATAAGGTTAAGTGCCAATAATGGATGATCGTGAATGTTACATTAAAAACGATTCATATGTTTAAAATGTCATTAGGTGATTTTTATTTCGACTTTTTATTAATATTTTTATTAATATTGTACTAATTATTTGTTTTTTCGTTATTTAAAATAAAAATTATGTCAATATGAATAATTTGGCTATTAGTTTGGCGATTTGTATAATTTGGCGAAATTGTTCGACGGGATAACAGAGTAGTACTTAATATCGTTATGAGTAAAAATGCGATGTTTTAAATAATGACGTCATTTTCTCTTCAAATGTTTTTTTTAAAGTTACTGTGATTAGTAATATGAAAAAGGCACTCGCAATAATATTGTAATTCCCATTTATCTGGTAGCTGAATGACATCATTTTCCTCATTTGAATTTTTTCTAATTTTGCTTTAGACATTAATTTTTATCATAAATTATTTTCTGTTATTTTATTTGCATCATTAATATTATTTCCCAGTAAATATATTTTTTTACCTCAATTAGTGCATAATTATACGCAAATTTTGAAGAAATATCGTAAAAAGCTTTTAAAATTATAAATAAAATATAAAAATGTAAATAAACTAAAAAATAACTAAAATGGGCACAACTACAAGTAAATAGCTTTCATTTAAAAAAATAATTTTTAAAATTGGTTGAATAGAAAATTCAGGGCTGATGACACGAAATTTTTTTAGCTTGTCTGAGAGAAATAGCACCGGAGGCTAAAAAGAATTTCACCGATTGTGACTCGACCCAGACTATGACACTATATAAGTTAGTTTTTTATGATGAAGTTTTGCAGTGATATTTATAAATTAAAGAGTTAGCCAAAAAATTTGACAGCAAATTCATGCTTATGAATTGTTTATAGCTTTTCCATGAATAAATCAAAATTATTGTAAATTTGCATATTGGCAAGCATCTATTTAATAGTTAATAGTAGAAAACAAACTTTAATGTATCTTGAGTAACAAAGCATTCCAGTAATAAAATAAAACTTTGATTAAAAAAAGGAAAAAAAAAAGATAACACATCAAAAATTACAGAACTTTAGGTGCAATTAAAGAACGTATTCCATTTGTAATACAATTACAACAAATATTTTCTAGAAAAGAATCTCTAGAAACATTATATTTTTTTTGTAAACACACTACTATCTGATAAAGTTTACATTTAACATAATACTGGCTATGAAAAAAAAATTACCATTTAGTATAAAGTTCAGCATTAATATTAAACAAAATCAAAATATTAACACATCAAATACAACAGAAAATTGCACGCAGCTTTACCATAAATAATAACAAATATACTATAAACTTGATTAATGCAAGTATCTATTTCTTTTAAAATATCTTTTCCATAAATAAAGACAAAAATATTTTTTATTTGAATATTGGCAAGTATATATTTTTAAATTAATAGAAGAATATAAATTTTAACATTTCTTGAATGGCAAAGTGTTGCAACAATTAAATAATACTATATATATATAAATTAGAAAAAAAGAAAAAGAAAGATAGCTTATCAAAAATAACAGAAATTTAGGTGCAATTAAAACACTTATTCCATTACTAATACAATAGATGCAAAACTTTTTTAGAAAAGAATCTCTAGAAAAATGATATTTTTTTGTAAACACTCTATTATCAGTGTTTTCATTCAATATATTGTAATTCATTCAATTTATTTCAAATATATTGTAAACTTGACTATTGCAAGTATCTGTTTCTCATACAATAGTAGAAAAGGGTTCAATTTAAATGTTTTTTGAATAGCAAAGTTTTCATAATGACGAAATATTAAACAAATAGCAGAACCTTTCAAAAGCCACAAAAATTTAGATGCAATAAAAACACTTTTTTCATTAATAATAGAATACTCAGGGATCTATCCAGGGGAAAAACTGAGTTCGTTAACGGACTCTTCACAAAAATAAATTTTACGAAAACGGACTCTTCACAAAAATAAATTTTACGAAAACGGACTCTTCACAAAAATAAATTTTATAAAAACGGATTCTTCACAAAAAATGAAAACAAAAATGTGTGAATAACATGTCTGTGGTAAGTGTAAAATTCAACGAAAATCTAGCTTTTTTTTGTCGATTTTATCGTCCATCTGAACGTAAACACACTTTTCCGCTCTTTCTCCAACAGACCTTTATTTGGAATCGGCGTTGATTGGCTAACATATGACGTCATAAAAAAGCAGGTGCGTTCAGGGAGTAAGAAATAAACCTCTTTTTCTCCGTAGATCGTATTTTACGCTGGATAGGTTGTTTGGCAACACGGGAAGAATCTGCTTTGCTTTGATTTTTGTTGCAATTCATACAAATTATTGGCATATGTATTTTTCTTAGAAAAGAATCTCTGGAAAAACTATTTTTTTAATAATGCGTTCAAAGAGTCATTCATTTGTTTCAAGATTTGGAAAATCTGAATGGCAACAGAGTTCGTTTGTTTATATCGTAATCTGATGTTTACTATTACTTATTTTTAATTTGGAGCCTAATACATTATAATTGGATATGATATACATGTTTTATAGAAAAATATGCTGTTTAAACGTTATTTTAAGTAAAAGAAATTATCTTTTAGCTGTCATATGCCTGCATTTGTTTTCCATTAAGCCTAACGTGGCGTATTGCTAGGGTCCATTCACAGATAGGAGTGGCGAATCCTGGAACTGTTCCACACAAATCTAAAGAACGCATTTTATTATAAGTAGGTTAGCTGTCATATGCCTGCATTTGTTTTCCATTAAGCCTAACGTGGCGTATTGCTAGGGTCCATTCACAGATAGGAGTGGCGAATCCTGGAACTGTTCCACACAAATCTAAAGAACGCATTTTATTATAAGTAGATAAATCTTTAGACATAAATAAATATAATTTTAATCATGATGTTTGACAATTCAAATTTTACTAATTTTGATTTCCTTGAAATATAAGGACATGGAAATAACATGAATTTTACGAACATGATTTCGATTAAATGTTCGACATACTGAGGCAGATTAAGTATTTAAAGGGAATTTGTATACAACGGGCTAATTTTTCAAAAGAATTTGTAACCAACTCCCTCAGAAGGAGATTAATATTAAAAAATAGTAGTAGTTTAAATCTGAGATATTTTTTCCGTTTATATGATAGTAAGAAGGCCAAAATAGTTGATAGGAAAAAACACCAGTGAATTGGACTATTTATAAGATAATATAATAATATAGTATAATAGAATAATATAATTCCCAAAAAGGACAATGAATACTAGGGTCCTAACATGATAGCATTTCAAAATACCTTACTGCTTTAAGTTTTAAATCCTCAATCCTTACAAATTAACCATAGTGTTCGAATTAGTCCTCAGAATAATATTTGAAAAAAAGCACAAAAAATGGTTAGCTGCTTCAAAAAATGCCCATTTTCCGGGCAAAAATATGTGGGTGTTGGTTCGGGTAGAAGAAACCAAGACTAACTTCAAAAGTATACATTGAGAGCTCTTCAACACTTTTGTGGAATGGCCGCAAATCGAAATTTATGTGTAGTGAAAAAAGCGTTTTTCTTTAAATCTATGTCATTTATGTTGAACGCTATAGCTTTCCTGGAAGCATATTTCAGATGTGTATATTGCTGGGACGATTACTGTTTCTAAACCAATAGGAGACCGTCATTATCACGGTCAAGTACACGCCCACACAGTTTGATTGACAGGAACTCGTGGACAATTGATCGTGTGTGTTTATTATTTATTTGTACTCGGATTGTTTGAATTTGTACTCGGTAATTAAAAATTAAAAATACGAAAGAATTTTTTTTTTCAAAATGACTGAATTTTATTTACTTCAATTAGAAATTATACTTCCTCTGATCCTGAAATAAATAAATAAATAAATAAATAAAAATTAAAGTAAGAATTTTGCTTATACGGATATTTTCGCAGAATACTTTTTTTCCCATTTGTTTAATATATATATAAATCATTTTGGAACGATATTTAGAATATTAAAAGGGTTTGAAATATTTTTTTTAAATGTCTTATTTATTAATAAAAGACAGCCTCCAATAATTAAAAAAAAAATCACCAACGGACTCTCGGCCCGCGATGGACTCGAACCCATATCCTCCGGTTTCAAGCTCGACGCTCTAACCATTCAGCCAGTCAGCTCACTTTCATCCGCAACAGATTATCGTTATAATTAGCACCGTCAATTGTCCACGAGTTCCTGTCAATCAAACTGTGTGGGCGTGTACTTGACCGTGATAATGACGCTCTCCTATTGGTTTAGAAACAGTAATCGTCCCAGCAATATGCACATCTGAAATATGCTTCCTGGAAGGTTTAAATTAATATATACCGCCTCTAATATTGTCATAGTTTTAGTTTCAGTAGATCCGAAAATAGAGGTTGGGGGATTACTGTTGCTTGTTCCATAATGATCTTTGCAAAATTATTCTTAATATATTTTTAAATTATTCATTTATTTATTTATTGAGCACTTACATATGACTTGTGTTCTCGATATGAAAGCCTGCTCTTATGTCATCGTCAATGCACAGAGACGAGATAACACAAGGAAATACTACAACATGAGAGAAATACAGCCGGAAGCTCCACACAAGAGGTATGTGTAATGGAGCCAGTGGGATTCAAACTCATAACCTCTTACCCTCGCAAGTGTTTAGCGGCGTGGTGTTTTTACCCTTCGGCCAAGGAGGCACTAAAAATTTATTTACATTTACTAACTGTATTTAATAAAGGAGGCACTAAAAATTTATTTACATTTACTAACAGTATTTAATAAAACACAAATCATGCATAAAGGAATACAGTGATAGAAACGTAGTTTTTACTTTTATGTATTTGAAAATTAGGCTTTTCTTCTAATATTTTCACGTTAGATTTTATTATAAAAATATAAATAATGAGATAGAAACAATTGTCTAAGACAATTGCATAGATATGCAATATCCGTACATTTCTTTGTATAAAAACATACATTCAAATATATGAACATTGTTAATTTCTTCACATATACAAAAATAGATCATTTTCGAAATAGGAATTGCAATAAATTACGTCTTTACCAGCATATAAATGTTTTTTATCAATAATGTCTATATATCATAAGAACCATTCTCCAAGGATATTTTATTTGACAGCTAACATATTTCAGTTGTCTGTTATACTACTCTTTCATAATATTTTTTTAGGAACAATAATTTGTCTTTAGCACAATCTCGGCAAGTGTTAATCATATGTGTTGCAGAGAAATAAATTTCTCATTGTAATACATATTTTAGTTTACTGTGAGGCTTAATGTTTCTGTATTTTTATGGGAGTTAAAAAAACAGAAATTATATTGTAGGTACTAATTTAACAATTAAATTCAAAGCTATAATTTATTATAAAGTAGTACTAGCATTCTTTCTTCAGATAACGTATGATTGAGCGAAAAAAGAATTTAAAAGAATGTTTTTGTTTCTGGTGCAATAAATAAATAAATAAATAAATAAAAATAAAAATCTTATTTTACATTCTACATCTACATACTTTGTGTTATTGTCTATTATTATTTAACTACTTGGGCTATGTTTTGTGAAACACGTTAGAAGTAGTTTACAGTAAGTACGTACTATACAGGTGAATTTATGATGACTATTAGTTTGAAAACTGCCGTTCTTTAATAAATATATATATTGCAGGAATTAAAACTTATGATAGACAGATGAATAGTATTGAAACAAAATCATCTTTTAGATTTAGAATATTATAGTTGTAGAAGTTATACAATCTACTGCCTCACTTATTGTTATATATTACGATCGCATTCTTGCATAATTTATTCCCATCAAATGTAAAATAAATTCTTTTAAATTTGTAGCTACTGCCATTTTACATCAACGTTTTTAACAAAGTAAATCTGAATATGTATGTTTTCCACAATATCGTTAAGGGATAATAAATACATAAACATGTTGATTTGCATATTTATAAATAAACACATACATATTTAAAAATTTAAATAAAACAATTATTCCTTATACATATTAACCGTCTTAAATATTTCAAAATTGTTATTAACAAAACTTCTGAAGTAATTTTTTTTATTATTCAAAGAAAAGTATGTGATTTATTCATTAAAGAATACATTATTCACACCCTGTCAAATGTAAAGAATTTTCCAAAGTTTTAAACTTTTCTGTACCACTCGAATGTAACAAATATTTTGAGACGTTTAAGTCACTATAGATAGAAAGATATTATTGATTTTTTGGAATATTAATGCACAATCGTTGTAGCTTTAAAGGAACTATTTTTTATTCATACTGGGTTAACAACAATTTTCAAAAAAAGAATGAAAAACTATCCAACTTTCCAACAATAATAGAATTGTACGAATTGAATATTTCCTGCTGAGCGAAAAATTCCCCAAGCCAGGAATCGAACCCGGATACTTGGCTTACAAGGCCAATGCTTTGCCTGTTAAGCTATCTGGGCGATAGCCGGCTGGGATTTTTCGCTTAGATAACCTTATTGGTCGTAACATCTGGTTTCTCATTTGAAACAGCTCGCACAAAAAACCGCAGGTAATGGAACTCCACATAACGATGGATACGTAGATATACTATTATTTTTAACACAATCAAACTGATTGGTAAAGTTATCATACGAATTGAATATTTCCAGCTGAGCGAAAAATTGCCCAGACCAGCTTAACAGGTAAAGCATTGACCTTGTAAGCCAAGTATCCGGGCTCGATTCCTGGCCTGGGCAATTTTTCGCTCAGCTGGAAATATTGAATTCGTATGATAATTTTACCAATCAGTTTGATTGTGTTAAAAATAATAGAATAATAGAATTGGTTTAAAAATTTCTTTTTTGTATTCCACGATGATGTAAAATGTAAAAATAATTATGATTCCTTATGCATATAAACTGTCTTAAATGTTTCAAAATTGTTATTCACAAAACTTACGAAGTAAATTCAGTTGTTATTTAATGAAAAGAATGTAATTTATTCATTGAAGAATTTCCCAAAGTTTTAAACAATCCTGTACCACTTGAAGGTGAAAATAATTCGACAAATTTGTTTCACTATAGAAAGAAAGACGCTAATGAATTTTTGGAACATTCATGCATAATCGCAGTAGCTTTAAAGGAACAATTTTTTATTTATACTCAATTAACAATATTTTACAAAACAGAATGAAAAACTATGCAATCTCTCCTATAATAATAGAATTGTTTTAAAAATTTCTTTTTTTTATCCCAAAATGTGTAAAATGAAATTAAAATTATTATTCCTAATGCATATAAACTGTCTTAAATGTTTCAAAATTGTTATTCACAAAACTTCCGAAGTAAATTCATTTGCTATTGAAAGAAAAGAGTGTAATTTATTCATTAAAGAGTACCCTATTCAGATCTTGTCAAATGTAAAGAATTTTCCAAAGTTTTGAACATTTCTGTACCACGTGAATGTGAAAATAATTCGATAAGTTTGTTTCACTGTAGAAGGAAAGGCGTTAATTAATTTTTCGAAAATTAAATCTGAATCGTAGTAGCTTTAAAGGAACCATTTCTTATTCATACCGGGTTCACAATAACTTAAAAAATAGGAATAAAAAATATGCACTAGGCATAGATTATAAATCACCTTCCAAGAATAATAGAATAGCTATAAAAATGTCTTTTTGTTCGCATAATGATGAAAAATGTGAATAATATAATTTTCCTTATGCATATTAACTGTCTGAAATATTTCAAAATTGTTATTGACAAAACTTCCGAAGTAAATTCATTTGTTATTCAAAGAAAAAAGTGCAATTTATTCATTAAAGAGTACCCTATTCAGATCCTGTCAAATGTAAAGAATTTTCCAAAGTTTTGAACATTCTTGTACCACTTGAACGTGAAAATAATTCGACAAATTTGTTTCACTATAGATAAAAAGACGTCAATGAATTTTAAGACCAATAATGATCAATTTTAGTAGCTTTAAAGGAACAATTTCTTATTCATACTGGATTCACAATAATTTACAAAATAGGAATAAAAAACTATGCACAGACATAGATTATAAATCACCTTCCAACAATAATAGAATAGCTTTAAAAACGTCTTTTTGTTCGCATAATGATGAAAAATGTAAATAATATAATTTTTCCTTATGCTTTTTAACTGTCTGAAATATTTCAAAAGTGTTATTCACAAAACATCCGAAGTAAATTCATTTGTTTTTCAAAGAAAAAAGTGCAATTTATTCATTAAAGAGTACCCTATTCAGATCCTGTCAAATGTAAAGAATTTTCCAAAGTTTTGAATATTTCTGTGTCAGTTGAACATGAAAATAATTTGACAAATTTGTTTCACTATAGATAAAAAGACGTCAATGAATTTTAAGACCATTAATGATTAATTGTAGTAGCTTTAAAGGAACAATTTCTTATTCATACTGGGTTCACAATAATTTACAAAATAGGAATGAAAAATTGTGCACCAGGCATAGATTAAAAATTACTTTCCAATGATAACCGAATTGCTTTAAAAATGCCTTTTTTTTCACATAATGATGAAAAATACAAATAAAATAATTTTTCCTTATGCATATTAACTGCCTGAAATATTTCAAAATTGTTATTGACAAAACTTCCGAAGTAAATTCATTTGTTATTCAAAGAAAAGAGTGCAATTTATTCATTAAAGAGTACCCTATTCAGATCCTGTCAAATGTAAAGAATTTTCCAAAGTTTTGAATACTTCAGTACCAGTTGAACATGAAAATAATTTGACAAATTTGTTTCACTATAGATAAAAAGACGTCAATGAATTTAAAGACCATTAATGATCAATTGTAGTAGCTTTAAAGGAACAATTTCTTATCTATAGTGGGTTCACAATAATTTACAAAATAGGATTAAAAAATTGTGCACCAGCCATAGATTATGAATTACTTTCCAATAATAACCGGATTGCTTTAAAAATGTCTTTTTTTCACATAATGATAAAAAATATAAATAAAATAATATTTTCTTATGCATATTACGTGTCTGAAATATTTCAAAATTGTTATTCACCAAACTTCCGAAGTAAATTCATTTGTTATTCAATGAAAAGAGTGCAATTTATTCATTAAAGCGTACCCTATTCAGATCCTGTCAAGTATAAAGAATTTCCCAAAGTTTTGAACATTCCTGTACCACTTAAACGTGAAAATAATTCGACAATTTTGTTTCACTATAGAAAAAAAGACATTAATGAATTTTTGGAACATTAAAGCAGAATTGTAGTAGTTTCAAAGGAACCATTTCTTATTCATATTGGGTTCACAATATTATACAAAATAGGAATGAAAAAGTATGTACTAGGCATAGATTATGAAGCACCTTCCAACAATAATAGAATAGCTTTACAAAATCCTTTTTTTTCGCATAATGATGAAAAGCGTAAATAAAATAATTATTCCTTATGCATATTTACGGTATGAAATATTTCAGAATTGTTATTCGCAAAATTTCCGATATAAATTCATTGATTATTTAAAAAAAAGAGTGCAATTTATTCTTTAACCTCCTAAACGCTACACTGTAAAAAGAAAATTCAAGAGGTTACTAAAAATTTCTTAGTAAATTTGTATTCCACAGACTTTTTTAGTAACCATTACAAAGTTTTTTTTGCAAGTGAAACAAGCATTTTTTTGTAAACTCAACAAAACAATTTTTTGTATAACTTAAAAATTTTTAGTATGAGCCACCAAGCAAATTTTAGTAATAGCTCTAAAATTATTTTTAATAATCATTACGTGCGCCCGAAGGCCTGGAGCTTTCTTCGAGCTGCATCCAGACTTCTGAAGCGGAAGATTTTCGGCAAAACTGCAATAAATGGCAGCACCAAACATTCCTACCAGCTCCGAATGGATTTTCATAATCCCTTTATTAACGAGACACTACATACATTCGGGGCGTATTTGGCGGTGGCAAGTTTCGAACCCGGGACCTTTTAGCCTGGAGTCCGTTACTATAACCACTATGCTATCAAGGCCACACCAACTGCGTTTTAGTAAGAGCTATTAAAAATATAGAACTATTAACTCTATTCGTTGCTAACTTTTTTCTAGTAATTGTTACAGATTTTCTAGTAACCGACTAAGATTACTAAAATTTTTTTAGTAATTACAAGGATCACTAAAGTTTTTTTAGTAGATCGACCCTTTTTTTTACAGTGTAAGCAAAGGTGTAAAATTGTAATTTCTTCATTGAATTTTATTAAAAATATAAAAAAAAAGTTCTTTTCTAACCTGATACAAAATATTTCGTTACCTATAGGTATATAATCTTCGAGAGCATTAGTCCTAACTTAATTTTTCAAAATTGGGTTTAATTTTTAAATTTATATTTATTTAAAAACTGCTTATGTTTCAGTAAAACCTGCAGCTTAGTGAAAGGAAAAATCAGTTCGTGACAGTTAGCAGGTTAAAGAATACCTTTTCACAACCTGTCAAATATAAAGAATTTTTCAATTTTGAACTCTTCTGTACCACATGAATGCAACAAATAATTCGACAAGTTTGTTTCACTATAGAAAGAAAAACTAAGGATTTTTTGGAATTCTAATACATAATCGTACTAACTTTAAAAAATATAGATTTCTCACTCATACTGAGGTCTCAATATTTTACAAAACATAATGAAAAACTATGCTCCATTCATAGATTACGAATTACCTTGGAACAGTAATAAATAGCTTTAAAAATTTCTTTTCTTTTCTCATAATGTATTGAAGTATGCAAGTGAATAAATACATAACACAGTAGAAATACATCTTTATCTATTTTTGTCCACATTACAGTGTGTCTTCCCTCAAAAATGGCCATTGGCTAATTCCTAAACCGTTACTCGTAGACATACATTTCAATTACAAAAATGTTTTAAATGAGGTAAATAAATATTTTAAAAGCAATTTGGGACAATAAAAATATTTTTTTTTAACTTACGAAAGTTAGATTTTTATAAGTTCTACAGGTACTATAAGTTATGTTACGTATTTGTTTTCCATGTTACACTGACAAGTAAGAGAAAAAGAAAAAAAACGTTATTTTACCCCTAAAATTGACTGAGGAATAGCTGTTTAAAGTTAGAGCAGTTTAGTTTAGTTTAGTTTTTAGTTGCTGCTAATTAGGTGTCATTCATAAATATAGTAGAAATGTAATTTCGTCAGATTTATTTAAAAAATGGTTCAGTGTAAAATTAACATTGCAATACAAATTTAAAATCTTTAATCATCCTGGCATATGAATGCAAAATATGCAATTTGTTATATACATATAAAGAAAAGAAAACAGAATTTTTGTTAAATAAATTGATGAAAATTTACTGGCTGCAAAATGATACAAAGCTTAAACTGTTGTTATATATCATTAGCTTGCAAATGTCGGGTTACGTCATGGTTTTTAGCTTTTGGAATCTAAACTTTATGCATTCTGTACCACTAAATGAAATCGAAATTGATCTTAATTTATAAAAATCATCATTTTTTGCAAATTATAAATTTCAAAGTTTAAAAAAAGCAAAAATTAGCGAAAATTGTATGTTATAAAAGATTACTTTTTATCTTTTTTTACAGCTGAAACTAAAAATCATCTTCTTTTTAAACCATTGCATCAGGAGTTTTCGAAAATAGTAAATTTCAAAGTTAGAATTTAATCTCCTCCCAAACCTCATCGGACAATCTAGATGTACAGCTGTAATAATCCTGGTATAAGCCCCCTACCCTCCAAAAAAGTATTAAATAATGTTTCAAATAATTTTTGGAAGGCTTTTACTAGATTTTGACTTTGGGACTCGTAAACGTGCGATTCGTGAAATATTTTAACGTGTTGAAATAGCAAATAAAGCCTTTGCGCAAAAACGTTAAAAGATAGAAAACTAAAGATTATAAATGCACAAATAAAGTATGAAAAGGGAGCAATCAGCTGTGTTTTGCGGCTTTTAAAACTTTTGTTTTCCGGGCTTCCAATATTTGTTTAACTCCTCAATTACTCAGTGATGAACTTAATTATCTAAAAGCTATTACTGTTGATGGTCGTTATTCCCCTAATATTATAGATTCAATTCATAGAAAATTGACAAAATCCACCCATTCTGAAAGTAAAAACTTTAATTTGACCTCCAATACTTTGGTTGTTTTGACCTTTTTCCCCAAAATCAGTCAACCAATTGCTAAAATTTTTAAAAGGTTCGATTTCAATGTTTTTTTTTTCTTCTGTAAATAAAATTGCCTTTTCTAATCTTAAGCACCTTATTAATCACTTAGATAACTGGGGTATATACCAAATTTCTTGCCAGTGTGGTCTTTCTTATATTGGCCAAACTAAACGTACCCTTAGGTTTCGTTTAACTGAACATAAAAGATATGTCAAAAATCAAGAGCTTAAACGCTCTTCTATTGCTCAACATTGTTGGTCTTCACAACATAAATTTAACTTTTCTTCAGCCACCATCATCCATATGTGTCCTTCTATTCTTGATCTTAATTTTTGGGAAGCTTTCTACATCATTAAACATTCTCACTCCTTAGTCAATGATTTATCAAGTACTCCTTATTTTCCTAGCATTTGGAAATCTTTAATTTAAATTTTTTTTCTCGCTTTTTAGTTTTTGTTTTGTTTATTCTCCGGTAGATGTCACTACTTGTCCACCCAGTTGTTCTGGCTGCTTTCTTCTCATTCTTTGTTTTTCTTTAGGCGGGATCGTTCCCGTAGCGGGTATATAAGCCTGCGTCTCTCTGTCTCTTTGCTCAGTTTTGCTTTGTCTAGCTCGCTGAGTTTTCGCATTGAAGAAGAAACTCGATAGTAGATTCGTAACAGCTGTTTGCTCCCTTTTCATACTTTATTTGTGCATTTATAATCGTTGGTTTTCCATCTTTTAACGTGTTGGCTTAAAATGAAAATCATTTTCAGATTCATTGATAAAATTACATAAAAATCAACTAACAAAAATTAAAAAAACACAGCTATGTCCTCTATTTTATAGTATACGTCTTATTTTTACCTTTGACATTTTATGATTTGCAAAATATCCTGAAATGAAGGTTAAAAATTAGGGTAATTTTCGGATTCAGTGATAAAAAATACAAAAAAATTAAAAAGCTAAAATCTTGTTTATCTATTTTGTAACTCGTTCTTACACATTTTGGCGGTAATTTGTGCGAATTTGTTTTGTGTAATCCTATAAAATAAGTATAAGTGTTAACTGCTAATTAAGTGTTAAATTCTAATAATATTAAATATTCATCTGATTTACGTCAGGAAGTAAAATTTAATCTCATGGGACATTTGTAAGTGACTTAAAAAACACATCATCTTTGATGTCTGCAAATTTCTGACCTAAATAGTATAAAATTGACGATTTTCTACACTTCCAAGCATGATAAGAATAAATTTATTAGAAAGTAAAACAGAATAAGTAGTTTAATTAAATTCCATACATATGATATATGAAAAAAAAACCCCTGAAAATACAGCTTAATCCTGCTCTCTGTTAAACAATGCAAAATTAAATTTCATCAGAAATAATATATGCAAATGATTGAAATAATTATAATAAATACCAAAATTTTAAATTTTGAGAAAATCCGTGCATTGATATGAAAGATGCTGCTGTTTCAGAAATCCTAAAAAGTGCAATCCGCGTCCCATATAGCACAAGTAGTAGTGTTACAATTTAAGAGATTTAACACGAAAAACTAATCATTAACAATATATATCAAAATAATAATCGGATCTAAACTATTTATTAAGTATCGTTCTTTAGTTCTTAAGGTACAGGACCCATAAAATTTGTATTTGAGACAACTCAGAGACAGGCATTAAACATGTCGCATCGTACCTTTGAGATACCTTTTACTTTTTTCTATTAAAGAAAGAGGAAAATACTTGATTAGTAAAATAAATTATTTCCATTTTTTTCACAGATTTATACATTTTAAAACGATCTGAACTTTGTTTAAATGATTTTAGAAAATGTGTATCTCTGAATCTGTATATATATAACACAAATTTAATGGGCACTTTATCTCAAGAACAAATGCAAAGAATTTAAGGAAATTTTATGTTAAATAGATTTAATAAAAACTGATAATAATTAAATTTTCGTGCAATTCTCACAAAATATGTCGGTACTACATTACATTTTTATGATTTCCGAAATAGCTGCATCTCAAGAATTAATATACGGATTTTCATAAAAATTATAATTATTTCAAACTTTGAAGTAAGATGATGCTGATGAAATTTTAGTGTACATCGCCTAAAAGATAACGAGCTTAATCTGAATTTATCGAGATTTTTGAGATTTATATATATTAAAAACAAGTGTACGCAATTTAATCAAACTTCATATTCTGTTGCACTTTTAAATAAATATTACGTTGAATAAAACGTTTCCCTGCAAGGAAAGAGTCCTATTCACAAATAATTTTTTACAGTTGTTAGCTCTTCCACAGACAATTTTTTTTTCCTGCAAAAGCTAAATAAATAAAACTACAAGACTACACTATTTGTTTGTTAAGAATGTATTTTCTGGTGCCTTAAAAAGTAATTTAAGTCAAACTATCGCATCGGTAGATTGGAACAATTATGAACAATTAATTCTCTAACAAATTCAGTGTGACTGGATGCCAAATAAATGTGTGTGAATGTTTCGGCATCAATAGTGTTTATATGATATAGTCGGCGCAGGATGTCCCTTAATTGACTTTGCGCCATAAAATCTCATTCAAACATCCTTATGATACAATCAAAGCTTGATTTTAAGTTTAAGGATTGAAATTTCGACATTGAAAATGAACCATGTTCTGGCCGCCCTATTGAAATTGAATGTGAACAGTTAAAGCAAATCATTGATGAAGACTTAAATGATTAACACGAACTATTGCGTTCGAACTTAAATTTTGCCAATAAATGATAGTTAACGCGCTGAAATGCATAAATTTATCGTTTAAATTTAACTACTCGTTGTGTCACGAATTGACACAACTGAACTGAACTGAATACAAGGCAAGTAAAAAGGTTTATTTTGCTGTCCTTATACTTTAAAGATAAGAGAATATTCCAGATATATTTGTGACCTGGGATGAAAAATGGATGTATAAAATAAAATAAACTTTAAAGGAGGCTAGTCAGCACCTAAGGAATCCCGTAGGGTCGGTTACAAGAGATGCTCTAACTACCAAGAAGGTGTTTCTCTGCATCTGGTAACATTGCCGTGGAATTCTGTACCAAGAAAACTTCAAAAACAGCCAAGCTATCCACAGTGCATTAGGCATCAACAGGCAATTTAATGTCCGTAATGCCATTAGCAAAAAACGGAGAAATGAGTTCAGAAGGATGGAGTTTTTTTATCACCAAGATAACGCTGACTATCACATGTTTGTACGGTGGCCATCTGGACACTCTACAAGAGTAGGATTTCATGCAACATCCACCACACAGCTCTGACGTGGCCCTAACAGATTCTTATCTCTGTTCCGATCTCTGTTCGCATCAGCTGATGACACAATATTCAATTGAAATGAGGGTGTCATAAATGAGTGCCAAGCTCTTTCTGGATTTACGCACGATTAATTTTTTGCAGACGGGTTTGAAAAGGTGTCAAAATGCTTGCAGATGGTTGTTCATTTTGACTCAGATTACTATCATTTTTAGATTAGATATTTTTATATGTGTTTATCATTTTACCGTAAAAATATTCAGTATTCAGTCTTTCATTATTTAGTAAATTTAAATAAATATTTTACGCAAATTTCAATTTGACTCAATTTTTTAAAAATAATAGTATGGTATATTGCGTCATTCCGATTTAAAATATTAGTTCCCAATATAATTTTAAATAATACTATTCAGTATAGTCACAAATAATCACAATTATCAATCTTCAAAAAAAAAAAAAAATTGTGAAAATTTTTGAATTCCAGTTTTCGTCGAATTCACATGTTTCAGGTATCAGAGAACCCCACAAAATGTGTTTTTACAACATCTTTTTCAGTGAGTCTGTATGTGACAAAATTTTGTGGGCTCTCTATATCAAAAAATAATACACGGTATTTCACAAAATTTTAGAATCTATTAGACCTTGATATAAACTGAAACTGGTTTGTTTTCGCTGTATATCGCCAAAAAAGTGGTGCAGCTATGCGGCCTTATTCACGATTTCCGCAATAGCTATATCCTAAGAAGTAATGGGCAAATTTTCATAAAACGTTTCATTCTGTTAGAAGTTGACAAAAGTTTTTGCTGATTAGATTTTGGTGTAAATCGCCCGACAAGTGGTGCTGCTGTGTGGAATTATATGTAGTTATCGCCATAGCTCTATCTCAGGAACTATTTCACGAATTTTGATCAAACTTTAGATTTAGTTAGTCCCTGATACAAATTAGTATTCTTCAGCTTTTTTAGTAAATCGCTCAATAAGTGGCGATTCTATTCTTGTTTTTCGATTTTTGTGAAGATTTTATCACAAAGAGCATTAAACGGATTTTCATCAAACTTTAGATTCTGTTAGAAGTTGACATAAGTTGCTGCCGATTATATTTTGGCAGGGTTTGCGCCGTTTCTAAAATTTTCATACTTTCTTATCATAATATTTATTGTATAAATGTACTAACGCTAATATTTATTGTATAATACTATTATAGATGTTAAAAAATTCTTCCATGAAGATTTTTGATTTAAAATACTGGTAGTAAAGTGTGAAAATTTTAGGAACGGTGCGAAACCTGTATTTTGGAGTAAATAATGCTGTTGGTGTTTAATTTTTCTGGAAGTATTAAAATATATGGAAAAAAAGATTGTTTTCGAATTGCCACATTGGACAATTTTTAATTAATAATATTAGTCTAAATTTTTCTGTTTTTTTTTCTTTTTTGTCATTAATAAATATTCTAATAATTTCTTCCAGATAAATAAAATATAAATGATAAAAGAGACAAAATTTTTTATTTAACTCCATTGAAGAAATCCTAAAAATAAATGCATTTTATATTTTAAATATGAAGTTAAGTTAAAAAAAAGGGGTGTATTTATTCATAAAAAGATTATCTTACATTTGAAAATTTCACAGACCAAGTTTGAAAAGTATTCTGTTAAAATGCAAAGTCTGTTCAATTTTCGCCTATCATCATTAACTATATAACAAGAACGACAAGTTCTGGAAATATCCCTGCAACATAACGTAGAAAAAATAATATCATACCCTTTAAAAATGTTTCTTCCCTTTTTTGTGTAGAAATATTTTTCAAAAAGAGCAATCTTTGTTAAATAATGCTTGTCTCAGCTGCACATGAAATTTTTATGTTATGCTTATTTATGTTACGAGAGACACGTCCTTTAAAAAGGTTCCGTTTTTTCATGTTTTCAGAAGTGTTCCGAACATGAAATTTTAAATAAGGTAAACATGTTGACATTATAAATTTCAATGTCTTGGCGCTTTGTTTATTTTAAGTTTTTCAAAATCGATCTTTATACTTTTATGCTACGAATTTTATTGCACGAAAAGTTAAAAATGTGCATTACGTTGAAATACATTTTTTTAAAATCTTACAATAAGAAATAAACACAAGTAACCGATTGCAATGAATAATTGCAAGATATTTTTATGGAATTAAAAAAACATGATAGAAGATCAATTTTGTATATTAATAGGAAAAATTTAATATTTAATTTCTTGAAGGCCGTTTGTGATATCACGTATTCAATAGAATCAGGCTTAAAATATTAAAAAAGAATTGAGATTCTATGTATTTTTCAATTAGTTCTGTTTTCAGTTTATAATACAAAATTGTCCTAGAAAATATTGCATTTTGCGTCATTTATGCATACGTACAAATTTCGAATATATAAAATACAAATTTAATTAAAGTACAAAAGCAATTTTTATCTTCAGGTCGCATAAGAATATTTAAAAATTGTTATTCTTGACATTTTTTATAAATTTTATTTAAAAAGCATTTAAAGAACATGACCGAAAGCGAAATATATATTGTTACCTGATGAACGCTCAGTAAATCTTAAAGCAACAGAAGTAGCTATCTTTTTTCTTAGGCTTTCTTTTTTTTCTGTTTTCTGCGAGGTGGAAAAATGGAAATGGAAATAATTTTCATTCCTAATATTGCTTTCCAACGGAGTTATAAAAATGTATGTCAATTAGATTGTGAATTCTTTTCTCAACTTTTAAAATCAGCAGCATATGAAAAAAAGTAAGGGGTTCTCTATAAATGAAATCACATAAAAAAATATATTTTTGACCCTCCCCCTCCTTCTCCTCGGTCAAAAATTTGGCATATTGCCCTACCTTTCCTTTATCACATGTCATGCTCTTTTACATAAACATATAGTTGCAGTTTAGAAGCAAAAAACTACATTATAGATAATTTTACAAATTTTGTTTTTAAACTTTAACTTTGTGTTTTGTGACAATTGTGAGCATAATAATAACAGTAACAAAAATTGTGCGATAAGCACAGATTATGAAATACTTTCCAATATTCCAGGAAATCTTTAACAAAAATTCGTTATCCAGGGAAGTATGATGTTACTTTCTATAGCCAAATATGTATTCAAATACTTTTGATCAGTCCTGTATTTGATCTGTTAGCTGATGTATATATATGCTATATAATGGGAAAATTTATTTTAGTACGAAAACGCTTATTTTGTTGGAAATTTTTTTCTTTCAATAATTTACACTAATAGATCGAATCGTAGTTCAATACTTTTGTTCAGCATTGTAGTTCACCTAGTAACTTTATTACACGAAATTATTTTGCTAAAGTTTATTTCAAACAAAAATACTCTTTAATACCTTGAAGATGAGCGACACATATACGTGCGCAAAAATGTTAAGAATACTTGTTTACCAGTAAAATTAAAAGTGCCAGTAAAATTTTACTGTAACCTTTGCCTTCTTCATTTAGAGCATTTTCTCGATTTAATAAAGCGCAAATTTCTTTTTTTAAAACCGGTGGCAAAACATTAAAAAATTCGTAAAAATGCCCTGTCTTGTCGCTAAGGAGTTAAACTACTTAAAACATATTTCCAGAAATTATCATCCATTGGCGACCTTGTATCCTGTTCTTTAAAAGACCATTTTATCCATATTCTACAAGCATTTGTTAGTAAAGTGAATGCAGTTCAACGTAAAAATGCATATTCTATTTAAAGACCACCTTTAAGTAAATTACACTCATATTCATTAACATTTCCGAGGTTTGTGTCCGAGCGCGGTTCGCTTTTTAGAGCGTTTTGAAAATCGGACTTTAATTATAATCACCCTGTATATTGTGTAACTATTGACATTTATACACGTCATATAATGTACATATATTTAGTGAAACTTAAAAACGCATATAATAATGAAAATTTCATTTCATCTATCTAACAGCCGTTATCGATAATATATAGTACTTCTGATAGAATATACGATTTGAAATGTTTTGTGTTTCCGTGTAAATGCTATGCAATTCGTATTATGATTAAAATAACTCATATTAAGTCTCAGCGACGTATAGCAATTTGATTGTACATGAAACTGTTTACCGTAATTAAAATGTCTCGCAAACAATCCCCCATTTGTTATTATTTAATGGAATCTGTTTTTGTGGCCCTGTAAATGAATAATAACTGTTTTTTTTCACTGTATGATTTACAGAATGCATATCGTAGTGCACTTCGTTGATGCATATAAATTTGAATACGTTTGAGTTGGTATAACATCTTTAAAATTCATTTGAAACGATTTTTCCCCATAGGCCGTAATTTTATATCCATTCGAAAATTATTTTTATGGTACCACAAATATATGGATTT
Organism: Maratus speculifer; assembly: GCA_964019185.1. NCBI lineage: Eukaryota > Metazoa > Arthropoda > Arachnida > Araneae > Salticidae > Maratus > Maratus speculifer. The sequence continues at coordinate 248,513,282 of OZ025295.1, read as the reverse complement.
TATGAAACAGTTCTTTTTATGTTCAATTAAAAAAATTTCTTCAAATGCTTTTAGTTAAAGCTTAAATTAAATCTTTCATTATTATTAGCGAAGATTATTTCAGTCTATATGATTTATTAGTTAGATACTACATGTGTATAAAAGCGGAGTTAGATATTTAATAAAAGTAACTTTCTAATTTCGCAAAATTTCTTTAGGCTAGAACGGTTGAATAATTTCATTGACTTAAGAAATTATTAAAGGTAGGGCTAATATTATGAAAAAGAATTGATGCATGTATTTATTTTATGAGATAAAATATTTTAATGTGAAAAATAGTTCATTTGAGGAAAATTCACAGGGAGCAAGATCATAATTTTTAAATGCTTTTTTTAACAGCTAATTATAAATTATTAAAACATTAAATAGTTGTCTATAAATGATACCATACTTTAAAAAAATATTTTTGACTTTCCGCCCCCTCCCTTTGTCACAAAGTGTCAAACATCACCATAACCCCCACCCTCTTCACATAACACGTTACGCTTCATTATATAAACATTTCGTTGTAGTTTAGAAACAGAGGACAGTAATATTGAAATTTTGTTTTTAAACTTTAACTATGTGTTTTGTGTCAATTGTGAGAATAACAATAAAATGATGTGTGTACTAATTTTGTATGAAATAAAATTAAGGTTTAAAACAAAAAAAGCGATTGATAAATAACATAAATAAAATATTAATATGGAAGAACAATTGAAAACAGTAGTAGGGTAGCATCCCCAGTAATTGGCATGCACCAATGATTGGCACATCCTAAAAACATGTCCTAAAATAAGATTTATATCAAGTCTCTTAAAAATGTAAGACCATATATCAGTTATATCCTCATTTACTTTAAAGATTATAGCTTTGATTTATGCTACTAAATGACAATAATGCCTAGGAAAGAGAAACAATTATGGTTTGCTCAAATTAGCCATTTTTGTTGCAAATGCTTCTTTTCTGGCTCAAGAAAGGCATGTTTTTCAACTCATTAATATCTGATTTATAATGTATTTTAAATTTAAATCAACAACAGTTTTGTTTAGATGAAAAGGGTTACTTTAATTGTATAAAAGTATTTTTAACACATATATTTGGATTTCTGAATTAATGGTAGATGCCAATTAACGGTGCTTCAATTTTGCTAGTTCCAAGTAATTGGTCCCGATTCGAATTCGCAAGATTTGAGATTAAACCACTTATTTTGGCTGTACTTTTAAAGTTTTAGACTAAATTTATTTATCAGTTGTTTTTATTTGAAAATATGAAATATTATCAGTAATTGGAATTCATTAAAGCTTTGTATGTCAATCACTGGGGACAGCATGACAATTACTGGGTATTAATATAAATATATTGTATTGTTTTAAAATGGTCACATTTCAGGCTAATATGCTGATTTATTTCTCTGAAAAACCTGAAATATGGCATCTTCATCTACAGTAAATTCATTTAAAGCGATTAAACCCAATGCAAAATATATTTTTTTTATATAAACATGTGCCAATTACTGGATCACAAGGTGTCATACATTGGTGCTCTAGGTGCCGATTGCTGGTGATTACAGCTACTTTTTATAAATGTATTTAAAAAAATACTTTTTCGAAAATTTTTGCTTTTAGTGGGCAAAATAGATGCACAGATATGCATTCTTTGATTTAAAAATATTTGCAAGTCAATATTTTCTTTCTTGGTAATGAAAATTGAAGTAAGTTTAAAGAAAAATTCTTAATGTTTAAATTACTGGGGATGTTACCCTATATTGGAATTTTATATATTTGACTTTAAATATAATATTTAAGGACAAAAAATCTTTTAATTTCAAAATAACTTCAAATTTAATTCGACGGTTTTTAATGCATTTCTCTTAACCAAAATACGTGATATCACATTATTTTCTTACCCCTTCACTGCTCCTTGTTAGATACTGTCACAATTTCTCGACCCCCACCCTTTTAAGCCTGACATCATTTTTGGGCGGCCCCTATGCACAATTAAAAAATTAACGAATACATTTATACATATTTTCTTTCTCAGGATTGCAAATTTTCAGAAGTAGGAAATTAGTTATTATAGAACGCGTTTATATAATATTCCCTATCAGGAATAATTTCCTAGATCAAATTCTATCATCAACATAAAGTGTATAAAACTTTGACATTCATAAAAACTTATAAAATTGCTTTTCTATTTTATAGATGGTTCAATAAAAATTTTTGGGAAATTTACTGCTATAAATATGCTCTGCACATAGATATATGAAAGAGTGCTTCTATATGTCTGTATTTTCTTTTATTTATTTGGTTAAATGCAGAATGACTTGCCTGCTGAAACCGTTCAAATGATAATAGCCATAAACTTTATTGAAATCAATATTGAACTAATTCATACCAAACAAACCTACCGTAGTGACTTCGGTAATGTATACCTAGCGTGCACATGATAGGTCTGCTTCGAATTCATATTTTTAAACGGAATTCCTTCGAAATAAATCTAAAGTTGAGAGATCATTCTATATTATTTTAAGACGAAATTATAAGTAAAGGAACTAGTATGTCCCCATTATAAGAATTTCGTACTTAATTTCTACAATTTAGAATATTAAACATTCAATTCTGAACGAAATTTACTTGGGATACCCAAATTTTCCACTGTACACTTATCACTTCATATGAGTCTTAATATGTTTGTTATAATCTATCGCAGAATTATACACTTAGAAATAAACTGTTGAAAATTACTTCATATCAAATAAAGTGTTGAATTTTTGTGAACATGGATCTGCAGGTCTTTTAAAATAATTTCGATAAACAATTAGTGATAATGATTTAGGTTTATTATTACTTAACATTCATTGATTAAGAAGAATTTCTCTTGAATTTATGTAATAGAAAAGATAAACATTCATGTGCGCTATCAAAATGTTTCTAATTTCTTTTTGTTGTTAAAAATATATTAATCCTGACAGGAGCAGGAATGCTGACTTTGAACCTTAAAAGGTGTAATTGCTCTCATGCTGTCAGCGTGGTGTACATCTCCAATATCTACTTCATATCTACTTTAATATACTATCAGCTAGACTCACACGAGCGATCGACGAGAGATCGACAAGAGCAAGATCTTTTCCGAATTATCCCATGTTCAGAAATACCCCAACTGACCCTACCTATATATACCAAGAGAGATTGAATTTTTAAAACTATCTGTAAATTGAATGTTGTATTTCAGCTCAGGTGGATGGGATGATAATAAATCCAGGGAAAAGTTGAAAACTGGTGTTATACAGTTGAAAACAAAACTCATCTTTAAAACACCATTTAATATATAAAATTGCACAAGGCCTTTCAATAGAATTTAGTCTATCTTAATCTCGCACAAAAAGACGTGTGTCTACTATGAATGTAGCGGCACGACTGAAGTGAAAACGCAGGAAAGGGAGCAAGCAATAATTTTTTGTGCCTGACGAAGATAGACTAAGTTCTATTGAAAGGCCTTGCACAATTTTATTTATTTGATGGTATTTTAAAGAAGTTTTTTTGTTTTCGATAATAAATATTCTTCATTCTGACGAATCATTACAACAAACACGCTGCATACAATAAGTTTGTTCTGTTATTTTCTTTTGATGAATAGGGCTGCATAATAAAATAAAAGATCATATTATAATAACAAAAATAAATAGAATTTTGTGTGAATAATGTTATACATGAATATTCAATATTTTAGAAACAAAAGAAAATGTTTTATATTTGTCATAGTAGATTTTATAGTATTCAACTATAAACTAAATTTGAGATTTTTGAAACATAATTCTTTAACACTATTCTAAAAGTAGCTGTTTTTCACTACTTGAAGAAATTAGTTAAATCTGAAATATACCGTAAAAATAAAGAAAGATACAGTTTTAAAAAAAGCAAGAATTTTGTATTTTTCCATAAAATTGGAAAAATGTAATATGAGATTCCAGTTGTTTTTAAACCTCCTCCCCCACTGACCATAAAAAAGTTTATAATCGACATAAAATGTGATCCAAAGAAATATATTTACTGCGACTGATTTGTTGTAAACCATCCATTTGTAAATTGAACATTTTTTTCTGTACTGATAGATGGGGTGTAAAATTTCTGACGGCAACAACAGCAATTCTAAAAATAAATATCTTTTGTCTTCTCGCTTCGAAAACAAACTAAAAAATAAGGATTTTTTATAGTCTGATAACAAACACCGTTTTATGAAAATTTGAGTAAATAAAAAATTGTCGTTATTTGAATGGTTCTTTTAAATATATATTATTAACTACAATTCAAAGTATGTTATAGTTATTCTAATAATATTTTTCAGTTAAAAAATATGTTATTAGAAACTACATTTTTTCGTTGTTTGACCAAATTAAGAAATTTTGCAAAATACTCAAAAGATTGAAATATGAGTGATGAATATACAATGTTGATTAAGATGCTTTTTTACAGACTTAACATTTTTTTCATTATCTGCAAATTGAATGTTGTATTTAAGCTCAGGTGGATTCGATAATACAATTTCTTCAGTCTAGCGAAGGATTAGTACAAACACGCAGTATACAATAATTGTTTTCAGTCGTTTGCTTTGATTAATATGACTGCATAACAAAATAAAAGGTTATTTTATTATAACAAATATAAGTAGAATTTTGTGTAAATATTGTGATACATGAATATTTAATATTTTAGGAAAAGTAGAAATTGCTTTAGATTCGTCATAATAGATTTTACAATAGTCAATTTAAACTAAAATTTGAGGTTTTTGAAACATAATTCTTTATCACTCATTCAATAATAAAATGATCCAATTTTAAATATACCGTAAAATTTTATTTTTTAGAAAAAACAAGAATTTTATTTTTTTTTTATAAAATATGAAAAATGTAATATGACATCATATTTGATTACATCCCCGCTATCCATAAAGAAATTTTTAATCCACATAAAATGTGATGCAACAACATATATTTACTGCGATTGATTTGTTAAAAACGATCCATATGTAAGTTGAATATTTTTTTAATATACAGACAGATGGGATATAAAATTTCTAACGTTAAATGTTCACGATAACAACAACAGTTCTAAAAATAAATATGTTTTGTTTTTTTTGGTTTCAAAAACAAATTAGAATGCATTTTAAAAATAAGGATTTATTATAGTCTAATAAAAAAAATCGTTTCAGAGGATACAGAAAAAAATTTTAAATTGTTGCATTTAAATGCAGTTTTTTTTGTAATTACTATTATATTATAAACTACAAATCAAAGTTTAAAAAATATTTTATAATAAATCTACAAATAATTTTCATTCAGGACAACGTTATTAAAACTACATTTTTTCGTTTGATGAGAAGAAGAAACATTGCAAATTATTCAAAATATTGAAATACGAGTTATGGATATACAGTGTTGATTAAGATACTTTTTAAAAGATTTAAGATTTTTTAAATTATCTGTAAATTTCCTTCGGCGAATATGGCTGTATAGTAAAATAGCAGGTTATTTTACAATAACAAGAATAAATAGAATTTTTTGTAAATATTGTGACACATGAAGATTTAATATTTTAGGTAAAGAAATTATTTTAGACTAATCATAATAGATTTTGCAATAGTCAACTATAAATTAAAGTTTGAGGTTTTTAAATAAAAATCCTTTAACGCTGATTTTTAAAAAAGCTGTTGTTCACTACATGAAGAATTTGATCATATCTGATATCCATCAAATATGATAAAAAAAGAGTCATATTTTAGAAAAATAAGAATTTTGTATTTCGTCATAACATACGGAAATTGTAATATGTGATAGTACTTGTTTTTAAACTCCCACTCACTATAATGGCGCAGCACGTCCCTAAAGGGACCTTGCGCCATTAAACCCAATACAACCAACCAACCCACTTACTATAACGAAGTTTAATCCATATAAAATATGATGCAAAGAAGTATATTTACAGCGACTGACTTGTTAGAAACCATCCATTTATAAATTGAAGATTTTTTTTTCGAGCACAGATAGACGGGTTATAAAATTTCTGACATTGTATGTTTCACAGCAACAGCAACAATTCTAAAAATAATGTCTTTTTTTTTCTCTGGAAAAGAAATTGTAAAGCACTTAAAATGTAAAGATTTTTTATAGTCTGGTTACAAAGATAGTTTTAGAAGATATTGAATAAAATTCAAAATTCTTTTATTTGAATAGATTTTTTTTCTTTTTTTAAAACTATTATTATATTATAAACTACAATTCAAAGCTGAAAAAATATTTTATTAGGATGAGCGAAGCGAATCCTCTACTAGGCCACTCAAATTACAATTTGTTGTACACTTTACAAAAAAACTATTCAACATTTTAACTTCAAATTAAAAACAAAAATAAATTATGATCTGTAGATTTGCACAATATAATTTTTTTTTTAAAGTAAAACGTTAAAAAAAATATTATTTTAATTAATTTATTTTACATGCATTTCCAATACGGACGCATTTGAGCAAATAAATAAAAAAATGAAACGCGTATATTTTCAGAAAAAAAAATATAAATCATGGTGTAAAGTAATTATAGACAGAATCATGATTAATTTAATAAATAAAATATGCTTTCATTATTCAGCAAAATCGTTTGCACAGATGACACTTAAACATTAAAACAAAATTGTATTATAGATTTTTTTTGTAAAGTGGCAACAAAAGAATTGTAAACAAATAAAATTAATTGTTAAATTTGTTATATAAATGAAAAATTAAAAGAATTGAAGCGTGAAGTTGTTGCCTCGATTCAAGCTCTTTATAAATGTACTAAAGCAAATTTGGCCGATTCAGAAACGACAAATTGACTTTAAACATTTCTTACTTTATCATTTGGATCTAAAGTAATGTTACGTTCTTATTTGTGGTCCGAAAAAAGTTTAGTGAACGGGACTTTAGACTTTGTTGCTCGTAATAAAGAAAATCACAAGCCACCAGACCAGATATCGCGAATAATCATGGATAAATTTTAATACTACAATAATTTAACTTATAAGAATTGGTGCGTATCAATTCCCCCAGTAATTAAATTATGGAAAAATAGAAGCATTAATTGCTCAAGGAAGGAATTTCTTCTGAAGTTTAGCTTTTGCTGTTACAATTCATAAATCCCAAGGTTTAACATTAGATGAAGCAGTTGTAGATATTGAGGATATATAGACACCAGTTGGCTTAAAAACGTACGTAACGTTCTCGAGAGTGAAAATCCTTCAAAATTAAGCATTCAATAGAAATTTTCCTTACGAAAAATTCTACAATATCGAAAATTCTCATACGCTAACATGTATAAAAACGAAGAAACTAGAATAAAATGTTTTACAGTTAAAAATTCATAGTATCAACGAGAGCAGATTTCATATGTTTTTCCAGAAAATAGGATTTTGACGAAGTAACTTTCTTCAAGCTCTCTTGAAATATATTATTCTTAAATAGCTATCAAAGATTATTTGATGTTAATTACAAAGATTGGAAACATGCATATTTCAAACAACTTTAAAAAACACCAGTGGTTACTGGAAATTGTAAAAACATCTTTAAAAGTGCTTTTAGTTGAAAATTTAAAATATTTTGTAAAAGTTTGCTTCGAAAATATTTTATTATGCCAGTCTTACATCATAAATAAAAAATTAAAATACGCCAAAACATAAAATAACGCTTTTGTTTAATAAAGATGCA